>JARQOD010000006.1:251807220-251972999 GCA_033576555.1 Oophaga sylvatica
TTTCCCTCACTGCATTGATCCTCTGAAGCCGCGCACATGCGCGAGAAGTGTATAGCACTGGCGATGACGCTATGTAAGTAACATCTAAGGGGGCCACGAACATCCCATCGACTAGTCAAAGGCCTCATTTACTTCTCATAAACAAACGTTAGAAATACTTTTCCTAAAGATCTGTTTATGTGTCTAATGTAATACAGGGACTGTCAGGCGGGGACACAACTGCTGGTGGTTCTGGGGCACGGGGGACCTGACAGGTTCCCTGAACCTTTGAGAATTAAATGTTGAAAGGGATTGTTCACTACTGGGCAACCCCTTCTTAACCGCTCCAGTGTGACTCATAAAATGAAAACACTTGATACCTAACCTTGCGGTGTGCCGCTGTGATTTCTGGTGGTCACATGACATTGTGACGTCACATACCCACTACAGCCAATCAGTGGTCGCTGACTGCTATAGCCATTGAGTATTCTGTCAGATCTTGAAGGTTACGTTCCCACGATGAGCTTTTGTTGCGTTTTTGACGAAGCGTCTTACAATTGCAGCAAAGTGGATGGAATTTATAGAAATCTCCTGCCCACTGTGCTTTTATTTTACGCAGTGTGATCTGACCTATGAAGTGTATTTCCAATTGGCAGCATGTGACTTTCTATTTCAGGTACGCCGAGTTTTCTACGGTAATTTTCCCATAGATTTACATTAGATGCGAAAAATCCACAGGTAAAAAACACATGTGCGTTTCTATGGCGGAAACACATCAAAAAACAAGTAATCTGAATCTAAGTATATCAACAAAGTTTTGTCAAAGCACAATACCAGAAAGTATCAAAAACAAAACAGCTTTATTTAAAGCCTGACACACCAAAAAGAGACAAAAAATGCAGCCTCAAATATGCGATAAAAACGCATGCAAAGAAAACCCACACAAAATGCAATGAAAGACTCTACGTAACCTCATTTAAATAAAAGGTGCAGAAATTCTGCAACATCAAAAACTCACTCAAAGCTTATCGTGGGAACGTAGCCCAAGTGTATCTCTGCTCTTGTATGTGCTCTTAATTATTCCTGTACTCTTCGTATATACAGGCGATCGCATTTAGAGCAGCTGCTGGTGCTTTACAGCTGTGCATCTCCTGCTCACCCCATCACCAACTTGAGTTATTTCCAGATTTGAGTTTCAGTTTTTTGCTCTCCTTCTTCCCAGAGCCATAACTTTTTTTATTTTTCCATCAATATGGCCGTGTAAGGGCTTGTTTTTGCGAGACGAGTTGTCCTTTTGAATGACACCACTGGTTTTACCAGTGTACTGAAAAACGGGAAAAAAAAGTGCAATTCCACAATTGTTATTTTTTTACAATGTTCACTGAATGCCAAAACTGACCTACTATTATTATTTTTCATGTGCAGAGCTGACGATTTTATTCACACCATTTTCATGTAGATATGATGTTTTTATCGCCTTTTATTTTATTGCACTGTTGTGGCGACCAAAAAAAACGTTATTCTGGCGTTTTGACTGAGAATAGCAGCAGGACGCCGCTGGGCAATGGAGAAAGCAGCGGTAGGCGAGTATATTAATACACTACGTGCACGTATACAGTGGGAAACATGGTGGTTACTGCAGGTTGTAGGCGACAAACCTAAAACCTGCAGTAACCATCGATCCACCAAACCGCTGCACGACCAGCTCTACCCTCGCCTACTGTATCCTCACCCATCCCTTGTAGATTGTGAGCGCTCACGGGCAGGGTCCTCTCTCATCCTGTACCAGTCGTGACTTGAATTAAGATTACTGTACTTGTATTTATTATGTATACCCCACCTCACATGTAAAGTGCCCTGGAATAAATGGCGCTATAATAATAATAAATAATAATAATAACAATAACATACGTACTTGATACACTGCCGATTTTGCAAGCTTTCCCACCTACAAAGAATGTAGAGGTCTGTAATTTTTATTGTAGGTACACTTCAATTGTGAGAGGCAGAATCTAAATCTAAAGGTTGAGAAAAAGATACTGGATCTCACAGGAAGTTTAAAAATCATGACCATCAAGTTACCAATGCTGCAATCTGGAAATTGGAGCCTCAACAGGAAGGTGAGTATATTACAGAATCGCTTATTCCTGCAGTAAAACGGCTACTTTTAATTTTCGAATGCTGCCCTAGGCACTTTTAGTGCTGCCTCCCCCATTGGTAAGAATTACTAAGGCCGGGGTCAGACATGTGAGAAACTCGCACGAGTCTCGCATGTCAATACCCGCCACTGCCGCCAGCACTCGGACAGGAGCGTGCGGCTGCATGTATATCTCGCATGTCTGATCCCGGCCTCATGCACATACTGTCGGCAGTGACTTGGGCTACTTAAACATCATTGATTTTTGCCATTCACAGCAGATCCAGCAGTTTTTCCGCATCTGCCCCATAACGGATCACTTACAGCAATACTGCGTTTGGCCTCATTCATTCCCTATGGGACTTGCGGACATGTGCGGCACTTGCAGTTTTGCAGCGATCTGGCAAATGCGGTACTTACAGCAAAGGAAAAAAAACGCTACTAGCAGTGTTTTTTTGTCTCACCGCAAGTGCCGCACATGTGCGCAAGTCCCATAGGGAATGAATGAGGCCAGAAGGAAACACAGCATAGAGGCTGTCAGTGAAGAAAAAGGACAGGGCTGCCACCAGGAATTTCGGGGCCCCATACAGCTGATGTCAACTGCCAGCCTCCGATTGGCAGTCGGCTTTAACTATTGCCGTTCGGGCCCAGGCCCGCACGGCAATATAGTAACTGAACCTGCATCTCGGACGCAGGTTCAATCACTTGATCGACAGAATCCTGCCACTGGAGCAGTGTGACCCGATGGGCAAAAGTCACGGGGCCTGATGCGGGCCCCCTGATGATCAGACCCCATACGCCATTAAAGGGGCTGTCACATCTTTTTCTGTAATTGGGACACAGGTTTCCTCCCACATTCCAAAGAAATATATGGAACGTAGATTGTGAGCCCCAACGGGGACAGTGCTGATCATGTATGTAAAGAACTGCGTAACTAATGGCACCATATAAGCGAAGCAAAATAAATACGGAGCTTCGAGTAATAGAATTAAGACTCCTCCTGGTCCTGAGAAGACTTAATAAAAAGCAAAATTGAAAAAGTTGTTTAAAAAATAAACAAATAACCCATTTAAAGAAAAATTACCCCCCCAGTGGTAAGAGGTCACCAGATATCACCACATCGCCTTCATGTTCTACTTGTAGCCACCTCACTGATGACAAAAGCAAACCGGATGGATGGGCGGCAATGAAATGGGGAGTTTGTTTTTTTTTCTACATTTCTGTGAATGAGATCCTGTGACCGCTGCATTATACAGCATGAGCAGCGCTCTCCTCTAATATCACACAGCACCAGAACGAGCACAGAATGCCACAGACCGCACCCAGCCCACCTCCCGCACATCCAACTGCCCTGCCCCCCACACCTACCGCTTCTTAGGAATGGAAGGAGCTGCTGGGACCTTGCACTCGTTGGCAGTCAGGTCTGCCGTGGCCCGGCCTGCAGGTATCCAGAGAGGACCCTCAGCCTGTGCTGAGAACAAGCAGACACCGGGGAGCACTCAGCGGCTGACATGCTTCCGTGTTGTGCGGCGGAGGGGGGCCAAGGGGAGAGATTACAGCATGGGCAATCTGTGGCCTCCCATCAGGCTGCGCGAAGGCCGTTACTAAGCAACCGCAGAACGCCACAGTGTCCAGCGCTCACTTGTCCTAGCTTCCGGATTCACCTGCCAGGGAAGGGGGCTGGGCGGATCATCACGTGAGACCCCGCAGCAGCCGGAAGACTGAGTTGGGTGGACGGGCCGACCCCTGGCTAAAAACAAAAACCTTGCTGCTCAGGTGCCGCTCCCCGCATCCTGGCGCCCTAGGCACGTTGCCCTCAAGTGCCTAGTGGCAAATACGGCCCTGGATACTGATAATCTGTTTGCATGCTGTTATTATTCCCAGCGTATTTTGAGTGATGTAACACATTTCCATCTGCTGGATTTAACAATTTTGTCACCATAGACATACTAATTACTGATAGAAACACTTATCAATTGGAATATCTATGTATCTATGGCCAACTATAAAGAAATTAGGACAAGTAGTTTGCTCATTATTTAACTTAAACCATGGATGGTATTTTGATGAAGACAAGTCTGTTCACAATATGTAATAAAGTGCATGTAGGAGAACTGTACAAAAGGCCTTTTGTTTCTTTACATAGAAAGTAACCAAGTAACTAAACCGGTCTATTAATTTGCAGTACAGAAGCCATTGTTGGATGTAATACATGTAGAAACATTAATTTAAAGAGGGACTTTTCACTGGATTTTTTTTTAATTTAAACTGAACAACTCCAATTGATGCTGCTCCACTGATTCTGGAACAGGTTTTATTTTTCATTTGTGCCCCACAGTTCCAAAGTTATGCCCTCCGTAATAAAGAAGTACATTTTATTTCAATAAACTGGGCGTATACTAGGGAACTTCTTTATGGACGCTTGCTTTTTCTCCTCTGACTCTGGCCAATCAAAACATGGCCACACCCACAAAAGTTCCGTAGTATACGCCCAGTTCGTTGACAAGAAAATATTAAACTTTATTACAGGGGGACATAACATTAGAATGGAGTGGCACAGAAGAAAAAGAAAAACTGTTGCAGAATCAGTGGAGTAGCATCATTTGAATGAAATAATCGGTTTAAATTAGAAAATCCGGTTATATGTCCTCTTAAAAGGGGCTCAGCTGATCACTAGGGGTTCACAATCCTGATCTATGATGTTCAGCTGATGGGCAGGCTGACTCTTTTTTAAGAAACGACTGTTATATTGAGGCAACGCCTTTAACTTATTTAATTTTTCCATACTGAATAATTCTTAACCAATTCCATGTTTTTAAGTGCAACTTGCTTTCATTAATTTCTGCAATATGACCTAAAGGAAATGACATAAACCCACAATTTACCCAGTAATTATTACAGATGGTAACATCAACATATCTTATACGTAATGAAGATCCAGAAGGACAGTCTCATATGCAGGGGAGAAGGAGTAATATGCTTAATAGTAAAGATAATTGTGGAAGCGCACAGACTTCAGGCACATAACAGTTGATTCATCACCAGAAGCGGAGGCTTTTGCATTTACATAGTCATGTGTACACAGTCTGGAACACATTCTGTCTTCCTACAACTGCTTCACTGCGTTACAGTTTCTCAATTAAAATGTCATTTTGTGTGACTAACTAGAAAATCAGTTTTGGAAATGCTCCCACCCATACATGAGCACAATTCTGGGTATAGGGCAGTAAAGTCTACCACTTTTCAATTACAGAAATGCTCCCACGCATACAGGACCACAATTCAGGGTATACGGCAGTGAAAACACCACTCCAGCGGTTTTTTTATTTCAGCGCTAGAGTGGTGATAGTAATCTAAGTTCCCTGACCCTAGCATTATACTTACCAGCTGCCGTCTTCATCTGTTCCCAGCGATGTTCTGGTCCCGCGCCACCATCTTGCGACAGCAACTTCTGACTCACTGGAAGTCAGAGGTAATGGTCACAAAATCTCAACTCAAGTCTATGAGCCTTGTCTTCGCTCTAGTTCCAAATCACACAGCAAAACACTAGAGCAATCTGCAGGTCACAAACAGATGGAGACCGACAGGAGCGGCACTGGGAACAGATGAAGCCAGCAGCTGGTAAGTATAAGACTAAGTGCAGGAACTTAGATTACCAGCACCACTCCAGCACTGAAGAAAAAAAACAAAACGCTGGAGTGGTGCTTGAAGTTTAGCAGTTATTGATAGTTTAGTAAAGGCATCCTACTTGATCAGAAAAGCTTTCTCTCTTCTCTATTGTCAGAATATAGCCTAATTAACTCACTTAGCATTATGTCTAACAATCTGTTGCCTAGGGAAAAACTGCTTAATAACCAGTCTTTTCTCTATAGCAGCATATCCTTAGCAACCAGTCCGTCCTAAATGACTTGATTCAGTTCAAGGCATAGTTGTAAGTGAACTGAGCGCAGGAGAAGGAACAAAAGACAGCAGCCTTAATGAGGGACCTGCAGGAATAATATGTGCCAAATTTATTAAGACGTAGACGCCACTGAATGAATTCGGTGCATCTTCTCAGTGGTGTGCTCCTCGCTAGAAATGTTAGAGACGGGAGTAACATTTCTGCGCCACTTTTGATGTACCTGATGGGCGAACGTAGCCACGCTCCTCCTCTTCCTCTATAGCTCCACCCATTTTGACAGAACTGCCTGAAACTTGCATGAAGACGCCAAAAGTCACAACATTTTTGCACAACTTTGCATTGCACAAAAATTTTGTTATTCTTCAAACTGTTTTACGCCAGTTTTCTGGCATAAACACTTTGATGAATCATCTTGCTATAGCAATCAAACTTCTGGTAAAAAAATATCAGGTGTAGAAAGAATTTAAAGGGTTGGTCCTATCTTAGCCAGTGATGAGACAGGAAAATCTGTTTCTATATGATGGTCACAAATGGTTGGGGCTGTGGGAACAGCTGGGCATCCTGCGCTATGCAGTTTTTGCAAAGTCCATTAAAATCAATGCCTTCTTGGATGTTTCCAGAATCCTAACCTCCTGTGGCCGCCACATATACACAGACATTGCTGTCTCAACCATAAAAATTTGGCCTCAGCGGTCATGTTTTGGATTACTGGCATCATGTCTCCCTGTTGACTGCTGTGGCCACTGATTCTTAACATGTCGACAGCTTGTCAACAAAGGCTGGAAGTTTACAGCAAAGCAACTGCTCAGTATCAGCGGCAAAATAAAGAGGTGCGCCTTTTATATTAACATTTACAGCTCTTTTTATTATTTATTTTCAGAAATCATAGAAGATCTCACTCATCTTATATGAGGAAATGATTTTAGTTGAACTGCTGATCGTATCTGACCAATAGATGGCAGTAAAACGCAAGAAAAAGACAACCACAGCCATTCCCTAATAAAGACAAAAAAATAAACGTGTGCTGCGCCTGGGAAATTGAATTACTTTTTGCTTTGTTTTTTTGAAAATCAGTTTAAAAAATAAAACAGCATACTTCACTGTGAATTTTTCCAGGTGCCATCTTTTTGCGAAATGCAGAATTGTACGGGAACAGACAGATAAATGGTTTGCTATGATTCGAATGTGAAATCACAAAAGCTCGCTTGTTCTCTGTGAAATAAAGCGAACAATTGAATCTGAATTAATCAAATTTTATCCTTAGTATGAAGAAAGCTGCACAAGGTCTTTATTTTCCAAATTTGTAAAACTTCAAGTTACGAATAAAGTGCAGCCTATATAATAGGGATATAACAACATACCATATCTATAATAAATTTACAGTGATCTCGGTAAAATATCCCTCCAAGATAGGCATAATATTGCTTTTTAAAAAATGTTGTAGTTGTTTATTTAATAGACCTTTGCTTTAGCCTATTTCCCAATCCAATAATCTGCAATGAAGCATCAGGTCAGTAACTGCCCTCTCATAGGGTATGTGTGCACTTTTCTCTTAGGTGCCGCCAAACCCGCCGAATTTTGTAAGAGGAAGACACTTTAGGAAAACACCGCCGGTGTTTTATCTGTAGCATCTTTTTGGCAATTTCTTTTTTTTTCTATTCGCAGCGGATTTGCCATCGGCGTTTTTATACTATATACACACATGTGGTCAAAATTGTTGGTACCCCTCGTTTCACGACAGAAAAACCCACATTGGTCACAGAATTAACTTGAATCTGACAAAACAAATAATAAATCAAAAATCTATGAAAATGAACAAATGAAAGTCAGACATTGCTTTTCAACCATGCTTCCACAGAATTAAAAAAAAATAAAACTCATGAAATAGGCCTGGACAGAAATGATGGTGCCCTTAACGTAATACTTTATTGCACAACCTTTTGAGGGAATCGCTGCAATCAAACGATTCCTGTAACTGTGTTAAACCCATTTGAAATTGCTAAGTTTTTTGGTCTCTGAAAATCTGACACAATCTTTTACACAAACTCATTGATTTGAATGAACCCATGCGGTCTCAGCTAGAGATGAGCAAATTTATTTGAGTGGAAGTTATTTCCACTCAAATTTTAAAATAATCCGTATTTTCCAGAATTATTTATTTTTTCTGTCTTCGGGATATCTTCTTTTACCTGCCACATGCATTCTAGTTGGAATCTTCTCTTTAGGCCGTGGCTTCTGACTGGACTAGGTCTCGGAATTATGTTACTGCACACCATAATGTCGACAAGCACATTGTGACATTACAACGCAAGAATGAGAGCGAGTCAATCTGAGGACCAGATGGACCAGCAGGAAGCCGAAGGCATGGAGTGAAGATTCTGAAGAGAATGGGTCCAATTCACCAAAGTTTTCACAACAGAATTCTGGAGTAAAAGCTTTGAAAATTTGTAAAATTTAGGAGCAACTTGGAGTTTTCCCACATTTAAGCGGGTTGGGGGCGTGGTTGGCGCCTGTAGCAAGCACTCTGTATGCCAGAAATCTCGCTCCAGTGCCCAACTGGAATGAGATTTCTGGAGTAGCCCACGCCACTTGTCATGCGTTCCAGATTCATGAAGAAGCAGAAAAGAAAGCATTATAAGGAACATTCAAGTCACAGAGAATAACCGCTCCAGATCATATTTCACTGTAAAATCCACATAACTTGGCAGATACAATCATCTCCAGTGTAGGGTAAAACAGATAGCTAAAGGGAAAAACGAAAGGATAGTTAAAGAGAGAATGAAAACAACAGTGAAAAGAGAAAGACTAGCAAATGAGAAAGCACACTAAGGAAAGGGAAATAGAAAGCAAATAAAGGATAAAGAAAGAAAAGGAAAATTAAGGATAGAGAAACAGAAAGCAAAGTTAAAGTAAGAGAAAACAAAAATAGCACAGAGAAGGGGAAAGGAAAAATCATAAAGTCATAGCAAAGAAACAGCGAAAGAAATTAAAAACAGGATTGCAAAAGGGAAAAGAGAAAGGATAGTAAAAATAAAAAAAAGACTGAGAAAGGATAAGCAAAAGTAGGATATAGAAAGGAAAATTAAAGAAAGGATAGAGAAAAACAAAACAAAGGTTATACAAAAGGGGTTAGTAAAGGAAAGATAGTGAAAGAAAAAGGATGAGAACCAAATGCAAAAGAAAGAATAGGAACAAAGAAAATAAAAATAGGGAAAAGGGATAGAAATTTGAAAAAGATAATAGAAAGGGAAATGAAAAAGAAAGGAAAGAGAAAAGAAAGTAAAAGGAAAAGAAAGACGATAAAGTATGCAAAAGAAAAAAGGAAATTAAAATATGGGAAGCTGAAGGAGAGAAGGGAAATGTTAAGCATTCAGATGAGGGGAGTACAGTGACAGGTGACAGAAAAAAGGACCAAAGAATAAGTAAGAAAGGACAGACAAAATAAAAGCTGAATAGAGAAAGAGTAAGGCCAGAAAAATGTTACTTTGTGTGTAAAGCACGTAAGTAAATTACATCCAAATTTGCTTAAAAAAAAATTCTAGTAAAGTAAAATACAGGCCAATGGGTTTTCTCCTACTTGAACCAAGCATAAAAGGAGCATGTGCGCTCAAGGCTAAAGTACCGTATGTGGTAAAACAGTACCAAATTAAGAAACATCATTTACCATATGAACTACTGGACTCAAAACGTCAGGCTCAAGCAGTCTCAAAAAAGAAATTCCTACACAGACTGCAGCACATGGCCCACACTACAGAGTCCGGACGGCGGCGACTACAGCCGCAATAACCATAACATTATCTATGACATTTTGGCCTTTAGAAAGTTAAAGTTTACCTCAGGCTGCATACTAACATTAGTGCCTTCGCCTGTAGTAATTCATTTGTACCTCCTTTCCCTTCTGCCGCCCCTCAGTAGTACCAACAATGCCTTTATGCCCCTAAATAATTCCATTAGACCCTTACCTAGTACCTTCCTCTCAATAATCACAAGCAGTGATCCTTTTCTCCAGTAATCACACCAGTGAATATTACTTCAAACACTCTGTTGCTAGATTATATCTGTCTTTTATGCCTTTCTTTTTTGATTGGACACCGAAGTACCAATTAGTCATTGCCTTTGCACCTACTTTTTGTCTAATTTTGTATGTTTTACAGTTTTTCTTGTTTGCATCCAATTATTTTTTCTATTTCCACCTTTTTTTTATTCTATTTTATATGTGCTGGAATATTGATTTTTTTTGTCTTCCACACTGTGGATGGAGTTTAGCAATTCCAGACATTTTTGCCTGATTCATGCACTGCAACTTTTTAAAAAGTTGTGAAATTTGGCGCAACTCCACTCAAGAGAAATCCCCACTATGTATTTTTGAGGACACCGGTATTTTGGTGCAGTTTTCGTGTCATTTTGCAAAACATTCAACTTTTGGAGCCAAACAGTTGGAAGTAGGACAGAGTTTAAGAAAGAAAAAAGGGCCATTTATGACTTTGTGCCAAATTCATGAATCACGCGTTGCCATTTTGAAGAATCTGCTGCCAAAAACAGCAACAAATACCACAAGACAAAAAAGTGACATAAAAAAAATGCAAATGATGAATTGGGGCCGTAGACTTTATCTGTCTTTTACTCCACCAGAAATCATAGCCATCAATGCACCCTTCCTTCCACAGCAACCTTTCCCCAATAGTCACAACTGAATATTTATATCTGTTTTTTTTTATGTAGACACTGCCCCTGCCCTCCAAAATACTTCTGCGATATACCCTTCAGCCAATTCCAGATTGTTTCATATAACTTCTTGTTCCTACAGCACACTAACGAGCATTAATGTTGGGGAAAACAGATATTTAAACCCTTAATATAATATTTTGCTCCCTGTGAGTGTCACGGGGATACCGCAACAGAGAGGGGCCAGAAGATCGCGCCATCTGGTTTCATGAATTCCTGCTCAAGTTAGAAGTACTTCACCATCTTTATTAAACAGTGCAGGTTTTTTCCTTGCTGTCAGTGCAAAGGTTAATCTGTTCTTTTGAAGCTCCTGGAGCTTTCCTACCTGAATTATCTCAGCTGTTCAGTGTTTCCCACTCTTCTCTGCTATATATGCTCGGCTCTGGCACTTAATATTGCCATTGCTAGGTTAGTTTTTACTGTCTGGTTTGGAGTTGGAGGTGTAGTTCGGTGTTGGAGTTGGGGTTTGGAGATTTGTTCAGGAGATTGTTCCTTGGAATTTTGTTTGTGTGTAGAGATGGGTAAACCCGAACAGAAATGTTTGTCGTTCGTACCGGAGAGTCAGTGTTCAGGTCTGAACGCTGAACATGGACTTTCTGCAGAAGTCCTCCGATGCAGTGTTTTTGGTTCTGGTACCAGAACAGTAGCCCATTTTCATAAAAATTTAGGTCGGGTACAGGACCTGAACTTTCACAGGTCCGCCAATTCCTATTTGTGTGCACATCCTCATACTTACTCCCATGTGTTCCACTCTGTTTGGTGAATGTATCTTGTATGATTGTTATTTTCATTTATCCCTGTCCGTCTTCCCTTGTTTGTCTGGCTACGGTTATCTTACACATTTCGGCTTCCCACCTCCCTGGGTGGGGAAGGGGACAGAAAAGGGTTGATATTGGAGAATAGCAAGACACGTGAATCCAGCGTCTCCACCTTAAGGAGTAACCCGGGGACAGGGATAAACTAGAGCACCCCTTATTCTAAGGACCTGGTAAGCACCCACAGTCCAAAAGGCACTGCGTAACAGTAAGGTGTCCATGTGTAGAGAGGGCTAAGGAGCTCAAATCCCTCTGCACTCGATAGCTGCTAGCTGTGTTACAAAGCAACAGACTGAGCTTCATAGGAGACTTTCACTATCTTCTGAAATACTGTAGTATTTCAGGATGTAGTATAAGTGATCGGGAGATTGCAGTCCCCCAATGAGGCTAAAAAAAATAAGGTAAAAATATTTAAAAAAAAAATATAAAAAAAAATTATTCTCACCTAATAATATTAGCCTTAATTAGAAATAATAAAAAGTATTTTTTAAATCACTGCATCCGTAAAAGTCTGGCCTATCAAAATATAAAATTAACCCATATTGTAAACGAGAAAAAAAATGTAACTCTCAGAATTACTTTTTTTCAGGCAACACTTCTTCACAAAAATGTAATAAAAAGTGATGAACATGTCATAAATAGCCAAAATTGGTACGAATCAAATCACTAGCTCATCATTACAAAAAAACAAGTCCTCATATAGCTCCATTGAAACCTAGAAAATAAGCGACACAAATAAAAAAAAAATTCAAACGTATTTCATTTATGGGTATAAATTACAAATGTGCACCAGCACTGCCACTGAATATCAGTGTTTGAAGCTGCATATACTGACACCCCCTTGCCCTTCTACATAATAATAATAATAATCTTTATTTATTTAGCGCCAACATATTCCGCAGCGCTTTACAGTTTAACAGTTTCAAAACACAAGTCATAAGTAACAACGTTAACAATACAATTAAATCAAATTAAAGCAAAATAAGATGACCCTGCTCGTGAGAGCTTACAATCTACAATGAGTGGGGGGGATACAAAGTACAGGTGTGTATATACAATGGTGCATTTACAATGATGGTCCAGCCATCTTGAGGGAGTGAGGGATGGAGATAGTGAATGGGCTACACACTTACACTTACACATAGAATGACTTTGATTAGTGAACGTGATAGGCCGCTCTGAACAAATGTGTTTTGAGGGAGCGCCTGAAACCATGCAAATTGTGGATAGTCTTAATTTCTTTGGGTAGAGTATTCCAGAGGATTGGCGCAGCGCGGGAGAAGTCTTGGAGTCGGGAGTGGGAGGTACGGATTAGTGCAGAGGTTAGTCGAAAGTCGTTTGCAGAGCGCAGCAGTCGGTTAGGCTGACAGGTAGAAATGAGGGAGGAGATGTAGGGGGGTGCTGCACTGTGGAGAGCTTTGTGGGTGAGAACAAGTACTTTGAATTGGATCCTATAATGAATGGGCAGCCAGTGTAAGGACTGGCAAAGAGCGGACGCGTCCGAGTACCGAATATACTGTTATAACGCTTCTTTTTTGCCTTGAAGAGAGTCCATAGCTAGTGACGTCACGTGTGCACAGTGTGGTAGTTTTTTCTTTTTCAAACAGGTGTCCGAGCAAGTGTGACCAGTCACAGCGCTGCCAACACTGATTGTCCAGAACTGTACAGATTCAAGGTGCAAGATCCACAGCACTTCCATTAACCATACCACAGACAGTCAATCAGTACAGAGGGCTTCAAATGCCATCCACACAAAGTCTAGTCAAATTGACAGGTAGGCGCTCAGCAGACCATTAATATTAGCATTCTACATAGGTGTATTTGTAGCGCCGGCGTCCCTGCCCTCTGCCAGGCAGGGACGCTGTTCCCCTGCGCCAGCGTCCTCTGCCAGGCAGGGACGTCGCCCCCCTTACCCACGCTCGGCGTCCTCCTTCCGCCCTGCTGGGGTCGCGCGCTCCTTCCCTGCTGCTGGACTTAGGGCGCGCGCCCGCGCGCTCCCCCGCTCTTAAAGGGCCGCGCGCATCTTTCAAAAAAGGTCCCCGGCCAATGCCGGAGGACTCCACCCTATATAAAGTACTCCCTCCTTAATGGAGGTGCCCGAGCAATGTTGTTGCACTGTTTACTCTGCTTCAGCCCTCAGGTTCCGTTACCAGTTACCTGCCTGTCTCCTGCCAGTTTGCTGTCTGCTACCTGTCCGCAAGCCTACCTGGAGGTTCGGCCGTCACCGGTGGTGACCATCGGCTATTCCAGAGAATCTCGCCTGCTCACTTGGGGGCGCTCATCTGCCATCTGCCTGCAGACCTACCCGGAGGTTCGGACGTCACATGCGGTGACCATCGTCTATTCCAGAGACTCTCGCCTGCTCACTTGGGGGCGTTCATCTGCCATCTGCCTGCAGACCTACCCGGAGGTTCGGACGTCACATGCGGTGACCATCGTCTATTCCAGAGACTCTCGCCTGCTCACTTGGGGCGTTCATCTGTCATCTGCCTGCTAGCCTACCGGGAGGCTCCACCATCTCAGGTCGTATATACCTGTCCATCCAGAGACTGCCCCGGTCACTTGCCGTGACTACCTGCCTGTCTATCCAGAGACTGCCCCGGTCACTTGCCGTGACTACCTGCCTGTCTATCCAGAGACTGCCCCGGTCACTTGCCGTGACTACCTGCCTGTCTATCCAGAGACTGCCCCGGTCACTTGCCGTGACTACCTGCCTCTCTATCCAGAGACTGCCCCGGTCACTTGCCGTGACTACCTGTCTGTATATCCAGAGACTGCCCCGGTCACTTGCCGTGACCTCCTTCCCGTCTGTCCAAAGACTGTCCCTGTCACTTGCCGTGACTTCCTATCCGTCTCCCCGGGCGCCACCTGCTCCTTTACAAGGAAAGCCTCCTTGTATAATAAAGCTCAGAGGTTCCGCCTCCCTGACCCGTTACAGTTTGCTCGGGCCATGGAACCCGGTGGCACCCAAACCCCTTCGCTCTCTGACCTGTGTCATGAACTGTCTCGTCAGAGGTCTCAACAGGAGTCCATCCTGGGTCATCTGCGGAATGTTAATTCCCGCCTGGACACCCTGACTACTTCACCAGCAACCACCACTGGCGCCATGACTCGCAATCCGGCAGTCCCGTTGCTTACCAATTCCGTGGTTTCCGTTCCTGGACCTCAACTTTCTGCTCCTCCACGGTTTGGAGGCGATCCTACTCTGGCTCGGGGTTTCATTAACCAGTGTACCCTGCATTTCGAACTCCTGGCTCACCAGTTTAACTCCGACCGGGCCAAAATTGCCTTCATTATGTCCCATCTCACCGGAGAGGCTCTGGCCTGGCTTAATCCTCTCTGGGAGAGAGAAGATCCTCTGGTGTCTGACCTGCCTGCTTTTCTCTCGGCCTTCCGGAAGGTATTCGACGAACCCGGACGGAAGACCTCCTCTGCATCATCTCTGTTGCGTCTCCGTCAGGGAAGTCTCACCGTGGGGCAATATGCCATACGGTTCCGTACCCTAGCCTCGGAGTTGGCCTGGGATAATGATGCTCTGATATCTGTCTTCTGGGAGGGTCTGTCCGGCCGTATTAAAGATGAACTTGCCGGTCGAGACATTCCAACCTCTCTCGATGACCTAATAACTCTGGCTAATCGAATTGATCTACGGTTCCAGGAACGCGCCAAGGAGGTCACCCGTGAGAGAAGGTTTCCTCGTCTAGCTCCTTCTTTTCAGAGACCTGTAACTCCTTCCGCTTCTCCCCAGGTACACACTTCTGAGCCTATGCAGGTCGACCAGACCAAGATGGTCAAAGCCCGTCAGGACTTACGCCGTGCCGAGGGGAGTTGCTTCTACTGTGGCAGTAAGGAGCACCGGATCCGTACCTGTCCGGAGAGGTCGGGAAACGCCTGTGTCTAGGTTCGCTCGGAGAGGTCAACCTAGACAAGAATAAATCCTCTTCATCACTGCTGCTGTCAGTCTCAATTCTCCTCGGTGAGAACCGTTATTTCGAACAAGCCCAACTTGATTCTGGAGCAGCCGGGAATCTTGTTTCACAGGCTCTAGTAGAGAAATATCGCATTCCTACCAAACATCTGGTTGAACCAGTATCTGTTGCTGCTGTGGACGGGGTCTCCTACCACGTCCCATCCAACTTATCACTGAAGCCATAACCCTGCAGGTGGAATGTTGCATTCTGAGAGCATCTCGTTTCATGTCCTGCCTGGACTCTCTCATGCTTTCTTATTAGGTCTACCTTGGCTCCAAAAGCATGCACCCGTGCTCGACTGGCAGACTGGAGAGATCCTTCGCTGGGGACAGGACTGTCATAAAACGTGTTTGGTTCCTGTTCACCCCGTCCGTCCTTCTCCTACACCAACTAATCTTCCAGGGCTCCCGATTCCATATTGGTCGTTCGCTGATGTCTTTAATAAAAAGGAGGCAGAGACATTACCCCCTCACAGACCTTATGATTGCCCGATCGACCTGCTACCCGGTACTACGCCTCCCCGTGGGCGTATTTACCCATTGTCTGCTGCTGAGACCAGGTCGATGTCCGAATATATCGAGGAGAATTTGGCCAAGGGATTCATCCGGAAATCTACCTCCCCAGCGGGAGCAGGTTTCTTCTTCGTAAAAAAGAAAGACGGCTCTCTCCGTCCCTGTATTGACTACAGAGGCCTAAACCTGATCACGGTGAAGAATAAGTACCCTCTTCCGCTCATTCCCGAATTGTTTGATCGTCTGAGGGGGGCTAGAATCTTCACCAAACTGGATCTTCGTGGAGCATATAACCTACTCCGTATCCGTCGGGGAGATGAATGGAAGACGGCATTCAACACCCGGGACGGCCACTATGAGTATTTGGTGATGCCCTTTGGTCTCTGTAATGCTCCTGCAGTCTTTCAGGAGTTGGTCAATGACATCTTCCGGGACCTGCTCTACTCCTGCGTTGTGGTGTACCTAGACGACATCTTGGTCTTCTCTCCGGATCTCCAGTCTCACCGGAGGGATGTTCGTCAGGTTCTGCTCAGGCTTAGGCAGAATCACCTTTTCGCCAAATATGAGAAGTGTCTCTTTGAGCAGACCTCGCTTCCGTTTTTGGGTTACATCATTTCTCAGACAGGCCTAAGAATGGATCCGGAGAAACTATCTGCCATCGAGAAATGGCCCCGACCGGAGGGATTGAAGGCCATTCAGCGGTTCCTGGGATTCGCCAATTATTACCGCCTCTTCATACCGCACTTCTCTTCCCGGACTGCTCCAATCTCCGCGCTCACCCGCAAGAATGCTAACCCCAAACAGTGGACGCCCGAAGCAGAGGAGGCCTTTCTTTCCTTAAAACAGGCCTTCTCTTCCGCTCCAGTGCTGCATCGCCCGGACGGCAACAAGCAGTTCTTCCTGGAGGTGGACGCTTCCTCTTCTGGAGCCGGAGCGGTACTGACTCAAAAGTCTTCTTCCGGGAGGATGGTATCTTGCGGCTTCTTCTCAAAACTCTTCTCCTCTTCTGAGCGCAATTATTCCATAGGAGACCGAGAGTTATTGGCCATCAAGCTGGCATTGGAGGAGTGGCGTTACCTACTCGAGGGGCTCTTCATCCGGTAATCATTTACACTGACCACAAGAATCTGGCTTACCTCCAGCATGCCCAGAGACTTAACCCTCGCCAAGCCCGGTGGTCCTTGTTTTTTGCCCGCTTCGACTTTCTTTTACACTTTCGCCCGGCCGACAAGAACATCAAGGCGGATGCCTTGTCCCGGTCTTTCCTGGTGTCGGATCTCGAGGAGGAACCTAAACATATCATCGATCCCGCCAGAGTGATGCAGGTGGCTCCCGTGAGTCTAAATCGTCTCCCTCCTGGTAAGACGTTCGTATCGGTACCTGATCGGGAGAGGATCCTCCACTGGGGTCATTCGTCTAAACTAGCTGACCACGTTGGTCAGAAAAAGACCCTCCAGCTCATTACCCGGCATTACTGGTGGCCTACCCTGCACAAGGATGTAATAGACTTTGTTTCTGCCTGTGCCTCCTGTGCCCGCAACAAAGTTCCGAGACACCTGCCTGCCGGCCGTCTTCTCCCGCTTCCTGTACCCGCTGCCCCCTGGCAGCATATAGCCATGGACTTCATAACGGATCTTCCCGTCTCTGCTGGTTGTACGGTCATTTGGGTGGTCGTTGACCGATTTTCCAAGATGGCTCACTTCATTCCCCTGCCAGGGCTTCCGTCTGCACCCGAGTTGGCTAAAGACTTTATCCGCCACATCTTCCGTCTTCATGGTCTGCCTCGTCATATTGTGTCGGATCGTGGGTACAGTTCACCTCACGTTTCTGGAGAGCCACTTGTAAGTTGCTAGACGTCACCCTGGATTTCTCCTCCGCTTACCACCCACAGTCCAATGGTCAAGTCGAGCGAATCAATCAGATTCTGACCAGTTATCTCCGGCACTTCGTTAATGCCCACCATTCTGACTGGGTGGATCTCCTGCCTTGGGCCGAATTTTCGTACAACAATCACGAGAGCGAATCTTCCTCCAAATCTCCGTTTCTTGTAGTCTTCGGTCAACATCCTCGGATCCCTGTACCTATTTCCATCTCTGTGGACAATCCAGCTGCGGAATCCCTGGTTAACGAATTCTGCTCCATATGGGAGAGTACCCGGTCCGCACTCATTCTGTCATCCGAGCGCATGAAGAGACATGCTGACAAGAAACGTCTGGATCCCCCTCAATTCCGTCCTGGGGATAAGGTCTGGCTCTCGTCCAAGTATGTTCGGCTCAAGATTCCTTCCTACAAGTTAGGTCCTCGGTTCATCGGTCCTCTGGAGATCATCAGTCAGATCAACCCAGTGTCCTATAAATTGAAACTCCCGGCCAATTTGCGGATTCCTAACTCCTTCCATGTATCTCTCCTCAAACCGGTGGTACTTAACTCTTTTGTCAAGTCTACAGGTACACCTCCTGCTCCACTGTCTGCTGAGAACGAATTTGAGGTAGAGAACATTTTGGCCACCAAAAGGGTAGGAAGAAAGACCTATTTTCTGGTGGATTGGAAGGGGTTTGGTCCTGAGGAGAGAACGTGGGAGCCTCGGGAGAACATCCATGCCCCTCTCATCCTAGCTAAATTTCTTTCTGGCCTAAAAAAGGGGGGCCTAAAGGGGGGGGGTACTGTAGCGCCGGCGTCCCTGCCCTCTGCCAGGCAGGGCCGCTGTTCCCCTGCGCCAGCGTCCTCTGCCAGGCAGGGACGTCGCCCCCCTTACCCACGCTCGGCGTCCTCCTTCCGCCCTGCTGGGGTCGCGCGCTCCTTCCCTGCTGCTGGACTTAGGGCGCGCGCCCCGCGCGCTCCCCCGCTCTTAAAGGGCCGCGCGCATCTTTCAAAAAAGGTCCCCGGCCAATGCCGGAGGACTCCACCCTATATAAAGTACTCCCTCCTTAATGGAGGTGCCCGAGCAATGTTGTTGCACTGTTTACTCTGCTTCAGCCCTCAGGTTCCGTTACCAGTTACCTGCCTGTCTCCTGCCAGTTTGCTATCTGCTACCTGTCCGCAAGCCTACCTGGAGGTTCGGCCGTCACCGGTGGTGACCATCGGCTATTCCAGAGAATCTCGCCTGCTCACTTGGGGGCGCTCATCTGCCATCTGCCTGCAGACCTACCCGGAGGTTCGGACGTCACATGCGGTGACCATCGTCTATTCAAGAGACTCTCGCCTGCTCACTTGGGGGCGTTCATCTGCCATCTGCCTGCAGACCTACCCGGAGGTTCGGACGTCACATGCGGTGACCATCGTCTATTCCAGAGACTCTCGCCTGCTCACTTGGGGGCGTTCATCTGTCATCTGCCTGCTAGCCTACCGGGAGGCTCCACCATCTCAGGTCGTATATACCTGTCCATCCAGAGACTGCCCCGGTCACTTGCCATGACTACCTGCCTGTCTATCCAGAGACTGCCCCGGTCACTTGCCGTGACTACCTGCCTGTCTATCCAGAGACTGCCCCGGTCACTTGCCGTGACTACCTGCCTGTCTATCCAGAGACTGCCCCGGTCACTTGCCGTGACTACCTGCCTCTCTATCCAGAGACTGCCCCGGTCACTTGCCGTGACTACCTGTCTGTATATCCAGAGACTGCCCCGGTCACTTGCCGTGACCTCCTTCCCGTCTGTCCAAAGAATGTCCCTGTCACTTGCCGTGACTTCCTGTCCGTCTCCCTGGGTGCCACCCGCTCCTTTACAAGGAAAGCCTCCTTGTATAATAAAGCTCAGAGGTTCCGCCTCCCTGACCCGTTACAGTATTAAGTGCATATCATTGTTATTTTCTAGGCGTCTCACCAATTTATGCTCCCTGCCAGGCAGGAATAGTCTATGACTGCCTTCGCTGAGAAAGATGGAAACCAATGGTGTCAACAGCTACGCCCCGTTACTTTATGTATTGATCGCTGTGAAGACAAGAGCATTTTTCTAATTGTCTTATTGACTTGATTTGACTATCTCAGATATAGAATGATACTCCCATACATATGCTCTTCACTAAATACCTTCCGTTCACCTCTCTGACCTTTCCCGGTGCCTGCGCACTGCAATACTCTGCAATACTCTGCTGGTGAGGGCAGAGGGCAGAGAATTACGCCTGCGCAGGAGCCGCGACAGAAGCAAGGAAGAGGACATCATCGCTAGAAGATGGGAGACACTGGACACGGACCTGCGACACCTATCGGACCCAGACCGCACCGGGCCCCCCCAGGTGAGTATAATATAACTCGCTTTCCTCATCTTTCAGGTTACATCGGGGGCTTATCTACAGCATTACAGAATGCTGCAGATAAGCCCCTGATGGCGGTGGCCGCATCTCATAGGGGGAAAAATAGGTGACAGATTCCCTTTAATGAGTTTTCATTCCTTCTCCATGCCATTACCAATTATCTGGTACCGGATCTTCGCTGTAAGCATTAGACTTCTAAGCTATCACATGCTAGAGGCACATTATTTGAGTCGAGGCATTAAAATAGAAACATTCAATTATGGCAAGATGAAAAAAAAAATATTAAAATATAAGGTTGGCAGTTTCTTCATGGGGTCTTTAACAAAATAAACAGGACCTTTTGAATGAAAAGAAGTACAGATTTTTTTTTAACAGCTATTAAATAAAATAATCCAGAAGTTTAAAATGAATGATATTTGCGCTGCAAAATGAAGACCATTTAAATTCTCTTGACAGTTGCTTCAGGTATTAACATCTCGGGAACAGCGTTGCATGGGCTGCCAAATAAACTTTAAGTACTCATTATCGATGAAATGGTATTCGCTCATCATTTGGTAATTCCTGGACTCGTTGACATTCACAAGCAGAAAGTTCAATTGTATTTCAGGTCCCAAATGATCATATCCAAAAGTAATAAGAAAAACCATAGAAATGAAAGTGCATCCCTTAGAAGTCATTATCAAGTCATTATAAGGCACAGCAAATATATTGCCAGACCGTTAACTAAAAGACTGCATTGCTTCAGCTTTGCTACAGTTTGATTGACCAAAGATAACCTGAGAGCAAATAAGTGATTGCTTTAAAGGTCTTCTAGCAGTCGTAAAAAATCATCTTAGGTCGGCACAATTTACACTAATCATATAAATAAGGAATTGCCCTTGTATATGTGGGAAGCAAGAATGAGTGTAATTGACAGGACATCATCTGGGTAATAAACGTTACATCAGCCAACAGGACATATTTGGCTACAGTAAACCGCTGAATACATTCATTCAACCACCCAATCAGGGAAACACGCCATCTATTCATAGTCATAGGGCCTAATACGTACTTTCCTAACTTAATGTTAAAGCGACTGTCATCAGATTTCACAATGTATTTCTGATCACTGCAGGGGCTATTTTACTGGCTAAATTCCCAGCTTTTCTGCATTGGTTATTAAAGGGAACCTGTCAGAAACTTCTACACCCCCAAACCATGTATGCCTGTGTAGCCCTTTAATAGACAAGCAAGTTGATCTCTTTATAAACCCTAAGCAATTCTCCAGCAGACTGAAATCATGTTTTGATGTTCTGTATATGTGTGTCTGGAAGTGTATTGGGGCGTGACAATGCACTTCCAGCTCCTCAGCCTCACGCTGTATTCCCTCTCCATATATCGGAACTGTTGACCTGTCAATCAACCAGAGGAGAGTGGGGCAGGGATAACAGTGTGAGGCTGAGGAGCTGTAAGTGCATCGTTATTATACCCCAATGCACATCCAGACACCAGACACATATGTACAGAACTTCAAGATGGGATTTGTCGCTGCAGCAGCAATGCTTTAGGGTCATAAAGAGATCAGAGATTATAGGTCTATAGTCCTTTGAAAGATAAGCAAGCTGATCTCTTTATGACCCCAATGTGATTCTCCAGTGGTAAGGAATCCCATTAAGCAGTTCAGTATTTATGGGTAATGGCAGAGAACTCAGCATGAGACTGAGGAGCTGGAAGTGCATCGTCATTCCCCAATGCACTTCCAGACAAATGCATACATACATACATACATTCAGAACTTCGGGATTTCTCGCTATTGGAGCATCACTATGGGGTCATTAATAGAACAACTTGCTTATCTTTTAAAGGGCTACACATTCATATAAATGGTTTGGGGCATAGAAGTTTCTAACAGGTTCTCTGGTTATGACAAATTATCACTATTCACTGGGAAGGTTATAACTGATGGATCCATGGGAGTCTGCCTACTAAGGCCCCCACATATTATCTTTTGAAGGGCTACACAGTCATATAAATGATTTGAGGGCCTAAAATTTCTAATAGGTTGCCTTGACATCATTTCCATCAGGTATAAGAAAACTGTAGTAGCATTAAGATCCAAGTCAAAATGACTGTATAATCTTTTTTGAAAGGTTAAACTAAACTCAATCCCTGCCCACGTAGCCTGGTTGACAGCTCCTCAGTGTCCCACCTCCCGGCTGCGATCTCATACTGCTCAGTACAAGCCGCAGCTGTCAGTCAGGCTGGGTAGACGGTGACTGAATCATGAGCTCTCTCACTTCAGTTGGATTCTAAATCTCTTCTTTAAATATAAAGGATTATAGAGTCATTTTGAAGGTACGTATACCAGCCGAGGGTCTCACCTGTTATAATGATTTTAGAAGCATTGTTTCTACTTTACCAGTGCTTTTAAAACTGTGAGGAAGAAGTATTGTTGGAGCACAATAAAACACCTAAATCTCCAATGAATTACCATAACCCCCCACTAAAATGGTGCTGTGTTAAGATTCAGAATCACAAATGACTGACAAACATTTTCAGTGAGGAAATGCAGGTGGGGATTACAGTTTGGGTTATTTAGCGGCATCTTGGCTTCGGTACTTGACACTACTTCAGGGCATTTATCAGTTCATAGTAGCGCTGTCGAGTGACAGATTCTCCTTTAATGTGCACGTTAATGATGCATTGGAATAGGAACATTTTCATCAGTTGCATGAAGGCGAACACATTATTTCAACCAATTCTTTTAATTTGCCATTTAAAAGTGGGGCATTAAACATTTATGGGCCACCTGCTTTTATATCTCTTACAATCTGCTCTAAAAACATTTTGCCAACTGGAACAATCACTGAAGATTTTGTTAAAATGTTTCTTTTCAGAACTTAATTTTTAAATAGATCTTCATAAAGAGGTCGGCCACTGTCCCTGGTTAGCGCAGCTTTCCGTCCTGCTGGTGGAGGAGCAAGTGATCAGACCAGATTATCAGCCTCCTCCAATAGAAAAAGTGACAAAAAGCGCATAATACGGCAAGACCCGAGCAATAAACGATGTAGACGGTATGGTACTTCCCACCTGGCTGGGTTGTGTCAGGCACCTATGCACCTATAGATACCAGCTGCTGCTCCATATGATGAAATAAAACCAGCAGTAAATGTAATAGTATAAAGGGATTTATAGATAATTCTGCTGTGCTGCTGGTCAAGGAGATATCCATTGGAGATATCCATGGTGTTGAACAAAGAGCAGTTTTATTAATCTACACGTTTCAGAGTTGAACAAACTCCTTCATCAGGAAAAAAGAACAATGGTTTTTCCTGATGAAGGAGTTTGTTTAACTGTGAAACGAGTAAATTAATAAAATTGCTCTTTGTTCAACACCATCGTCTCCATTGGATATCTCCTTGACCAGCAGAACAGCAGAATTATCCGTAAGTCCCTTTCTGTGATTGCATTTCTTTCAATAGAAAAGCATCTTTACCATGTGAGGGGAGGAGGCTGATGGACTGATCTGGGCAAATGCTCCTCCACCAGCAGCAATTCTTTGGACAGCCTTTGAAGGGCTGCTGTCAGCTTCCAAAGGGCCTCCAAATCGCTACTATGTCTTTATCCATTTATGTCTAAAAAGACATTTGGAAAAGAGCGGGAAAGCATTTTAACATATCAATACATTTTTTTTGCTGATTTTCTCCTGTAGCGGACTCGTATATTAGCCTCAAGTGCAGAGAAATATCAGACTTTGGGTGCATAGCAAAGCTGTCTGGGTTTCCTAGGACTCAGCAGCTCCTCTTCCAAAGCTGTCTGGGTTTCCTAGGACTCAGAAGCTCCTCTTCCTCTCCCTGCTCCTAGAGATCACATATTCACAGTCCCTGCAGAAACCAGGCAAGTGTTTCCTAATCTGTATACAGTCATGGCCAAAAGTTTTGAGAATGACACAAATATTAATTTTTACAAAGTCTACTGCTTCACTTTTTCTAATGGCAATTTGCATATACTCCAGAATGTTTTACAGAGTGATCAGCTTAACAGCAATTACTTGCAAAGTCAATATTTGGCTAGAAAATGAACTTTATCCCCAAAAACACATTTCAACATCATTGCAGCCCTGCCTTAAAAGGACCAGCTAACCTCTTTTCAGTGATTGCTCCATTAACACAGGTGTGGGTGTTGATGAGGACATGGCTGGAGATCAATCTGTCATGATTAAGTAAGAATGACACCACTGGACACTTTAAAAGGAGGCTGGTGCTTGGCATCATTGTTTCTCTTCTGTTAACCATGGTTATCTCTAAAGAAACACGTGCAGTCATCATTGCAATGCACAGAAATGGCCTAACAGGGAAGAGTATCGCAGCTAGAAAGATTGCACCTCAGTCAACAATCTATCGCATCATCAAGAACTTCAAGGAGAGAGGTTCCATTGTTGCCAAAAAGGCTCCAGGTGTAATGTATGTAGTACAGTTCATATAGCGTCTTGTGCTTGGGTGCGATGAACATACATGAGACACAGGTTTGATATAGAAAAGTCCTGTATTACTTCATACAAGTTGGCAGAAATAGTCACACAGTTTGCAGACACAGAAACAGGAGACACAGCAGGCCAGAGCAATCCAAGCTCAGCAATCACTCTCCAATACAGATTCAGGATCTTCTTCTCTGTTACCGTAAGTCCATGCAAACGTGGGTCTTTCAAAGAGCAGGGTTCAGAGTCCACAAGTGCTTCAGAGTTCCTCAGTAGGAATAGCTGGAGTACAAGGTCCAAGGCTCACAGGAGTCAAGTCACAGGTTCACTGCAGGCTAGATTCTGAAGCACTGATTGCTCAGCTGTGGCTGCTTAAGAAGCAAAGGAGAGAATCAGGGCGGGAACATGCAAGCTGGAAACTCCATTTTGACTGAGGGCAAGATAGCTGCAGCAAGACAGAAAGTAAAATGGCTGACGAACAAACTGAGTTTCAGGAATATATACATAGAACCTTACATTACTCCCCCCTTAAGGACAACCTCCGGATGACCTCAGACCAGGCTTGTGTGGGTACCTCTGATGAAACTGACGGAGCAAGCGAGGAGCATTAACGTTATTGACCGGTTCCCATGAGTTGTCCTCCACTGGGTAGCCCTGCCATTTAATCAGATATTGTAACTGATTTCTATACAACCTGGAATCTAAAATCCTTTCCACCACAAATTCTTCCTGACCATCGACTAGCACTGGGTCAGGGCAAGGAGAGGAACGTCCAGGAAACGTATTGGGTGTCGCAGCCTTTAGTAGGGATACATGAAAGACAGGGTGGATTCTCATAGTTCTGGGCAGTTGAAGACGACAAGCAACGGCACTTATAATTTTACTGATTTTATAGGGTCCAATGTACTTATGTCCCAACTTAGAAGATGGAATCCTTAACTTAAGATTTCTGGTTGACAGCCAGACCAAGTCTCCTACCTTGAAAGCTGGTGCAGGTTTACGAAATTTATCTGCTGCTTTCTTGTACCTTTCTTGAGCCGATTCCAGATTTTCCTTTAGAAGATCCATATTCTTCTGTAAAGACGTGATTCTTTCAGCTACTGCTGGTAAAGGCGTTTCTATGGGAAATCGTGGTAGAATGTTAGGATGATAACCTAGATTAGAGTAAAAAGGAGACTGTTTAGTGGAGGCACTCTGAGAGTTGTTATACGAGAACTCAGCTAATGGAAGTAGATCCACCCAATCATCCTGTAGGTGCCAGATAAAGCAGCGGAGATACTGCTCCAGGGTTTGATTGGTTCGTTCGGTCTGTCCATTAGTCTGGGGATGAAAAGCAGAAGAAAGGTTTACTTTAATGTCCAATGCTGCACAGAAATTTTGCCAAAACCTAGAAGTGAATTGCACCCCTCGATCCGAAATAACCTCATCCGGTACTCCATGTAAGCGAAACACATCTTTAATCATCAAATCTGATGTCTGTTTTGCAGTGGGTAAGCCGACACAAGGGATAAAATGAGCTGCCTTTGTTAGACGGTCAACCACCACTAGAATGGTGTTCTTCCCCTGAGAGGTTGGTAACTCCACAATGAAGTCCATAGAAATGGATCCCCACGGGCGTGACGGGGTGGGAAGAGGCTGTAACAGACCAGTTGGTGAGGAGCGAGGTGTTTTGCATCTTGCACAGACCTCACATGAAGTGACATAATTCAAAACATCCTTCCTGCAAGTGGGCCACCAAAAGAAACGAGAAAGAAATTCCTGTGTCTTTAGAATTCCTCTATGCCCAGCTATCTTGGAATCGTGAATGAGTTGCAATACTCTCAATCTGACTGTTTCAGGAATATACAGGCGTTGTCCCTGAATCCACACACCATTCTTAAAGACAAGACTTACGTCCCTTGGGGGTTGTGCCAAAAAGGAATCCGCATGGTATGCTTCCTTGATGTCCTTAAGTAGGTCTTGATTATGAATTACTCCTAGGAATCTAGAGTCAGGAAGAATAGTCTTAGGAGGAGTAATTGGACGTGTCTCTGCTGAGTAAATCCTAGAGAGTGCATCAGCCTTTCCATTGCGCGATCCTGGTCTATAAGAGATGATAAAATTAAATTGGTTTAAGAAAAGATTCCAGCGAGCCTGGCGAGGAGTCAGGCACTTAGCCGACCTGATAAACTCAAGGTTACGATGGTCTGTCAGGACGACTATTTGCTGTGCAGCTCCCTGAAGAAGGTGTCTCCATTCTTTGAAGGCGGCAATAATGGCCAACAACTCTCTATTGCCCACATCGTAGTTCCTCTCAGCCGAAGACAACTGCTGGAAAAAGAAGGCACAGGGATGCAAGACATTCTTCTCACCTGTTCTCTGAGAGAGTATAGCTCCAACGGCACAGTCTGAAGCATTCACCTCTATTATGAAGGCAAGCTCGGGGTTGGGATGTACTAGGATAGGTGCAGTGGTAAATTTATCTTTTAGACGGGAAAATGCTTCCTGGGCTTGGGGAGTCCAGGAAAACCTAGACTCTTTCTGGGTAAGTTGAGTGATAGGTGACACTACCTCAGAGAAATTTCTAATGAAACGTCTATAGAAGTTGGCAAACCCGATGAAGCGCTGTACCTCCTTCACATTTCTAGGACTTGGCCAATCCTTGATGGCTTGGGTTTTGCTTCCATCCATACTAATTCCTTGTGTAGACAGTACATACCCCAGAAATTGAATTTCGGTCCTATGGAATTCACACTTTTCAAGTTTGATGTAAAGATGATTTTGTCTTAGACGTTCCAAGACCATTCTCACATGTCCATGATGTTCCTCTGTGGAGTTAGAAAAAATTAGAATATCATCCAAATAAATTACCACGAATGTATCTAGGAGATCCCTGAAGATGTCATTCACCAAGTGTTGGAAAGTGGCTGGGGCGGTACTCAGACCAAAAGGCATAACTAGATATTCAAAGTGTCCATAGCGTGACCTGAATGCAGTCTTCCATTCATCCCCAGGTCTAATACGGACTAAGTTATAGGCCCCACGAAGATCTAGTTTAGAAAAAATTTTGGCATGTCGCACTCTCTCCAATAACTCAGGGATTAAAGGCAATGGATAACGGTTTCTAATAGTAACCTTATTGAGTTCCCTATAGTCTACGCATGGTCTCAGAGATCCATCTTTCTTCTTTACAAAGAAGATGGGTGCACCTGCAGGAGATGAAGAGGGGCGTATGAAGCCCTTGGCTAGATTTTCATCTATGTAATCCTTTAAAGCCTTTAGCTCGGGCCCCGCCAGGGGGTAGATCTTACCAAAAGGTATCTCTGCTCCAGGCAATAATTCAATTGGACAATCATATGGACGGTGAGGAGGAAGCTGGTCAGCGTTCTTCTTGTCACATAAATCCACATAGTCCTGGTATACAGCTGGTAGTTCAGGGACTGACATGATTCCTTTAGGAACAGAGCAAGCTGAAACTTTTGGACTCATCTGTTTCTCTGGAAAGTGTAATTCCTTGGTCTCCCAGTTAATGGTAGGATTCTGAGCCTGCAGCCATGGTAGCCCTAGAATAATGGGAAAGTGGGGAGAAGAGATAAGCATAAAGGACAGTTTCTCTTGATGATCTTTACCCATAAGAACCCTCAAAGGCTCTGTTTCCTGATCCACTGGTCCAGAGGTCAGCAGGGAGCCATCCACAGTTTCCATCTGTACTGGAGTAGCCTTCTTCACTGAACGTATTCCCTGTTTCAGAGCAAAGGAGACATCCATAAAATTTCCACTTGCCCCTGAGTCGATCATAGCAGAGCTAGACACCCAAGCTGAGTCAACCCAGAGTTTGATGGAAAGAAAGCAATGAGAATTGTTTTTCTTACAACTCAGCTGGGACACCGCTGAGGAAACTTGAAAAATGGCAGCGTTTACACAGTCAACGTCCTCAGAGGTAACGGAGTTTAAGTCCGAGAAATCAAGATCTGTTGCTGCAGATCTCTCTGGAGCCTGAGGCTCGGACCTGACAGATCCCCTCTCGCAACACTCACAATGAATGAGTGCTGCAGTAGTCTTACGAGAACGGCTGGGGCAGTTTATAATGAAGTGCCCTGACTTACCACAATAGAAACATAGATTCTCCTTAAAACGATGTTCCTTGCGTGCATCACTAACCCGTCGTTGTAAAGAGTCTACCTGCATGGGTTCAGGTTCAGGTTCCCGTGTAATCCTACTCAAAGGTTCCTTAGCTGGAGAGGAAGGTAGGAAAAGGTTAGTACGATTGCTTTCGAACCATCTCTCTTGCCTGCGTTCAGTCAGACGAGTATCAATACGGATGCAGTAGTTAATAAAGTCACCTAACGCAGTGGGAGGGTCGGCACGAGCAAGTTCATCCTTAATCAGTGGAGATAACCCCTTTCGAAAAATAGATTTTTTGGCGGAACTGTCCCAGGTGGTATCAAGGGCCCATCTCCTGAAATCCAAGGCATATTCAGCTACCGAGTGCTTACCTTGGCGCAAAGCTAACATGGCTGCTTCAGCTGTTGCACCTCGATTGGGGTCATCAAACACCTGCCCCATGGCTGAAATAAAATCATCAAGGTGATTCAAACAATCATCCTCAGTCTCAATCAGAGGGTTTGCCCACATTAAAGCCTTGTTGGTAAGCAACATAATTATAGTAAGCACCTTAGATCGTTCAGTGGGAAATTGTGAAGCATGTGCAGAAAAAAAAAGATTGCATTGATTAATAAATCCCCTGAATTTCTCACGTTCACCGCCAAAACGAAAAGGGGGCAACTTGGGAATCCCAGCACTCGGGGCTACGGCAGGAGCCTGGACTCGCCCCTCTAAAACCTCAATCCTGGCTCGCAAATCCTGGGTAGTCTGTCCAACCACTTGCAAATTGTGATTATTGAGGTCCTGTAGATTTGTAAAACGGGTCTTTATATTCTGCAAATCTGCAAGGATATTATCAGTCACTCCGCAAAGTTCCTTTATGCGGGCCTCCATTTTCCAGATCTTTTAAGACAGGATTACTGGAAGAAGAGGAGAGAAAAAAAAAAACAATAGTGTTCACCTGTGGCAACACTGCAGAGAGAAAAAAAAATTAAGGGAACTGCTCACCTGGAATGGTTGTGAGAAGTCACAACCACTATCATCACAGAAAGTTTCAACCAGACATCTGATATCCAGAGTTACAGCAGACAAAAAAGAGAAAAGAAAGGAAAAAAAAAAAAACATAGTGTTTACCTGTGGTAACACTGCAAAAAGAAAAAACTTAAGGGAATTGTTCACCTGGAATGGTTGTGAGAAGTCACAACCACTGTCATCACAGAAAGTACAACCGGACGTCTGATATCCACAGTACAGCAGACACAGCCTTCCAGACCCAGCAGACACTAACGTTTTGGCTTCAGAATCTTGTAATGTATGTAGTACAGTTCATATAGCGTCTTGTGCTTGGGTGCGATGAACATACATGAGACACAGGTTTGATATAGAAAAGTCCTGTATTACTTCATACAAGTTGGCAGAAATAGTCACACAGTTTGCAGACACAGAAACAGGAGACACAGCAGGCCAGAGCAATCCAAGCTCAGCAATCACTCTCCAATACAGATTCAGGATCTTCTTCTCTGTTACCGTAAGTCCATGCAAACGTGGGTCTTTCAAAGAGCAGGGTTCAGAGTCCACAAGTGCTTCAGAGTTCCTCAGTAGGAATAGCTAGAGTACAAGGTCCAAGGCTCACAGGAGTCAAGTCACAGGTTCACTGCAGGCTAGATTCTGAAGCACTGATTGCTCAGCTGTGGCTGCTTAAGAAGCAAAGGAGAGAATCAGGGCGGGAACATGCAAGCTGGAAACTCCATTTTGACTGAGGGCAAGATAGCTGCAGCAAGACAGAAAGTAAAATGGCTGACGAACAAACTGAGTTTCAGGAATATATACATAGAACCTTACACCAGGGAACCCAAGAAAGACCAGCAAGCGCCAGGACCGTCTCTTAAAAGTGTTTCAGCTGCGGGATCGGGCTACCAGCAATGCAGAGCTTGCTCAGGAATGGCAGCAGGCAGGTGTGAGTGCATCTGCACGCACTGTGAGGAGGAGACTCTTGGAGCAAGGCCTGGTCTCAAGCAGGGCAGCAAAGAAGCCACTTCTCTCAAGAAAAAACATCATGGACAGACTGATATTCTGCAAAAAGTACAGGCAGTGGACTGCTGAGGACTGGGGTAAAGTTATTTTCTCTGATGAATCCCCTTTTCGATTGTTTGGGACGTCAGGAAAACGCCTCATTCGGAGAAGACAAGGTGAGCGCTACCACCAGTCTTGTCTCATGCCAACTGTTAAGCATCCTGAAACCATTCATGTGGGGTTGCTTCTCAGCCAAGGGAATCGGCTCTCTCACAGTCTTGCCTAAAAACACAGCTATGAATAAAGAATGGTACCAGAATGTCCTCCAAGAGCAACTTCTCCCAACCCTCCAAGAGCAGTTTGGCGATCAACAATGCCTTTTCCAGCATGATGGAGCACCTTGCCATAAAGCAAAGGTGATAACTAAATGGCTCAGGGAACAAAACATAGAGATTTTGGGTCCATGGCCTGGAAACTCTCCAGATCTTAATCCCATTGAGAACTTGTGGTCAATCATCAAGAAACGGGTGGACAAACAAAAACCTAAAAATTCTGACAAAATGAAAGCATTGATTGTGCAAGAATGGACTGCTATCAGTCAGGATTTGGTCCAGAAGTTGATTGAGAGCATGCCAGGGAGAATTGCAGAGGTCCTGAAGAAGGGTCAACACTGCAAATATTGACTTGCTGCATTAACTCATTCTAACTGTCAATATAAGCTTTTGTTACTCATATGTTTGCAATTATATTTCTGTCTGTGATAAAAACATCTGTCAAACACACATAAAAACCATTTGGCAGCAGATCATGTGAAAATATAATATTTGTGTCATTCTCAAAACTTTTGGCCATGACTGTACACAAGAACTGGTTCAGTGATGTGCATATAGAGATGGAGAGGGTGAACATGGTAATCAACCAGCTCTCTAGTGATGGGCACTCCGGCTCTTTTTGGTGGTCTGGATCACTTGGCTCTGCTCACCAGAAAGAGCCAACTCTTTCGGATGGGAAATGGATCCCTATTAAATATGTGTTCATTAAATTAACACAGCTGAAACCCCATCCTCCGGTGGCCAAAACCCCTCCTACTTGCAACCAGCCAATGACATGAATGGGTGGGAATGGTTTAGTTTGGACTGCCGAAAACCATCATTTTACCATCAGTGACAGCCATTCAGATACTTTGTTGTCTCTCACTGGAGTGCTCACTCCCACAGCTCCCATCAGGGAGTCGGCTCTTTTTATCTGATCGGTTGTAAACTACACATCACAATCTAGTGAAAGCTGCTTATCCGAATGACTTCTTAAAACATCAGTGCTATGGGCAGTCCACAAACGAAAAAAAAAGTTACAAAACAAAAGGAAACATTAGCGTCTTTATAATGCCATTTTCCTTGAAACCCAAACATTTCTATATAGGTGGGTGCAGCTTAGTAATGTCAGGATACCCTATATCAACAGGGCAATTACTTTATTTACGGAGCCTAAAGAGCAGTTTTAAAGGGAAAATGCCACCAGAAAAAAACGCTACTAACCTGCAGATATGGGGCCAATCTGCAGGTTTATAGAGTTATAATGCTGCCTGGAGCCTGCATTTAACCTAATGCTGTGGGGAATGAACTTTATTCCCCCCAGAAGAGTTCCCGATTAAGTCACGGGGCAGTGCCGGAGCTGGTTCAGTCACGGCTCTAAGTATACAGAGCTCTGGCTGTATCCGCGCCCCCAATGCAGAGGGAGTGTTAGCCAGGGCCGGGGGCTGCAATTACAACTGCCGCTCTGTATACTCAAAGCAGTGACTGAAGCAGCAACGGCGTCGCCCCAATGACTGAAGCGGGAATGCCACCGGGGGGAATAAAGTTCATTTTCTCCCCGCAGTATTAGGCTAAATGAAGGCGCTGGCCAGAATTATGACGCTATTAACCTCCAGGTTAATGGCATTTTTTCTCTTGACAGGTTCCCTTTAAGCAATTCTGTTGGCTTGTAATATTATAATCAGAGCAGCTAAAAATTGGTTTCCGATTGAACTTTCACTGTTGGAAACTCTGAAAACCAACAATCAAGTACGGTAAGTTTTTGATCACAATCCTAAAAATATGCCGAGCTTTTCATTTTTCTGAAAACGCATAAGAAATTCCTTTGCAAGGTAACTTTAGCACTTAAAATACAGCAGTTTTAAATCAATAGGATCTTGACAACTGAAAGTGAATTTTCTTTCTCCCTGACAAAACATTCATTTTAACAATTCTGTTGCGCAGTAATCTCATTGAATCTTTTATAGAGCTCGGCTCAGCAGAAAAAGCTCTAATTTGCTTAGCCAGCATCTCTTACAAAACATGGACTTTGCTTCTATTATTATTCATAAATCTGGATTGATTTGAGAAGTCCATGAATCGAATTGATGTCACCCGCCACTGGAGCATGACTCCTACAACATTTAATAAAGGGATGTCCCATCAATAGAACCTCTGTTTGTTTTTTTTGTAGCCTCCCTGATGACAAGGCAAATTCCTGGTGCTGGACAGCCCCTTTCTGCTGGCGGACCACCTGATTGTAATCTGATTGTATCCATGAGCTATTATCATAGGGTGACGCTGTAGTACTGAACCTCAACTGACAACCCGTGAGACCTTCAGAGCGATAATGACTCTTGGCAGCAGCACTCTGCTCTGCCTAATAAGTAATTCTCCCTAAAAGACATGAAAATGGTCAATATTATTGGAAAAACCCTTCAATTTACACTTCATGATGCGCAGTGTTAAATGGCTGCAGTCCATTAACATGTTTGCTGACCGGCGGTCTTTTAATAACCTGTTTACACAACAATCCGTTCTTCAGACACGCACTAAATGATCAGTTCAGAGCACATAGGCAACAATTGTTCTCAGCAGCACAGATCTTGTTTACTCAGGATAATGAGCTGTCGAGAACAATGATGCTTTGGGCAAAGCAAAAGATCATTTCACCCAACAAACTAGCTCCTTGCTCACGCTTTCAGGTGACTGGCAGCCTGTATAGACTCTACAATTACGACGCTCGTTCATGATAATCGAGCACTGTAAATGCAACTTTAAAGCGATCCTGTCATCAGGTTTGGTTGATATGAGGTAAGACCACCACCTCTCAGGCCTGATATACAGCATTCTATAAGCTGTATATCTGCCCCCATCACAACCTGCAAGAAAAGGAAAAGTGCTTTCTTATAGTCACCTGCGGGGCGGTCTGGTCACATGGGTGTCGCTGGTTTTGGTCCAACGCCACTTATCTTCTTGTGATGCCGTCCTCCTTCTTGGTTCGTGAGGATGACGCATCCCTGCATCATCCACAGTCTCTCCAGCACCGCGCTCCTGCGCAGGCGTACTTCTCTGCCCTGTTGAGTGTAGAGTAAAGCACTGCAGTGTGCAGGCGCCGGGAAAGGTCAAAGAGCCCTGGTGAGCATAATAAAAGCAATTTTCACCTCTTACAGGTCAGGCTGGGGTCAGATACACAGCATTATAGAATGCTGTATATCAGGCCTGAAAGGTGGTGGCTGTATCTTATAGCGGCCAAACCTGGTGACAGGTTCCCTTTAAGCCACATTTTGATTGTTCAAAAACAATTCATCCAATTACACTTGTACTTTAGAGATAAAAAAAATAAAAAATTCTAGCTATAGGCCGCTAAGTTGTCCCAAGCTCAACGACAATACACATTGGTTTTCTGAGCTTATTAAACAGAAGATATGATTAATAAATAAATCATACACTATATATTCTAGCAATGTGACCAAATACATAAAACCACTAGCAAATAGCTCATCCCCTATCACACATGCACTGGAATGTCAGCACACTCCACGACACCGTCTATGACACGCTGCTCACAACCCCTTAACCCCTTACGCTCCTGCACCAGTCTCATCACTCACTACTGAACCTTAGCTTTATTCATTCACTGAATGAGCTGATCGCTCAACACTCATGTGGCTGCCAGCAAGTAAGTGGGAGAAGTGCTGGATACAAAGCAATCGGAGGATGGACTGTATTCATATATACTTGTATATACACAGAAAAAACTACACTGGAGCAATCACTGCGAGCTGTCACCTGAAATCACTGCTTGTGGACTGGCTCCAAGCCATTAATAAGCGCCCCCCTCAATGTCTGTCTAATGAATTTTCAGAGACATGCGGCAGAATATCTTACAGCTATTCTCAGCCATCTGTCCTTTTCCCTCTCTGCAGCAATATGAATTTGCACGAGTTGTAATGTAATACATTGTGCTGTATGCCTCTGCACGTTTGCGAACACCGACATATCAATTGAACCTATCAGGAGTCACAACTTCTTTACGGCCGTGCTCCGTTGTAAAGGACGTCTGTCTCCTCTATCTCCGGACGCCGACATGATTTTCGGTATAATTTAAAACTCCTTGTAGAGGCCGCTGAGAAATGGAATAGTAGGCTGCACGCCGTACAATAAGGAGCCAAGTGAATGGGGGCAGGTTTATGTCCGGGACATTGGCAATTCAATTTGTATGTTAATCCAAAAAGTCACCAGGGGGGTCTTACAATGAGGGGTTTCAAGTCTTTTAATTATAAGGTACCATCAAGGCTATTTCAGAGTTTTAATCTCATCTAGGTCAATAGTTAGGAAGCTTTAACTGGTTAATAGCCTGCTGCTGCAGAACTGCTACATCGCACTGTCTGATACATCAGATATAACCTACAGTAAGAAATGAATGTTTATCTGCAGAGTAAAGAGATATTGCAGCAGATGAACGCAACCATGTTTTTGTATTACACCATAATGTAAGAGCAGAGACCCTGATTGCAGTGATGTGTCACTTACTGTTTTTTTTGTGTTTCAATACAATAAGTGTTTTATCAGCAGCATAACATCATTAGAGGACAACTGGCCTCGTGCATCCTTGTCCAGCCAGGCTTCTAGCACTGATTAGCAGCCCTCTGTCACTATGCAATATACATCGCTGGAATCAGGATCTTTGTCCCTACCTCAGGTTGCTGTCTGATTGCATAGTGAAGAAACCTGCTGACAGATTATCTTTAAGAAGGGAAAAACTATGGTGTCCCTCTCATTTATGACATCGTTCCCTTCTGAACCCCTTCACTCCCGGGGCCATTTATAAATTTTTTCCTCCCCTTATTCCAAAAGCCATAACGTTTTTATTTTTCCACCAATATAGCCGTAGGAGGGCTTGTTTTTTTCCGGATGAGTTGTACTTTTCAACTATATAGTGTACTGGAAAATGGGAAAAGAAATTCCAAGTGCGGTGAAAAAAAAAAGTGCAAATTGTTTTTTATTTACCATATTCACCATATGGTAAAACTGAGCTGGGGATATGATACTTCAGGTCAGTATGAGCACGTAGATACCAAACATGTATAGCTTTATGGGGGGAGGGGTTCAAATGGTGAAAACAAATTTTGAAATTTGTATGAAAATTTTGTTTTGCTTTTGTTGCCATTTTCCGAGACCTGTAGCGTTTTCATTTTTCGGGATCTAGGGCTATGTGAGGGCTTATTTTTTTTTCCCTGAGCTGACATTTTTATTGATACCATTTTGGGGTAGATACAATGTTTTGATCTCCTCTTAATGCGTTTTATTGCAATTTTGTGGCAGCCAAAAATTCGTAATTCTGGTGTTTCGATATTTTCTCGTTAAATAAAATAATACAATCGGTAAACTGCTTTATATTTTGATAGGTCGGACATATCTGATACCAAATATGTGTATTTTTTTAATTATTTTATTTTTAATGGGGCAAAAAGGGGGATGATTTGAACTTCTGTTTTTTGTTTTTTTTATTTATAAAAACTTTGTTTTTCAATTTTTATTGAATTTAATAGCCTCATTAGGAAATTTAAAACTGCGATATTCCTATTCTTTGTGCTATACATAGCAGTGCATCAGCCCTGCTATATACAGCAGATATCACAATCTCCTATTCAAAGGATTATAATGGCATGCAAGGGGGTCATTATCAGACCTCTGGCTGTCATGACAACACATCGACACTCAAAAATCACGTCACAGGCGCACTGATTGGAACATGGAATGATGCGCACTCGTGTTGGCGAATGTTAAATCCTGCTGTCAGAGATTGACAGCAGGATTTAACAGGTTAACAGCCATGGGAAAAATTCCGCTCCACCTGCGGCTGTTACAGGCACACGATGGCTGATTAAATCCGCCACAGAGCCGTGTATCTATTGCATCATGTGTTTTATGCTTCAGAGAGTATCTAATGCTGTCATCCTTGATACGTCCCAGAGAGATTATTTAATATCGACCATGTGTGATTCACCTCATAGACGTGTATATAATGCGCACGCATGGTATGACCCAGAGCCATGTATGTAATGTCTAGCATGCGTGACACGCCCCCAAACCGTGCATCTAATACCCATCCCATGACACTAATGCTCCCATAGAAGTGGATGGAGCAGTGTCACACATTACACTGGTGCTTCCATAGAAGTGGATGGAGTAGTGTAACACATTACTCTAATGCTTCAATAGAAGTGGATGGAGCAGTGTCACACATTACACTGGTGCTTCCATAGAAGTGGATGGAGTAGTGTAACACATTACTCTAATGCTTCCATAGAAGTGGATGGAGCAGTGTAACACATTACTCTAATGCTTCCATAGAAGTGGATGGAGCAGTGTCACACATTACACTAATGGTTCCATAGAAGTGGATGGAGCAGTGTCACACATTACACTAATGGTTCCATAGAAGTGGATGGAGTGGTGTCACACATTACACTAATGCTTCCATAGAAGTGGATGGAGTGGTGTCACACATTACACTAATGCTTCCATAGAAGTGGATGGAGCAGTGTCACACATTACACTAATGCTTCCATAGAAGTGGATGGAGCAGTGTCACACATTACACTAATGCTTCCATAGAAGTGGATGGAGTGGTGTAATACATTACACTAATGCTTCCATAGAAGTGGATGGAGTGGTGTAACACATTACACTAATGCTTTCATAGAAGTGAATGGAGCAGTGTCACACATTACACTAATGCTTCCATAGAAGTGGATGGAGTGGTGTCACACATTACACTAATGCTTCCAAAGAAGTGGATGGAGCAGTGTCACACATTACACTAATGCTTCCATAGAAGTGGATGGAGCAGTGTCACACATTACACTAATGCTTCCATAGAAGTGGATGGAGCAGTGTCACACATTACACTAATGCTTCCATAGAAGTGGATGGAGTGGTGTAATACATTACACTAATGCTTCCATAGAAGTGGATGGAGTGGTGTAACACATTACACTAATGCTTCCATAGAAGTGAATGGAGCAGTGTCACACATTACACTAATGCTTCCATAGAAGTGGATGGAGTGGTGTCACACATTACACTAATGCTTCCAAAGAAGTAGATGGAGCAGTGTCACACATTACACTAATGCTTCCATAGAAGTGGATGGAGCAGTGTCACACATTACACTAATGCTTCCATAGAAGTGGATGGAGTGGTGTCACACATTACACTACTGCTTCCACAAAAGTGGACAGAGCTGTGTCATAAATTAAACCACTACTCCCACAGAAGTGGATGGAGAAGTATCGCACATTACATATATTAGATACTGCGTATCTAATCCCATCATGTTATACACTACACTGAGCCCTGTATTTAATCCCAGTGTGTGTTATAGTACGTGTATCTAATCGCAGCACGCGATACACTCTGCATATCTAACCCCAGCGCATGATACGATGAGCAACACCAACTAACAGAATAGAAGCTGCCGGCCGTCCTGGGTGACACTGTCCACACGTCAGTATCACTTTGCTGTCAACAGAATGCCTCCGCACTGTGATCCTAAACTTCATCCTCCTTTTTCGTTTTGCCAACGCCCAGGAGTAGTGACACACCCATGAGAGCAGATCCCACCCACATTTACTGCCGTCATAATGCGAGCTAGTTGTACACTAGGTTTTCATGGTAAATTTCAGCAGCTGCTCCCACTAGTGTTTAAAAGAGGAAAATAAAACAACTTTTTAAATTATTTTTCATATTTTACCCAATTAAAAACAAACACTATTTTTATAAAAACATTAATGGCACTTTCCCTTTAAAAATGAAGCACCAGCTCAGACAGAACATCTGGAAACTGCATTATTAGCAATTTTCAATAGTCACTCAGTTGCTACCTTTAAAGGATAGGTTATGGAAATATGCCACATCACTATTTAGAATTTATAATCTTTAAACAGGACCTGCTCTAAAAACTGAGTTAAATAACTGGTAAAAATCCCTCAGCTCCCCTGATTCTGCCACTCTTCTTTATTTTGTGCTGCTTTGCGCCATTGTTGAAGTATTCACACGTGTTGCTTTTGGAGCGCAATATGTGAAATCTCTCCTTGCAGACCAACTGCGTGTTTCTTCACAGTCTTCTCCGGGGGTGTGCGCTTTCACTGCTCCCACACAATTAATTCAGCAGAATCTGTGATTGACAGAGTGCTAGATCAACTGTAATTGGCAGCGTAAGGGAGGAGGGGATAACAACGCATGCCCCCTGAGAAGACTGAAAAAAAAAAATACCCGGCTGAACTACAAGCAGGGATTTGAGATGTGAATTTTTCTTCTATGGAGAGGCGCAGCACAAAATGGAAAGGAGTGTTAGAATCAGGGAAACTTTTGAGTAAAAGACGGGTCATCTTAAAATCATTTAGTTCATTATATTTAATGTGTTACCCAAAATGGCCTGTTTTTAGCATAGGGCATCTATATTAGATTGGTATGGATCCAATTCTAGACACTACATGCAATCAACCTACTTCTTAAGGGTCCATGATCCTGTAGTTATCTCTTCTGTTACGTGATGGATGCATCCCCAACTTGAATTCTATCTTCCTGTTCCAATGAAGGAAGAAAAAAACGGAATTCTTGGTGTGAACAGAGCTTAAACCACTAGCCATGGATGAAAAGGGATGTATCTTTTTTTTCGGGGGGAAGTGGGTGGACAGGCTTGGCCGGAAAACCAAGAGCCAGTGTGATGGTGGATCTTGGCACAGCAGTTTCCAAGCTGTTGGTGAGTAATCTGCTCCTCATGGTCCAGCACCATTGCTGAGCTCTGACGTCAGAGAACACTAATCCTATCCGCACCATACAAACAGTCCGCTGATGTCTACAATAAAAGATGATTATGCCAGAAGTCTGGACCTTACATCTGCTGTGTACGCTTGAAATCTTAAGCAACGCACTGGTCGTTTCAATGCAGCCAAATGTTTATTTTAGATATAACAGAAGCTGGATTGTGAACATTTCCATATAATCCTTCACTAGAACAAGACCACAAATATCCTGCCATTCACCAATTGCAGACTGCTATTTTCATGCAACAGTGTTTGCAAGCAAAATAATGGCCTTTTACAAAGAAGCGTCTGATATCTTTGTGCTCAGCAAACAGAAAAAAAAATAATAAATTGGCATTAATGGCATTTAATTGAGTTATAGGCCCAACGGAAATTGGCTTCTATCAAATAGTTTTATTTTGGAGCAATGTCCCTGGTGTCTTTGTGGATGGTGGGAGGTCGAAATTATCTTCAAATCTGGCAAATGTGATTGGAAAGGGATGAAGCAGCAGCTGCTCTATGGGCTAAAAACAAAGTCTGGTAAACAAGTTGGGAAATGACGAGTTTATGAATGCCTCCGACCAATTAACTGGTGAAAAATAGCCTTCAAATCATCAGGATCAGGCCGGTTCAGAAAATGACCCAAAATAATGTTTACAATTTCTATAAAATAAGGCGTATGGTTTATAAAATATACGACAAGGCAAACAGAAGCCTTCTCAAAAACAAAATTATGAGAAAACCTCAAATTGAAAGGGCAAAGGAAAAAAATACTAATGCATCCCGGTAACTGCATCAATGATGGTTTAGTGTAGTTTTTAAAGGAATTATATGAATGGGAATTTTTCACAGCCAAAATATAAACTAGGTAGAAAATCATATAGAGAATTATTAAATGACAGCCGACTAGCAAACCCAGTGAGTAGTCGTCTCAAGCTGCACATCATGCGTTGTAAATGAGCCCCCACAATTAACGTCCTTCCAACCCATTTCCTTCAAGACCCCTTAATTACAGTATATAGTGACAGTGAGGCAAAAAATTAGAAAAAAAAACGTTGTGGTGGCCATGTTCTTCAGCCTATCATACAATGAAGTATATAAAGAAACATACAAAGGAGGCCGTGATACGAGGAAATGACATGTCCTACCTACTGGTGCGTATCAAAGCCCAGTCACACAACAGAACAACATACAAATGGTTTATAAGGGTGAGTTTCCACGGTCAGGAAACGCTGCGTGTTTGGCACTGTGTGCTGGCGCAGCGCCAAACACGCAGCGTCCAGATGTTACAGCATAGTGGAGGGGATTTCAAGAAATCCCGTCTCCACTATGCGTAACAACACGCAGGTGGCAAACCTGCGTAAACGGACATGCGGCGCGTCTTTTTAGACCGCAGCATGTCCTCGCGTATTGCGGCGACGGTGCGTCGCCGCAACAGAATATTACACAGGGCTATGTAGCCCTGCGTTCTTTCCGGAGGTGTTCCGGAGGTGTCCTGAACACCTCCGGAAAGATCGCGCGTCATAAAGGGGGCGGGGCTTAGACGGAGCGGAATTTCCGCTCCGTCCAAAGCGCTGTGGTTCCGGACCGTGGAACCACAGCCTAACACATATAAAGAATGGAGGATGGTTACGATCAACCTCCAATGTCTGGATCCTGGACTAGACCTTAGGCCGGGGTCACACTACCGTACAACACGAACGAGTGTGATGAGAAAAAACATTGCATAGTACTCGGCCCAGGGTTAATCTATGGGGCAGATCACATCTGCGTTTATTTTCTCACGCTGAATCAGCATGCGAGAACAATGGCAGCACTGCGATTGGCACCGAGACTTGCACCCATATAAGTCTATGGGTGGGAGTGACACAGCGCACATCACTGAGATCATCCGAGTGCTGTGCGATATACGCCGACAGTGGAGGAGATGGAGAAACTAGTTTCTCCGCCTCCTCCTCAGCTGTGCTCCGATCCGCTCTGTGTGAAAGGCTCGGAGCACAGTCACATGACACTCGGCTCCAGCACACAGCAGAGGGTCATTAGCATATCACATCCGATGCACTCATATCGGAAGCCATACGCTAGTCTGACCCCGGCCTTAAACTGAGTTATTCTCGTTTCAGCCATGAAGTCAAAACACCTAATTTAAGGGGAACATGGCATCGGACGGCCTAAAATTTAACCCTTCAGAGTTTTTCATTTCATCAAATCTGAGGAAATGTCAGGTCGTCCTGATAGAAACCAGATTGTCCGGAAAATGCCAAAATAATTAAAATTTTAAAGTGGAAAAAAAATTACTGTAGCACGCTGAAAATGTCAATTTCAGGGTGACACTGAAAATTTTACTTTAGCTACCATAACTAACAATTTAACATATTTTCCACGAGCGAAGCCGCGGGTATTCTACCAGTGAAAAATAAAATCAGGCCAATGATTGACTAATGATCAGTTCCTGGCATTCCACCCATGGTCTTACACACTTCTTTGTGAAGATCCATTACTGAAAAAGAGAAAAGCATTTGGCATTTGAAAAGCATTTCACTCCTGACTTTGTGGAGTAGACAGGGGGAAGGAGAGAATCATAATAGAACAGTGGCTGGCACTTCTGTGCTGTATTACTGCCAGCCTGCTGAGAGCAATTACCATAGCATAGACATCACTGCCTTTATTGAGCTTTATTGAATTAGGCAGGAAGAAAAAAAGTGTGTTCAACAGAAAATGTATTAAAAATTGTTAAGTAAAATTAAAATGTAATCTAAAAAGGAGATTGGATCAAATGACTCAATCTGTGTATGCATAAATGTTTAGAACAGAGTTACAGAAAATAAGTTTAGAACAGATTAATACAATTTTCACCTCTAATTAAGATACATGACTCAGCTATAGAGTAGTTATCCTCCAAAATTTTCATTTTGCTAATTTAGAGAACCATGTATACAGTGACATGTAAAAGCTTGGGCACCCCCGGCCAAAATTACTGTTATTGTGAACAGTTAAAGAGGTTGTCCACTACATTGTATAATACCCATCGATTTACACCTGATGCAGACTGAGCGGTCAATTCAAGCACATATGGCAGCAGTATGTATTTACAAAAGACTTATTTACAAGGTTTACATCGATGGGGGCATTATAAAATGTAGTGGACAACCTCTTTAAGCAAATTGAAGATGAAATTATCTCTAAAAAGACAACCTAATAGCACACACTTTTGAAAGTATCACAGCTTGTAAACGCTTTTTGAAGCCAGCCAAGAGTGTTTAAATTCTTGTTTAAGGTATTTTCAACCATTCTTCCTTGGAAAATTCTTCCAGTTCTATGAGATTCCTGGGTTGAATTGTATGGACTGCTATTTTGAGGTCTAACCACAGATTTTCAATGATGTTCAGATCAAGGGACTGTGTGGGCCATTGTAAAACCTTCAGCTTGCTCCTTTTGAGGTAGTTTATTGCAGATTTTGATGCGTGTTTAGTATCATTATCCATTTGTAGAAGACATTCTCTTTTCAACTTCAGCTTTTATACAGATGGTGTTATGTTTTCATCTCAAATTTGTTTAAATCTCATTGAATCCATTTTCCCCTCTACCTGTGAAATGTCCCCCATGCCATTGGTTGCAACACAATCCCAAAGCATGATTGATCCACCCCCATGATTAATGGTTGGCGAGATGTTCTTTTCCTGAAATTCTGAGACCTTTTTTCTCCACACATACCTTTGATTATTGTGGCAAAAGAGTTCGATTTTAACTTCATTGATTCACAGGACTTGTTTCCAAAATGCATCAGGCTTGTTTAGATGTTCTTTTGCATACTTATGACACTGAATTTTATGGTGAGGATGCAGGAGAGGTTTTCTGCGGATGAATCTCCATGAAGGCCATAATTGTGCAGGTGTCTCTGAACAGTAGAACAATGTACCACAACTTCAGAATCTGCTAATTAAATCTTTCTGAAAGTCTTTTGTAGTCAAGCGGGGGGTTCTGATTTGCTTCTCTAGCATCCTGCAAGAAGCTTTCACAGAAATTTTGCTCGGTCTTCCAGACCTTATCTTGATCTCCACTGTCAGTGTTAACTGTCATTTCTTAATTACATTTCGAACTGAGGAAAGGAAAAATTGAAAACGCTTTGCTATCTTCTTATAGTTTTCTCCTGCTTTGTGAGCCACCACCATTTTAATTTTCAGAGTGCTAAGCAGCTTCTTAGAAGAACCCATGGCTGCTGTTTTTGGCACAAGGTTAGAGGAGGCTGGGTTTTTATAAAGCTGGGAAATTTGCATCACCTCATCTTCCCTAACAATGAAAGTGAACAAGCCACAACCATAACAGGCTAATTAAGGTCTGAAACCTTGGTCAACCTCTTATCATACAAATCTTGAAGGGTGCCCAAAGTTTTGTATAGGCCCATTTTCCTTTTTGTAATTTTTAAAATGAAAATAAATACAGTATATATATATATTATATTTTTGCCTAAAATACAAAGGAAATGTGTCATCCTTTTTTAGAGATAATTTCCAGAGTTGGTTGGCGCCTGCATATTCGGGTCCAGCCGAACAGTTAAAAAAAAGTTCAGCACACACCGATTCTGATTTGCAGTAAAATCATTACTGCCAGTCAGAGAGCCGCGGTTCCCACACTGTCAAATCACAGCGTGAGCCCACAGCTGTCATCGGAGGTAAAAAGGTTACCTCTGGTCACTTGCGTGGGCTGATGGGACTACTGCTCCCATTAGCCTACGCCTGCTGCTGATGGAAACAGTGATTAGCCGACACCTGCGCTCTAAATGAATAATTAAAAAAAAAAACGGTGTGGGTTCTCCTGTATTTTTGATAACCAGCCAGGCAAAACTGACAGTTGAGCACTGCAATCCTCAGCTGTCAGCTTTTGCAAGGTTGGTTATCAAGAATAGAGGGGTCCCCACGCTGTTTTTTTAAATTATTTACATAATCTTAAAAAACGGCATAGGGTCCCCCTCCCATTTTTGACAACTAGCCTTGCTAATGCAGACGGCTGGGGGCTGGTATTCTCAGGCTGGTAAGGTGCCATGGATATTGACCCCACCCAGCCTAAAAATAGCAGCCCGCATCTATTAGATGCACCAATTCAGGCGCTTTTGCCAGGCTCTTCCCACTTCCCCTTCCCCTGTATTTGCCGCACTGCCATGCACGAAAAGTAGGTGTTCGGTACTGACGCTGAACTTTACTGTTCGGGTTCTGCCATCTCTAATCATTTCATCTTCAACTGGCTTAACTGTTCACAATAACAGTAATTTGGACCAGGGGTGACCAAACTTTTACAAGACACTGTAATAAATAATAATTGAATCATGTTTCTCAATTCTCTCCTGTTGTCCTGTGAAATATAGAGACTTCACAGTGTTTATATATCCTAACCTATCTTTTAAACCTTGGCTGTTTGTGGTGCAGACCTGCTAGCTCACTGTACAACTTCCTCGCCTCACTCCTCTGACACTGCAGAGATGCCTTTTGCTTGATTTAGGGCCAATGCTTCTTGGATCACAAGGTGTAATTAGCTGGCAGGCTCTCTCTACAGTCACAAAGCCAGTTTGTATCTCACTGTTGGCTATGATAATTAAGTTATTTGAGCTATATTTCTCTCTTTTAAAGGTAATCACCATTTTTTCCAACTAATCTGAGAGCAGAATAATATAGCGATAGAGACCCCTTCCAATATGCATCGCTTATTGGCTGCTTACTTACTGCAGCTTTGATAAAAATCACTGTTTTGTTAGAATATTATCATTAGATGACTAGTAAACTTGCTGCCATGTATTCATTGGCTTTGTATAACCCTGCCCCTTCATGGACAGTTTTCTGCCTATGCACAGTGTACACAGAAAGCGGTCAATCAGTGCTGTGGGTGAGTTATAAAGAGCTCAGCATTCAGTGAACTGCTAGATATGCAGGGGATAAAACAATGATTTTATTAAAACTGCAACAAGCAACCCAGCAAGAGATACACCGCTGGAATCATTGTCTCTGCGCCTATAATACTGCTCTCAGATGGGGTTCCACAACTTGGTGACAGATTTTCTTTAACAAGGAAGATGAAAAGGGACGCAGTAAGGTAGGTTTCTTCCAACTCTGCCCAATATTAGAGTTAGGGCTCATTCACACGTCTGTTTTTCACGTTCGAGTGCTATCCGTGTTTTTTACCAATAGCACTGATATCTGTGATAGTCTATGGGACTGATGACATGTCAGTGATTTTTACAGACTGAGTGGCCTATGCAAAATAATGGAGACATGTCTAATATTGATCGGCAATGAAACTCTATGGGTCCGTAAAATAAGGCTACATTTCACTCTGTAACAAAAATATTTTACAGCAGGGGTGGGGAACCTTTTTTGTGCCAAAGGACATTTGGAAATTTCTATTATCATTCGGGAGTCACAAAAATTATGACTGTGAAAATTACCCGACTATATTTGGTCAAACAAATAACTACTTCACAATGTTGTGGCTGGAGCAGCTTTTCTTTGGTGTGGCTTTCCAAGTTAGCGACGGTCTGGAGCGTAGTCAACTCTTTGTGATAATAGTTTTATAAAGCATATACATCACATAGGAAATGCTGAGAATGTTGTGTATACATCACATACGAGATGCTGGGACTGCTGTACATGCATCCCATAGGAGATTCTAGGAGTGCTGTCTATGCATCACATAGGAGACAATGGGACTGCTGCTGTATATATATCACATAGGAGATGCTGGGGGCATATACATCACAGGACACACTAGGGTCATATACATCACGGAGGAGGGTTCAGGGCATAGAAATCACTGGGTAGGGCTGGGGGGCACATACATCACTGGGGTGTGGGTGCATATACATCACTGAGGAGGCTGGGGAGCATGTGCAGTTGTGTAAAAAGTAATTTCCCTTTTCCGGATTTCCTATTCTTTTGAATGTTTGTCACACTTAAATGTTTCAGATCACCAAGTAAATTTAAATATTAGACAAAGATGACACAAGTAAACACAAAATGCAGTTTTTAAATGAAGGTCTTTAGTATTAAGGGAAAAAGAAATCCAATCCTACAGGGCCCTGTGTGAAAACATGATTGCACCCCCCCCCATTAAAACATAAATTACCTGTGGTTTATCACATCTTTGGGAAGCTGAGTTAAAATTCCCTAGCCACACGCAAGCCTGATTATTTCCACACCTGTTTTCAATCAAGAAATCACTTAAATAAGACATGCCTGACAAAGTGAAGTACACCAAAATATACTCAAAAGCTAGACATCATGTCGCAATCCAACAAACTTCTGGAACAAATGAGAAACAAAGTAACTGAGCTCTATCAGTCTGGAAAAGGTTATAAATAGGGTTAATCGAATCACTTCGGATAAGTTTTTTGGAAGTGCATTAGAGCAGCAGGGTGATTTGCTGCTGAAGGAGAAAAAAAAAAAAAATCTCTCTTTAAATCTTCTGCTTCAGCGAGTGTGACCGGTGCGTAAGTGTGAACGGTGGTAAGTGTGAACGGTGGTAAGTGTGAACGGTGGTAAGTGTGAACGGTGGTAAGTGTGAACGGTGGTAAGTGTGAACGGTGGTAAGTGTGAACGGTGGTAAGTGTGACTTGAGATTCAGTGAAGAAGTATTTGAAAAACCTTTAATCAAATACCTGTGTGAATTGGTGTGAGTGGCTGAATTGTGGATTTCTGAGTGCCTTTCTACCTATTCTATCTTTTGGGGGATTTTTTAACCTATTTTTTCTCTCTAAAGGATTAATCTCTTATTTTACTATCTGTGTGTTTAAAGGTTTAAAGGTTAACTATATTGCATTTAAATCTTGGTGTAGCTATATTCACAAGGGGTTAATTAAGGGTGGGGGTTCATAATTAAGGGTTTATAAGGACCAGCTGGTTGGGACTCAAGTCTTTTTTGGAAGTGCATTAGAGCAGCAGGGTGATTTGCTGCTGAAGGAGAAAAAAAATAAAATCTCTCTTTAAATCTTCTGCTTCAGCGAGTGTGAGCGAGCTGAGTGTGACCGGTGCGCAAGTGTGACCGGTGGTAAGTGTGACTTGAGATTCAGTGAAGAAGTATTTGAAAAACCTTTAATCAAATACCTGTGTGAATTGGTGTGAGTGGCTGAATTGTGGATTTCTGAGTGCCTTTCTACCTATTCTATCTTTTGGGGGATTTTTTAACCTATTTTTTCTCTCTAAAGGATTAATCTCTTATTTTACTATCTGTGTGTTTAAAGGTTTAAAGGTTAACTATATTGCATTTAAATCTTGGTGTAGCTATATTCACAAGGGGTTAATTAAGGGTGGGGGTTCATAATTAAGGGTTTATAAGGACCAGCTGGTTGGGACTCAAGTCTTTTTGGAAGTGCATTAGAGCAGCAGGGTGATTTGCTGCTGAAGGAGAAAAAAAAAAAAATCTCTCTTTAAATCTTCTGCTTCAGCGAGTGTGAGCGAGCTGAGTGTGACCGGTGGGTAAGTGTGACCGGTGGGTAAGTGTGACCGGTGGGTAAGTGTGACCGGTGGTAAGTGTGACCGGTGGGTAAGTGTGACTTGAGATTCAGTGAAGAAGTATTTGAAAAACCTTTAATCAAATACCTGTGTGAATTGGTGTGAGTGGCTGAATTGTGGATTTCTGAGTGCCTTTCTACCTATTCTATCTTTTGGGGGATTTTTTAACCTATTTTTTCTCTCTAAAGGATTAATCTCTTATTTTACTATCTGTGTGTTTAAAGGTTTAAAGGTTAACTATATTGCATTTAAATCTTGGTGTAGCTATATTCACAAGGGGTTAATTAAGGGTGGGGGTTCATAATTAAGGGTTTATAAGGACAAGCTGGTTGGGACTCAAGTCTTTTTTGGAAGTGCATTAGAGCAGCAGGGTGATTTGCTGCTGAAGGAGAAAAAAAAAAAATCTCTCTTTAAATCTTCTGCTTCAGCGAGTGTGAGCGAGCTGAGTGTGACCGGTGCGCAAGTGTGAACGGTGGTAAGTGTGACTTGAGATTCAGTGAAGAAGTATTTGAAAAACCTTTAATCAAATACCTGTGTGAATTGGTGTGAGTGGCTGAATTGTGGATTTCTGAGTGCCTTTCTACCTATTCTATCTTTTGGGGGATTTTTTAACCTATTTTTTCTCTCTAAAGGATTAATCTCTTATTTTACTATCTGTGTGTTTAAAGGTTTAAAGGTTAACTATATTGCATTTAAATCTTGGTGTAGCTATATTCACAAGGGGTTAATTAAGGGTGGGGGTTCATAATTAAGGGTTTATAAGGACCAGCTGGTTGGGACTCAAGTCTTTTTTGGAAGTGCATTAGAGCAGCAGGGTGATTTGCTGCTGAAGGAGAAAAAAAAAAAAATCTCTCTTTAAATCTTCTGCTTCAGCGAGTGTGAGCGAGCTGAGTGTGACCGGTGCGCAAGTGTGAACGGTGGTAAGTGTGACTGAGATTCAGTGACTTTGGATTCAGGGAGTTTCCAAGGGAGGATTTACTGAATTGCTGTTACTGTATATTTTATTAATACTTTTTATTTATTTTTACTTATCTTTGCTGTCTGGTGAAATCCCCATTAGATATGTGCTCCACTATTGCCAATGCCATCCAGTGTACATCTTGCCACATGTATGCAGTCCTTGAACAGCCGGTCGAGGGTGTATACTGCTGTGTGAGATGTGAGCACGTTGTGCATTTGGAAGCCCAAATCTTGGATCTAAATGTGCAGCTGGCAACACTGAGATCCATAGACAATATGGAAAGGAGTCTTCTGCTCACTGAGCAGACGCTCAATGGGATAGATGAGGGGGGGGATGCTAGGGTGGAGCTGCAGGACACTGAAGTAGGAAGCTGGGTGACAGTTAGAAAGCGGGGTAGAGGGAAGAGCGCCAGGGAGGCTAGTCCTGATCTGGCACACCCCAATAAGTTTGCAAAGTTGGCAGATGAGGGGGTTGTCAGTACAGGGTAGCACTGCTGCAGCCAGGCATGTCCTCTGAAAGCCGGGGGAGTGTCTGCTCCAGTAAGGGGGGAATTAGGAGAGCAGGGCAGGCCAGACAGGTGCTGGTAGTGGGGGACTCAATTATTAGGGGAACAGATAGGGCAATCTGTCACAAAGACAGGGATCGTCGAACAGTGTGCTGCCTACCTGGTGCTCGAGTCCGACACATCGCTGATCGGGTTGACAGATTACTGGGAGGGGCTGGTGAGGACCCAGCGGTCATGGTGCACATTGGCACAAATGACAAAGTTAGAGGCAGGTGGAAGGTCCTTAAAGATGATTTCAGGGAATTAGGCTGCAAGCTTAAAGCAAGGACCTCCAACGTGGTATTTTCTGAAATACTGCCGGTACCACGTGCCACACCAGAGAGGCAACGGGAGATTAGGGAGGTTAATAAGTGGCTCAAGAATTGGTGTAGGAAGGAGGGGGTTTGGGTTCCTGGAGAACTGGGCCGACTTCTCAGTTGGCTACAGGTTCTATGCTAGGGATGGGCTGCACCTCAATGGGGAGGGTGCAGCTGTGCTGGGGGAGAAAATGGCTAGAAGGTTGGAGGAGTCTTTAAACTAGGGACTGGGGGGGAGGGTATTCATTTTATAGGAGGGGAAGGCAGTGCAGATAGAGACCTGGGCACAAATAATGAAATTGGGGGTGGGGGTGGCATGGGGGGTGGGGTTAGAACAGTTAATAATTTAAGAAAGAATAGAGGATCAGAGAGATACATAAAGTGCATGTATACTAATGCTAGAAGCCTCACCAACAAAATGGCGGAATTAGAATTAAGTTTGTTGGAACATAATTATGACATGGTGGGGATATCTGAGACTTGGCTGGATGAGAGCCACGACTGGGCGGTTAATTTACAGGGCTATAGTCTGTTTAGAAATGACCGTAAAAATAAGCGAGGTGGGGGTGTGTGTTTATATGTAAAATCATCCTTAAAACCCATCCTGCGTGATATCTGTGAATCTAATGAAGATGTAGAGTCTCTGTGGGTGGAGATTAGGGGAGGGGGGAAAAATAATAAATTATTGATAGGGGTTTGTTATAAGTCTCCTAAAATAATGGAAGCAACAGAGAATATCCTCGTAAAGCAAATAGATGAAGCAGCAACTCAAGGAGAAGTCATTATTATGGGGACTTCAACTACCCTGAAATACATTGGGGAACAGAAACCTGCAGTTCCAGCAAAGGTAATAGGTTTATGGCAACTATGAGAGACAATTACCTTTCACAACTAGTTCAGGACCCAACAAGAGGAGGGGCACTGCTAGACCTAATATTATCCAACAGGCCAGACCGCATATCAAATATAAGGGTTGGGGGTCACTTGGGTAATAGTGATCACAAAATAATAAGCTTTCATGTATCCTTTAATAAGATGTGTAGTCGAGGGGTTACAAGGACACTAAACTTCAGGAAGGCAAATTTCCAACGGATGAGAGATGATCTTGGTGCAATAAACTGGGACGATATCCTGAGACATAAAAATACACAAAGAAAATGGGAGACGTTTATTAGCATCCTGAATAGGACCTGTGCACAGTATATACCCTATGGGAATAAACATGCTAGAATTAGGAGGAAACCACTATGGCTAAATAGAGCTGTAAGGGGCGCAATAAGTGACAAAAAGAAAGCGTTTAGGGAATTAAAGCAAGTAGGTAGTGAAGAGGCATTAAATAAATACAGAAGACTGAATAAATTCTGTAAAAAGCAAATCAAGACAGCAAAGATTGAGGCAGAGAGACTCATTGCCAGAGAAAGTAAAAATAATCCCAAAATATTCTTTAACTACATAAATAGCAAGAAACTAAAAAATGATAGTGTTGGTCCCCTTAAAAATAGTCTGGGTGAAATGGTGGATGAGGAAAAAGCCAATATGCTAAATGACTTTTTTTCAACTGTATTTACACAAGAAAATCCCATGACAGATAACATGATCAGAGATAAAAAAATTTCTTTATTAAATGTCACATGCTTAACCCAGCAGGAAGTACGGCGGCGTCTAAAAATCACTAAAGTTGACAAATCCCCGGGTCCGGATGGGATACACCCCAGAGTACTGCAGGAATTAAGTACAGTTATAGATAGACCATTATTTTTAATCTTTAAAGATTCCATAATAACTGGGTCTGTACCACAGGACTGGCGTATAGCAAATGTGGTGCCAATATTCAAAAAGGGGGCAAAAACTGAACCTGGAAATTATAGGCCAGTGAGCTTAACATCTACTGTGGGTAAAATCCTGGAGGGTTTTTTAAGGGATACTATATTGGAGTATCTGAAGCTGAATAACCTCATGACACAGTATCAGCATGGGTTTACGAGGGACCGTTCTTGTCAGACTAATCTGATAAGCTTTTATGAAGGGGTAAGTTCAGGACTGGACCAAGGGAATGCAGTGGACGTGGTGTTCATGGACTTCTCAAAAGCTTTTGATACAGTGCCACACAAAAGGTTGATACATAAAATGAGAACAATGGGGATAGGGGAAAATATGTGTAAGTGGGTTAAGAACTGGCTCATGGATAGGAAACAAAGGGTGGTTATTAATGGAGCACACTCGGACTGGGTCACGGTTAGCAGTGGGGTACCACAGGGGTCAGTATTGGGGCCGCTTCTCTTTAACATATTTATTAATGACCTTGTAGGGGGCATACAGAGTAGTATTTCAATATTTGCAGATGACACTAAACTCTGCAGGGTAATAAATACAGAGGAGGATAATTTTATATTACAGGAGGATTTATGTAAACTAGAAGCTTGGGCTGATAAATGGCAAATGAGCTTTAATGGGGATAAATGTAAGGTCATGCACTTGGGTAGAACAAATAAGATGTATAATTATGTGCTTAATTGTAAAACACTGGGCAAAACTGTCACTGAAAAAGACTTGGGTGTATGGGTGGACGACAAACTCACATTTAGTGGCCAATGTCAGGCAGCTGCGCCAAGGCAAATAAAATAATGGGATGCATTAGACGAGGCATAGATGCTCATGAGGAGAACATAATTTTACCTCTATACAAGTCACTGGTGCGACCACACTTAGAATACTGTGTGCAGTTCTGGTCTCCGGTGTATAAGAAAGACATAGCTGAACTGGAGCGGGTGCAGAGAAGAGCGACCAAGGTTATTAGAGAACTGGGGGGTCTGCAATACCAGGACAGGTTATTACACTTGGGGTTATTTAGTTTGGAAAAACGAAGGCTTAGGGGTGATCTTATTACAATGTACAAATATATGAGGGGACAGTACAAAGACCTTTCTAATGATCTTTTTACTCTTAGACCTGTGACGGGGACGAGGGGGCATCCTCTACGTCTGGAGGAAAGAAGGTTTAGCCATAATCACAGACGCAGATTCTTTACTGTAAGAGCAGTGAGACTACGGAACTCTCTGCCGTCTAATGTTGTAATGAGTGATTCCTTACTAAAATTTAAGAGGGGACTGGATGCCTTTCTTGAAAAGTATAATATTACAGGCTATATTCACTAGTTTCCTAGATACAGCGTTGATCCAGGGAGCTAGTCTGATTGCCGTATGTGGAGTCGGGAAGGAATTTTTTTCCCCAATGTGAAGCTTACTGTTTGCCACTTGGGTTTTTTTGCCTTCCTCTGGATCAACATGTTAGGGCAGGTTAGGATAGGATATGGGTTGAACTAGATGGACTTAAAGTCTTCCTTCAACCTTAATAACTATGTTACTATGTTACTAAGTGCTTATCCAAATAGCTATAGCGCTTCCCGAATAGCTGGATCGGTAACCTGGATCGCTCCAAATAATTGTCGCCGCAGCTGAGTGTGTTGCGGCTGTGTGAGTCACAACAGTGTTGTGACTATCACACAGCTGCGACACATGCAGCTGCGGCGCCAAACAGCTGATTATCGGGAGCACTCCAGGTATCCAGGTTACCGATGCAGCTATTCAGGAAGCGCTATGGCTATTCGGATAAGCACTTACCAAAGCTATTTGATCAACCCTAGTTATAAAGCCAGCCATTTCTAAAGCTCTGGGACTCCAGCGAACCACAGTGAAAGCCATTATCCAGAAATGGCGAAAACATGGAATAGTGGTGAACCTTTCTAAGAGAGGCCGACCGACCAAAATTACCCCAAAACTGCAGTGACGGCTCATCCAAGAGGTCACAAAAGACACCACAACAACATCCAAAGAACTGCAGGCCCCACTTGCCTCAGTTAAGTGTTCATGACTACACCATAAAAGACTGGGCAAAAATGGCCTGCATGGCAGAGTTCCAAGACAAAAATCACTACTGAGCATAAAGGTTCGTTTCAGTTTTGCCTGAAAACGTCTTGATGTTTCCAAAGAATTTTGGGAGAATACTTTGTGGACTGATGAGACAAAAGTTGAACTTTTTGGAAAGTGTATGTCCCATTATATCTGGCGTAGAAGTAACACAAAAAAGGAACATCATACCAACAGTAAAATGTGGTGGTGGTAGTGTGATGGTCTGGAGCTGTTTTGCTGCTTCAGGAACAGGAAGACTTGCTGTGGTAAATGGCACCATGAATTCTGATGTCTACCAAAAAGGACGGAGAATGTCCGGTCATCTGTTCGTGACCTCAAGCTGAAGTGCACTTGGGTTATGCAGCAGGACAATGATCCAAAACACACCAGCAAGTCCACCTCTGAATGCCTTAAGGAAAACAAAATTAAGATTTTGGAATGGCCTAGTAAAAGTCCTGATCTTAATCCGATTGAGATGCTGTGGCATGACCTTAAAAGGCGGTTCTTGCTCAGAAATCCTCCAATGTGGCTGAATTACAACAATTCTGTAAAGATGAGTGGGCCAAAATTCCTCCAGAGCATTGTAATAGACTCATTGCCAGTTATCGCAAATGCGTGACTGCAGTTGTTGCTGCTTAGAGACCCAACCAGCTACTAAATTAAGGGGGCAATCACTTTTTCCCACAGGGCCCTATAAGTTTGGATTTTTATTTCCCTAAATAATAAAGACCTTCATTTAAAAACTGCATTTTGTGTTAACTTTGTCTAATATTTACATTTGTTTGGCAATTTGAAACATGTAAGTGTGACAAACATGCAAAAGAATGGGAAATCAGGAAGGGGGCAAAGCCTTTTTTACACAACTTTACATCACTGGGGAGGCTGGGGGTACAGACATCACTGGGGACAGTGGGGCTGCCAATGCTCTCGTCATCTGTGGGACAGATACATGCTAATTCCACCTAAAAAGTACGTCCTCGCACTGGCTCTAGCCAGCATGAGGACGTATACCTTCAATGCATGTGCACGCAGTGTTCAGTAGTAATCGCTGAGTGAGCATGCTCGCAGTGCAAGTGAGGGGTTTAAAGGGCTGGCAGCAGGCAAAATGCGAAAGCCGGCTCCAGCACTGCGGTCCCTGAGAATCTGCCCAGGGGCCGCAGAAAAGGTCCTTGTGCTGCCCACGGGCCGGAGGTTCCCCACCTCTGTTCTAGAGAGTACAAGGCAGAATACAAATATGCAATTTTATGTATTACTCACTCAGATTATGAAACGGGCATTATATAGTTTAGTGAAGTGACATAATTATTCTGTACTAATTGTCATGATTCCACTTTTCTGTGTGTCTGGATGCAGTGAATCACTGTCTACCTTCCCGCTGTCCAATCTAGAGCAGGGGCATGCAGCGCTGCCAGTATCTGATAGACAGCTCAGGTGCCCAATCGGATGCTGGGGCATACTGCACTGTCAGTGTCTTGGATGACAGTTTAGCTGTCCAATCAGAGTAAGGGTGTTGCCTGAGCTTCATCCATGTGTCTCCTGTTTGAATAATTACCTGGCTATTAAGCCAACTCACTGCGATAAACTAGTGCCAATTGTAGCTTGTGGATCACTGTTGTTTGTTTGCCTTGTTTTTCTGTGCTCTGTTCTACTGCTAACTGACCTAAGACCGTGCTTTGACCATCCATTTGCTTTGACACTTTGCTTGATCCAATATCTTCCTAGTATTTTGACTCCTGGACAGTGATCTGACTATTCTTTTGTATCACTCCTCTGTGACGTACCCTCCTGGCTTCTGACCTCGGACCTTATGATTACCCACCTTCACGGCTTGTCCGTGAATAGTGACTAGCGTCACACTATTGTCTTCAGGATTAATACAGATATCTAAAATATCATATAATAAGTGTTACTCCATTTTAATCTTAAATCAGACAAATGTATGTATACAATAAATATATTTTTGATACACAACTACACAATAAAAATACAATTTTAAAAATAGTAAAAGCAATGAAAGCAAGGGGAGACCGATGAGAGACATAAAGCAGTGTTTCTCAACTCCAGTCCTCAGGACCCACCAACAGGTCATGTTTTCAGGATTTCCTTAGTATTGAACAGGTGATAATTTTATCACCTGCTCAAGCATTAATTCCATCACCTTTGCCATACTAAGGAAATCCTGAAAACATGACCTGTTGGTGGGTCCTGAGGACTGGAGTTGAGAAACACTGACATAAAGTAATAAAGATAAAAAAAGCAATACAAAGGGTAGCCACTAGATGGCACAATACTACCAAGTAGTGAGGATAACAGGTGTGTATAGGCACATATTATTATTATTATTATTATTATTCATTATTATAGCGCCATTTATTCCATGGCGCTTTACATGTGAGGAGGGGTATACATATAGATATCCACAAAGTTAATTATAATGCAATTCTAACAAGTTGGATATATAGAGATTTGGTGCAATGTAATGCAGGAAAATAAACTCAATAGTGAACAGATAAAGATGCATTATAATCATACATACCCCCAAAAATTATAATAGAAAGTGTCTTGAAATCGGTCTCCACCTAAGACCCTTTAACACACATATCTGTCTAATGATGTATGTATATCCAGCGCTGCAACCAGAGTTAATCCAATACATCTACGGAAAGCATTTCTACCAGGGCTGTGTAGTCGGTAAGCCAAATCTCCGACTGACTCTTCTTCTGTGCAGCACAGATTCATCTCAACTAAAAGCCAAGATCCTTAGATCAGGAACAGAACAGACATTTATAGGACATTTCATAACTTTCCCAAATTGTTATGAAAATATTTACAGCACATCCTGCACTGAACCCGATGTATTAAATATTTTAGGAGTTAGCCAGTCCATTTTATACCGACTACGACTCCAGAAAAATGGACATTGACTCCGACTCCACAGCCTTGATTTCTACATCAACATAAAACAGGATTCTTTATGAAAGAGTAGTCAGACTATGAACTGTGTTCTAGGATACAAAAACTGAACTAGATGCTTTCTTTAAAGCTGCTTTTAGACAAAGGTCATTCAGGCAATAAATGATTGCTTGAGGGCCCATTGCATTGAAAAACAGTTTTAAAGGAGTTTGTGACGACGGTGGTTGTGGACCCCATTGAAGGGGCATGACTAAGTGGCTACTTGGTCTTCACTATAGCCTCTGATGGTTACGTTAGGCTTGGACAGCAGAGTAGCCACTAGGTGCTACTCCAGGGCAGTGTCGACCTGCTGGAGCTGATAAGCGCGTCAAAGCAGGTGTAAACGGTACAGAGGGCACAGACAGAAATGTAGTCAGACAGTCTGAGGTCAGGACAACCAGCACAGTTTCAAGATAGAAGGAAGAGATCAGGAGCGGAGAGATCTGACGGAACGGGTTGTGGTAATGCGACTCACTCAGCTGCTTCACAGAGGTAGACACAGGACCATTTCTTCTGCTGGTTTATTTAAAACATGGCATAAACTAGTGCAGAGTTCACCGAAATAAAAACGGCCGTTCGGGCAAAAACAGGAAACAAAAAAAGATACCGTATATCATAGTCCATATGCCTGCGGGAATCCGTCTGTTCAGGGTACAATCAACAAAGTCCAGCACCGTTACACAAATGTTTCTCTGGCCTCTACCTTGCCTCTAAAAATACAAAGAAAAAAACTAAATGGCTGGACATTTAACCTGCTGAACCCTACCCTTGAGGTGGAGATGTGAGGAGTAGTCGTCCCGCCCATCTCTTACACCTACTCACAAAAAAAAAAAAAACAACCCTCCTGGGTTTCACATCACGGATGATAGCAATCTTCTATGTCCCCTCACATACATTGCCAGAGACCTGTCATAGGGTGTTGGTAACAGGAGACAAAACAGGAACACACCTTGACTGGAAGCTAGAACAGTCTATTGACTGGAACCAAAATTCAGGTAAGTAGTGGAGGGAGGAGCTGCCTAATATATTCCCTACTGGTAGCAGACAGGCCAGGAAGTTAAACTCTGCAGGACACAACAGGGTTAAATTCCTGTAGAGCCTGTCCTCTCCTTCCTAAAGCCAGCAGGAAGATGAAGCACAGCAGTGGAATGCTGCAAGAGGCAGACTCAGAGAGAAGGCCTGAGACAGGGGAAGCAGAGCAGTGGAATGCTGCAAGAGGCAGACTCAGCGAGAAGGCCTGAGACTGGGGAAGCAGAGCAGTGGCCACAGTGAGTCAGACATCACTGAGAGGGCGTTAAAGTTATAGGCTTGACAGTGTATTGGGTGTGAATGGAGGCTTATCAAGACGACAGCACTAGAAAATTAAGCAAACTGCTATAAAAAATAATATAAAAAGTTATGATGATTACTAGATTACTGGAAGTGGGGAGCTCATCTGGACATTAAATCACACTGGCATACTTGGATTTTTAAAAAAAAAATAAGATTTAAACACAGGTGATCTGCATAGTTGCAATTTCTTAGGGATTCTACAGTGTGCCTTCCACATGGATCTTGGGTGCCAACCCATGTAGAGAAAACAGAGACAAAGTCCAGTAGAATATGGAAAGGGTGGCACTCATCGTTCCAATACAATGTCCTTTATTCGGATTCTACATTAAAAAACAGAGGAGCTTTCCTGTTTTTTAATGTAGAATCCGAATAAAGGACATTTTATTGGAACGGTGAGTGCCACCCTTTCCTTTTCCTACTGGATTTTTTTTTTCCCCAATGAAGAAGAAAACTGGCTTCTGTCTCATAGGGAGATATGGTCCTGCAACTAAATCTACAATGCAGGATAAAAGGTTAATGCAAATGGATTTATGTCTTTCCTCTTGACACGTATGCAAAATAAGGTTAATTTTGCTGCTAATTTTGCTAATAAAATTAAGGATAAGGTACGGCTGCAAATGACATTAAAGTCTAAGTAATGGATATAAAATAAATGAGCCTGCCAATATTGATTAAAGAAAAAGAAAGAAAATATTGTTTATTGCATATCCCCTTCAGCGTTCCTACAATTCTGAGAACGGCAAGGTCGGAGTGGAACATGTCTTTCATACTGTGAAGACAACATGTAATAGAGTGGTCTTCATTTATGTTATTGTCGGTACTTTATTGATTTAAATCCCTCTTCTCTCTCCTACTTAGATGGTAATAGCCCCTTATTTAGTAAGTGCACCTTAGTGGAGGAAAATGCTATTTTTATAATTAATTTTGAACAGTCCCTTTGTGAGACAATGTAACAACAGCATGACTGACTTATGCTCACTGAGCAACAAGCAGGGATCTGCAACCTTAAATACAAAGACACAGCCTACAAAATCTATAGTGGGCAATCATTACATTTTGCAGGAAGAGGAACAGAGGAATGTTACATACAGTACTGTGTCTTCCAAATCAACCACTCAATGCAAGTATTTATCGTAAAGCTCATCACCATCCACACAAACTGCTAGGGTCATCATAGTAATACATGCTCATCACTCAGCCATAGAAATCATACCACACTGAAATAAACTATGGAAACCTAAAGTTCTGTTTCCAAAAATGGATCAGTGAAATCAGTTAATGGGAATTTGCCAAAAGGCGTTTGCTATGTCATCTGAGAGAAGCATGATCTACGGGCTGAGACCCTGATTCCAGTGATGTCTTACTTTCTGGTCTATATGATGTCATTTTAATACAATCACAGTTTTCTCTGCTGCAGATCTAGCAGTGCTCAGAATGCTGAGCTCTGTATAACCCCGCCTTCACAACTGGCAGCTGTGTACACTGTGCATTGACAGAAAGCAGCTAATCAGTGGTGGAGGGGTTATGCAGAGTAGGTGACTAAGAGACAAGACACCTAGTCCTGTAGCGATAATCGTCTGCTGACAAAACACTAATTGTATTGAAACAGTAACACCGCAGCCTAGTAAGTGACACATCACTGGAATCATCATCTCAGCTCCTACCTATATCATGCTGCTCTTAGATTACACAACACAAACCTTCTGACAGATTGCAATTAAAGGGGTATTCCCATCTCCAATATCCCATCCCAATATGTAGTAGGTGTAATAATAGTAATATTAGCAAAAAAAAACCCTCCAAATTAGAAATATAGTACAGTTCTGCTGATTCACTATGTTGCTTACTCCACGTGCAGGGCATTGAAGTTTAACTGTGCTACATTTCTAATTGGAGGTATTTTCTAATATTATTATTATTATGCCTACTACATATTGGGATAGGATCTTGGAGATGGGAATATTCCTTTCAGTCTTCTGTAAAAATGGAAGCAATGATACCAGAGTGAACTATAGCATTGATGACCTATCCTTAGGATAAGTCATCAATGGCTGATCGGTCGGGGTCAGATACTTGGCTGACCAGCTGTTATCGGTGTCAGCGGCGACTGGAGACACTCAGTTGCGGAGCTGTCCGTCTTCTCATGGAGATTAAAAAACTGAAACCAGCTCACCTATAGTGTCGCTTGGCGTGCAGAAGCAAGGAAACATGTGGCCTCACGTCAAATCCAGAAAGTGACAAAATATTCCAGCTTCATAAAAGGTCTGCATTGTGACCTACAAGGCAACGCGTTTCCAACGCTCTCAGGGGTCCTGTTTCAAAGCTTTGTGAAAGGACGCCTAAGAGCATTGGAAACGTATTTGCTTGTAGGTCACAATGCAGACCTTCTGTATGCAACCTTTTAAGATGCACCAATAAACTTTTGGATTTTATGAAGCTGTAATACTTCTGTCTTCTGATACGGTACTACATATATAGGATAGGTCATCAATGCTAAAGTAGTAGACAACCTCTTTAAAGGGAATCTGTCACCCCCCAGGGAAACTTTCAAGCTATTACTATGAGCACACAGGTATCAGAATGGTTAAACCAGTCTTACCTGTATGCCTCATAACTGCGGTGTAGTTGTTGAGAAATTGAGTTTTAATCTTTTATGCTAATGATTTATTCCAGGCTCCGGGGTGTGCGCTGCCTGGAAGAAATCCCTGCCTCCTGTCTTCATTATATTAGCACACCCTCCCATATATGTCACATTGTCCTGTGACGTGTGGTTGCGGAGCCGTAATCCCACGCATGCGCCATGCACTCGTGCAGTTATGGGTGCCTTATCCGCCTTCTATGGGCAGTGCATCCATCCTGCCTCTGTGCACAGTAGCAGAGACTCACCGGCGCCTGCAGAGAAGCAGGATGAAGACACTATGGTAAGACTAAATTAACCATCCTATTACCTGTATGCCAATAGTAATAGCCTAAAAGCGTCCAGGGGGCGACCGATTCCCTTTAATTACTAAGTGCTGGATCCTTATTATTTCAGATGCCAATATATACCTTAAAAGACAATCAGGGACTATCTCTGGTCTGGAGCAAATTTACTAAACTAAATGCATCAAATTTCTGGCTCAGTTTGCCCCCCCAAAAAACCCTCTTATATACCAACCTGTATACAACCACATATATTATATCATATGTTTTAGATGCCTTTTATGCAACTGCAGGGTTATGGATTATTAGAATTGTCACGCAGGTGTATGAAAAGGGTGAGGATTGCACCAAAATGTTTTTGCCACAAAGTAAAGCAATTAATAGGTGGTATAAAACTTATGAACCTGCTGGGCGATTCATGCTGCCCAAACCATGAATTGCAGCCTGCCGGAACGATTACAGCCAGGTTTATTCTTCCCTGAAACATGCCAGAGTTTCAGAGAAAATGTACGGAACTTTAAACATCCGCTGCAGGTAACAGACAGATAATAGAATTATCACCAAAAATTTCTATCTTTGTGTCATCAGACCAGAGAATCTTATTTCTCATAGTCTGGGAGTCCTTCATGTGTTTTTTAGCAAACTATGTCGGCTTTCATATGTCTTGCACTGAGGAGAGGCTTCCGTCGGGCCACTCTGCCATAAAGGCCCGACTGGTGGAGTTGACTTTGTAGAACTTTCTCCCATCCCCCTACTGCATCTGTAGAACTCAGCCACAGTGATCTTGGGGTTCCTCTTTACCTCTCTCACCAAGGCTCTTCTCCCACGATTGCTCAGTTTGGCTGGATGGCCAAATCAAGATAGACTTCGGGTCGTCCCAAACTTCTTCCACTTAAGGATTATGGAGGACACTGTGCTCTTAGGAACCTTGAGTACTGCAGAAATTCTTTTGTAACCTTGGCCAAATGTGTGCCTTGCCACAATTCTGTCTCTGAGCTCCTTGGCCTGTTCCTTTGACCTCATGATTGTCATTTGGTCTGACATGCACTGTGAGCTGTGAGGTCTTGTATAGACAGGTGTGTGCCTTTACAAATCAAGTCCTATCAGTTTAATTAAACACAGCTGGACTCCAAGAAAGGAGTAGAACCATCTCAAGGAAGATCATAAGGAAATGGACAGCATGTGACTTAAATATGAGTGTCTGAGCAAAGGGTCTGAATACTTATGAGCATGTGATACTTCAGTTTTGCTTTTTTAATAAATTTGCAAAAATTTCTATATTTCTGTTTTTTTTCAGTCAAGATGGAGTGCAGAGTGTACATTAATGAGAAAAAATGAACTTTTTCGCATTTACCAAATGGCTGCAATGAAACAAAGAGTGAAAAATTTAAAGGGGTCTGAATACTTTCCGAACCCACTGTATCCGCCTACGTACATGTGAGGAGAGTCCACCTGCAGCAGTGCAGAGAAGAGGCAGATGAGTCTAGTCTTCAGCTTTGGCTGAAACATCTATGACTTCTCTGAAACACTGGAGTATTGTAGAGAGTAATCGTGCAGTCAGGTAGCGATTTATGCTTCCAGCAGTTTGGACAGTATGAATCGCTCAACAGGTTCCCTTTAAAGAGGCAATATATTTATACTTTACAGTCAAGAAATTACACATTAGGCAGGTCCCAGCAATGGGAATCCCCTTATCGTGGCTGCCGGGTACACATGAATTGACCAATTTATGCGCTAAGTATTTCTCAATTTTTCATATTTTCAGGTGCAGTAATGCAATTCACATTTCATGTTTTCATGCTATAGAGCTACAGAGTGCAACTTTATTTGTTGGCTACATATGGAGCTGGCTACTCTTAGCGAGCACCTGTTCACACCTGATTTCTGTTTGGAAGCGACGGTCAGTCTTTTGATATTAGAAATTAGACAGTTCTAACAAATATGCCCACCATATTTCTACATATTTTTTCAGCCTATATCAGTTGGTCATCAGTCGCTTCTTAGAAGACCACAGTCTGGCGCTCTTTGGAATGAACAGTGAATCGGACTAGTTTGTAGTCTGCTCCTGTCCTCAGCTTCATGTACATAGCCACTATAATGGCTGGTGTACTGGTACTATTAGAATTGCTTCTCTCACTGGTGGAGGAGATGCAGCATCATGAATTCTATGTGCACCATGATGACAGACATCGTTTATTATTACTAGAAATATTCATCTTCATTATTCCTCTACCACATTTACTATGTTTTCCTTTTATAATAGAACAAATTTATTAAGCAGCCTTCAGCCTTGTCAGCAGATGCCTGCAGTTATAATAAGGTTGTCTAGGCTCTCTGTCGATAAGCCACAAGAAATATTGAAGAAATGCTTTTCTGAGCTTCATGTTGCTCAATCCTTCATCATCTGAGGGTTTAACGCAAGATCAGACAGATATTCGAGAACACTTACTTTTATAACCTTGGTCATCACTCTACTGTAAAACCCAATGTAAAATGAAAGCAATGGAAACAAGATTCTGGGAGCATTTCAGATTATAAATATGCATCAAGCTAAGAGCAAAGATCCTGACATGCGATGCTGATCACACATACTTAAGAACCATAACATGACCACAAATGGTGATGAAATGGTTGCATAATGCTTACAACGTGCTCTTAGTCCTATATCATTCATTACTTACAGGGACCCAGTTATCAGCTTTCCAGCGACCAAACTAATTACATTTTTGGGGAGAGTAGTAATAGACAAGACCATAACCTTGACTACAAGTGGATTATCCATCACAGAGAAATTCGACTTTGAAACTTTATACAAGATTAGCTCCTGGTGCCGTAGGGTAGGCCGATGCCCACCAAGTTCACCAATCCTCTGTATTACTGCCTGTCTAGCGCCCTCCCAATGGTTTGTACATTGTCTATTCAGCATTGTGATCTCTCAATGTACAGCAAATCAAGCCAATTGGGTGGCATTAGGCAGGGAATAATGCGGAGGATCTAGCTAGGAATCAGCCCATGCTGTGTACACTCGTAGGCGCATTTACATAAAGGTCCAAAGTTGATTTTCTCCGCAAAGGAACATCCATTTGTGGCATGGAAGCCTGCATGTGTGAAATTTTCTTACTACCCTATCCAACAATCTCATTAGTTTGGCAAATCAAGAGGAGATGTTTATACTCACAGTCTTGACCTGCAGTTACAATGGGGGCAAATTTCCGATATGCCAGCCATATCAACAAAATGTTGCTCAACACAAGATTGAAAGTACTTCTATGTATAGTAAAAAAGTAAAATATTTACAAATATTGCATTTTGCATCACACCTAATGCACATGCTGTTGCGTCATGATATGAGATTATCCCATACAGTAGGCTTGCCACTCGTCAAGGGCCTCCATAAAGTTTGAGATTAGTGGAACTCATGTCACCATGGGAGAAAGCTCGTAACAGACTTCTACAGTTTTCTACTTTCAAAGGTCCAGGAGTTCTAGCAAAGCTTTGGTGTAATTTTTGGGGGAGAGTGTAATCACTGCTGCATGAATTCTGAACGCTGCTGTCATCTGCGAGGGGCTGGCATGCCTTATCCCATCATTTTTATTATTATTATTACACATTTATATAGCGCCATTTATTCTATGGCGCTTTACATATGAAAAGGGAAAATATAGACAGGTACAATAAACGTGTGCTAGACAAGGGACACACAAGTACAGAAGGAGAGAGGACCCTGCCCGCGAGGGCTCACATTCTATAGGGATGGGTGAGGATACACTAGGAAAGGGAAGAGCTGGTCGTACGATGGTTCAGTAGACTGAGGATCATTGTAGGCTGTAGGCTTGTCGGAACAGGTGGGTCTTCAGGTTCTTCTTGAAGGTTTCCGTTGTTGGTGAAAGTCTGACGTTTTGCGGCAGGGAGTTCCAGAGTATGGGGGAAGCCCGGGAGAAGTCTTGTATGCGGTTGTGGGAAGAAGAGATGAGGGGGGAGTTGAGAAGGAGATCTTGAGAGGATCGAAGGTTGCGTGTGGGTAGGTAGCGGGAGACCATGTTACAGATGTATGGAGGAGAAAGGTTGTGGATGGCTTTGTATGTCATGGTTAGGGTTTTGAACTGAAGCCTCTGCGCAATAGGAAGCCAGTGAAGGGCCTGGAATAGGGGGAGGCTGGGGAATATCGGGGAGACAGGTGGATTAGTCGGGCAGCAGAGTGTATGATGGACTGGAGTGGTGCCAGAGTGCTAGAGGGGAGGCCAGACAGTAGGAGGTTGCAGTAGTCGAGGCGGGAGATAAGGGCGTGCACTAGTGTTTTTGTGGTTTCATGGTTGAGGAATGAGCGGATCCGGGAAATATTTTTGATTTTGAGGCGGCAGGAGGTGGCGAGGGCTTGGATGTGTGGTTTGAAAGAGGGGCAGAGTCGAGGATCACCCCAAGGCACCGAGCATTCGGGACTGGGGAAAGCGAGCAGCCATTGACATTGATGGATAGGTCTGGTGGAGGGGAAGAATGAGGTGGGGGAAAGATGATGAATTCTGTTTTGTCCATGTTCAGTTTGAGAAAGCGAGCAGAAAAGAAGGCTGAGATAGCAGACAGACACTGTGGGATTTTGGTCAGTAGGGAGGTGAGGTCAGGTCCAGATAGGTAGATCTGCGTGTCATCGGCGTAGAGGTGATACTGCAAGCCGTGGGATTCTATGAGCTGTCCCAGGCCGAAGGTATAGATGGAGAAGAGTAGGGGTCCTAGGACTGAGCCTTGAGGAACACCGACAGACAGGGGGCGAAGTGAGAAAGGTGGTGTGTGAGAGGGAGACACTGAATGTTCGGTCTGTTAGGTATGATGAGATCCAGGATAGGGCCAAGTCTGTGATGCCAAGAGATGAGAGAATCTGTAGCAGGAGGGAATGGTCCACGGTGTCGAAGGCAGAAGACGAGAGAAGGCAGAAGGGAGAAGGAGGACAGAGTAGTGTCGCTTGCTCTTGGCGGTTAGCAGGTCGTTAGTGACTGTAGTTAGGGCAATTTCAGTTGAGTGATGCGGTCGGAAGCCGGATTGTAAACGGTCAAAGAGGGAACAGGAGAAGAGGTGGGAGGACAGTTCGAGATATACATGGTGTTCCAGTAGTTTTGAGCGTAGGGGAGAAGAGATATCAGGCGATAGTTAGACACAGAGGGTGGGTCGAGGGAGGGCTTTTTGAGGATGGGAGTGATTGAGGCATGTTTGAAGGATGAAGGAAAGACACCATTTGTAAGTGAAAGGTTGAAGAGGTGTGTGAGAGTAGGGATGAAGACTGTGGCAAAGTTAGGGATGAGGTGGGACGGGAGTGGGTCAAGCGCAAAAGTGGTGAGGTGTGATCGTGACAGGAGAGTGGAGAGCTGATCTTCTGTCACGGTGGTGAAGCTGGTTTTGAAAGAACAGGGCTGAGTGGCTAAGAGGGGCATTGGCGGCTGCGGGCCAAAGCTTTCTCTGATCATATCAATCTTTTGCTTAAAGAAGGAGGCAAAGTCTTCGGCAGAAATGAGAGGAGAGGGAGGAGGTGCTGGGGGACGGAGTAGAGAATTGAAAGTGTTGAAGAGCTGTTTAGGGTTGTGAGACAGGGAGGATATGAGAGATGCAAAGTAAGTTTGTTTTGCGGCAGACAGCGTGGACTTGAAGCTGGCGAGGGACTGCTTGTATGCGTTGAGGTGCTCGGTAGAATGGGTTCTCTTCCATCTCCGCTCGGCAGCCCTGGAAGCCCGTCTGAGTTCTTTGGTCAGGCCGGTCAGCCAGGGCTGCCTGTTGATTGTACGAGTTATGCTCTGCGTGAGGGGGGCGGCCGAATCAAGTGTGGCTTTTATTGTGGTGTTATAAAATCATTTCTCCTTTTTTGCCCTTTATGAAGAGTGGTTTAGAAAGTGTCAACCATCCTTTGAAACTACTACTAGTTCACCAGATTTGGGCAGTACATTTGCGGATCCGATTTTTTTTTCTGAAATCATGTAATGTCTTCGAGCCATGATTTCACCTTAAAAAACCATTTAGTTTCTAAGTTGCTTATTTATGACCAAGCATGGGGTCGGATATAATACACCCATATGCAAAAGCCATGATCATGCTCTTAAATGTGCTGTTTTGATGTAGGTTTTGAAGGCAAAGCAAGTAATAAAAGCTTCTCTGCAAAAATACAGAAGTAGAATATTTTCTACAGACTAGTGTTGAGCAATACTGCTCGATATCTAAAAATATCGTATCGAAATGGTATCGCCGATATCACTAAATATCGTCGATATCCGATTCCTATTCCGGAAGTCCAATGTAAGTCTATGGGAACAAAATATCGACATTAAAAAAAACCATTCTTGCCTTGTTGGTTAATTGTACATGAAGGAAAACAACAAAGACTAATGTAGAATGTATTGGGGGAGGTTGAGGAGACAATAAAGGCATACATGTTTCACCCAATGCATTGGAATAGCATTAATATATTTTTTTTTGGAAATACGTTTGGATTGACTAACAAATTGACAATGTTGTTAACCTTTTTTCTATTTTGGCAAATATGTATGTTTCACAACTTCCATGCTCTTCACCTTTTTAACTTTTGCCAGTGCCACACTTTCTCCTTCATAATCTTCAGCAGCAGCATCATTTTTCTCATCAAATTATTCTTCATCTTCACCTTCTTAATCTTCTTCTTAAACTTCTTGCTATTCATGTTTTTGTTTACATTACTCATATTGTTATTATTAAACTAATTAATCTTCTTCATATTCAAATTCTTCATCTTCTTCCTCTTCATCTTCTTCATCATATTCTTATTTGTGACAGAGATTCCTGTACTTGTAATCTGTAAAAGTATGAATTTTTCATCCTTCCGTTCTTGCTGTCACAAAAGATTTAAATTACAACAGTATTTGTCCGTGTTCAGTTTAGCCTGCAGCAGCAGCAGGCATTTTCCAGGGGCACCACGAGGAGGAACGGACTCACCCCCATACACTGCTTAGTCTTCTTCTGCTTAGAATTTAGAGCATATATTTTGCTCTTCATTTTGGTCTTATACTTCATGTTCTTCTGCTTTTTGATCTTTTGCTTATTGTTCTTCTGTCTCTTGTTCTGTATCTTGTAGTTTGTCTTAACCTTCTTTGTCCTGTTGGTGATCTTCTTCTGGGTAATCTTTTATTTTTTCTTTGTGATGGTGTTCAGGCTGGTTGGCTTCATGCTCGTCGTCCTTGTTGTCGTCATCTTCTTCTGGGTGGTCTTTAAGGTCGTCTAATTTCCGAGAAACAGCTGACGTTACTGGAACCCTGACGGGTATCAGATGGAGCAAGAGACAATGGAAGTAACGAGGACCAGCTGACTGTGCTGGACCCCGGACGGGTAGCAGAAGGAAAAGAGGCAATGTCACAACCGAGTACCAGCTGACGTTACTGTGACACGGTTACTAAGCAGGAGGTACCTGTGCTCCAAAGCACTACCAAGGACCAGCAGACGTTGCTGGAACTCGGATACGGAGATGGAGGCACCTAGGCCAAAGGCACTGGGGAGAACCGCTTGACGGTACTGGACCCCGGACGGGTAGAAGAACGCACCCATGAAAATGTAAGTTGACAGGACGCAAGCCGTCCGCAGTTACCGAATCACACAGTCCTACAGTAGGTGCTTATCCTATTGTCACAATGGAAACCGCCTTTATTTACATATCCCACAGCACACATAGGAATCACCTAAACTGCAGGCACCATAGAGTCGGCTAACCCGAATGCAACACGACAGCACAACTTATTGGAGGATAATTGACGTTCACACTGCCAGGAAACAGCTGTCGTGCTGTAACCAGGCTGGCCAGGAGTCAGTACCCCTGCCAATTACTTACGAGCAACAAATGGCGGTGTTGTAGCCCAGGGAGTAGAGTTCAGGTGGTAGAAAGATGAACATAACAGGAGACATGGAAAACGTTGCCAAACAGTTATTTAATCTGAAAACGGACAGGCAAATTCAGGTGAGATCCATGCCTTGTTCATTTTCAGAAAAGTAAGCCGGTCTACATTCTCTGAGGATAGTCGCATGCGACGGTCTGTTACTAAACCACCTGCAGCACTAAAGACACGCTCAGATAATACACTGGCAGCAGGGCAAGCCAGCACCTCCAATGCATACTGGCTAAGCTCTGGCCATGTATCCAACTTAGAGACCCAAAATTTGAAAGGGGAAGAGGCATCTGGGAGTACACTTAGAGGGAAAGCCAAGTAGTCTGTCACCATCTTACGGAAACGTTTCTTCCTGGTGACTGGAGCCGTCTCGGATGGTGTAGACCTTGCTGGCGCTGTCACAAAACTTTGCCACATTTGTAACATACAGTTCTTGCCCTGTGCAGAGGCGCTGCTTCTGATCCCTCTTGTTGTAGAGGTGTCTACACTGCCTCGACGCACAGAGCTGCTTTGTAAAGCAGTAGCAGCAGCAGCAGCAGCTCTCTCGGCTGGAATGTACAACAGTATGGATTGCACCAGTGTGTCTTGGTACTCCTGCATTTTACGGTCCCGGTTCACCGGTGTGATGAGGGTTTGTAAGTTGTCCCGGTAGCGAGGGTCTAGGAGGGTGTACACCCAATAATCTGACGTGCTGAGAATGTGGGCGATGCGGCGGTCGTTTCTCAGGCACTGAAGCATGAAATCAACCATGTGCTGCAGACTCCCAACTGGCCAACAAAGGCTGTCCTCTGGAAGAGGCGTCATCTCTGTCTCCTCTGCATCACCCCACCCTCGCTCTACATACTGACTACAGCGTTGTGTACCTCCCTCTGTAGGGATTTCTTCCTCCTCCATTGACTCCTCCTCCTCCTCATCCTCCTCACAAAGTGAGCCCTGCCCAGCCCTTTGTGAGGAACCACGTTGCGCTGACTGTCCTGAAGGTAATTGAATTTGTGACTCCTCATCCTCCACCTCTTCCAAAACCTCTTCCTTTAGTGCTTTCAGTGATTTCTGAAGCAGGCAGATAAGGGGGACAGTCATGCTGACTAGTGCATCATCTGCACTCGCCATCCGCGTTGAGACATCAAACGCACGCAAAACGTCGCAGATGTCCTTCATAGAGGCCCACTCAGTAGTGGTGAAGTGTGAACGGCGCAAATTGCGAGTTGATTGTGCCTGTTGCAGCTGATACTCCATTACTGCTGGCTGCTGCTCACACAACCGCTCCAACATATGTAACGTGGAATTCCACCTGGTGGGTACGTCACATATGATGCGATGTTCAGGAAGGCGAAATCTGACTTGCAGAGCTGGCCATGCTGGAACGTCGCAAGTGAGCGCACTCTAGGCGGACCTTGTGCAGCAGTGCATCAAGATCCGGATAGTCCCTCAAAAAGCTCTGCACGACCAAGTTGAGCACATGTGCCAGACATGGTATGTGAGTGAGGTTGCCAAGGCCCAGAGCTGCCACCAGATTTCGGCCATTGTCACACACTACCAAGCCTGGCTGGAGATTAGCTGACAAAAACCACACATCGCTCTCCTGCTTGATGGCATCCCAGAGCTCCTGCGCTGTGTGGCTTCGATTCCCCATGGGAATTAATTTCAGTACGGCCTGTTGACGTTTGGCCACGGCTGTGCTCATATCGGTCGCAACAGGTAAGCGTTCACGGGTCCATGTGGAGGTATACCGTGACGGCTCGTGCAGCGATGATTCTGAGGAACTGGAGTAGGAGGAGGAATCAATGTGCACAGACTGGATTCCTGCAATCCTTGGAGTTGGCAGAACACATACAGCGCCACTGGCAAGATCTGTACCCGGCTCCACAACATTGACCCAATGGGCAGTGAGGGAAAGGTATCGTCCCTGGCCATGGGTACTGGTCCACGCATCGGTGGTCAGGTGGACCCTGCTACTGACGGCGTTTAGTAGCGCATGTTTAATGTTTCCCTCTACATGTTTTTGCAGAGCAGGGACAGCTTGCCTGCTGAAATAAAATCGGCTTGGCACATTATATTGTGGGACTGCCAATGCCATAAAGTTCCTGAAACTGTCAGTCTCCACCAGCCTGAATGACAGCATTTCAAGGGACAGGAGTTTTGCAAGGCCAGCATTCAGAGCCTGTGCTCGTGGATGGTTTGCCGAGTATGGCCGTCTTTTATCCCATGCCTGTGTTACCGATGGCTGTTTTTTGTTCTGGGAGTGTGACGATGACTGTGAACTTGCTGCAGTGGGTGGAATAACAGTTTGTCTATGGACAACAGTGACCGAGGTTCTTCCATGGAGATCCTGTGAGGAAGCCGAAACAGGTGTGTGAGAGCTGGAGGTAGAGGCTCGAACATGACCTAAAGATGTAGGTGCTGCTGTAGGTTGGCCTACATCTCCAGTGTGTCTTTGGAACTCAGCTACGTGCTTTGTCCGTACATGTGTCCACATATTTGTGGTATTCAGGTTCCTGATATTATTACCTCTTAACTTTTTGCTTACACAGCTTACATTGAACATAGCAAATATCATCTACAAGTCTGTCAAAAAAGGACCACGCAGTGCAAGTCATGGGAGCGCCAATTTTGACAGTTCTAAGAGAACTGCTCCCAACAGGTGCCAAACTGGAGGCTACAGGCAAGCGAGTCTGCAGCCTACCTCTCCCTCCTCTTTGTACCGTTGGGACAATCTCTTCCTCAGAGCTGCTCCCACCACCTTCCTGTTGCTCACGCCATGTTGGGTCTCGGACTTCATCATCTCCACTACCCTCTTCCAACACCTGCTGCTGTTGGATGGTCTGGGCAGCACCATGCTCCACAAAACCTGACACCTGAGTCTCATCATCATCATAAGATGCGTTCTGCGGTGTGCTGTCCATCGGCACTGGCTCACCCGCCCTTCAGATTGAGAGAGACACAGCTGTTGCGCATCACTGCATACTCCCTCTTCTTCAAATTGCAGAATGCTGCTTGCCTGTGCCCGTGTTTGCGAGCCAACAGATTCTGAGAACAGAAGCAGAGACTCTGCTGGCTCCTGTACAGAACTCTCTGACTGCCTGGGCAATTTGACAGGCGGTGAACAGACAGATGGTTGCTCAACAGTGTTGTGTTCCTGAGAGGAGGTGGAAGGAATTGAAGTCGATGCATTGGCTGCCATCCAACCAACAACGGCTTCAATTTGTTCTTCCAGCAGCAGGGGGGCACGCCGAGCTCCTACCAAAGTGCGCATAAAGGAACGCTCACGGGGAAAACTGGTGGATGCTGTGTCACTGAGGGCGGCAGCAGCCACAGAATCCCCACGTCCTCTCCCTGCTGAAACTCCACGGCCACAACCACGTGCCTTACTCACTGACTTCTTCATCTTGGTAGATTGATAAAGAAAGTCAGAAAAGTTATAAGGCCTAAGTGTGGTTATTACGCAGAGACTGAAGTGAACACTGAAACACAACTGTTCACAATCTGTGAAAGGCTACTCCTTTGTCTACTTCTATAGTGTTTGCAACCAATGTATTGGATACGGATGGAAGCGCGTCACACTAATAGATTATATTTTAAATGGAATGGAGCAGAACCAATTGGAGATAAATGAAAAGGATGAGCCACTGAGACACGCTCAGCAGAGTACAAGCAGCAGTGCTTGAACAAGTAACTGGAGCGTGATGTGCACTCAAAAAATAAAAAACACAGACTGAAGTGAACACTGAAACACAACTGTCCACAATCTGGGAAAGGCTACTCCTTTGTCTACTTCTATAGTGTTTGCAACCAATGTATTGTATACGGATGGAAGCGCGTCACACTAATAGATTATATTTTAAATGGAATGGAGCAGAACCAATTGGAGATAAATGAAAAGGATGAGCCACTGAGACACGCTCAGCAGAGTACAAGCAGCAGTGCTTGAACAAGTAACTGGAGCGTGATGTGCACTCAAAAAATAAAAAACACAGACTGAAGTGAACACTGAAACACAACTGTCCACAATCTGGGAAAGGCTACTCCTTTGTCTACTTCTATAGTGTTTGCAACCAATGTATTGGATACGGATGGAAGCGCGTCACACTAATAGTTAAATTGCATGGAGCTGCAAGAATTACACTGAAGGAAAAAAAAAAGAGTCTGTGAGTGACAGGTGCAGATGCCTACAGACAGCGTTGCATGCAGAGCAAACTGCAGCGTCACCTGCACTCACACACACCTTGCAGAGCTGTTAAAACAACACTGCAGGCAAAAGGAAGCTTTACACAGCGGTTGGTGCTAGCCTGCCTACAGCACAGTACACTAAATCGCAATCTCTAACTGTCCCTCAGAGTCAGCACAGCAGCGTTCTGTCCCTTACTGAATTCACAGCACAGTGACGCTAAAATGGCGGCGGCGCCTTTTATAGTGCATTCTGACATCATTTCAGCATCCAATCACAGCCATGCCATTAGTTAACATGACCGCAGCAGTACAGGATGTGCCCACACTTCTTAGGATTCCTCATTGGCTGACTAAAATCACATTGCCTCGCAAAGAATTATGGGAACTTCCGATTCCGGTATTCGATAAGACGAAAATATCGAAGCGAATTATCGAAAGGTCGATAGAGCTAATATCGGCCGAAATCCGATATTTGCAGTATCGCATCGCTCAACACTACTACAGACCCTTTCACTTGAAAGAGAACCTGTGATGTAAATAAACGCTATTAACCTGCAGATATGCGGATAACCTATAGGTTAATAGCGTTCTGAAGCTGCACTGAGAGCAACGTTGCAGGGAGGAAATTAAATTTATGTCAGTCATAGGAGAGAGGCCGGCGAGGCTTCGGTCACTGTATAGTGGGTGGCGGATGTAACAGCACCCCATCACCCCAACAGCCGGTTCAAATATGGCCGGGCAGCCTCAGAACCCGAAAAAAAAATAGTTGCCCATGGTGTCTCCATTTTTCGGAATCTGGGGTTGGGTCAGGGCCTATTTTTGTGCACTGAGCTGACGATTTTATTGATACCATTTTGGTGTAGATAAGATCTTTTGATCGCCCATTATTGCATTTTAATGCAATGTTGCGGCGACCCAAAAAACTTAATTTTGGCATTTTGATTTTTCTTTTCTCAGTACGCCGTTTACCAATCGGATTAATTCCTTTTACATACTGATAGATTGGGCGATTCTGAACGCAGCGAGGTTTGTGATCCACTTCTAGCAAGATCATGTTAAATGCCGCTGCTAGAGATTGACAGTGGCATTTAACATGTTAACAGCGGCGGGTGGCTCACGATTCCACCTGCGGCTGTTAGGGTCACATTTCAGTTGATGAAATCAGCGGACATGTGCAAAAAAAAGTTGGAAAGGGGTTAATGGAAATCTGACAGCAGGTTTTTGCTATGTAATCTGAGGACCGGATGAGGTAGGGGATAAAACACTGAATTCAATGATGTATACTTTCAGCAACTTGTCTGCTGTTGTTTACTTACAGTGAAGGTTTTAACACTTGGAAATATCATTGCTTAAGGTACTGCCACACTTAGTGATCTCGTTAGCGATCTCAATAACGACGCAAGCTAATGAGATCGTTTTTGTGATCGTTTTAATGTCTAGTAGCTGCCACACTTAGTGATCTCGTTAACGACTCAAAAGCGGTTAGCGATCTCATTAACGACTTTAACGGTCATTGCGATGTAAAAAACAGCGCACATCGCTCACAAAAGGTGCCAGACACAGCGATATAGGCTCACCAGCGGGACGCCAACGATCTAAATACGGTCCAGAACTCTAGTGAACGATCAGCGAGATCACAGCAGGGGCCACGTCGTTGCTACATGCCACACACGTTAGCGTCACGAACGAGATCGCTAAATAGTGACGTATTTTAGCGATCTCGTTAGCGACGCTGTTTAGTGTGGCATACCCTTTAGACCAGCTAACATGCACTTTCTAGCTTGACTCCACACCCTCCTGTGATAAGAAGCTCAATGTATATAGACTAAGTACACAGAGTCTGGTGTGGGCGAGGGCAGCTTTCTCAGCTCTGCTTCATGTTACATCTACAAACTCTAATTTGTCAGAACAGCTGCACTAAGTCAACTAAGTGATACATCATTGGAATCAGGGTCTCTTTGCCTACATCAGGCCGCTCTCAGATGAGGTAGCAAGAAGCTTCTGACACATTCCCTTTAATCTGCAGATTAACCCAATATATCTGCAGGTTAGTTGAGTCTTTTTACACGACAGGTTCCCTTTATAGAGAACCTTTCTTGCCCCTACGTGATATTATGCTGCAGATGTAGGATTAAGGCCTCTTTCACACTTCAGTCGCTTGACATCAGTTAAAATCCGCCAAAGTGTGAAAATAGCAGATCCGCCAGAAAAGGTGAAAAACTGATGCAAACGGATCAGTTATTTGACGGATCCGCCATGAACTTTTCAACCCGGAATATATCCCGGAAAATGCAGGTACGCATGTCTGGCACGGAGGAGAGAGAGAGAGAGAGAGAGCCCGGACAGTGTTGTCAGCATTTTGTATGGTTTGGTATGGAAGCGACGGATCCGCTGGCGGATTCCGTCAAAGACGGATGGCAGCGGATCCGCCACCCATAGTCGGCCATTATACAAAATGGCGGATCCGCTATAGTCCGCCATTTTGGCGGACAGAAAGTGTTGCATTGGACATTTTTCAAAAACGGCAGACGCCAAATTTTTGGCGGATTCGTCAAAAAACGGACCTAATGGACAACCATCCGTCAAAATCCGCCACTAATGCAAATCAATGGGAAAAAAGCGGATCCACCAAAAAAAAATGGCGGATCCGCTTTTTTCACACTTTGGCGGATTTTGACTGGCGTCGCATGACTGAAGTGTGAAAGAAGCCTAAACCTGCATGTTAACAGCTTTACAATGCTGAATGTTGCCTTTAATAAAAGCACTGCTAAAAATGAACTTTATTCCTCCTAGGAGCTGCTACCTTTTTGTCATAGAGGCTACTGTCATTGCTCACATATGTGCTGCAGAGAAAGGTATCAAAGTGCCGTTGGGTGCCTACAGAGGAATGCCAACATCTGCCGCTCGCTGTATACGGAGCGATGACTTGGCATGGTAGCAATGCTGCCCACAGCCTGCTCAATTGTTAAAAACTGAGTGGAAATTAACTGTTTATTATTAATGGACATCCATTTTTTTAACCCACCCTAACAATATTAATTTCACCCTTCATGTACAGAGTGGTCTAGAAATACATCTTTTAATGTTTTTTAAATTGTAACTTCTTATTTAGGCTTCGTGCCCACGATTATTAAGGGTTTTGGGCTGCGTCCAAGATGCTGCATTCTGCATTAGAAGCACAGAGGATGGGATTTATAGAAACCCCATGCCCACCGTGCTTCTATTTAACAGTGTGTAAACTCACCGGCGGTGTGGGTTTACAAGCCGCAGCATGTCAATTTCTGTCGTGGAGAAGCTAGTCTACGCTGCAGAACTTGACCAATAGAATGTGATTAAATGTGGTAAATCCACATTTACTGACAAAGAACTGCGGTAATTAGAACGCACCGAAAATATGCTGCGTCCAAGGTGCTACTATCCCTGATCGTGGGCACTTAGCCTCAGAAGCAGCATTGCATGATAACAGGCCAGCTCTACTATCAGCCCAAACGGCATGTCAATTGTCAATTCTCCAATGTGGTGTTGCCCTCCACAATCGTCAGATCTAACACACTTCTTTCTGTGGGGCTCCATTAGGGACAGTATCTGTCCCTTCTCCCACAGCCATAGGATCTGAACGACTACTGCCTAGACATCTGCCATGTAAACAGAGGAAATCACTTTGAACGTTTGTAGTGCATAGATTAAACTTGGATAGACAGTGTGTCTTTTCAGGTTAATAATAATTTGTGTTTTGTTACTGACCCCTATGAATCACTATGTGTATGTAAATATATATAGTAGAGCTTTAAGCTCTCTGGCAGCTGTTAGGGTACATAAAGGAACCAGTTCTTGTGCCAAACAGTGTAAGATTCATTATACTTTTTTCATATTTTTTAAAATTTTGGTTTATATACCTGGTTCATATAATACTAGTGGTTGATCAACTATTTTCTATTCAATTTTAATTTTAGGTCTGCCATTGATATAATTTAATAATACACTGATTATCATATTTTATTCATTTGTGAATCCGTGAATAGCCAGTTGTTTTAATGTATAGTACTACTTGATTGCCACTTTGTATAAATAAAGGCATTTTTATTTGAATATCTCTGTGGTCCGATATTACTTTGATCCTATGTTTTGGGGCACTTCTTCTGCTTTTAGTGGTGTACTTTCTTCCAGGACTTACATCTCTAAGGCCAGCCACCTCAGTGACACATACCTGCCATCCAGTACTTTACCTCCCGGTTCCCTACAATATACAGTATACAATTGCATATAAAAATTTGGGCACCCCTGGTCAAAATTATTGTTATTGTGAATAGTTAAGCAAGTTGAAGATGAGATGATCTCTAAAATGCCTACAGTTAAAGATAACATATTTCCTCTGTATTTTAGGCAAAAAAAACCAAAAAAATACTATGTATGTATGAATATATATCTAATATATAAAGCTGAATGTATGTATGTGTGTATGTATGTGGGTATGTTTGTCCGGGATTGGAATCCGCACCGTCGCACTTACGGGCATGAAATTTTGCACGCCCGCACGTCTCGACCCCGAAAGAGTCCTAGGCTAGGTTTTGAATCGAAATCAAAACAATTTTGGCCCTATCTACATAATGGGGAGAAAGCTGAATGCTTGTGTGTATGTCCGGCATAGGAATCTGCATTTACGGGCATGAAATTTTGCACACCCGCACGTCTCGACCCCGGGAGCGTCATAGGCTAGGTTTTGAGTCGAAATTTTAACCCCACGCATTCCAAATCGGCAAATAATTTTGGCCCGGGATAGGAATCTGCACCGTTGTACTTACGGGCATGAAATTTTGCATGCCCGCACATCTCAACCCAGGAGCATCATAGGCTATGTGTTGAATGGAAATTTTAACCCCCGCACGTTCCAAATCGCCAAACAATTTTGGCCCTATCTACATAATGGGGAGAAAGCTGAATGCTTGTGTGTATGTCCGGCATAGGAATCTGCATTTACGGGCATGAAATTTTGCACACCCGCACGTCTCGACCCCGGGAGCGTCATAGGCTAGGTTTTGAGTCGAAATTTTAACCCCGCGCATTCCAAATCGGCAAATAATTTTGGCCCGGGATAGGAATCTGCACCGTTGTACTTACGGGCATGAAATTTTGCATGCCCGCACATCTCAACCCCAGGAGCATCATAGGCTATGTGTTGAATGGAAATTTTAACCCCCGCACGTTTTGGTGTGTGATTTTTATGTGCAGAATAAATTTTTGTTAACATAGTCTATTTTGTTACAGCTAACAGCAGTTATTAATTAACCCGGGCGAAGCCGGGTACTACAGCTAGTATATATATATATATATATATATATATACACACACACATACACACCTAGGTTTTTTTTTTTTTCATTTTTAAAATTACAAAAAAGAGAATAGGCCGATGCAAAAGTTTGGGCACCCTTGGAGATTTGGTTGCTCGGATAACCTTGACCAAGGTTTCAGACCTTAATTAGCCTGTTAGGGTTATGGCTTGTTTACTAACATCATTAGGAAAGGCCAGGTGATGAAAATTTCCCAGCTTTATAAAAACTCAGCCTACTCTAACATTGTGCCAAAAACAGTAGCCATGGGTTCTTCTAAGCAGCTGCCTAGTACTCTGAAAATGGTGGAGGCCCACATAGCAGGAGAAGGCTATAAGAAGATAGCAAAGCGTTTTCAAGTTACCCTTTCCTCAGTTTGAATTGTAATTACCGTAAATACTATAAGCCGACCTGAGTATAAGCCGAGGCACCGAATTTTGCCACAGAAAACTGGGTAAGCTTATTGACTCGAGTATAATCCGGGTATGCATCGTCCCCTCATCCCTGTCCTGGTATGCGTGGCTCCCCCGTCCCTGTCATTGCACGCATGGCTCCCCCGTCCTGTCCTGGTATACATAGCGTCCCTGTCCTGGTATGCATAGCGTCCCCGTCCTGGTATGCATGGCTCCCCAGTCCTGTCCTGGTATGCATGGCTCCCCCATCGCTGTCCTGGTATGCATGGCTCCTTACCCCTATCCTTGTATGAATGGTTCCTTTAAAAAATAAATAAATAAATAAAAAAACATCCTACTCACCTTCCATGCGCCCTCACATCATCTCGTTGGTCCTGGTGCCCTTGCAGCATCTCGTTGATCCCGACACGAGCAGCTCTTCCTGTGCCGAGCAATCACGTGGCCCCGCTCATTAAAGGTAATGAATATTCCCTCCACGCCTATAGGAGTGGAGAGGCATGCATATTCATTACCTTAATGAGCAGGGCCACGTGATCGCTCAGCACAGGAGCTGCCAGCGCCGGGACCAACAAGATGCCGCGAGGGCGCCGGGATCAACGAGATGCTGAAAGGGCGAGCACGAGGGTGAGTAGGAGGTCTTCTGGAAGCCGGCGGTTGCGGGTGTCTACTAGGTACGAACCATGCAGGGTGCCTAAACTATTGCATCGGCCCATTTTCCTTTTTGTAATTTTTAAAATGGAAAAGATAAAAAAAAGTATAATATAAATATATATATATTATACTATTACACATACACAAACGCATTAGCCTTCCTAACAAATGCTTGGAATATTGCACATATTAGCGCAGTGTTTCTGAGATACATGCTTCTCATTTGTAACACTATTGCTATTGCTGAGTAAGTGGAGAAGACCTAAAAAGCCAGGGAGTAGAAATAAACTGTTGGCTTACAAACCAGCATTGACAGTGTGAAATTAGAGTTGTGTTCTGTGCCAATAATTATTATCAGAATATTTTAGGTACCTCTGTTATTAGTTTGATCTGTGATTTGGGAATAAGGATCTTTGTGAGTGATTTTGCTGCATGGCCATTTTGTGCTTTATAAAACCAACATTACTGAAAGCTAAATTTCATCCTGCAGGGACAGGAAAGTCGGATAAAAAGATTATCAAGTACCAATTGTAACCTGGTACCTAACACTTAGGCAATCTCTGCAATGCAGCTATTTTATCAGGCTGATATGCCGCACATAAGAACAGGGGTTGCCTAGCAAACGGTAACCTATTAGAGCTACACAGAAAATGCACTTCACATAAGGACTAGAGGAGAGGTGTCGTGTCTCACTAATAGACTCTCACATTTCATCTTTATGATGATTATAGTTTGTATTTACTAAATTACTATCAAAAGACATAATTGCTTATTTTTGGCAGCTTTCCATTCACTTACCTGCAATGCCATTTATACCTGATCCTTACAGGTGGATACACTTTATTAGCAGTCACAATGAGACTTCTCTTAGGAAGGTTTCCCAGCTCTCTAGAGATACACACAAGGGGAGCTGCTCTGATTTAGGAAGGGACTGTCCACTGCTGCACAACCTCTTGTTAAATCACTTCAGTGCCCCATATACAACAAAAACACTACCATTCACCTCCTACAGTGGTGCCATTCCAACCATGTTGGTACTGGCATTCCTAGCGGGTTATATGACATTATGTTATGTGACTACTGCAGCTAATCAGCTGCTGTTGATTGGCTGCAGCCTTTACTATTTTGTCAGTGCCACGTCCACTCCCATGTAATATTGATGAAATGTGGCGTATCAGTGGCTGGAATAGCGATAGGCGAGTAGAGATTGGAATGGCGTGAGGCGAGTAGAGTGGAATGACGTGAGGTGAGCAGAGAGTAGAATGGCATGAGGCGAGTAGAGAGTGGTATGGCGCGAGGTGAGTAGAGTGACGTGAGGCAAGTAGAGAGTGGCACGGCATGAGGCGAGTGGAGTGGAATGACGTGAGGCGAGTAGAGACTGGCATGGCGCGAGGCGAGTAGAGTGGAATGGCGTGAGGCGAGTAGAGAGTGGAATGGTGTGAGAAAAGTAGAGAGTGGAATGGCGTAAGGGAAGTGGAGAGTGGAATGGTGTGAGGCGAGAGTGGAATTGCGTGAGGCTAGTAGAGAGTGGAATGGGTGAAGGCGAGTAGAGAGTGATTTTATTTTATGTGGGTCACTGAAGTGATTACGCTGGGGTTGTCTAGTACTAGACAACCCCCTTAATGACCACAGAACCTTTGTGAGAGTTGTTCTCATATAATGCATAAGTAAGGCCCAAGTTATCATACCTGCTTGAAGCTGCCTGATGCCACAGAAGATAGATTTCCAGGGGCCTTTTCACAACATTTGGACCAAAATGTAGAGCAAATTAGCCAATATTAGGGCTTGTTCAGATGACTATTTTCATCCTAGTGTGATCCGACAAAACATCGGATTGCACTCAGACCAATGTTATTCTACGAGGCCGTGCAGATATTCCATTTTATCCTTGGATCGAGTCTGTCCAAGGAAAAAATTTGCAGCAAGCCCAATTTGCATTCTTTATTTGGATCGCACCATCCAAGTGAATGAGTCTGTGGCAAAAAAAAAAATCGGACAGCACTCGGTGACATCTTTCACGGCCTGACAGAATGGAAAAGATGGGAAAATTTTTTTTTACCCATCTTCTCCACATCCAAGAAAATTGTATCACACTCTACGATTAGCACAATCGGCGCTATCCTCTCAGATGAGAGAAACTATGCTGGTGTGACCCTAGCCTGAAGCAGAGAGCTCTCAGTAATACCAGTATTAACTATGCAGTAGTAGTTGGTATTACCTGTGGTGTAATGAACCTATGGAATAAAGAGAACCCTGGAAACTTGCATTTGGAGAGCCAAAGCGTAAGAATCAACAGTTCTGTTATATTAAAGGGAATCTGTTGCCCCATTTATGCTATATCAGATAAAGATATGACTGAATAGTGCGTCCCATAAGTAATCTATAGGTACCTATCATATATCCTGACACCCCAGTTTTCTTGGCAAAATACCTTTGTAAAGCTCGTATTTCAGTATGCAAATACTTGCGGTCCGGTCCGATGGGCGGCGTTTATTCACATCCCCCCACCGCCTCCATTCTTGCCCTACGCACTTCTTTTCTTTCCTTTACGTCGGCTTCCGCTTTGAAAAAGGCCCTCGCGCGTGCGCATTGTGCTTTTCCCAACAGTGGGCAAAGCATAAAATCATTACTGCGCACGCGTGAGGGCCCTGTTTCAACGCGCAATCGTGGAAACAGTATGCTGTCTGTGATATTCACAGATGAAGATACGTGAGACACAAGCCGAGGAGCGGGGGAGGAATGCGAATAAACGCCACCCATCGGACCGCAAGTATTTGCATACTGAAATACGAACTTTACAAAGGTATTTTGCCATGAAAACGGGGGTGTCAAGATATATGATAGGTACCTATAGATTACTTATGGGATGCACTATTCAGTGATGTCTTTATCTGATATAGCAAAAATGGGTGACAGATTCCCTTTAAAGGGAGCCTATCAAACTCAAAATGCCTTCTAGACTTGCTGTAGAGTAATATAGGGGACTTTATGCCTATAAAAATAAAAAAATAAAAAAATCACACTAGCACTATTCTTATATTTGTATACAGCTATTAAGTCACCTCTCAGTCTTCTTTTTTGCAAGCTAAACATTCCCAAATCCTGTAACCGTTCCTCATAGGACATAGTTTCAGACCGACCACCATTCTGGTCGCTCTTCTCTGAACTTGCTCCAGTTTGTATTTGCCTTTTTAGCTGCTGCATCACACTGTTGACTCATGCTGTGATCTATTAGTATACCCAAGTCTTTTTCACATGTGCTGTTGCTTAGCCTTATTCCTCCCATTCTGTATATGCTTTTTTCATTTTTATTTCCCAGATGTAGTACTTTGCATTTTTCCCTGTTAAAAACCATTCTGTTAGTTGCTGCCCACTGCTCCAGTTTATTTATATCTTTTTGAATCCTCTCTCTCTCTTCTCTAGTATTAGATATCCCTCCTAGCTTTGTGTCATCAGCAAATTTAATCAGTTTATCCTCAATTCCTTCATCTAAATCATTGATAAAGATGTTGAACAATACAGGGCCCAAGACAGAGTCTTGTGGTACCCCACTTGATACATTCTTCCAACTCGATGTGCAGCCATTTAGTACCACTCTTTGGGTCCTATTACTAAGCCAGTTATGAATCCACCTAACAGTTGCCTTGTCCATTCCATACTTAGACATTTTTTCAATAAGGATTGTGTGAGATACTTTGTCAAATGCTTTGCTGAAGTCAAGATATAATATATCTACAGCATTTCCCTGATCCACCCAGTCAGTGATTCTGTCATAGAAGGAAATTAAATTAGTCTGACATGACTTACTAGTTACAAACCCATGCTGACTCTGGTTAATCACTTCATTCTTGTCCAGGTACTTACATACATGTTGTTTAATAATTTGCTCAAAGATCTTTCCTGGTATAGATGTCAGACTCACCGGCCTATAGTTCTCTGGGTCCACCTTCTTCCCCTTTTTGAAGATAGGAACAACATTTGCTCTTCTCTTCTCTAACTGTTACAAATAATGGGGTGAGATTTCCTCTGACCTGGACCAGTAGAGAGCTATAATGGATCTATAATGTTAGTCTATATGCAAAGAAAATCTGTGATATGAATTGACCGTTTTCCATGTTTCACTGGAAAACTAGTGAAAATTTCCGAATGTGTAGCTACATCACTTGGTAGTCACCTAGACAGTATGTTTGCTAGTAAGGCTAGGTTCACATTGTGTTATGGGCCATGCGTTGAGCACATTCGTTACATAGCGGCACTAACGCTATGTAATGGATGTGTTAACGCACCCACTGGCCGCAATAATAGCAACACATCCTAACGCATGCCGAAATTGGCATGCATTAGCGATGATGCGTTACTTTATGACGCACCCTCAAACGTGGTCTCCAGCGTTTTCGGGTGCGTCGGGTTTAGCGCACAGGGAACGGATGCGTTCGCTGTGCATAGACCTGTATAGCTAACGCATGGTAGTGAAATGCTACCATGCACTAGCGCATACCATTAGCGCTAGGGCACAAAAGATGTAAAAAATAACATCAGCGTTAGCGCATCCATTTAACGGATCCGTTAAACGGATGCCCCTAACGCAATGTGAACCTAGCCTAACCGTAACAAGTTTGGCGATTACTTTTAAAATGATGGTCTATCCTCGGTAATCAATATCAGATCAGATATTGGGGGGGGGGGGGTGTAGTGCAACAACCGAAAACCCCTGATCAGCTGTTACCGGTGGTGGAAAAATTTCTTGGATACTGCTGGAACACAGCAGCTCGGTTGCTTCTATAGTAGCCGTGGCTGGGTACTGCAGATCTGTGAATCTGTAGTACCCGTCCACAGCCACTATAGTTTGGATGGAGCTGCTGTGTTCCAGCAGCATTCAAGAACTTCTGACCGCCACCGGCACCAGCTGATCGGCGGGGTTGCCGAATGTTGCACCCCCACCAATCAGGTATTGATATCAGATATCATCAATAAAAAAGTAGTGGCCAAAACCCTTTAAGCATACAAGACACACTAATGAGGGTAGGGGGCTCCAAGAGGAGAAATAAGCAGACTTAGCAATGCTATTTAACACAAATTATACTGTGTGTACTCAGCTTCTGCGGCGCAGTAAGGCTTTAATCAAATTATTTGTTTTAATCAGTATTTCTACTTATTCCTCACTAATCTTTAGCGCGTTCTCTGCACTGCAATTATAAAATTAAACAAAGCATGAGAGATTACAGAAGTCTGCTATGTTCCAGCTTACATGTGAACCTGATTTATCCTGCTAAGTCCATTGTTAAAGCTTGGCAGTTTAGAGATATTGATGAATGTAAGCACATTATTGATGCCAATTTGAAAAAACACAAGATTGATTATTTACCCAGAGGTGCACTGGCATAGGCAATGACCATCAATACCAGTGTACTGCTGACTAACACACAACAAAATGCCTACAAGACCAGGAGCTCATTTACAATTACGGTGATTCTGTCAGCATTAAACTGGGAATATCCTGTGCGTTATGTGCTTAACTGTAGGCTCAGTTCACCACTTCACCTACGGAATTACATTTCAGAAAAAATATGAATGCAAGTAATGGGATACATGAATATTTCCCCTATTTAGCCTAAGGCCCTGATCCCATGAGGCCCGATTCATTAAGACTAGCATTGTGTATGGAAGTCTTAATGAAGGCACATCTGAAGTAGGATGGACCTAACACATTAAAGGGCAAACACCTCTTAATGAATTAGGCACTTCTTACCTCCACCAGAAATGTTACTCCAGTCAGTGACTGGAGTACACTTCTGGTGTAATTAATTTTGGTGAGTTTGCCGGGTGGGACTCATCATGCCATATCCCATCCCATCCACGTTGGCGGAGCTGGGCTAGACTGGCGTAAAAACACTAAAAGTCACAACATTTTTGGGCAACTTCAAGTTGAGTAAAATCTATTGTGATATTTAAAGGTGTTTTATGGCAAAAAAAAATGGCAAAACACCTTAATGAATCAGGTCCAAAGTGTTTCTGCATTACAATTTGGGGAACCCGCGAATAACCAGATACATAGGTAACCCCCGACGGAGCCATAGACTGCTAAGACACAAGCTCAAACTACTCAGCTTATGCTTCTTTCTGAAAGAGGCCATCCTCTCAGAAGGGAACAAGAACATAGTAGACTATTTGAGACAAAAAAAAAGTCTGAACCCCTTGGTTTTTCAAATGATTGGTATGTCATACTATATTGCCCAATGCAGCACCCGCCACAGTGAAAGATGATCACCGGGAGGTTAAACGCTGCCTTACCAGCCATCAGCGATACGGGGGAGAGATGTTGTACCGTGACACAATCTATTGTAGTATTTACACTTTTTACATTTCATAGTTTATGTACAAAGAGGAAAAATATGTGTATGTACATTTGGCCAATGTGAAAACAGACAAGGGGGATGTGCTGACTTCTACAATATGTCACTCAGCCGTCCTCCATCACACACAGCACTGATGAGCAGATTATCCGCCAGGACGCAATAATATTCCCCACGCTACTCCGTTCTTTACCCCAGGTTGCCACTAGAGGCACCCTCCAACACTTTCGTGTTAAGTATGTAGAGATGGACACTGCTGGGTAAAGCGTTGCCGTTTCCTTCCCTGTACAGCAAGTCTGCACATGGAGTTTTCTTATCCTCCCTCCACAAGGCAAGCATGCATAATATACACCGCAGGGGCAGGGCAGACGGAAGGCGGTGCCATCACATACTTACTAACTGAATGCAGGAGGAGACCTGATGAACTAGAGGCAAAAAACTCAGAAGATAGACAACCAGAAAGCCCTAAATTTATGTTTCTGTGTGATTATCGAAGTTAGAAGGGTATAGGTTTTTAATACTGCTTTAAGATCTGCTGTAGAATCCGCAAGATGTTAAAGGAGTTGTCCAGTTACATGATACTGATGTCCTAGCCTTTGGCGTGGTTCATCAATGTGAAATTGGTGGGAGCCTGACAACCAGAACTTCCACCGATCATCTGTTATTAGCGTTGGCAGATCTTCTTCCAGAGCAGTGGCTGCATCACACTGAATGGAGCCGAGCAGCGCTCTCACGTTCAGTGTGTACAACAGCTGATGATACAGGGATGCCTCACTGGCCACACTTGCCCTAAACATATGCTTTAAAGCACCACTCCACTGTACGCTTTAAATGAAAGCCTCCTGCCCCCATTCTTATACTCCCCTCCCAGCGGCTTCACCTTTTACCGACACAGCTCCAATCCCATGACTCCATCTTGTGACTGTAACTTCGGACTGGCCAGAAGTCAGAAGCTGAGTCACTAGAGCTCAGTGCAAGCCTATGAGAGCCCGAATGAGGCTATTGAAAAGTGACCTCTGCACCGCTCCATGAAACACTGGAGCAGCCGGCAGGTCACTTATCGCCGGAGACCAACAGGAGAGATGATGTAAAAGGATGAAGGTGGCGTCAAGTGAGTATGAAGCAGGGGGCAGGGAATTACTTTTAAAGCACCACTCCAGCAGGTCAATAAAAAACACGCTGGAGTGGTGCTTTAAATTGAATTTGTGAGCACATTTTCACACATTGGTGTAGTGGTATAGCTGTATAGGTGCTTGTCCCCAAACAAAAATAACTTCTTTGTAGAGACCTGATGTGCCGTTCGTGACAAATCTAACGTGAACGTCGTATGCAGATCAGGCTGGAAGTTCATTGGGGGCAGTCCTGATGCATGAACACAGCCCAGTGCACTTCCATCCTGATTTATCTCAGCAGATAGCTATATGTCAACTACGGTACTTATTGTTCTGACCTGTAGGTCACAACCATTTACAACACGCAATATTCATTATTTAACGTGCATTTTTTCTGCAGTGCAGTCAGTGCTTAGACTTTTTAACCCCTTCATGGGGCTCAAAGACGCAGTTTATTGGGCAGCACAGCTGCATAATTTCCTTCTGAAGGTACAAGTAAGAGTTTTAGATGTGCTCTTAATATTCTGCTGTCACCCCTGCTGTGATTACTCATGGCATTATAGGAGAACAGTTCAATTTGTCTGCAACAAAAAAGTCACAGGTACGCCATCAATCAAACTATCAATCGAGAATGTTTTTTTCTGCACTAACTCTGTTCAATTATTATTACAGAACACTAGGATCTTTATCAAGCTGTCCAATTCAGGAGAATGCTGTTTTATACATAGATTAATAGCGCCATATGTTAGGCCTGCGTGGCACTAATAATATGCACCTAGAGATCCCAAATATAAAAACGAGAGATCAGGAGGCTCTGCTCTGCAAAACTAGCACGTATGTGACGACTAAATCTAATATACCCACATAATAAAAGTTTTATAGTCCAATATTGTCAGTGTGAAGTCAGAGACCACTGCACCAATACCAAACTACTAATGAAATGTAGGAACACTATCCAAGGAGACATTGACATGGCGTGGGCAATGACACTTTGTCATGCAGCCCTTGTGTATTAAGTGTAGCCCTACATGGCACTTTGTAGATTTCTTTAGATAACTACTATTTAGGGTACTCCTCAAGATATAATCTAACAGGACCACCATGTCATAAAGTGGCCAGTTTTTGCTCTTTTATTCTCGCTGCTGCTCACTTTGCAATTCTGTTTTTAAATCCACTATATGGAGCCAGAGATATGGGCATTTTATCCAATGCTCATGTTTATGGTCTTGCTTAGGGGGTGTTGCTCACAGGATTCTCTGCGGCATGCCGTTAGCGTTCTCTACATTACCTTCTTGAGAGCTGCTCACAGGATTCTCTGCGGCGTGCCGTTAGGGTTCTCTACATTACTATCTTGTGAGCTGCTCACAGGATTCTCTGCGGCGTGCCGTTAGGGTTCTCTACATTACCTTCTTGTGAGCTGCTCACAGGATTCACTGCGCCATGCCGTTAGCGTTCTCTACATTACCTTCTTGAGAGCTGCTCACAGGATTCTCTGCGGCGTGCCGTTAGGGTTCTCTACATTACTATCTTGTGAGCTGCTCACAGGATTCTCTGCGGCGTGCCGTTAGGGTTCTCTACATTACCTTCTTGTGAGCTGCTCACAGGATTCACTGCGGCGTGCCGTTAGGGTTCTCTCCATTACTATCTTGTGAGCTGCTCACAGGATTCTCTGCGACGTGCCGTTAGGGTTCTCTACATTACCTTCTTGTGAGCTGCTTACAGGATTCTCTGCGGCGTGCCGTTAGGGTTCTCTCCATTACTATCTTGTGAGCTGCTCACAGGATTCTCTGCGGCGTGCCGTTAAGGTTCTCTACATCACCTTCTTGTGAGCTGCTTACAGGATTCTCTGCGGCGTGCCGTTAGGGTTCTCTACATTACCTTCTTGTGAGCTGCTCACAGGATTCTCTGCGGCGTGCCGTTAGGGTTCTCTCCATTACTATCTTGCGAGCTGCTCCTGCGGCGTGCCGTTAGGGTTCTCTCCATTACTATCTTGTGAGCTGCTCACAGGATTCTCTGCGGCGTGCCGTTAGGGTTCTCTCCATTACTATCTTGTGAGCTGCTCACAGGATTCTCTGCAGCGTGCCGTTAGGGTTCTCTCCATTACTATCTTGTGAGCTGCTCACAGGAATCTCTGCGGCGTGCCGTTAGGGTTCTCTACATTACTATCTTGTGAGCTGCTCACAGGATTCTCTGCGTCATGCCGTTAGGGTTCTCTACATTACTATCTTGGGAGCTGCTCACAGGATTCTCTGTGGCGTTGCCGTTAGGGTTCTCTACATTACTATCTTGTGAGCTGCTCACAGGATTCTCTGCGGCGTGCCGTTAGGGTTCTCTACATTACATCTTGTGAGCTGCTCACAGGATTCTCTGCGGCGTGCCGTTAGGGTTCTCTACATTACATCTTGTGAGCTGCTCACAGGATTCTCTGCGGCGTGCCGTTAGGGTTCTCTACATTACTATCTTGGGAGCTGCTCACAGGATTCTCTGTGGCGTGCCGTTAGGGTTCTCTACATTACTATCTTGTGAGCTGCTCACAGGATTCTCTGCGGCGTGCCGTTAGGGTTCTCTACATTACATCTTGTGAGCTGCTCACAGGATTCTCTGCGGCGTGCCGTTAGGGTTCTCTACATTACATCTTGTGAGCTGCTCACAGGATTCTCTGCGGCGTGCAGTTAGGGTTCTCTACTATCTTGTGAGCAACGCCACCTTGGTTAAGACCATAAAGAGGAGCACTAAGTAAAAAGATCAATATCTCTGGAAACGTATTGGCAGATTGAAAAACAAACAAAAAAAAAAAACTCAAAAAAACAGAATACTTAGGGGAGTACCGGGAATAAAATAAGAGAAAAAATAGCTTCTTCTGATGGTGACCAGTCCTCTTTACATATGCATGGAATGTGTAACAGGCTGTAGGACAAGGGGCTCCAATCCCTTTCAATACATACAACAATAAATTAAGAAATAAATATATAAGGCAGGAATAAAGGCACAAATTGACAAATCATGTTTTTGCCAGTTGCAACCAGTCACTATTCGGTTTTTCTAGAAGACAAGGCAAATAATAGAAAATGACATCCAAATCCGGTGTACAATTCTGTCCAAGATTACAACGTCCAGAGCTCACAAATCTGAAAGTGATCAGAACCAAAGGGATCATCATACAGTTTCTGATGGATTACACTGTTCCTGCATGATAAACTGTCGCCCGGAAATGTCAATCAATAGGACAAATATATCATTTCTGTCTTTATTAATTAGATAGTGTAAAACTGGCAGAGGCGCATGCTGGGTAATACATCGGGAGCATCCTGCCATGTATTTGATCTGTCTAACACCACTTGTGGTTGATTTACACTAGACCAATATTTTGTGATTACATTTTGTTGCAGTTTGGTGCATGTCAACGCACACGCTTTATATTCTAAACTCCTTCTCAAAACAGCTTTTAAATACAAATTATGTTACAATTCTTGCCCTGCGGCAGCGATACGCACAGGGGTGGTCCCCACCTGCATCCCTCCTCGATTCTGGTCTTTGGATCCCATATTATGAACCCTATGCTAGCAGCACACCATACATGGCGGTAGCTATATAATAAGCCATTGCACTTCCACATGTGTTTCTCCTTTTATGAGGTTACGCCTGCTTTTTTAGATCTTCTTTCTAACAAATTTTCAATAAATATTGTAATTTTTAATACATGTGACATATTTCTCTTCTTTATCCTGGACATGTATACATGGCCAGGTTGTGCTTATGCATCTGATTAAGTAGATAAAATGGAGGGATTGTTAATTTTATAGTTTACATCTCATTGCCAAGGTTACCCGCCACCTCTGCAGTCTTTCCACAGTGGCAAATTTCCTAGGGAAAGAGTGCAGCACTCACAAATCATTGGCTATATAGCTTGCAAGCACTGCTCTGAACCTGGAAGGATCACTAGACACGGCCAGCATCACGGCCTCTGCACACCCCTCTGCTAACACCATCAGCAAGTGGACAGGCCAGGCACACTGACTCTAGCAAGCAGGAAGTAGGAGGCAGAGGAGCAGTGCACTTCTGAAAATCAGAAGTTAGAAAACCCTTTTAAATCCTAATATCAATTCCGGTTACAAACCCACTGTGTTCAAAGGTGAATTTGTCACAGATTGCCAGGGGATGTCCAACAAAATCCATAAATCTTGAATAAAAAAAATAAAAAAAAACTGGACAAAGTTTAAAACCAAATAAACCATTGTACTCCTCTCCTATTGTGACCCATAGCATTGGTTTTCTGGTGCCCGCCGGTCCCTGTACCCTGGGCCTCTTGCCTTTCCAATCCCAGGCTGCAGGCAATAACAGGTGATGAGATGTCATTACAGGAGACCAGAGGTACAGAGAAATCTTTCTGTGGCAATGCAAAGGGGTACCATATTTTTTTTAACTAAAAAAAAGAAGAAAAACATATTTCCTACTAATTAAAACTTCCCTGTTGGGTAAAGAAGTGGAAAGGTCAATATCACTAATTTTAATGAACTAGGGTAAAGAAGAGAGGTCATAGATCTAGTTAGTGTTTGTCTGCAGTACGGTATGTGCTTTATACTATACACACACATGGTCAAAATTGTTGGTACTCCTCGTTTAATGACAGAAAAACCCACAATGGTGACAGAAATAACTTGAACAGGACACAAATAATAATAATAAATCAAAATTCTATGAAAATGAACAAATGAAAGTCACCATGATTCCACAGAATTAAAAAAAAATAAAACTCTTGGATTTGTGGACTTGGGGCATTTTACTCTGATTCAAAGACACTGAAGCAGTGAGAAATGTATGTGCTGACACACAGAAATGAGAATATCAAGTTTGGACAAGACTTTAGTGATATTCAGCAGTTACAGCTTGTGTAGGCAAAGGTGCTAGGTTCATTACTAAAGAATCCAGGTTTTTAGAAATGTCACCCTCTGTAGTCTCAATACATGACTTTGAAAGAAACCAAAAGCCCCCACGCAGCAAATAGAAAGCGTGACATTGTGGCGTTAATATTTTCACTACAATTAATTAATACTGCCATACAATGGAAGAAATCGCTGTTAGCGCACCATGTCGAGTCAAACAAAAACATGGCATCCCCTGCGTACAATTATTTTTCTTTAATCAATTGTACTATTGACTGGTTTGATTTAGTACAGTCTACAGCCATCATGCTGATTTTTATTCAATTCATTTACCAGCTCCAAACATTTCTTCAAAATGATTGCCGAGTGCAAAAAGATTTCAAGCAAATATTAATGCAAGAAGAATAGGGGTGAGTAATGATTGGGGGAAAAGAAACACATACACATAATAGAAGATTGGAACTGTGGACTATGAACAGAAGTAAAAACTAGGAATAGTAAAAAATATATGCAAAACAATAAAAAAACACTTTGAGACAGTAAGGCTAAGTGCACACGTTGCGGAATTGCCGCGCAAATTTCCGCGGCAATCCCGCACTTCTCCCCGGGAAATACGCATTTTTTTTGTATGCGTATTCCCGCCAGAAACTAGCGTTTTGCAAGCGTAATTAGCTTGCAGAATGCTAGCGTTTTCCTAGCGATCTGTAGCATCGCTTGGAAAACTGATTGACAGGTTGGTCACACGAGTCATACATGTGTTTGACACGTGTGACCAACTTTTTACTATTGATGCCGCCTATGCCGCATCAATAGTAAAAGATCTAATGTAAAAATAATAAAAAAATAATAAATAATGATATTCTCACCTTCCGGCGGCCCCCGCAGCTTCCCGCCTTCAGCGACGCTCCCGGCAACTCCCGGTCCCAGGAGTCCTTTGCGACAAATCACCCCGATGACATAGCATCACGCGAGACCGCTATGCCATCTGGGTGATTCTCGCAAAGGACTCTTGGGACCGGGAGTTGCCGGGAGCATCGCTGAAGGCGGGAAAGCTGCGTGGGCCGCCGGAAGGTGAGAATGTCATTATTTATTATTTTAATTGTTGTTTTACCAGGGATATGGTACCCAGCGCCTGGAGGAGAGTCTCCTCTCCTCCAGACCCTGGGTACTACCGCACATGAACCGCTTACATTCCGCAAAATTAATGAACATGTTGCTATTTTTTCCGCGAAGCGTTTTTTTCGCGGAAAAAAAACGCAACATGTGGCCAAAACATGCGGAATCAATTAACATGTATAGGATGCTTAATGCTTGCGTTTTTTTTTTCGCGTTTTTACCGCGAAAATCGCGGAAAAAACTTGAAAAAAACGCAAATATTCCTGAACGTGTGCACTTAGCCTAATATTTGAGACAATATATATTTTTCATGGCAAAATCCCATTAGCCCAGCAAATAACACCACCATATCCATTGCAGCAGTCATGAGTAGAGTTAAGCGAATTTGTTCGGAATAGGTCGCCTAATCTGAATTTGCCATATTTGTGCCGTATTTGTTACCCTATTCATGCCAAATTTATGTTTGATGATTGATTCCGAACATATTCAGTAATTTTTACTCCCATTGACTCCAATGACATTCATCTGTGTTTGGCAAATATTGAAAAACAATATTCGCCACCGATTGTAATCGGAACCGAATGTTGAAACATTCGCTCAACTGTAGTCATGAGCATGGGAGAAATCCCAAGATTGTTGGAGACACTGCAGAAAAGATGTGGATTCAAGTCCGCTCTGCCCAAATAATAGATTTCCAAGACGTAGTAGCAGTTAAGAAGAGGTTTAGGCTATGTGCACAGTTGCATATTTTTGGCATTTTTTTGCGGCAAAAACACGTAAAAAAACGCATCAATTAAACATCCTATTATTTAGAATGAATTCTGCAATTTTTGTGCACATGGTGCGTTTTTTTTCCGCTAAAAAAAACGCATCGTGGAAAAAAAACCACATCATGTTCATAAATTTTGCGGTAAATCTGCGTATTTCCTGCTATATTATTGACCTAGAATGTTCAGGAAAAATTCACGGTAAAAACAAGCTAAAAAACGCACCAAAAACGCGATCAAAACGCATGCGGTTTTTCTGGGAAAAAGTCCGGTTTTCCTCAGGAAATTTCTGCAAACATTCCGCAACGTGTGCACATAGCCTTAATTTACGCGTTTCAGGGTGAATACCACCCCTTCCTCAGGAAAATACCACATATAGCATATAGAAGCAATATGTGGTATTTTCCTGAGGAAGGGGTGGTATTCACCCTGAAACGCGTAGATTAAACCACTTCTTAACTGTTACTATGTCTTGGAAATCTGTTATTTGGGCAGCGCGGACTGGAATCCACATCTTTTCTGCAGTGCATTGTATTGTCGGGTCGTTGACCGACCTGTGGATCTGTGGCTGCCTCTCCTACTTGTGCTTTACCCACCTAATACCAGGTGAGCAGCTTCCTACTTAAAAACTGCTAACTTACTATCGGATCTATTGCGCTTTGTGTCTCCCTTGCTTTAGCTATAAGATTGTTGGAGAATCAGACCTTTACACCATTAAAGAGTAACTGCCATTTTTTGTATTTATGTCATAAATCATAAGTGCACGTGAAAATAAGGAACTTTGTAATAGATCTTAATAGAGAAATCTGCTTCTTTCTCCTCCTCCAGGACTGATAATTCGTTCTCAATACACAGGTAAAACCTGTATTCAGTGAAGACAGACTGTTACATTACTGAGATAGGAGATGGCAGGTGCTACTGATACGATTCTATCTAAAAATGTACAAGTCTGTCTTCACTGAATACAGATATTACCTATGAACGGAGAATGCTGAGAATGATCAGCCCTGGTAGAGAAAAAAGTGGATTTATCTGTTAAGATATGTTACAAAATTTCTTCTTTTCATGTGTAATATTGATTTAACTATTAAAAAATAGTCCATGTCATTATCATTTCATCTTTAAGGCCTTTACTGGCTAGCCAAGCAGTGAAGTACTGCAATGTATGCGATAGAGCATTATCCTGCAGAAAAATTATAGTTTTCTTGAAAGATGCAGACCTTTGCCTGCACCACTGCTTGAAGAAAATGTCCTCTAAAAATTTGCAGTATGTTTGGGAGTTGATTTTGAGTCCATCTTCAACCCGAAAAGCTCATCTTTAACAATAACAGCCCCAAAGAGTACCCCACCTATCTTACAGATGTCTTGAGTGGAAGTGGAGATTTGTGCCCTTTACTGATCCATCCGGGGACCCATCTATATGATCTGCCAAGAGTCACTCATCTCATCAGTTCATAAAATCTTAGAAAAAAATCTGTCTTTAGATATTTCTTGGACCATTCTTAATATTGTGACTTGTTCAGTGGTGGTTGGGTTTCCTTACTTTGGCCATGTATCTGAACACTGAACACCTTGCACTTCTGGGCCTCCACAGAGGTTGCAGTACTGGAATATGACAGCACTGGAGGATAATGGCTTCCTGTTCACTTCACATTAGTTTATTACATTTCTGATTTGTCCCTGTGAGCAGGAAACATAAAAATTGCCTGTCCTTTTTGACAATCTCATTACAGAGTCCTAAACTACCTCTGTAATTGACCACAGCACAACAACAGTATGTGGGGAACGTCATGAAGAAGGTTTCCATGATTAATCAGGTGTACACAAGCCTAAGAAATGCATAAACCAATGCCAATCACATTGTCACTGTTCTCTAAAGTGCTGGAAACATGTTCTTCGGAGTAATTCAGGCTGACTGTCGATCCTGAGTTGTGTGGATGCCCAGAATATGCTACCTGCCAGACTGCACAGTGACTACTGGAACATTTAATGGAAGAGATTGTGAGCCCTCGCCGGTAGGGTCCTCCCCCCTCCTCCTGTACCACTTGGTGACTTGTTTTGTTTAAAGGGAATCTGTCACCCCATTTTGGCTATATCAGATAAAGATATGCCTGAATAGTGCGTCCCATAAGTAACCTATCGGTATGTATGATATATCCTGATACCCCGTTTTGATAGCAAAATACCTTAGTAAAGTTCGTATTTTTGGCTGTCAATCAGGGCGGTTCGGTCCGGAGGGCGGTATTTTTAGCTTCCTCCCCCCCCGCTCCTCGGCTTCTCTTGCGTAGGTCCGTCTGTGAATCGCCAGACGGCGAAGTGTTCCCGCGATTGCGCGTTTTAAAATCCCCCCGCGCCTGCGCAGTGTGCTTCGCATTAGAGTGGGCAAAGCATAAAATCATTACAGCGCATGCGCAACTATTTTCGGTCAGGAAAGAGTTGCGCATGCGCTGTAATGATTTTATGCTTTGCCCACTGTTTGGCAAAGCATATTGCGCAGGCGCGGGGGGAATTTAAAACGCGCAATTGCGGGAACACTACGCCGTCTGTGCTATGCACAGACGGACCTACGCAAGAGAAGCCGAGGAGCGGGGGGGGAGGAGGAAGCAAAACAGTCCCTTTAAGACTATTGTACTTTTTTTATGTATACTCCTTTTCACACGTAAAGCACCATTGAATAAATGGCAAGATAATAATAAATAATAATAAAGAGGATTAATGGTACAGGGTTTTGTGTAGATTTTAGATGACTGCTTTGTGGCAACATTTTGGGGAAGGTCCTTATGTTGGGAGATTGTTGAGGAGGAACGAAAGAGGCCTGCACAGAGCCGCAATGCCATCCCCACTGAACAACTTGGAGAAGTGTTTCAAAACTGAATTCAAGCCAGACCTTCTTGTCCAACACATGGGTCTGACCTTTTATCTTCTGGATAAATAGGTTCCAATTCCTACAGATATGCAAATTGCTTCTTCAGAGAGGAAGAGGACTTGAACGCTATAGCGCCACCTGTTGAAAGAAGCAATCCTACAAGTCATTAGTGACCCTTTAACGAGTCTTGCAACATGACTTAGGATAAAAGCCAAATCAGTATCTCAATTTGCAGACACAGTGATTTGGGGTGTTGCTTCTTGTCAGTGCAGAGTATGAGAACTGATATGGCTAGGTGAGAGGTTATGGACTGAGGTCTAAGGGGTAACGGTTTCTCCTTGCGGAGAGTGGCATACCTCTTTATCTTGGCATGCCAATTCTTATAGACACACTGCAATATTTTGTGCAACACTATCCCAGGAGCTGCAAAAAAACCTCAACACCATATTAACACTTGTAGCTTTGGAGAGATGTGCAACAACTTCATATAGGGGTAATGGTCACATTTTCATATAAGTTGGACCATATACTGCATATTTGGACATAAAAGGTTTGATGATCCTGTTGCATCATGATGTACGGTATGTACGATCCCTGCTCCTCTCGCTTATTGTGATCTAGACCTGTGTAATATACAGTAATTATTCAGTTCTACTTCTAGAAAGATTTGATGTGATTGCTGCAAAACAATGTCATGTGTTTTTTTAAGCATGTCAAAGATTGCAGCTCACTAGAGAAAACTAATATATTTAACTTAATGTCTAGGATCTGCGGCATAGACCTGAGACTGACACTTGGCTTTCTTCCAATGATGTGCTGCACATGGGCTTGACAAACAGCTCTATCTACATTCACCGCTGCTCATCAATAGCTTTTTCATGCAGATGAATAAACTTTCTCACTGTTTGAGTGCGGCTGTTCTTCATCTCCTGCACGAGAGAAGAAATATAGAGATTTTTTCCAGAGCATGTGAGTGGGGTTTACGTGACAACTCCTGAATACAGCCTAAATGGAGTTGTCCCATTTGGCATATTTATGTCACAGCTTGTCCTGAAATTAATAGCTACCCTCTAGAAACTAGAGTGGCTATATCTTTTCCTATTGGATGGAATGAAGAGGCTGCAGTCGATCAGTGGGAGCTGATTGGCTGCAGTGTTCACATAATGTCTCTTCCATATGGTGATGCCCCTAGTCCAAAGGGGAATAGAATAGTGATTGTGAAGGAGCGGTGTCCGTCCTAGAGGTGAGTATATAACTTTTTTTTTATTACTCCACCACCCTTGCCCGAAAAAACACTATCAAACTGCAGATATGGGGTTAATCTGCAAGTTAATAGCGTTGTGAACCAGCCCGGCGCCTGCACTTAGACCCATACTGTCGGGATACTTTATTCCTCAGGGTAGTGTTCCGGTTTCAGTCACTGGGGCGGTGCCGGTGCGGATTCAGTCACCGCTCTGTGTATGGAGAGTGGTGGCTGTAACCGCGCCGCCGGCTCAGCATTAGGGATACGTAGAGTTCATATTATGAGCTCCGATAGACCTCATTTTAAAATGAAAAGATTACAAAATAAATAAGAAAACAACGAGCACCCATAGGGTGATATTGTATGGTACGAGTATGTAGGGGTAAGGATGAGATACTGCTCACCTGATGGCGTTGTGGAAATCACAACTCCAATAAAAGCCTGTGTTAGTGTAAGCCACTGCAGTTCACCAGCAGATAGAAGATTCCCTTCTTCTGCCCACAATAGAAAATGAAATTGAGGATAGGCGTTTGAAGACCACCACACTGCTGCAGATGAGAGGTTTTACACTCCAAGGTTGAAGCAAGTAGTATATATACAACTTACTCATATACTAGTTATTAAAGCTCCACTAACGACCTGCTGTCAATGATCCAGAGCCTCCGCATCACCACTACCAGCTTACTCTTTACACAGGATAGGGTCCAGTGGCTGACTGGCACATTACAATAGCTATACCAGACCTCTTCTGTAAAGGGTATGCCACACTAAACAATATCGCTAACGGGATCGCTAAAAAACGTCACTATTTAGCGATCCCGTTAGCGATATTGTTCAGTGCGGCAGCTTCCAGCGATGAGCTTCCTGCTGTGATCTCGCTCGTCGCTGGAATCGTTCCGGACCCTATTTCATCGCTGGCGCTCCCGCTGGGTAAGTAATCGCTGTATGGCACCTTTTCTTAGCGATTTAGCGGTACTTTTGTACCGCTAAAGTCGTTAAGAAGATCGCTAACGGCGATAGCGTCGTTAACTATATCGCTAAATGCGGTATCATTTAGCGATATAGAAACAATCCCGCTAGCGATCTCATTAGTATGCAACGCTAACGAGATCGCTAGCGGGATAGCTTAGTGTGGCAGTACCTTTACAGTGAAGCATATAGAGAGAAGAGGGCTGGCTTAGCCATTAAAATTCGACATCTCTGTAGCCTTTCCCAGGCACTACCAAACTATAGCAAATTGAAACACTAAAGAGAGTACATACTATTGCTCTGATGGCCGATGGCCTAGCATTTATTTCTTTCTGATTATGTCCAAAACTATATGGTAATGCAGAAATTACTAGTCTCTTCATAGAAGGTGAAAGACAGGAGACGACATATGAATGGCCATATAGCCTTGGTCTTACCTGACGCTGAATGACCTCCAGGTTTTCTTTGGCCCTGTAAATGAGAGACTGTATCTCATGGAAATCATCCACATTCTTCTTCTCTCGGAAGGCATCTCTTACTCTTCTGATGGCATACGTTCTGGAGATAGGACGGTAAATGGCAATATTCACCATATATATTAAAAAAGCAAAGATTTCCTAAAACAAAGATGTGTGAGAAAAACAGGACTGCTTTATTGTAATGAGATTGGTCCAGCGTTGTCCACTAATGTCAATGTGTTATTGATTACCAACAAAATGCTGCATTCATTATGGTCTATGTATTAACAGCGCCACCATTTTGCAAATAAACAGCAAAGCCACAGTGTCTTTAACAATTAAAGGGGTTATTCAGTACTTTTATATTGATGATTATTGATAAGATCAGTGGGTATCGGACACCCAGAAGCCCCCTCAGATTAGCCTTTTTAAGCTCCGGCAGGTCACTAAACAGTTCACGGAACTGAGGATTTCCTCTCTGCACAGTTTACATCTTGTAACCGCCGGTGATAACAACTGAACAGTAGAGGTTTTGTGTGTCGGACCACCACGATAAGTCACCAATATAACAGTGGTTCAATAACCCCTTTAAACAGAAGGTTGCTCTTTTTAGTTGCATAACTGACATGTCTCTGCTTCTCTTCATAGTCAACCCTTCAAATGTCAAAATTGGCTTACAAAAGTTTGCCAGAGCCAGAGAATGTTATGATTTAACCAAATCAACCTATCCTTAGAAGTTCAATCTCTCATCACTTCAGAACTGCTGATGTCGGGGATTAGTCAGGAAAATGGTGATGACCCACCTTTAAAGTCACCCGACAGTCAAAGGCCTCAGAGTCACCTGACTAATCATAGATATTCATTCTAAAGGCAAATTTGTAAGCGGGATCATTATTAAGGAGTTTTCTGGTGTCGGCAAAATGGGTAATTATATTTTTGTCTAATGGTAAAATCTGTCCTGGTCAAGTGACATGCAATTGGGTTCACGACCACTAAGAACAAAGAGCCCCAATAACTGTAGCATGTACTGGTGTCCATCATATGAGGAGGACATAGCGGACAGCGAGAGTTATTATTGAATGACGGAAAAGCAGAAGCAAAGATCTCAAAAACTGTAAAAAAAAAAAAATCATACACATAGATGATAAAAAGTGTCTATGAAGATTGCCCAATGGATGGGGCAGAACCCACGTCTGGAGACTGCAAACTTCAAAGGGAGCCTGTCACTCAATTCCTTCTGCCCAAACCACAGGCGGTGTGAAGGAGTCTGGCTGCATGATATCAGCCCGGCTGTCTCTTAAACACTCCGGCGTTTCAGAGAAAAAACATAGTTTGCAGATCCAGGCACCATGGGCAGAGACAAGTCTAGTCTGGTGCTGCCCTGGGCCGGTCTATACCTATGTACACACATGGAAAAGACTTGTCAATCAACTACAGCAGTGCAGGAAAAAGGCACTTGGGTTTACTATCAAATTCCAGAGTGTTTCAGAAAAAATTATACCTGAATGAAACCAGGCTTTAATTCATGATGACCGTGGTTTGGGCAACATGAAAAGACTGACAGGTTCCCTCTAAGGTCTCCTATGAGCTGTAAGGAACAGGAAAGGAAGAATCAGAAGGGGTAAGGAGAGGATATTTTCCATTATAACATTATTGATAGGTATTTAAACATTTTTTTACTCCTAAATTATTGAGTTTAGCAGCCAAAAGCATCAGTTATTTATTTATTTTTTTAATTATGAAGCATTAATAAATTATATTTTTTTCCTCAAATTAAAATGATCTCCTGCAAGCGTATAAAACTGCACAAGAAGCATTACACGGTGACAAATAAAAATAACAGTAACTAACGCATTTTATTCCATTCCTTCCAACAACAGCTAAAATAAAACTTAGAAAAAAAGCCTAAAGGAAACAAAGATAAAAAATCCCATTTTGTGACCGGTTTACTTTGCCTAATGACGGTTAATCCCATGTGTTGATATTGCATAAAAGAAAATGATTTTTGCCATTTATTTTCAAAAAGGGGATTAATGACAGATGTGCCCATTAGATGGAGCTAAGCAGCTTCCAGGATGTCTTCTATGGGATCATTGACATTTTCCAGACACGGCTCATGCATAATACATAACCAGTCCCAGGGAGCACGATGGCTGTGGTGTGCCACCCTGCTGCCATGCACCAGCAGATGGTGTGTGCTTTTAATTAGGGCCCGTTCACCTAGAATGTGAGCTTGGGTGTGTATTGTTAATAGAATTTATTAAATATGGAAGTGCACTCATTAAACAGCTGGCACCTTAGGATGAGTTTTATTGTTCCCGGGAAAGATGAAATGTTTAGCTTTCAATACAAAAAGGATAAAGGGTATCGTGTTTACGTTATGTTCAATGAGGAAGGAAAATAATTATGGCTGATATTGAGAATTATCATTATCTTGGTGCCATCATGTATCCAAAGACATAACCTTCTCCTCTAATCAAACTGTTTATCACTTTGCTGAGCTGCCAGAATATATGTGTCCTATAAAACGCCAATCTCCAGTGATATGAACTGCTGATTTAAGGGTGTTGTAAGAACACCGCTCATCTTCTTTATGGTCCATCAGAAATCATCAAGCCTTCAATATTTTTTTTTATCCTTTTTTAGGATTTTGGCAGTTTCTCCAGTAAACAACATATCGGGAAACTTGTGCACCAGGAGCTCTCAAGACAAGGAAAATGGAAGGAAGGACAACTTCTTGGCTCTACTGTAATAGTTAGGAGCATCACAGCTTTAGAAGGTGGATTTACGTTTGCCTAGTTTGTTTTTTTCAAAGGAAAACTAAAATGAAAAATGAAGCTATTTTGAATACACTTATATAAAAAAATAAATCTACCATTTCTGGTTTATAGCTCCAATGTGGACCTTTGTGTCTCCATTGTTACAGACTAGACTCAAACCCTATATCACCCAGTAGTCTTTCCAGGTTTGTGAAGAAAGTCTGCAGTCATTCTATGTCACTGCACACTTTTGAATCTTCACATCGCGCACAGCATGCGATACCAGGATTCTCTGGTGTTGGCAGCGGGTGGTCATGTGACCGCAAGTGTACAATATGCATACTTCCGGACACAGTCCGACTAGAAGTACACGGCCTTCCTCAATACAAGTGAAGGCCGCACATGTCTAATGGGAATGTGTCTGGGAGTACGCATATCGCATACTTGTGGTCACATGAATGCCCGTTCCCTGGGCCGCCATCAGTGAATTCTGACAGTGTGTGGTAGTGTGCTATGACTATTCAAAAATCGTCCCAAACCAGAACAACACCTTTAAGGTCCATCTACGCGATGATCTTTGGCACCAAATGATCAGCTACTTGTTTACTTCACATAGGCCGACCTGTGTTATGTTTTGGTAGCTGAGGAGAGCAGGCAAAAATGGCAATACACCAGAGAGGTTGGAATCTACTGGATTGCAGTACCCTGACTAACCACCACAACTAAAGGCAGCCGTGGAGCGTTCTACGTTGGTCCTAGACGCCTCGTCACAGCCTGAGAAGCTAACTACACCTAAAGATAGAAAGAGGAAAACTATCTGCCCCGGAGCAGATCCCCAAAGAACATAGGAAGCCCCCAAACATGTAATGGCGGTTAGACAATAGGAAATACAAACACAGACAGAAAATAGTATGAGCAAACGCTGGGGCCCAATCTTCCTTGGCAGAAAAGGATAGGAAGGACACTTACTGCAATCCCAAAAAACCCTAAAAAGTACCAACTCTACTAATTACAAAAACACCTGAGATCACACGACCTCTACCACCTAAATTAGTTCTCTGGTGTAACAAAACTAAGCCGCAGCCACTGAAAAAACTGGAAAAGGCAAATGAACAAATAACAAAGGCTCAGATAAACTGAGAGGAGCACAAGCCCCCCGGAGGGGATCTGGCTGACCTCCACAAGAGTGCAGGAAACAATGCAAAAAGCAAGCACAGAAATAAAAACAGAAAATGTCTTATCTGAGAGCAGGAGAAGAGGCAAGATTCAGCAGGCTTCCAAGTGAACCAGGAACAACAGCAGTTAGACAAGAACAATTGATCACCGGCAACCCTGATGGGGGGAACCTCCCTTATATAGGACCAGTCTGTAACTCCTGATTGCCAATCTTCACTAAATGGTTCAGCACTGTCAGCAACCACCAGAGGGAGCTTCTGCTCAGAACTCATCTCCAACACATTCACAACAGAACTGGCTTTAGATGCACACTAGACTGCCATACAAATAGACTGCCATTATTCTCGGAAGCACAAGTCATATTTACACAGGGCAATGTGCTGTTGACAATGATGATCCTTTATACAGCACTAGATCATTTCACATAATGAACAAGCAAAATGCTCATTCATTGGATGATCAACAGACTTTATAGCCTGCACGATTTTCATGAATGAACATCTCTAGGAACTCTTCTTCACGATAATCTTGCCGTGTAAACAGACCCTCCCTAACTTCCTTCCATCTTGCTCATTTATAAATTTGCAGGGGTCGGACAAAAGGGATTATAACTTCAGAATCAGACTATACAGTTTGATTGTTGTCTGTTACCATGGAGACCCATTGGCATGCAAAGACGCTGTACACACAAAGCAGTTGGCAATGGTTATTCTCATCTCTAAAGCCTCTTTCACACTTCAGTCGTGCGACGTCAGACAAAATCCGCTAAAGTGTGAAAAAAACCGGATTCGCCTTTTTTTTGGGTGGATCCGTTTTTTTTCCCATTAACTTGCATTAGTGACGGATTTTGACAGATGGCCGTCCGTTTGATCCGTCAAATGACGGATCCGTCATAATTTTGGCGTCCGTTTTTTTTTAAAACGTACACTGCAACGTTTTTTGTGTGTGTCGAAATGGTGGACTTCATCCGTTTTTGACGGAATCCGCCAGCGGAATCCGTTCCTTCCATGGAAAATGCTCAGAACACAGTCAGGGGCTCTCTCTCTCTCTATGGGCACATCCTGGCTTCTAACATCTTTTTGCACATCTTAACAGATCCGTCTAAAATCGGATCAGTTGCATCAGTTTTCACCCTAATGCAACGGTTCCGTTATTTTCAGTCGTCTGGCAGACTGGGACTGACGCCAGACGACTGAAGTGTGAAAGAGGCCTAACATGGCTAGGACCTGCATCTACCTCAATAACGGAAGAGGCCAGTTGCGAGATGGCAGTGTGCTGGCTTTGCAATTCTTGAAACTGGTACAAATAAATTACTGGATAATTTACATCACGTTTTAGTTAAAAAAAAATATTATTTCATTCTAAATGTTTTGAATGAGAAAGGTTGCCTACTTTATCTTTATTTTCAGAAATGTATCAGGCACAATATTTTTTTTTACACTTACCAATATATAAGTATCAGGCCACGTGCCCACGATCAGGATACAGCAGCGTATATTTGCAGCGTCTATAACGCTGCGTTCTAATCACGCTGTTAAATCTGCATGTGTTCAGGGAACCATCTAACGACTCGATAGGAGGGAAAACACACCGCGGAGACTGCGTAACTGACATGCTTTATTGATCAACATGGTATCAACTCAGTACCTTATGTTTACATGCATTACTAGTATTTATTTACTTACTGCAGGGCTTTTAATTTATTGTTTTTACTCCAAGTTTTGCATGTCGAAAAAGCCCAGCTCCAGAGCCCACTCAACACGCGATCACCCCAACTATCACATGCATAGACCTGATTTCACGTTAAGAGGTTAAAGGAAACTTTTCAGCATTTTTGACTGTGCAAAATGTCCTTTTCTGGACTTGAATAATAGCTGGGGTCCTGGTCAGGGTCTGCAGCGATAAATCAATTAGAGGGAGAGGAGTTGGGGAGCGTTCAGTACATAGAGCAGAATGTAGCTCCTAAGGCTATCTTCACGTTTTTGCTGCATTTTTTTAATGCAAATTTTAAGCCACGTTTTAACCCTTAACGACCAAGCCATTTTGTAGGTTAAAGACCAGGCTAATTTTTACATTTCTGACCACTGTCTCTTTATGAGGTTATAACTCTGGAACGCTTCAACGGATCTTGGCGATTCTGAGACTGTTTTCTCGAGACATATTGTACTTCATGATAGTGGTAAAATTTCTTCAATATAACTTGCGTTTATTTATGAAAAAAACGGAAATATGGCAAAAATTTTGAAAATTTTGCAATTTTCAAACTTTTAATTTTTATGCCATTAAATCAGAGAGATATGTCACAAAAATTAGTTAATAAATAACATTTCCCACATGTCTACTTTACATCAGCACAATTTTGGAACCAACATTTTTTTTTGTTAGGAAGTTATAAGTGTTAAAAGTTGACCAGCAATCTCTCATTTTTACAACAAAATTTACAAAATCATTTTTTTTAGGGGCCACCTCACATTTGAAGTGAATTTGAGGGGTCAATATGACAGAAAATACCCAAAAGTGACACCATTCTAAAAACTGCACCCCTCAACGTGTTTAAAGCCACATTCAAGAAGTTTATTAACCCTTTAGGTACTTCACAAGAATTGAAGCAATGTGGAAGGAAAAAATTAACATTTAACTTTTTTTCCAAAATTTTTCTTTCGACACAATTTTTTAAAATTTTGTCAAGAGTATCAGTAGAAAATGAACCACAATATTTGTTGTACAATTTCTCCTGAGTACATCGATACCCCATGTGTGGGGGTAAACCACTATTTGGGCGCATGGCAGAGCTCGGAAGGGAAGCAGCGCCATTTGACTTTTTTGGCTGGAATTGAGATTGGACGCCATGTCGCATTTGGAGAGTCCCTGTGTGCCTAAACAGTGGAAACCCCCCACAAGTGACCCCATTTTGGAAACTAGACCCCCCAAGTAACTTATCTAAATGTGTTGTGAGAGCTTTTAACCCCAAGGGCTTCACAGAAGGTTATAACGTAGAGCCGTAAAATTAAAAAATCATGTTTTTTCCACAAAAATGATCTTTTCATCCCAATTTTTATTTTCCAAAGGATAAAAGGACCCCAAAAGTTATTGTGCAATTAGTCCTGAGTAAGCTGATACTCCATATGTGGGGGTAAACCACTATTTGGGTGCATGGCAGAGCTCGGAAGGGAAGCAGCGCCATTTGACTTTTTTGGCTGGAATTGAGATTGGACGCCATGTCACATTTGGAGAGTCCCTGTGTGCCTAAACAGTGGAAACCCCCACAAGTGACCCCATTTTGGAAACTAGACCCCCCAAGTAACTTATCTAAATGTGTAGTGAGAGCTTTGAACCCCCAAGGGCTTCACAGAAGGTTATAACGTAGAGCCGTAAAATTAAAAAATCATGTTTTTTCCACAAAAATGATCTTTTCATCCCAATTTTTATTTTCCAAAGGATAAAATGACCCCAAAAGTTATTGTGCAATTAGTCCTGAGTACGCTGATACCCCATATGTGAGGGTAAACCACTATTTGGGTGCATGGCAGAGCTCGGAAGGGAAGCAGCGCCATTTGACTTTTTTGGCTGGAATTGAGATTGGACGCCATGTTGTATTTGGAGAGCCCCTGTGTGCCTAAACAGTGGATACCTCCCACAAGTAACCCCATTTTGGAAACTAGACCCCCCAAGGAACTTATCTAGATGTGTGGTGAAGGCTTTGAACCCCCAAGGGCTTCACAGAAGGTTATAACGTAGAGCTGTAAAATTAAAAAATCATATCTTTTCCACTAAAATGATCTTTCCACCCCCAATTTTTATTTCCCAAAGGGTAAAAGGACCCCAAAAGTTATTGTGCAATTTGTCCTGAGTACGCTGATACCCCATATGTGGGGGTAAACCACTATTTGGGCGCATGGCAGAGCTTGGAAGGGAAGCAGCGCCATTTGACTTTTTTGGCTGGAATTGAGATTGGACGCCATGTCGCATTTGGAGAGTCCCTGTGTGCCTAAACAGTGGAAACCCCCCACAAGTGACCCCATTTTGGAAACTAGACCCCCCAAGGAACTTATCTAGATGTGTGGTGAAAGCTTTGAACCCCCAAGGGCTTCACAGAAGGTTATAACGTAGAGCAGTAAAATTAAAAAATCATATCTTTTCCACAAAAATGATCTTTCCACCCCCAATTGTTATTTTCCAAAGGGTAACAGGACCCCAAAAGTTATTGTGCAATTTGTCCTGAGTATGCTGATACCCCATATGTGGGGGTAAACCACTATTTTGACGCATGGCAGAGCTGGAAAGGGAAGGAGCGCCTTTTTCAAATGCAGATTTTGATGGAATGGTCTGCGGGTGTCATGTCACGTTTGGAGAGCCCCTGATGTGCCTAAACAGTAGAAACCCCCACAAGTGACTCCATTTTGGAAACTAGACCCCAAGGAACTTATCTAGATGTGTGGTGAGCACTTTGAACCCCCAAGTGCTTCACAGAAGTTTATAACGTAGAGCCGTGAAAATAAAAATATCATATTATTTTCCACAAAAATAATCTTTTTGCCCCCAAATTTTTATTTTTATAAGGGTAACAGGAGAAATAGGACCCCAAAAGCTATTGTGCAATTTGTCCTGAGTACGCTGATATCCCATATGTGGGGGGAACCACTATTTTGACGCATGGCAGAGCTCGGAAGGTAAGGAGCACCGTTTTTAAATGCAGACTATGATGGAATGGTCTGCGGGTGTCATGTCGCGCTTGGAGAGCCCCTGATGTGCCTAAACAATAGAAACCCCCCACAAATGACCCCATTTTGCAAACTAGACCCCCCAAGGAACTTATCTAGATGTGTGGTCAGCACTTTGAACCCCCAAGGGCTTCACAGAAGTTTATAATGTAGAGCCGTGAAAATAAAAAAATCATATTTTTTTCCACAAAAATTACCTTTTTGCCCCAAATTTTTATTTTTCTAAGGGTAACAGGAGAAATAGGACCCCAAAAGCTATTGTGCAATTTGTCCTGAGTACGCTGATATCCCATATGTGGGGGGGAACCACTATTTTGACGCATGGCAGAGCTCAGAAGGGAAGGAGCACCGTTTTTAAATGCAGACTTTGATGGAATGGTCTGCGGGTGTCATGTCGCGCTTGGAGAGCCCCTGATGTGCCTAAACAGTAGAAACCCCCAACAAATGACCCCATTTTGCAAACTAGACCCCCCAAGGAACTTATCTAGATGTGTGGTCAGCACTTTGAACCCCCAAGGGCTTCACAGAAGTTTATAATGTAGAGCCGTGAAAATAAAAAAATCATTTTTTTCCACAAAAATTACCTTTTTGCCCCAAATTTTTATTTTTATAAGGGTAACAGGAGAAATAGGACCCCAAAAGCTATTGTGCATTTTGTCCTGAGTACGCTGATACCCCATATGTGGGGGGGAACCACTGTGATCGCCTTACTGCGATCTTTGGGAGGCACAATGAACAAATCCACAAAAGGTGAAGAATTGGTTTTCTTTTTTACGCCGTTCCTCGTGCGGTATTAGTGATTAGGCGACTTTATTCCTCGGATCGGTGCGATTACACCGATACCAGATTTACACCCTTTTTTCATGTTTAGCTTCTGTCACACACTAAAAGATGCTTTTTCTTGGAATAATTTTTTGTAAGAAATTTTTGCATCGCCGTATTTTGAGAGCTATAATTTTTCCATATTTCGGCCGACAGAGTTATCTGTGGGCTTATTTTTTGCGGGACAAGCTGACGTTTTTATTGGTACCATATTCAGGCACATAACGTTTTTTGATCGTTTCCTATTCCGATTTTTGTGGAATCAGAATGAACAAAAACCAGCAATTCAGGAATTGTTTTTTTTTTTTCCTCCGTTCCGTGTGTGGTAAAATTGATAAAGCAGCTTTATTCTTCGGGTCACTACGGTTACGGCGATTCCTCATTTATATATTTTTTTTTATGTTTTGGCGTTTTTTACACAATAAAAAATTTTATAGAAAAAATAATTATTTTTGCATCAGTTTATTCCGCAAGCTATAACTTTTTTATTTTTTTTACTGATGATGTTGTATAGCGGCTTGTTTTTTGCGGGACAAGATGACGTTTTCAGCGGTACCATGATTATTTATATCTGACTTTTTGATCGCGTGTTATTGCACTTTTTCCAAGCGGTATAATGATACCGCTTGGAAAAAGTATAATTTACTACTTTTTTGTGTTTTTTTTTTACGGCTTGCACTGAAGGGGTTAACTAGGGTTACGCTTTTATAGATGGGATTTTTACGGACGTGGCGATACCTAACATGTGTATGTTTTTTGTTTTTTATTTTTTTTATTACATAAAAATGTGTATTTTTTAGGGATTTTTTTTAAATTATTTTTTAATATTTTTTACAATTTTTTTAAAAAAATGATTTTTTTTTAACTTGTCCCTTTATGGGACTTTCACTTTTTTTACTTTTTATTGCAGTTACAATGCATTGCAATGCTCTGGCATTGCAATGCATTGCAACTATAGTGGAAGCTGCTGTGACAATGATCACAGCAGCTTCCCGTAGCTAAATGACCCGGAGGTTGTCATGACAACCCCGGGTCATCAAGGCAGAGATCGGCCCCTGCAAATACATTGCAGGGTGCTGATCTGATCGCAGCAGTCAGGGGGTTAACAGCCAGGGGCGGTGGGGGCTCCGCTCCTGGCTGTCAGTGCAGGAAGCCTGGCCACTGCAGCGCCGGCTCCTGCACTGATCGCGCTGGGGAAGCTGAAATTTCAGCTTCTCCTGCACGATCGCTGCTGTGCTTGGTCAGTCAGATTGACTGACCAAGCACAGCGCTGTAGGTGCGGGGACCGACGACAAAGGTCCCCGCACCGCTTGCCGTGCCTGTCAGCTGTCTGTGACAGCTGTCGGCACTGATCTACCACTGCGTGTTTACACGCAGTGGTAGATCAAAGCCATGACGTGCAGAGTCCGTCCTGGTGCCGGAACTGGCACCTTGCCATGACGGACTCTGCACGTCAGTAGACATTAAGGGGTTAAGGTACCAGTGTCACGCTGTATAGCAGATATATATATGTGATGTCAGTAATCTATATCAAAAGGGCAACATACTATATAACATGCGCATAGATATATGATAACATAGATTTACCTGACAGAATGTCCAGTGGGTCAAAACGGAATCCGTTATACGCTGTCTCCGGCTAGAGGGTGACCGGGGTCTAAGCTGACCCTGAACTGGGGTCCTTAACTAATCCCTCTACCTGGAGGTACTGTTAAAGGTACAGAGGTCCAGGCCACCAGCGTAAACCCTGTTCCTATCAATCCCTGCCAACTGTATTCTAGTCCTAAGAAGGACCCTGAATACCACCAAAGGGAATGAACAGGTAACGGTTAATGAACAGAAAGACATACAAGAAAGACAAGAAATAAAGTAAATAAAGTCTTACATACAACACTCACACACAGTAGGAACACCTAAGGTCACAGAGATAAACTATAAGCTATAAGAGTAAAAACAACTAAGGAGCTCTTAGCTTAAATATTCTCAGAACCGATCCAGTCTGCTAGACTACATGAATGCTTTCACCGGCGTCTAACACCCAGACTGGCAGGAATATAAAGGAAACTAATTAGAACATAATCAAAAGCAGCCGGGCGAGGCTGCACCTAGTCTTAGCAAAGAGCTAGGTAAAATTAACTCTCTCATTACCTAACACAAAGTAACAGCAACTCAGCTGTGAGAAGTCAGAGTGTGTAATTGCGACGATCCTCGTGGCGATACACCCATGACAGTACCCCCCCTTCTACGAGGGGCCTCCGGACCCTCAAGGCCAGGTCTGCCCGGGTGAGTTGTGTGAAAGGTCCGAACCAATCGATCTGCGTTAACATCAGACGCAGGGACCCACGTCCTCTCCTCAGGACCATACCCCCTCCAATGAACCAAGCACTGAAGGGATCGGCGACTGAGACGTGAGTCAATGATTTTCGACCCATGAATTTCCACGTTATCATTGACCACCACTGAAGGAGGTAGAGGTGACGGTATAACTGGTGCCACATACTTTTTAAGTAATGACCTGTGAAACACATTATGATTTTTAAACGTAGGAGGGAGGTCCAGACGAAATGCCACAGGATTAACTATGGAACTGATCCTGTACGGCCCGATGAATCTGGGACCCAACCTCCAGGAGGGAACTTCAAGTTTTATATTCCTGGTAGACAACCACACCAGATCGTTCACCTTCAGATCTCGACCAGAAACTCTCCCCTATCAGCCATCCGTTTGTAACGGTTCCCCGTAACCTTCAGTCTTAACCGATCTGGAACTATCAGTCTCCCTGGAAGTCCCACAGGGGCGTCCCCCTGAGCCCCCAATACCTCCCCCTCAAGCTCAGAGCATACAGCTGACACTACAACTCCCTCCTGAGGAATAGGAACCGGATCATCCATCCTCCCGGTCCCTGGGAAAGTACGAGATAAGGCATCAGGAAGCAACTTTATTGAGCAGTCATATGCGCGATGAGGAGGTAACTCTTTACACCCCTCCTCTGAGAACATCTCCCCAAAGTCCTCCAGAAAAGGAGGCAAAGTCCTAGGCACAACCGCACCGATGACCGTGCTCATGCAGTTATTCTTGCAAAATTCACCCCACTGGCTTATCTTTCTGGATTGCCAATCAATCACTGGGTTATGTTTAGCCAACCAAGGAAGTCCCAACACAATAGGAGTAGGTAGACCCTCCAACACATAACAAGACAATTGCTCTTTATGTATTGCCCCTACTCGAAGATCTATGTTATGAACAGCTTGTACCAAGCTACCTTGACCAAGAGGACTAGAATCAATAGAGAGTATAGAGACCGGTTTGGCCAATACACTCAGTTGCATACCATGCACCTGGGCAAACCGAGCGTCCACCAGATTAGCCCCGGACCCACTATCAAGAAAAACAGAAATCCTCTCAGTTCTAGTACCAATCACCACCTCCGCAGGCACGAGAAACTGAGAGGGATTTGGGGACGAAATACACACTCCCAGGTTAACTCCTTGGCTCAAAGAGGTCCGGGATGGACACCCCCCAACAAAATGTCCCTCTCTCCCGCAAAAGAAACACCTTCTAGTCTTGCGGCGCACCGCCGATTCCCTCCTACAAAATGATGTCCCTCCCAACTGCATGGGTTCCTCAGAACAGACCAGGGGAACCTCAGTATAAGGGACCTTAGTAGTAGGCGGAGTCATCACGGGAGGCGGAGTTACCTCGCGTCTTCCCCGAAGTCGTCTATCAATGCGAATAGCGAGGGCCATAGCAGCCTCCAGTGATGGAGGAGAATCATACTGAGCCAACACATCTTTTAATTTGTCAGACAACCCTTGACAAAACTGGCTCCTAAGAGCTGGGTCATTCCACTGAGTATCTGTTGCCCATCTACGGAACTCAGAAGAATATTCCTCCGCTGGACGATTTCCTTGCCGTATTTTACGTAACCTTGTTTCAGCAAGGGAGACTCGATCGGATCATCATATACCAGACCCAGGGCAGTAAAAAAATCGATCCACTGACTGGAGATCTGGGGAGCCTGGAGGAATAGAGAACGCCCAAGATTGAGGGTCCCCTTGTAAGAGCGAGATAACAATTCCCACCCTCTGCTCTTCACTCCCAGATGACCGAGGCCGCAGCCGAAAGTACAATTTACATGCCTCCCGGAAAGTAAAAAATTTGTCCCGCCCACCAGTGAACCTGTCCGGGAGAGCAACCTTAGGTTCAGATCTGGTTTGCTCCGTGGGGGACAAAACCTTGGACTTAATGTCTGCAAATTCCATGGACAACCCCTGCAACTGCCGGGCCAGCTGGGCTACTGGATCCATGACAGCTGGGGAGAATCTTTAGTTGGGCCGGTGAAAATGTCACGCTGTATAGCAGATATATATATGTGATGTCAGTAATCTATATCAAAAGGGCAACATACTATATAACATGCGCATAGATATATGATAACATAGATTTACCTGACAGAATGTCCAGTGGGTCAAAACGGAATCCGTTATACGCTGTCTCCGGCTAGAGGGTGACCGGGGTCTAAGCTGACCCTGAACTGGGGTCCTTAACTAATCCCTCTACCTGGAGGTACTGTTAAAGGTACAGAGGTCCAGGCCACCAGCGTAAACCCTGTCTCCTATCAATCCCTGCCAACTGTATTCTAGTCCTAAGAAGGACCCTGAATACCACCAAAGGGAATGAACAGGTAACGGTTAATGAACAGAAAGACATACAAGAAAGACAAGAAATAAAGTAAATAAAGTCTTACATACAACACTCACACACAGTAGGAACACCTAAGGTCACAGAGATAAACTATAAGCTATAAGAGTAAAAACAACTAAGGAGCTCTTAGCTTAAATATTCTCAGAACCGATCCAGTCTGCTAGACTACATGAATGCTTTCACCGGCGTCTAACACCCAGACTGGCAGGAATATAAAGGAAACTAATTAGAACATAATCAAAAGCAGCCGGGCGAGGCTGCACCTAGTCTTAGCAAAGAGCTAGGTAAAATTAACTCTCTCATTACCTAACACAAAGTAACAGCAACTCAGCTGTGAGAAGTCAGAGTGTGTAATCGCGACGATCCTCGTGGCGATACACCCATGACAACCAGCAGAGGTTATGAGATTTCAGAAATCTCATGCACACAGATAGTTTTTTTTCTGACTGATTTGAAAAACTACTGCAGCGTGTCATTTCTTTCAGCATTTTTGCAGCATTTTACCACCAATAGAAAGCAATGAGTAAGTGCAAAAACGCACCAGGTTTCAGGTTTTGCTACGTTTTTGGTGCAAAAACCCTAAGGAAGTCACATCATGATTTTTTGCAGGGGTGGCACTAAACTTTATCAGCATGCATAAGAGACAATAAAAACGCAGCAACACCTGATTTTTGTAAGCAGCTTCTCTAGGTCGGGTGACCACGATCCAGAAGTAGAGGCGCTGTTGACGTAGTGTATGTTCGCTGTGTCCAAAGCACTGCTGTCTATTGAGCGCAGGTGAATCTGCATGTGATCACTGAACCGCGCGGATTCACTGCATCCAGTACATTCTACTGGTGTCATTTCTGTTGCGGAGACTAGCGTCACTGCAAGTGATATTGAGATGCTGCGGTCTGGAAAGAGGCGCCGCATGTCAGTGTCCGCGGGTGGTCCGCAGGCGTCTGTGCACACATAGTGGACATGGGATTTCTTGAAGTCCCATCCACTATGCTGTACCATCTGGCCGCTGCGGGTCTGACGCTGCATAAATACACAGCGTCAAATCCGCAGCAGTTCCTGATCGTGGTCACCTACCCATATACTTATCTCCTGGACGAGTTTCTGCCATCCCGTTTTGTCTTATGAAGCAGCCTCTGGTGTAGAGTGAATAGAGAGGTGGCCACACAATGGGAGTGAATGACAGCAGAGAATGATTACTGTCTTGTGTGATAATTACTGCTGCACTATATTGACAATATGGGGGCAAGTAACAGTCTGAAACATTTCCTCATACTAATAACAGTATAATCCATGGCAGTGGCCATTCCAATTCTTTTTTTATTCATAAAGATCAGGTGCATGGGAGAAGTAGTATTCCAAGACGACCTACGGCTGTTTCGCATGTACACACGCTTTTTCAAGGTCTCCTGGTAACTTGAGAAAGCATGTGCAAATATGAAACGGCTATAGGTTTTAGTTAAATTGCAATGTCCACCAATGAACGGGTGATCATCTGATGACGGGCACCTTCATAATGATGTTAACTTGCAGATTAACCCCATATCTGCAGGTTAACAGTGTTAATAGATATGACAGATTCTCTTTAAAACAAATATTTTACTACTTCCTAATTTGTAAAGTTACATTAAATTGATAGATTAGCTCCAAGCATTTAGATCCCTCAGTCAAAAAGTGATGCCAGTGATTATAGCTATAGGTCCAATAAAACCTAGAATGGAAGACAATTGAATATTGATTATTGAGAAAGGGAATAGTATCCTGAAAAGGGATAGTAAATTATGTCTCCTGAAATTATTGAAAACATTACAAGTATTCTGTAGGAAATGGAAAAACAGATAATTCATTCAATCTGTAACCAACACAAATATGGGGGTAATAAAATGGTTCAAACATCAATGGAAAATGGCAGTGAACTAACGATAAGCAGATGCATCTGATGTGGAACATAATAATCAGGCGATGGTGATAGGGATCCGCCTGAATCACTGACATCAAATATAAACCAGGAGACAGCAATTTAATGGGTTTATGGGTCAGAGAGGTATCACAAAAGGACTGGAAGGCAAAGGGACAAGACACTTGGTGACGAGAAACCCTTAGGAGCGGCAGGGGGTCTCTTTATAGAAGAGCTCTTTGTGCATCATGAGGACTTAGGAGAATTTACTCCATAAGAATAATCTGTGCCCTTCCATTCATATGTAAATCAACACTGAAAATAATGCATAAAATTAATGATTCAGCATATAATGTATGTAACTATTGACACATACATATTGGCATATGTTAGTCCTTAAACCCCTTTACGACCTTGCAATTTTCTGTTTTTGTCTTCCCTCTTCCCAGAGCCCAAATGTTTTTATTTTTCCATCACTATGGCCATGTGAGGGCTTGATTTTTGCGAGGCGAGTTGTACTTTTGAACGACACCATTGGTTTTGCCACATCGTGTACTGGAAAACGGAAAAAAAAATTCCAAGTGCAATTCCACAATTGTTTTTGTTTGTTTTTCAAAGATATCAAACAAATAGGTTCTTTTTTGTTTGAGTTGTGAAAAAAAAGCCAAAGTTAGTAAAAAATAAATAAAATATTGCCAGTTTCTGAGACCCGTAGCGTCTCCATATTTCGGGATCTGGGCTTATTTTTTGTGCGACGAGCTGATGTTTTTATGGATACCATTTTATGGCAGATACAATGCTTTGATTATCTGTTATTGCATTTTATTGCAACATTGAGGTGACCAAAAAACGTAATTCAGGTGTTTTGATTTTTTTTTCTTGTTATGCCATTTATCGATTGGATTAACTTACTTTATATTTTAATAGATTGAACATTTAACGTTTTATTTTGAATGAGGCAAAAGGAGGCTGATTTCAACTTTTATTTATTTTTTTTATTTTTAAATTTTTTAAGCATTTCTTTTTTTAATTTTTTCTTGCTTCAATAGTCTCCATAAGAGATTTGAAGCTGCAATCTTCTGATCGCTTGTGCTACACATAGCAGGGCTTCAGCCTTCAGATCTGCAATGACAATCACGGGGGCCTTCCGCAGATCCCCGGCTGTCATGCCGACCCATCGGTGCACCGCAAACAAATGATAGGGGTGCCGATGGGTGGGTAGTCTGGCATGCTCAAGTTAAATGCTGCTGTAACATGCTAACAGCTGCGGTGAATCACGATTCCACCCGTGGCTTTAAGAGGCGCAAGACAGCTGATCCAAGTGACAAGATTCAGACGAAACACCTGAGGGATCCATTCACTATAATGGAGCAGAGTTACTTTGGACTCCATATGACCTCTGTTCAGCATTGTAGTGTTGTCCTTCTTTTCAGAAGTGCACAAAAGTGTGGCCGACCGCACTTTTATGCACACCTAAAAAGACGGACACTACTGGATCACAGGCCAGACGGCGTCCACAGTGCCTCCATCTGCTTCATTATAGGGAATCTTCCGCTGTGGTTTTCCATCTGAATCACATATTTCAGAGGTTTACACGGAATCCCCAATGATAGTGCACAGCGGAGAGCGCAGGATAAATGTGCGCCGAACCTTACTGCAATCTTTTGGAGGCAGAATGAACAAATCAATAGTAGGTGAAGAATTGTTTTTTATTTATTGTTTACACTGTTTCTCATGCGATAAATTGATTACACAACTTTATTCTTTAGGTCGGTGCGATTACAGAGATGCCAGATTTATATCTTTTTTATGTTTGGCTGCTATCACACACTAAAAATCACTTTTTTTTGCGCATCACCTTATTTTGAGAACAACAGAGTCATGTGACCGCTTGTTTTTTGAGGGACGAGTTGACGTTTTTATTGGTACCATTTTCGGGCGCATAACATTTTTGACCGCTTTCTATTCCGATTTTTGGGAGGCAAAGTTAACAAAAAACAGCAATTCAGGAATTGCTTTTTGGAGGGTTAATATGCCATTTTGTATGTGGTGAAATTGATAAGGCAGCTTTATTCTTCGGATCAGTACGATTACAGTGATATCACATTTATATAATTTTTTTATGTTTTGGTGCTTTTACGTAATAAAAACTATTTTCTAGAACAAAATAATTATTTTTGCATTGCTTTATTTTCAGTTTTTGCACAACTTTTAAATGTTTCCGCTGATGGAGCTGTATGGCGGCTTGTTTTTTTGCAGGACAAGAGGACGTCTTCAGCAATACCATTTTATTTTACTTTGTAGTCCTTTTTAATAATTTTAAAAATAAACAATAATAAAAAAAGTGTATTTGATATCTCCGCATTCGTAAAAGTCCATTCTATCAGTTATTACTTTAACCATACAATAAACAATGGAGAAAAAAAAAAATTAGAGTTGAAACGCAAGAATAGTGTTTTTTGGTTGCTGTGCTAGTATAGAAATGGAAAAAGTGAAAATATATGTTAAAAGATATCTCTAGAGGAAAACATCCCTGGGGAATGGAGTCCAGGGAGCAACGAATAAAGCCCCCGTCACCACAGCGATCTCGCTAGCGAGATCGCTGCTGAGTCACTAGTTTTGTGACACAACAGCGATCTCCCCAGCGATATCGCTGTGTGTGACATTCAGCGACGATCAGCCCCCTGCTGGGTATAGCTGATCGTCATTGAATGTCCTGGACATTTTTTTGATCGTTGGTCTCCTGCTGGCCAGCACGCATCGCTGCGTGTGGCAGGCAGGAGACCAGCGATCAGCTGGTAACCAAGGTACACATCAGGTTTCCAGGCGCCGGGCGGTGACTGGAAACACGATGTGTACGTTGGATACCAGCGTGCTGCTGCAGGGGAGCTGGTAACCAAGGTACACATCGGGTTTCCAGTTGCCGCGCAGCGCCTGGAAACCCGATGTGTACCTTGGTTACCAGCTCCCTGCACAAGCGGGCTGCTATTCAACATACACTGCGGATAACTAAGCGACGTTACCCGCAGTGTCGCTGTCCTGATCGCTCACCAGCGATCATGTAGCGACACACCAGCGATCCTGACAAGTGCATATCTTTGTCGGGATCGCTGGTGTGTCGCTAGGTGTGACGGGGCCCTACCAAGGAGGACATTCCAAGAAGATAAGAAGGCCACAAAGAGGAGGCACCAAGGGAGATGCCAGTGAAATATTGACTGCAGATGAGACCTGAGTATGTAGGTTTCTTTTTTTTGGTAACTATGATATTGTGGAAAAGACTGTAACCTTAAAGGGAATCTGTCAGTAGGATACACCCTCCTAAGCCGTCTATATGGGCATGCAGGTCATAGAAAGCTGAATAAAATGATACCTTGGATATCCGTGATCTGATGCCTTATTCCAGAGCAATCCACATTTTTCTTATATGATAATGAGCTGTTAAGATCCATGGTCCGAACACTGATCCCATCTACATGAGAATCTGGCTCCAGAGATTGTCCTGTCAGGTCCCCCATACCCGCTAACCCAGCAGAATTCACTTATTTAGGAGTAAATTCCCTGAATAAAACGTTTTTCTGTACAAATGAGGTTTAAAACAAAGTTAGTTCCCCAGGGTAGCCAGCCCTCTTTCCATGCTATCATGCCTCTGTGGGTGTGATAATTTGCACACGCTGTGTCATCGCCGCTCATGCAAATCTGGGGCACGCGTGCCGCTCACTGTGTCTCTGAAGCCCGGTGTACGCTTCCCGGCTTCAGAGGCATGCACTGCGCATGTCTGGAAGTTCATAAGATGGCTTCCGGTCATGCGCAGCGCCTCTGAAGCAGCTCGTGCAAATTATCACGCCAACAGAGGTGCGATAACATGGAAAAAGGGAAGACTAGTCTGGGGAACTAGCCAAAGCGCTCATTAGCATAGCAAAGGTGGACAATATAAATGCTTTTTTTAAACCTCATTTGACCAGAAAAAACGTTACCCAGGGAGGGTTAGACAGGGAATTTACTCATAAATAAGTGGATGCTGCTGGGGTGGAGGGCATGGGGACCGGACAGGTTCCATTAAATAAAAAATAACTGCAGATATCAAAGTATCATTTTATTCAGCATTCTATGACGGCGTGCCATACTGACGGCTTAGGAGGGTTTATCCTACTGACAGATTTCCTTTAAGAAATGATCAATTGTACACTGTTCATTTGATGCAGTACATAGAACCATATCTTTTCATACATTTTGTTGCCGTGCTTTCTTTGCTGACCATCCCCTAGAACCTAGGTAAGCGTATTGTTACTGAGCAGTATTCTTGTCGTTTGATATTGGCATTGTCAGTAATAATATTCGAATCATTTGATATTTAGATTGCTCGCAGTAATAGTATTTCTTACATGACACATCGTCATTCCCCTTTACCTGTAGTTGTAGGAATTGAACTTCTGGCTTTCTCTTAATAACACCTTGTAAAGATTTAACACTTGTGTCCGACTTGAAGATGCCATTTTTTATTCTTCAAATGATACAAGGGTTTTTGTCACAGAAATTCTCACATAGGATCAGAGAAGATTTTCTGTGCAGGGAAAAAAAATGATAAATCTTAAATGAGTGAATATAAAATGAAGATTTAAATAAAACATCAACAAAAGCCTCCATCAGAGTCAGTACTATGTATATTTATACCAGGGTAGAAAAGGTTCCCATATGACGCTCGCGTGAAACTGGCCTAAGGGTGAAATGCCGCCTCGTTACAATGGCTTCTGATTTTTACAGAATCTGTGATCAATATGACAAATCTGCTATAATCCATTTGACGCCAGCATTTAATTGTGAGATGGGGGAGGGAGGGGATCTGTTACACAATTTCCACTACTTCATCACATACAATTGCAGGGGGGGGCAAACTTTTTCATAGCAGCTAGACCACAAATAAAGGCAGGTTTTAATAGATTACCAAACCGACAATAAATTACAGAAATACTGCACAAATAATCAAATAACAGCAGGTTCAAGTCCTCTAGGAATTTTCATTTTTTTATTTATCTATATACTGTATATATATATATATATATATATATATATATATATTATATATATATATATAGCAAATCATCCCCTCTTCCCTCCATTTATCAAGTAAGACTAAAACTTAACCGCACAGTGAATTTTGTAAAGATCAACCTCAAGAAACAATGGTGGAAGTGTATACAGTTGTGCTCAAAGGTTTACATACCACAGCAGAATTTTTGCTTTCTTGGCCTTTTTATTCAGAGAATATGAATGATAACACCAAAACTTTTTCTCCACTCATGGATAGTGGTTGGGTGAAGCAATTTATTGTCAAACTACTGTGTTTTCTCTTTTTAAATTATAATGACAACCCAAAACATCCAAATGACCCTGATCAAAAGTTCACATTTCTTAATACACTCCACTAGCGAAACATGTACGGTAAATACCCATCATGGAGGGAGAACAGGGATGGTGAAGTTTATGGGTATAGAGAAAGTGAAGATAACCCCAGAGGTGGTAATTTTGATAAAAAATTGCTACAAAGGGAAACAAGATGGATATTTAAACTGGACACTTGTTCTCCCAAAGGTTTGAATGAACAACTGAATTTTGGATGTTTTCTTTAGAATGGTTCCTATACTATCCTAGCTTTTCCATCAAAATTGGTTATTATTAAATATAATCTTGGACAACTTCTCTGAAGTTTCGGATCCTCTATCTAGTTATATGATATTTAGGCACCGTATTTGATTTGTGAATTGAGACTGACTCTGAGACCTTCGCTGGAAGACGCTAATAAAATGGACATTGTGGGTATTTTAACCCACCTATGTGTGACAATTGAATGGTGATGCGATAAAATGATAATGAAAGCATCAGGAAAATATGCATTCATCCAAATAGGTTGGGACTGTACTCCATAAATGGAGGCCTAACTGTCTATAGAGATTTGTATTCAACCTTGTATATTGCATAAGTATGGGTTTTGCTTAGGCCTATGTGCTAAGATCTGTTTGAGAGCATGATATATTTTGTCTGGGATAAATGTATAGTATGGAAATAAACCCCAAATTCACTAATTTTAAAAGGGGCTTTAATATGCATTCTGACCATTTGAGATATGGAAGGAAGAACCCATTTGATAATCTGAGATAATTGAGGAATGATGGTATCTCCCAGACAATATATGGGATATTCAAATTAGGCCATGCGATTCTAATAATATGAGAGGTCTTTAACAAAGGGCCTTATAAAGGCATTTTGGGGCTGCAATAATGCCCACCATTCAATATTGCTAAATATGCTGTAATTTGATATGGATCATTTGGTCTGATAAAGTGGTCATTTTATGCAATAATGCCCATCATTTGATATCGCTATGTAAATATGCTGGAATTTTGATACTGACTGTTTGGTCTGATAAAGTAGTCATTTTCTTTTCTCCAATATCATGGCGCTGTATAGGACCATCTAAAGAGACTAAAAGAAAATGGCGCCGAATGTCATGTGACCTGGTATAAGTTATCTTTGTCTCTACTAAAATGGTGCTGCATAGTATCATCCAGAGTGACTGCAAGAAAATGGCGCCAAAGAGATACAACGCTATGGAGCACAGGGCGCTAAGAGACGAGAACCGGAAGTGACGATTAGCCACTTCCGATCTCGGGTGACGCGCCATGTACACTGAGACGCTGAGCCCATGGGAGGGCATTAAGGCTGACGCCGCACCGCCCAATATGTGCGGCAAGTATGTTATACCGCCCAGTATGCACGGCGATAACAGGTGGGATATTTTGACTATATTTTGACTTAGATTAAGTGGTAAGATAATGACGTCAGACGCTAGTTTTGAAACGAGGCATTATAGAGAATATAAATTCCCCATGAGGAATCTCAGGGAAGCAGCGTGATGTGATAGCGCTGTTCCGAGGGCCTCCCCCCTGCAAGACCCCGGATCCAAGATGGCCACGGGGTCCTTCCGGGTCCTGCTGAGAGCAGGCGCTGAGAAAGCCTCCTGCAGTGGCTGTCAGATCGTTGATCTGACAGAGTGCTGTGCAAACTGTCAGAGCAGCGTTCTGACATTATATAGTGATGTCCCACCCTGGGACAAAGTAAAAAAAAAAAAAAAACATGTGTAAAAATAATTTTAAAAAAATCCCTGAATAATGGAAAAAAAATCCCCAATAAATTAATTTATGTAAATAAAAAAAAGAAAAACACAATAAAAGTACACATATTTAGTATCTCCGCGTCCGTAACGACCCGCCTAAATAAACTGTCCCACTAGTTAACCCCTTTAGTGAACCCTGTGAGACAGTGAAGGAATGTGTGTTGAATGGGGTGTACATTTCACCTGGATGCTTTGCTGACTGGTATAAGGGAAATGTATGGCTTTGTAAACCTAGTGGTAGAGAAAGGTCACTACACCTTACATTCAGTACACACTTGCAGCTCAGGCCTGAAACTACTCAGGTGTTAATTAGGAGACCAGAAGTAGGTGTCTGCGAACACAGTCAGAGAGCTCGCTTAGTCTGGACAAGGAGTCTAGGCACAAGAAGCAGTCTCCAGGAGTATGAGCTATCTCAGTCTGGGTGCTCGATGTACCCCGGACACAGGAGTAGTCTCAGTGAGAATCCGTGCGAATAGCGGCTGAATAGGAGTGGATCTCTCTCAAGTCTGGACGTTGGATATGCCTTCAGACACAAGGAGGAGACTCTGTGAAACTCCACGCTGGTAACTACTGAACATATGTGTTGTTTTGGGCACAGACTGGTAGAGTCTGGACCCGGATAGAAAGGGAAATCTATCTAAGTGTAATTAGTGGCTCGACAAGCCCAGGTCTTATGTTTATGATTTATTTTTATCTGTTTGCTGTGGACTTTAATAAAGCTGGTTGCGGCCAGTTTTCACCAGAACTGCTGTCTCTGAATGAACTGTTTCCGTGCCACTCTGTCTACCCAGACGGCGATCCCAGAGCTATATCCCCTGAAAAGCTTACAACCCCTTAAAAAAACAAAAAAAAACAAAGCAAAGCAAAAAACAATGCTTTAAAATCATACCACCGAACAAAAAGTGGAATAACACGCGATCAAAAAGACGGATATAAACATGGTACCGCTGAAAACGTCATTTAGTCCCGCAAAAAACAAGCCGCAATACAACATCAGCGAAAAAATTAAAACGTTATAGCTCGCAGAATAAAGCAATGCAAAAATAATTATTTTTTATATATAAATTGTTTTTATTGTATTAAAAGTGCCAAAACACAAAAAAAGATATAAATGAGGTATCGCTATAATCGTACTAACCCGAAGAATAAAACTGCTTTATCAATTTTACCACACGCCAAACGGTAAAAACGCCCCCCCCCCAAAAGAAATTCATGAATTGCTGATTTTTGTTCATTCTAACCTCATAAAAATCGTAATAAAAAGTGATCAAAAATAGTACCAATAAAAACGTCAACTCGTCCCGCAAAAAATAAGACCTCACAAGACTCTGTGGGCCAAAATAAGAAAAAATTATAGCTCTCAAAATGTGGTGATGCAAAAACTATTTTTTGCAATAAAAAGCGTCTTTTAGTGTGACAGCTGCCAATCATAAAAAACCGCTATAAATAGTAAATCAAACACCCCTTTATCACCCCTTAGTTAGGGAAAAATAATAAAATTTAAAAAATGTATTTATTTGCATTTTCCCATTAGGGTTGGGGGTAAAGTTAGTGTTAGGATTGGGGCTAAAGTTAGAAATAGGGTTGGGATTAGGGGTGTGTTAGGGTTAGGTTTGTGGTTAGGGTTATGGTTTGGACTAGGGTTAGGGGTGTGTTGGGGTTAGGGTTGGAGTTAGAATTGGGGGGTTTCCACTGTTTAGGCACATCAGGGGCTCTCCAAATGTGACATGGCGTCTGATCTCAATTCCAGCCAATTCTGCGTTGTAAAAGTCAAACGGTGCTCCTTCCCTTCTGAGCTCTGCCATGCGCCCAAACAGTAGTTTACTCCCACATATGGGGTATCAGCGTACTGAGGACAAATTGCACAATAACTCTTGGGGTCCAATTTCTTCTGTTACCCCTGGAAAACTAAAAAAATTGGGGGCGAAATTATCATTTTTGTGGAAAAAAATTATGATTTATTTTTATGGCTCTACATTATAAACTTCAGTAAAGCATTTGGGGGTTCAAAGTTCTCCCCACACATCTAGATAAGTTGCTTGGGTGGTCTAGTTTCCAAAATGGGGTCACTTGTGGGGGGGTTTCCACTGTTTAGGCACATCAGGGGTTCTCCATAAGAGACATGACACCATCCCTTCCGAGACCCGACATGTGCCCATGCAGTAGTTTTCTCCCACATATAGGGTATCAGCGTACTCAGGACAAATTGGACAACAACTTTTCGGTCCAATTTCTCCTGTTACCCTTGGGAAAATAAAAAATTGGGGACTAAAAGATCATGTTTGTGGAAAAAATATGATTTTTTTATTTTCATGCTCGGGGGTTATAAAACTTTAGTGAAACACCTCAGGGTTCAAAGTTCTCACCACACATCTAGATAAGTTCCTTGAGGGGTCTAGTTTCCAAAATGGGGTCATTTGTGGGGGGTTTCCACTGTTTAGGCACATCACGGGCTCTCCAAACACGACATGGCGTCCAACCAATTCTGCGTTGAAAAAGTCCAACGGCGCTCCTTCCCTTCCGAGCTCTGCCATGCACCAAAAGAGTGGTTTACCCCCACATGTGGGGTATAAGCGTACTCAGGACAAATTGCACAATAACTTTTGGGGCATTGTTACCCTTGGAAAAATAAAAATTGGGGTGAAAAGATCATTTTTGTGGAACAAATATGATTTTTTAATTTTACGGCTCTACGTTATAAACTTATGTGAAGAACTTGGGGGTTCAAATTGCTCACCACAGCGCTAGATAAGTTCCTTAGGGGTATAGTTTCTAAAATGGGGTAACTTGTGGGGGGTTTCCACTGCTTAGGCACATCAGGGGCTCTCCAAATGAGACATGGAATCCAATCTCAATTCCAGCCAATTTTGGTTGGAAAAAGTCAAAAGGCGCTCCTTCCATTCCGAGCTGTGCCGTGCACCCAAATAGTGGTTCCCCCCACATATGGGCTATCAGCGTACTTAGGACAAATTGGACAACTTTTGTGGTCCAATTTCTCTTGTTACCCTGGGGAAAATAAAAAATTGGTGACTAAAAGATCATTTTTTATTTTCATGCCAGGGCATTATAAACTTGTGTGAAGCACTTGGTGGTTCAAAGATCTAGATAAGTTCCTTAGGGGGTCTAGTTTCCAAAATGGGGTCACTTGTGGAGGGTTTCCACTGTTTCGGCACATCTGGGTCTCTTCAAACGGAACATGACACCCATGAACAGCTGCATTCCAAAACGTTATTACTTCCTTTCCAAGCCATGCCGTGCGCCCAAACAGTTCCCCCCCCCACATATGGGGTATTAGCATACTCAGGACAAATTGGACAACTTTTGGGGTCCAATTTCCTTGGGAAAAATCAAAAATTGGGGACTAAAAAATCATTTTTGTGGAAAAACGTTTTTTTTTTTTTCACACCCAGGCATTATAAACTTTTGTGACACTTAGGGGTTCAAAGTGCTCACAACAGATCTAGATACGTTCCTTAGGCACACAGGGGCTCTCCAAACGCGACATAGCGTCTAATCTCAATTCCAGCCAATTTTGGTTTGAAAAAGTCAAACGGCGCTCCTTCCCTTACTAGCCCTGCTGTGCGCCCAAACAGTGGTTTTCCCCCACATATGGGGTATCGGCTTACTCAGGAGAAATTGCACAACAACTTTACCTGTCGATTTTCTCCTTTTACCCTTGTGAAAATAATAAAAAAAGGTTTGTAAAAGATCATTTTTGTGACTAAAAAGTTAAATGTTCATTTTTTTCCTTCCACGTTGCTTCAGCTCCTGTGAAGCACCTGAAGGGTTAATAAACTTCTTGAATGTGGTTTTGAGTACCTTGAGGGGTGCAGTTTTAAGAATGGTGTCACTTTTGGGTATTTTCTGCCATATAGACCCCTCAAAGTGACTTCAAATGTGAGGTGGTCCCTAAAAAAAATGGCTTTGGAAATTTTGTTGTAAAAATGAGTAATCAATGGCCAACTTTAAACCCTTATAACTTTCTAACAAAAAAAAAATCGGGGTTCTCAAATTCTGCTGATGTTAAGTAGACATGTGGGAAATGTTATTTATTAACTATTTTGAGTGACATACAGTACAGACCAAAAGTTTGGACACACCTTCTCATTTAAAGAATTTTAGGTATTTTCATGTCTATGAAAATTGTACATTCACCCTGAAGGCATCAAAACTATGAATTAACACATGTGGAATTATATACTTAATAAAAGAGTGTGTAACAACTGAAATTATGTCTTATATTCTAGGTTCTTTAAAGTAGCCACCTTTTGCTTTGATGACTGCTTTGCACACTCTTGGCATTCTCTTGATGAGTTTCAAGAGGTAGTCACCGGAAATGGTTTTCACTTCACAGGTGTGCCCTGTCAGGTTTAATAAGTGGGATTTCTGGCCTTAAAAATGGGGTTGGGACCATCAGTTGTGTTGTGCAGAAGTCTGGTGGATACACAGCTGATAGTCCTACTGAATAGACTGTTAGAATTTGTATTATGGCAAGAAAAAAGCAGCTAAGTAAGGAAAAACGAGTGGCCATCATTACTTTAAGAAATGAAGGTCAGTCAGTCCAAAAAATTGGAAAAACTTTGAAAGTGTCCCCAAGTGCAGTTGCAAAAACCATCAAGCTCTACAAAGAAACTGGTTAACATGAGGACCGCCCGAGGAAAGGAAGACCAAGAGTCACCTCTGAGGATAAGTTTATCTAAGTCACCAGCCTCAGAAATCGCAGGTTTACAGCAGCTCAGATTAGAGACCAGGTCAATGACACACAGAGTTCTAGCAGCAGACACATCTCTACAACTGTTACAAGGAGACTTTGTGCAGCAGGCCTTCATGGTAAAATAGCTGCTAGGAAACCACTGCTAAGGACAGGCAACAAGCAGTAGAGACTTGTTTGGGCTAAAGAACACAAGGAATGGACATTAGACCAGTGTAAATCTGTGCTTTGGTCTGATGAGTCCAAATTTGAGATCTATGGTTCCAACCACCGTGTCTTTGTGCAACGCAGAAAAGGTGAACGGATGGACTCTACATGCCTGGTTTCCACCGTGAAGCATGGAGGAGGAGGTGTGATGGTGTGGGGGTGCTTTGCTGGTGACACTGTTGGGGATTTATTCAAAATTTAAGGCATACTGAACCAGCATGGCTACCACAGCATCTTGCAGCGGCATGCTATTCCATCCGGTTTGAGTTTAGTTGGACCATCATTTATTTTTCAACATGACAATGACCCCAAAAACACCTCCAGGGTGTGTAAGGGCTATTTGACCAAGAAGGAGAGTAATGGGGTGCTACGCCAGATGACCTGGAATCCACAGTCACCAGACCTGAACCCAATCGAGATGGTTTGGGGTGAGCTGGACTGCAGAGTGAAGGCAAAAGGGCCAACAAGTGCTAAGCATCTCTGGGAACTCCTTCAAGATTGTTAGAAGACCATTTCCGGTGACTACCTCTTGAAGCTCATTAAGAGAATGCCAAGAGTGTGCAAAGCAGTCATCAAAGCAAAAGGTGGCTACTTTGAAGAACCTAAAATATAAGACATATTTTCAGTTGTTTCACAATTTTTTGTTAAATATATAATTCCACATGTGTTAATTCATAGTTTTGATGCCTTCAGTGTGAATGTACAATTTTTATAGTCATGAAAATACAGAAAAATCTTTAAATGAGAAGGTGTGTCCAAACTTTTGGTCTGTACTGTACGTTTATTGTACATATGTTTCGGTCAAGGTCTTAGACCTTCTTCGGGTGTGTCCAAACTTTTAGTCTGTACTGTATTTCTCTGTTTTAAAGGGAATACAAATTCAAAGTTTGAAAATTGCAAAATTTTCGCTATATTTCCGTTTTTTTCAACAATAAACGCAAGTTATATCGAAGAAATTTTACCACTAACGTGAAGTACAAAATGTCACGAGAAAACATTCTCAGAGTCGCGATCATCCGTTGAAGCATTCCAGAGTTATAACCTCATAAAGAGACGACTGTATGTACAATGGATATTTTCTAAATTTTCCATCTCCACTCATTCATATACAATACAGTTAAAAATGGAAAATGTCCATTGTTCAGTCTGGTCCTCCTTGGCAGCTGGACCAGAGTAGTGTTAAAGGTGGTACCCAAGTTTGTGAGCAAAGTCTGCTCACACTCTATGGCCGGAGTCACAGTAGCGTAGAACACGGACGATTGCTATGTGATAAAACATCACATAGCACTCGGACCAGTGTTAATCTATGGGGCAGGTCCCATCACCTTGTTTTTTCTCGGACGTATTCTACATGCGAGTCAAATTGCAGCATGCTGCGATTGTCACCGACACTCGGCCGAGTCTAGGCGCTCTCGCACCCATAGACTTATATGATGTGACACAGGGCACATCACTCCGATATCATCCGAGTGCTGTGCGATATACGCAGACCCCGGCAATGGAGGAGATAGAGAAACTAGTTTCTCTGCCTCCTCCACAGCTGTGCTCCAATCCGCTCTGTGTGAGCGGCTCGGAGCACGGTCGCATGACACTCAGCTCCTGCTCGCAGCAGAGCAGGAGCCAAGGGTCATTAGCATATTGCATATTGCAGTACGCTAGTGTGACCCTGGCCTATGTGTCACAAATCCCTGTGCGGGTGGCTGCATACCTGCGGTTGGGAGAAGCCAAACGTGTCTAGTGTGAATGTGATCTCATACACGTGATCATGTGACAGCTTGCTCGCACCAACAATACTGGAGTTTCTTGACGGTTGTCAAGATTCAGATGTCTGCAGTAACATAGATAGTCTACAGACTTTTCACTCAAACTTGGACAACCCCTTTAAGTTTTGCAGATGACTTCCTTGGCGCCTTTGTTGCTTACCACCTCATCATGATGTCATAGGCCGTAGTAAGCTCCCAAAGCACACAGGGTGCCAAGCCGAGGGTGCCGAGGAGGACTGGACACTGGATCAGAGTAGTGCAGATCTCTTTTTGATCATCTCTGCACACAAATGAAAGCCAGGTTCACGCTTATTGAGAAGTTTCTTGTAATTTTTTTTTTGCCTTTTCCAGGTTTAATAACAATCAGAAATTAGAACAATGATAAAATATAATGCAGTAAGGAGCCCTAAGGTCAATAGACTTAAATACAGCTAAATATATATAAAAAGTGGCACAATAATAGGCAACAAGGTGGACATCAGAGGGTGTTATCAAATGGGCTAAATGATTGTGGCCTACTGACTTCACACCACCATAAAACAGGTAGTGATTCTTCTCATCAAATTCACGTCACTCCAGCCTGGCCCACACGGGTTCTGGGCATCAGAGCTGGCATCAAAGTGGGCAGACAGCCACTTATCACAGATCTGAATAAGTAACTGGTTTTTAAAAGGGTTAAATGGCTTTGGGCCACTGATCTTACAAAACTGTTAGGCTGTGGTTCAGGGTGGATTGATTTAAATCACGCCGATTTAAATCAACGATTTAAATCATGATTTAAATCAAATGATTTTTTCTATTTAAATCAGATCGATTTAAATCGTGATTTTAATCATGATTTAAATCACTGATTTAAATCAAAAGATTTTTTTAATATAAATCACGATTAAAATCTAAAACTTTCAATCATTGTTCAATTAACTCCACACTTCTAGCTTGGTTTCACTTTCTGTAGCTTGGTTTCAGTTTCTTTTTCCATTCAGTTGACATGCCCAAACTTGTTGGATAGTCAGTCAGCAGTACTTGGCTGTAGTAACAATCAAACTTCAGAAGTGATCTGCGTGAGCCATGGCAGGTCGTAAGAGAGACCCTATTTGGGTTCATTTTGTTGAGATGCCAGCAGAGCTTGGAAAGAAAGGTGGGAGAGCAAAGTGCAAATACTGTCAAAAGGATATCCAAGGACTTGTTTGCCGTTTGAAATCACATTATGAAAACTGCAACCAGAAGGGAAATGAAGATGTTGATAGTGATACAACTAATGTCAATGAACCCCCACAGCTTCTTATGCACCAGGACCCTAGCACTAGTGGTAAGTCTGGCAATTACAACCTATTTTAACAGACGTTTTACTGGGATGGTTAAAGTCTATGAAAAGAAAAATTTCTAGCACTAGTTCTGGAGTATAGAATTTAAATTTATGTTAAGGCAATATTTCACAGAAGATTAACGTTAAGTAAAAATAAAAGAGTGTGTATACGCCTATTTTTTTTTTATTGTAGGCTACAATTCACTTTTGAAGTCTGCCAAATTGACCATTTTTTTAAAAAAACATTTTTAAAACTTTTGTGACATAATTTTTTTCAGTTGCTCTGATATTACTAGTATTACAGCAACTTCACCGGAAACTTGAGTAGCATAACTTTTGAGACAGCCCTTATAGGACGAGGACCATTACATTGTTCAAAAAGTTTGTTTCAAAATATTTTCGTTATATTTCTTCAAATACGCAGTCGAATTATATTTTTAATTACTGTGCTTTCAGGGTCAAATATGGCTTGTGCTGCACGTGACAATCAATATCTGGGTACAACTTCAACAAAGCAGCCCAACAAAAAACTTTGCGTGCAAAGTGTAGAAAAATTCCTCTTAAAGACTACGATGAGCCAGAAAGAACATTTGATGAATTAATTGCTAAATTCATATTTGCAACCAATTCTTCTTTCCGACTAGTTGAACACCCATTGTTTGTACAAATGATCGAAGGAATAAGACCAGGCTACAAATCACCAAGTAGATTTGATATCTCAGGAAAACATCTTCAGGCTGTATACGACAAAGAAAGAGCGGCTTGTACAAAATATTTGAAAGACAAAGTTGTTAACATGAGCTTGGATGGTTGGAGCAACATCCACAACGACCCCATAATTTGCACTTGTGTCACAACAGAAGATGGTGAAACTTAGCTTACAGACACAATCGACACATCTGGAAATTCACATACTGCTGAATATTTACTTGAAATTGCTAAGAACTCAATTCACCAATGCCAAGAACAGTTTGGATGTAAAGTAAGGAGCTTAGTTACTGATAACGCAAGCAATGTGGCAAAAATGCGAGCGGAACTGGCACATGAGGATGACACAAATGTCATTACATACGGTTGTTCTGCCCATTTGTTGCATCTTTTGGCAAAAGACCTGCATATTTCGGGTGTCAAGGAACATGTTGTAGAAATTGTTAAATATTTCCGCAATAATCATTTTGCACATGCAACCTACAAGGAAATGTTACCTACCACAAGATGTTAGATGGAATACCTTGGCTGAATGCTTGGAACTGTTTATTAACAACTGGTCAAAATTAGTGTCCATTTGCGAAACACATCGGGATAAAATTGATGCTAATATACGAAGCAAAGTATTAAATCTTGGTGTGAAGAGAAATGCCGAGGACCTTTTGGAAAGGTTAAAGCCAATATCTATTGCGTTAGATAAAATGCAGAAAGATACTGCAACCATAGCTGATGCCACAGAAGTTTGGAAAGATTTAGAAGGTTCGCTAGATCGCTTGAACCTCTCAACAATGTAAAGGTTGCAATACACCACCGCAAGGACCAAGCATTAAAAGAAGAACACTATTTAGCCAATATCTTGCATCCTATCTACAGAGGGAAAAAACTATCTGAGGCGGAAATCAACTCTGCAATGGAGTGGCTCGCCAATACTAACCATGACATTGTGGCAACTGTGCTGAAATTGAAGTGTGAATCTGCACCATTTCAAAAATACATGTTTGCAGATAACGTCGTTAATGAACTAAAACCACTGGACTGGTGGAAGTCGCAATCACTTGTTCTTCCAGCGAAGATAATAAATGTAGCTACTCAGCTACTGACTGCATCGGCTTCATCGGCAGGAGTAGAGAGATTGTTTTCTTCATTTGGTTTTGTGCACACAACAGTCCGAAACCGCTTAGGAACTGCTAAAGCAGGACAACTAGTTTTCCTATTAAAAGTCCTAAATAAACAGTAGGCTTAAAGGACTGATGTATTCACTGAAGATGTTTGCTTACTTCAAACGTTAGAGATAAGCTATTGTTAAAAAGTACTTACTCTCTGTAGTTCAATTCTGATTGTTTAATAGTGCAAATAAAAATTATTAGGTTTCATAATCATCAACTGTTTTAATATTTTCATTTGTGTAAAATAATTTGATTTGCAAAAAGACAAAGTTTTGCTTGTGTACAACTTGATTAAAAAATCCTATTTAAATCAAAAAAATCCGATTTAAATCAAAAAAAATCCGATTTAAATCAAAAAAATCCGATTTTTTTTGATTTTTTTAAAAAAATCATGATTTTTATCCACCCTGCTGTGGTTCCATGGTCCGGAACCACAGCGCTTTGGATGGAGCGGAAAGTCCGCTTCGCCCAAAGCTACGGCCGCTTGTGAACGCGAGGTGAATCCGGATGTGCTCATTGAACACATCCGGAATCACCGCAACGCTAGATAGGCCTGTGTTATTTCCCTTGCGGAGACGGAGAGTCGCCGCAAGGGTAAAGGACATGCTGCGGTCTAAAAAGACGCGCCGCATGTCCGTTAACGCAGGTCTGCCGCCTGCGTGTTTTTACGCATAGTGGAGACGGGATTTCTTGAAATCCCCTCCACTATGCTGTAACATCTGGACGCTGCGTGTTTGACACTGTGCCAGCACACAGCGTCAAACACGCAGCATTTACTGAAGGAATCCTGATCGTGGAAACACACCCTTACACAGAGAGGGTTGCCCTGTATCAAAAGCAGGTCACTCCAGCCTTGCCCAAATGGGTTCTAGGCCTTACAGTTGGCATCAAAGTGGGTAATTAGCAACATTTTACAGATGTGAATAAGTAACTGGTGTTTCTATAGGGTTAAGTGACTTTAGGCCAATGATCTCACACCACCTTTATACGGATAAAGATGTACCAGGCCAAATGGGTTCTCGGCAATCGTGTTGGCATCAAAGTTGGCATAGTGAATTTTTACAGATCTGAATAAATTATTAGTATTTTAATGGGTTACTTATTCAACTGTTTGAAAATTAGCTATGTGGCCACATGGATGCCCAGAACCTGTTTGGGCCAGGTCAGAGTGATCTGCTTTTGATTCGGTAGATGTGTAAAGGTTGTGCGTCATCAGTGGCCCAAAGTCACTTAATGCTTTAAAAACAACAGTTACTTATTCAACTCTGTGAAATTTGGCTATTTAATCGCTTTGATGACAGATCTGATGTCCAGAAGTCATTTGCGCCAGACTGGATTGACCAGTGTATGATGCAGGGCATCTCTATCTGTGTAATGGTGGTGCGAATCAGTGCCGGTGTATGATGCGGGCATCTCTATCTGTGTAACGGTGGTGTGAGATCAGTGCCGGTGTATGATGCGGGGCATCTCTATCTGTGTAATGGTGGTGTGAGATCAGTGCCGGTATATGATGTGGGGCATCTCTATCTGTGTAATGGTGGTGTGAGATTAGTGCCGGTGTATGATGCGGATGATGAATACACCGCACTCTGGGAGACAAAATATAATGCTTGAAGGTTGTGTATTTATTACAAACTTAGGCAACACATTAGGACAAAAAGGAAAAAGCGATCTTTAACGTTTCGGCTCCAACCGAGCCTTTATCAAAACATCGCTGTAAGACAAAAGCATAGCATAAGAACAAGAAAAATAAAAATTGAATAAATACAGATAAATAAAAATATATACATGTATCCCGATAGAGGATAGAAAACATAGAAAATAACAAAAAATGGAGAGCATATATACAACAGTCAGCAAAACGGACATGGAGTATTTGATAAGTACAGTCACTTGGAAAAAATGAGTAGATCAAACACAATGAATAGTTACCTCACAAATGTCCAGTGCCAGAGTATGAGAAAGTATTAGAAGAACCAAGTTGATAATTCTGTATGGCTATAATGATAGAATATAAGGTAAATGGAGACATAAATATAGTTGAGTCCAGATAGGTCACTAGAGGAGGAAGCCAGAAAAAAGAAGGTGATAGATACAACAATATGCAGAGAGTAGTGTGAGTACTTGTAGTAGTGGTAGTATATAATATAATAAAATAAAAGCCGGAGGGAACCCCCAGAGTGTAAAAAGGGGGGGAAAGTAACTACCTGTAATGAGGACAGCTAATTAAGGTATAAGCAGATAGGCAGTCCCATAAAGAGATCATATGCTGATACTACAAAAAAATGAAAATTGAATAAGGGATAATGTGTAAAAATGTGAGGTCAGTAATAGAAGGTACCTGGAATGAGGAAAGCACAAAGGGCATCAATATGTGATGGCAGTTAACGGTCAGTGATAGTGGCTGGCGCTGAAAAGAAAATCATCATGGTGGTCAAAAAAGACTGCAAAAAGGTCCTCGGTGTGGAAGGCTAAATGGTAGCCAGTAAATACCTGAAGAAGCAGAGTCTCTATGGGCAGCGCTCCCGCGCTGTGCCCTGTGTGGATGCGCTATAGAAATGAGCATTGGCGCCTGTTTATACTTCCTGGTTTGCTAAAACCGGAAGTGGAGGGTCCTGACCGGAAGTGACGTCGCGTCACTGTAAATGTGTGCTGCGCAGGCGTCATGTGATGAATGGGAGTAAATGATGATGAATAGGAACTATAGTATAAGGTTAAAAACACTAAAATGGGTCAGATGGGGTCTGTTAAGGCTGTTGAAGTCTCTTAAATCCAGCTTTTAAAGCGGAGACAGGAATATTATGATGTTATGTGGTACCGAAAATAAAGCATATAGGTGCAATGTTAGTAAGAAGGATAAAAAGGTGGGCAACAGAAAGATAATTGCAGATGGGCCATAAAGGCGCCAATAGGAGGAGAGCTAGGAAAGCACAAAGAGGGAAAGAACAAAAATAACAAATAATACAAAATAGATAATGAAATAAAAAAGCAAGAGGCACTGGATCAAGCGCATGGGTCACATATAGTAAGGCAGAAAAATGAGAACTACAGAGTACTGTGAATTTTACATGTCAATCATATATAAGAGGCGATATATACAATATATGACTATAGTGACAGACAATTCCTAGGGGGGTAAGAATACAACTCACCTACAGTAATAAGATTTAACGGGTCTGTGAACAATATAAAGGAGATTAGTATAGCATTATGACAACCAATCTATTTCTCTATTAAGGCCTTTAGGGGCCAGAGTGTCTAATTTATGTATCCAATATGATTCACGAGATTTGAGTAAACCGACATGGTTCCCACCCCGTCTTGGACGGGGGACGTGTTCTATAATCTGGTACTTGAGCTGAGCCACAGTGTGTCTCATATTAGAGAAGTGGTCGGTAGTGGTAACCAGTTTTTACCACATCTAATCGTGGATTTATGGCTAGCTATTCTGTCCTTAATATGTTGTGTAGTTTCCCCCACATATAGCAATCCACACGGACATTTAATCAGGTATACCACAAAATTAGTATTACATGTGAAGAAACCGTGGATGGGGTAGGTTTTGCCAGTCCTGGGGTGGGTAATACTGTCTGATTTAATGATGTTAGAGCAGGATGCACAGTTCAAACAAGGGAAGGTGCCATTCCGTCTAGGAGCGAGGAGTGTTTGACTGGTGATAGGGCGTGTGCTCCCTATATCTGCTCTGACCAGTTTGTCTTTGATATTGCGTGGTCTTTTAGTACACATAAGTGTAGGTTCTCTAAAGGAGTCCAGATCAGGGTATGAGCGAGTTAGTAGAGGCCAATGCTTCCTAATGACCGAGTACACTTTTGGCATGAGGGGATGAAAGGTATGTACAAATGGAATTCTCTCTGTGGCCTTAGGACTTGGGGATGGAGATCTGGGTGCTAATGACAGAATCTTCTCCTTATCAAGTAGAGACCGTGGGTATCCCCTTTCTTGAAACTTGTTGGTCATAGTATCCAATCTCTCCGTAAGAGTATTAGGATCTGATACGATCCGTGTAATTCTTTTATATTGTGAACGGGGTAGACTGTCACGGGTGTTCCTGGGGTGACAGCTGCTATAATGAAGCAGACTGTTACAGTCAGTGGGTTTGCGGTAGAGGTCCGTCGAGAGATTCCCATTAGTGTCTTTGAGGACCAGGGTATCTAGGAAAGGTACTGAAGTCGTGTTTGAGTGTATGGTGAACTGTAATTCAGGGAGAATAGAGTTAAGGTATAGGTGGAATGCATGGAGAGTGATGGGAGTGCCTGTCCAGATCATAAAGATATCATCTATGTACCGATGATATTCAAGGGCATACTGTAGGAAGAGCTCATTGTCGAAAATATGTGAAATCTCGAAAAAATTCATGAAAGCATTTGCATAGGCGGGCGCTACGTTAGCGCCCATCGCGGTACCCTGTTTCTGGACATAGAATGTGTCCTCGTATAGAAAGTAGTTTTCGTATAGCACCAGTCTAAGCAGATCTAGGCAAAGTTGAACCGAATCTGCAGTCATGTCAGATTGGTCTAAGAGATGTTTGGTAGCTACAATGCCATGCTCATGTTGGATTGAGGTGTAAAGACTATTAACATCCATGGTGACTAAAATACTGTTGGGAGGTATTGAATCAAGTTGTCGGATAACATTCAAAAAATGCCCTGTGTCCAGTAGGAAAGCTCTAGTTGTTTTGATAAGCGGTGTCATGATCTTTTCAAGGAATATGGATAGAGGGGACAAGATGGAGTCCGTGGAGGCCACTATGGGTCTACCAGGGGGATTGGTAAGTGATTTATGTATTTTAGGCAATACATAGAAAACTGGGGTGATGGGGTGTGGATTGTTGAGGAAGGTAACGGTCTTTTTGTCAATGACATGGCGCAGATAGTAGTGTTCAGTGGTTTGCTGGATTTTTCTCCTAATGTCAAAGACCGGATCATAGGAAAGGATGCCATACGTATTGGCATTTGATAGTTGTCGTTTTACCTCATCAACATATTGATAGCGGTTCATGACCACTATCGCTCCCCCTTTATCCGCTGGTTTAATCAAGATCCCGTGTTGTTTTGTAATGCTGACAACGCTTGCTTCTCATTAGATGAAAAATTAGACCGTACTGGAAATAGGCCTAGACGTTGTTGGTGTATAATTGCATCTATATCACGGTCTACAAGTGAGATAACTGCAGATTCGGTTCAACTTTGCCTAGATCTGCTTAGACTGGTGCTATACGAAAACTACTTTCTATACGAGGACACATTCTATGTCCAGAAACAGGGTACCGCGATGGGCGCTAACGTAGCGCCCGCCTATGCAAATGCTTTCATGAATTTTTTCGAGATTTCACATATTTTCGACAATGAGCTCTTCCTACAGTATGCCCTTGAATATCATCGGTACATAGATGATATCTTTATGATCTGGACAGGCACTCCCATCACTCTCCATGCATTCCACCTATACCTTAACTCTATTCTCCCTGAATTACAGTTCACCATACACTCAAACACGACTTCAGTACCTTTCCTAGATACCCTGGTCCTCAAAGACACTAATGGGAATCTCTCGACGGACCTCTACCGCAAACCCACTGACTGTAACAGTCTGCTTCATTATAGCAGCTGTCACCCCAGGAACACCCGTGACAGTCTACCCCGTTCACATATAAAAGAATTACACGGATCGTATCAGATCCTAATACTCTTACGGAGAGATTGGATACTATGACCAACAAGTTTCAAGAAAGGGGATACCCACGGTCTCTACTTGATAAGGAGAAGATTCTGTCATTAGCACCCAGATCTCCATCCCCAAGTCCTAAGGCCACAGAGAGAATTCCATTTGTACATACCTTTCATCCCCTCATGCCAAAAGTGTACTCGGTCATTAGGAAGCATTGGCCTCTACTAACTCGCTCATACCCTGATCTGGACTCCTTTAGAGAACCTACACTTATTGTTACTAAAAGACCACGCAATATCAAAGACAAACTGGTCAGAGCAGATATAGGGAGCACACGCCCTATCACCAGTCAAACACTCCTCACTCCTAGACGGAATGGCACCTTCCCTTGTTTGAACTGTGCATCCTGCTCTAACATCATTAAATCAGACAGTATTACCCACCCCAGGACTGGCAAAACCTACCCCATCCACGGTTTCTTCACATGTAATACTAATTTTGTGGTATACCTGATTAAATGTCCGTGTGGATTGCTATATGTGGGGGAAACTACACAACATATTAAGGACAGAATAGCTAGCCATAAATCCACGATTAGATGTGGTAAAAACTGGTTACCACTACCGGACCACTTCTCTAATATGAGACACACTGTGGCTCAGCTCAAGTACCAGATTATAGAACACGTCCCCCGTCCAAGACGGGGTGGGAACCATGTCGGTTTACTCAAACCTCGTGAATCATATTGGATACATAAATTAGACACTCTGGCCCCTAAAGGCCTTAATAGAGAAATAGATTGGTTGTCATAATGCTATACTAATCTCCTTTATATTGTTCACAGACCCGTTAAATCTTATTACTGTAGGTGAGTTGTATTCTTACCCCCCTAGGAATTGTCTGTCACTATAGTCATATATTGTATATATCGCCTCTTATATATGATTGACATGTAAAATTCACAGTACTCTGTAGTTCTCATTTTTCTGCCTTACTATATGTGACCCATGCGCTTGATCCAGTGCCTCTTGCTTTTTTATTTCATTATCTATTTTGTATTATTTGTTATTTTTGTTCTTTCCCTCTTTGTGCTTTCCTAGCTCTCCTCCTATTGGCGCCTTTATGGCCCATCTGCAATTATCTTTCTGTTGCCCACCTTTTTATCCTTCTTACTAACATTGCACCTATATGCTTTATTTTCGGTACCACATAACATCATAATATTCCTGTCTCCGCTTTAAAAGCTGGATTTAAGAGACTTCAACAGCCTTAACAGACCCCATCTGACCCATTTTAGTGTTTTTAACCTTATACTATAGTTCCTATTCATCATCATTTACTCCCATTCATCACATGACGCCTGCGCAGCACACATTTACAGTGACGCGACGTCACTTCCGGTCAGGACCCTCCACTTCCGGTTTTAGCAAACCAGGAAGTATAAACAGGCGCCAATGCTCATTTCTATAGCGCATCCACACAGGGCACAGCGCGGGAGCGCTGCCCATAGAGACTCTGCTTCTTCAGGTATTTACTGGCTACCATTTAGCCTTCCACACCGAGGACCTTTTTGCAGTCTTTTTTGACCACCATGATGATTTTCTTTTCAGCGCCAGCCACTATCACTGACCGTTAACTGCCATCACATATTGATGCCCTTTGTGCTTTCCTCATTCCAGGTACCTTCTATTACTGACCTCACATTTTTACACATTATCCCTTATTCAATTTTCATTTTTTTGTAGTATCAGCATATGATCTCTTTATGGGACTGCCTATCTGCTTATACCTTAATTAGCTGTCCTCATTACAGGTAGTTACTTTCCCCCCCTTTTTACACTCTGGGGGTTCCCTCCGGCTTTTATTTTATTTTATTATATACTACCACTACTACAAGTACTCACACTACTCTCTGCATATTGTTGTATCTATCACCTTCTTTTTTCTGGGCTTCCTCCTCTAGTGACCTATCTGGACTCAACTATATTTATGTCTCCATTTACCTTATATTCTATCATTATAGCCATACAGAATTATCAACTTGGTTCTTCTAATACTTTCTCATACTCTGGCACTGGACATTTGTGAGGTAACTATTCATTGTGTTTGATCTACTCATTTTTTCCAAGTGACTGTACTTATCAAATACTCCATGTCCGTTTTGCTGACTGTTGTATATATGCTCTCCATTTTTTGTTATTTTCTATGTTTTCTATCCTCTATTGGGATACATGTATATATTTTTATTTATCTGTATTTATTCAATTTTTATTTTTCTTGTTCTTATGCTATGCTTTTGTCTAACAGCGATGTTTTGATAAAGGCTCGGTTGGAGCCGAAACGTTAAAGATCGCTTTTTCCTTTTTGTCCTAATGTGTTGCCTAAGTTTGTAATAAATACACAACCTTCAAGCATTATATTTTGTCTCCCAGAGTGCGGTGTATTCATCATCCTGATCTATAGGACCACTGGTCCATTACACCAGCACCTTTTCTAATTAGGCTGAGTGCACGTCATTATTCATTTATAGGTGTATGATGCGGGGCATCTCTATCTGTGTAATGGTGGTGTGAGATCAGTGCCGGTATATGATGTGGGGCATCTCTATCTGTGTAATGGTGGTGTGAGATTAGTGCCGGTGTATGATGCGGGGCATCTCTATCTGTGTAACGGTGGTGTGAGATCAGTGCTGTTGTATGATGCGGGGCATCTCTATCTGTGCAACGGTGGTGTGAGATCAGTGCCGGTGTATGATGCGGGGCATCTCTATCTGTGTAATGGTGGTGTGAGATCAGTGCCGGTGTATGATGCGGGGCATCTCTATCTGTGTAATGGTGGTGTGAGATCAGTGCCGGTATATGATGCGAAGCATCTCTATCTGTGTAATGGTGGTGTGAGATCAGTGCGGTATATGATGGGCATCTCTATCTGTGTATGGTGGGTGAGATCAGTGCGTGTATGATGCAGGGCATCTCTATCTGTGTAATGGTGGTGTGAGATCAGTGCCGGTGTATGATGCGAAGCATCTCTATCTGTGTAATGGTGGTGTGAGATCAGTGCCGGTGTATGATGCGGGGCATCTCTATCTGTGTAACGGTGGTGTGAGATCAGTGCCGGTGTATGATGCGGGGCATCTCTATCTGTGTAAGGTGGTGTGAGATCAGTGCCGGTGTATGATGCGAAGCATCTCTATCTGTGTAATAGTGGTGTGAGATCAGTGCCGGTGTATGATGCGGGCATCTCTATCTGTGTAATGTGGTGTGAGATCAGTGCCGGTGTATGATGCGAGCATCTCTATCTGTGTAATGGTGGTGTGAGATCAGTGCCGGTATATGATGCGGGGCATCTCTATCTGTGTAATGGTGGTGTGAGATCAGTGCCGGTGTATGATGCGGGGCATCTCTATCTGTGTAACGGTGGTGTGAGATCAGTGCCGGTGTATGATGCGGGGCATCTCTATCTGTGTAATGGTAGTGTGAGATCAGTGCCGGTGTATGATGCGGGGCATCTCTATCTGTGTAATGGTGTGTGAGATTAGTGCCGGTGTATGATGCGGGGCATCTCTATCTGTGTAACGGTGGTGTGAGATCAGTGCCGGTGTATGATGCAGGGCATCTCTATCTGTGTAATGGTGGTGTGAGATCAGTGCCGGTGTATGATGCGGGGCATCTCTATCTGTGTAATGGTGGTGTGAGATCAGTGCCGGTGTATGATGCGGGGCATCTCTATCTGTGTAATGGTGGTGTGAGATCAGTGCCGGTGTATGATGCGAAGCATCTCTATCTGTGTAATGGTGGTGTGAGATCAGTGCCGGTGTATGATGCGGGGCATCTCTATCTGTGTAATGGTGGTGTGAGATCAGTGCTGGTGTATGATGCGGGGAATCTCTATCTGTGTAATGGTGGTGTAGATTAGTGCTGGTGTATGATGCGGGAATCTCTATCTGTGTAATGGTGGTGTGAGATCAGTGTCGGTGTATGATGCGGGGCATCTCTATCTGTGTAATGGTGGTGTGAGATCAGTGCGGTGTATGATGCGGGGCATCTCTATCTGTGTAATGGTGGTGTGAGATCAGTGCCGGTGTATGATGCGGGGCATCTCTATCTGTGTAATGGTGGTAGTGATGGATCAGTGTCGGGGGTTATTGTGATGACGGGGCATCTCTATCTGTGTAATGGTGGTGTGAGATCAGTGCTGGTGTATGATGCGGGGCATCTCTATCTGTGTAATGGTGGTGTGAGATCAGTGCTGGTGTATGATGCGGGGAATCTCTATCTGTGTAATGGTGGTGTAAGATTAGTGCTGGTGTATGATGCGGGACATCTCTATCTGTGTAATGGTGGTGTGAGATCAGTGTCGGTGTATGATGCGGGGCATCTCTATCTGTGTAATGGTGGTGTGAGATCAGTGCCGGTGTATGATGCGGGGCATCTCTATCTGTGTAATGGTGGTGTGAGATCAGTGCCGGTGTATGATGCGGGGCATCTCTATCTGTGTAATGGTGGTGTGAGATCAGTGTCGGTGTATGATGCGGGGCATCTCTATCTGTGTAATGGTGGTGTGAGATCAGTGCTGGTGTATGATGCGGGGCATCTCTATCTGTGTAATGGTGGTGTGAGATCAGTGTCGGTGTATGATGCGGGGCATCTCTATCTGTGTAATGGTGGTGTGAGATCAGTGCCGGTGTATGATGCGGGGCATCTCTATCTGTGTAATGGTGGTGTGAGATCAGTGCCGGTGTATGATGCGGGGCATCTCTATCTGTGTAATGGTGGTGTGGAGATCAGTGTCGGTGTATGATGCGGGGCATCTCTATCTGTGTAATGGTGGTGTGAGATCAGTGCTGGTGTATGATGCGGGACATCTCTATCTGTGTAATGGTGGTGTGAGATCAGTGCCGGTGTATGATGCGGGGCATCTCTATCTGTGTAATGGTGGTGTGAGATCAGTGCCGGTGTATGATGCGGGGCATCTCTATCTGTGTAATGGTGGTGTGAGATCAGTGTCGGTGTATGATGCGGGGCATCTCTATCTGTGTAATGGTGGTGTGAGATCAGTGCTGGTGTATGATGCGGGACATCTCTATCTGTGTAATGGTGGTGTGAGATCAGTGCCGGTGTATGATGCGGGGCATCTCTATCTGTGTAATGGTGGTGTGAGATCAGTGCCGGTGTATGATGCGGGGCATCTCTATCTGTGTAATGGTGGTGTGAGATCAGTGCTGGTGTATGATGCGGGGCATCTCTATCTGTGTAACGGTGGTGTGAGATCAGTGCCGATGTATGATGCGGGGCATCTCTATCTGTGTAATGGTGGTGTGAGATCAGTGCCGGTGTATGATGCGGGGCATCTCTATCTGTGTAATGGTGGTGTGAGATCAGTGCCGGTGTATGATGCGGGGACATCTCTATCTGTGTAATGGTGGTGTGAGATTAGTGCCGGTGTATGATGCGGGGACATCTCTATCTGTGTAATGGTGGTGTGAGATCAGTGCCGGTGTATGATGCGGGGACATCTCTATCTGTGTAATGGTGGTGTGAGATTAGTGCCGGTGTATGATGCGGGGACATCTCTATCTGTGTAATGGTGGTGTGAGATCAGTGCCGGTGTATGATGCGGGGCATCTCTATCTGTGTAATGGTGGTGTGAGATCAGTGCCGGTGTATGATGCGGGGCATCTCTATCTGTGTAATGGTGGTGTGAGATTAGTGCGGTGTATGATGCGGGGCATCTCTATCTGTGTAATGGTGGTGTGAGATCAGTGCTGGTGTATGATGCGGGGCATCTCTATCTGTGTAACGGTGGTGTGAGATCAGTGCCGATGTATGATGCGGGGCATCTCTATCTGTGTAATGGTGGTGTGAGATCAGTGCCGGTGTATGATGCGGGGCATCTCTATCTGTGTAATGGTGGTGTGAGATCAGTGCCGGTGTATGATGCGGGGACATCTCTATCTGTGTAATGGTGGTGTGAGATTAGTGCCGGTGTATGATGCGGGGACATCTCTATCTGTGTAATGGTGGTGTGAGATCAGTGCCGGTGTATGATGCGGGGACATCTCTATCTGTGTAATGGTGGTGTGAGATTAGTGCCGGTGTATGATGCGGGGACATCTCTATCTGTGTAATGGTGGTGTGAGATCAGTGCCGGTGTATGATGCGGGGCATCTCTATCTGTGTAATGGTGGTGTGAGATCAGTGCCGGTGTATGATGCGGGGACATCTCTATCTGTGTAATGGTGGTGTGAGATTAGTGCCGGTGTATGATGCGGGGACATCTCTATCTGTGTGTCACTGATGTAGGAACAGTGGCTCAAATTAATTGAACCCTTTAAAAACACTTATTCAAATCTGTAAAAATTGGCTAATTGCCCACTATGATGCCAGCTCTGAGGTCCAAAACCCGCTTGGGCTACGATATCTTGACTTGCGTTTGACCTGGCGCATCCCTGTACATTTATATGTGGTGTGAGATCAGTGGCACAAAGTTGTTTAACCCCTTTAAAAACACCAGTTACTTACTCAAATCTGTGAAAATTGGCCGCCTGTCCACTTTGATGCCAGTTCTGATGCCCAGACCCCATTTGGGCCAGGCTGGCCTGAGTTTGATGTGTGGCATCACTATCTGTGTAGTGGTGGTGTGAGATCGGTGGTGCAAAGTCGTTTAACCCCTTGATTTACACACAGTCATTTAACCCTTTTGATAACTCCTCTCGCTCCCACTATGATGCCATTTGGGCCACTGTTAGCATTTTTGTCGCTGTATTTAACCCTACTCACCTCAGGACGCCCGCTCAGTTGTACTTTATCATTGTGCTATTTATGTTTCTTATTAAACCTGTAAAAAATAAAAACTCCAAATAAGAAACTGCCGAATAAGAAGCGGAGAAATAGGAAAGCGACTCCAGCCTCGTGTGCCTGCATAGAGGTCAGTGCCATGATGTGGACGGAGATATTCTTACTTCAGGACTTTGTGAAGCTCCTGACATGTCATAGAGTGACAATAGTCAGAAGTGGGTGACTGTACACGGTGGGGTCTCAGTGTCCGGACCCCACTGATCACAACCACTCATGTCAAAGGCTTTCTCACTGGGCAGGTACAAGCTGGGGCACGGTAAGTTACTAATAGGAGCCATAGAGAACCTCGGTAACAGGCGGCCGGGGGCTGTGATGTCAGCACACACTGTGCACAAGGGACACTCACTCTGCTCCGGGACCAGGTGACGGGAAATGCCAGATCTCAGGAGGTAAAGGACCTGGGGTGACGTCACAGTCATGTGACCAGTCACACGTGGGGGAGGAGTCAGAGTGCAGCTGGGGGCGTGTCCTGTGTGAGTGGTGCTGAAGTGTCTGCTGCCTGATCCCCAGGCGGACAGTGCAGAGCAGGGCAGACCGCGCTCAGGAGGCGGACAGTGCAGAGCAGGGCGGACCGCGCTCAGGAGGCGGACAGTGCAGAGCAGGGCAGACCGCGCTCAGGAGGCGGACAGTGCAGAGCAGGGCGGACCGCGCTCAGGAGGCGGACAGTGCAGAGCAGGGCGGACCGCGCTCAGGAGGCGGACAGTGCAGAGCAGGGCGGACCGCGCTCAGGAGGCGGGCAGAGCAGGGCGGACCGCGCTCAGGAGGCGGACAGTGCAGAGCAGGGCGGACCGCGCTCAGGAGGCGGACAGTGCAGAGCAGGGCGGACCGCGCTCAGGAGGCGGACAGTGCAGAGCAGGGCGGACCGCGCTCAGGAGGCGGACAGTGCAGAGCAGGGCGGACCGCGCTCAGGAGGCGGACAGTGCAGAGCAGGGCGGACCGCGCTCAGGAGGCGGACGGTGCAGAGCAGGGCGGACCGCGCTCAGGAGGCGGACGGTGCAGAGCAGGGCGGACCGCGCTCAGGAGGCGGACGGTGCAGAGCAGGGCGGACCGCGCTCAGGAGGCGGACGGTGCAGAGCAGGGCGGACCGCGCTCAGGAGGCGGACGGTGCAGAGCAGGGCGGACCGCGCTCTGGAGGCAGAAAGTGCATGAGGCCGCGGCTACATTGTAGTTACATTGTACAATGTGTTAAATATTGTAGTTACACTGTACAGTGTGTCATACATTGCAGTTATATTGTATAGGAAAGCTGTATATCTTCGTACCGTGTTAGCCAGTAGATAGAAAAATATTACTACTATATAATACTCTCAAGTCTAAATATTTTAGTTATATTGTAGTGTGTTATATACTGCAGTTATATTGTACAGAGTGTGATACATGATACATTGTAGCTACATTGTACAGTGTGGCAGATATTGCAGTTATAGTGTACAGTGTCATACATTGTAGAGTAGTTACATCATACAGTGCTTGTCATATATTGTAGTTACATCGTACAGTGCTTGTCATATATTGTAGTTACATTGTACAGTGTGTCATAGTGTAGTTACATTGTACAGTGTGTGTCATACATTATAGTTACATCATACAGTGTGTCATACATTGTAGTTACATCATACAGTGTGTGTCATACATTATAGTTACATCATACAGTGCTTGTCATATATTGTAGTTACATTGTACAGTGTGTGTCATATTGTAGTTACATTGTACAGTGTGTCATAGTGTAGTTACATTGTACAGTGTGTGTCATACATTATAGTTACATCATACAGTGTGTCATATATTGTAGTTACATTGTACAGTGTGTGTCATACATTGTAGTTACATCATACAGTGTGTGTCATACATTATAGTTACATCATACAGTGCTTGTCATATATTGTAGTTACATTGTACAGTGTGTGTCATATTGTAGTTACATTGTACAGTGTGTCATAGTGTAGTTACATTGTACAGTGTGTGTCATACATTATAGTTACATCATACAGTGTGTCATACATTGTAGTTACATCATACAGTGTGTGTCATACATTATAGTTACATCATACAGTGCTTGTCATATATTGTAGTTACATTGTACAGTGTGTGTCATACATTATAGTTACATCATACAGTGCTTGTCATATATTGTAGTTACATTGTACAGTGTGTGTCATACAGTCATGGCCAAAAGTTTTGAGAATGACACAAATATTAATTTTTACAAAGTCTACTGCTTCACTTTTTCTAATGGCAATTTGCATATACTCCAGAATGTTATAAAGAGTGATCAGCTTAACAGCAATTACTTGCACAGTCAATATTTGGCTAGAAAATGAACTTTATCCCCCAAAACACATTTCAACATCATTGTAGCCCTGCCTTAAAAGGACCAGCTAACCTCTTTTCAGTGATTGCTCCATTAACACAGGTGTGGGTGTTGATGAGGACATGGCTGGAGATCAATCTGTCATGATTAAGTAAGAATGACACCACTGGACACTTTAAAAGGAGGCTGGTGCTTGGCATCATTGTTTCTCTTCTGTTAACCATGGTTATCGCTAAAGAAACACGTGCAGTCATCATTGCAGTGCACAAAAATGGCCTAACAGGGAAGAGTATCGCAGCTAGAAAGATTGCACCTCAGTCAACAATCTATCTCATCATCAAGAACTTCAAGGAGAGAGGTTCCATTGTTGCCAAAAAGGCTCCAGGGCGCCCAAGAAAGACCAGCAAGTGCCAGGACCGTATCTTAAAAGTGTTTCAGCTGTGGGATCGGGCTACCAGCAGTGCAGAGCTTGCTCAGGAATGGCAGCAGGCAGCTGTGAGTGCATCAGCTCACCAAAAAAAACATCATGGACAGACTGATATTCTGCAAAAGGTACAGGCAGTGGACTGCTGAGGACTGGGGTAAAGTTATTTTCTCTGATGAATCCCCTTTTCGATTGTTTGGGACATCAGGAAAACGCCTCATTCGGAGAAGATAAGGTGAGCGCTACCACCAGTCTTGTCTCATGCCAACTGTTAAGCGTCCTGAAACCATTCATGTGTGGGGTTGCTTCTCAGCCAAGGGAATCTGCTCTCTCACAGTCTTGCCTAAAAACACAGCCATGAATAAAGAATGGTACCAGAATGTCCTCCAAGAGCAACTTCTCCCAACCCTCCAAGAGCAGTTTGGCGATCAACAATGCCTTTTCCAGCAAGATGGAGCACCTTGCCATAAAGCAAAGGTGATAACTAAATGGCTCAGGGAACAAAACATAGAGATTTTGGGTCCATGGCCTGGAAACTCCCCAGATCTTAATCCCATTGAGAACTTGTGGTCAATCATCAAGAGGCGGGTGGACAAACAAAAACCTAAAAATTCTGACAAAATGAAAGCATTGATTGTGCAAGAATGGACTGCTGTCAGTCAGGATTTGGTCCAGAAGTTGATTGAGAGCATGCCAGGGAGAATTGCAGAGGTCCTGAAGAAGAAGGGACAACACTGCAAATATTGACTTGCTGCATTAACTCATTCTAACTGTCAATATAAGCTTTTGTTACTCATATGTTTGCAATTATTATATTTCTGTCTGTGATAAAAACATCTGTCAAACACACATAAAAACCAGAGGGCAGAAGATCATGTGAAAATATAATATTTGTGTCATTCTCAAAACTTTTGGCCATATCAACTCGAGATAAGTCTAAAGGAACCTTGAACTCCTCCAGGACTACCAAAAACCAGAGAGACATGGATTCTTACATCACAAAGCACAAATCTGCTTCTGGCCGACCGCTGAACTTAATGGAGGAAGTTCCCGCCATAGACTCTGAGTGTGCAGGGGACTCTTCAGACGATGACAGCTCCACACATACTTCCACGAGAGGATCCAGCCGCATGACAATGAGTAATTTTAAGAAATTACTTGACCAAGCACACGCTCCTATTTTGTCTGAGCTGAAGGACATCAAGCAAGAACTTCAGAAACTAGGGACCAGAGTGGACTGCCTGGAGAAGACTCAGACATCAGTGGTCCGTTTTGGCCGAGCTCTGAGGGCTAAATTTCAAGAACAACAGCGCCATATGAATACGGTGATCACTATGGTTGAAGACCTTGAAAACCGTAATCGTCGCTCAAACATCCGGCTCAAAGGCATCCCGGAGACGGTTACCGCTGCTGAACTAGAGGCTACGGTGCAAGTGATATTCAGCTCACTGATCGGCACTGACAAAGACAAAGGTACTGCGATTGAAATTCAGAGGGTACATAGGGCCCTCCGCCCCAAACCTAACGAGGATAACCGCCACGTGATGTGGTTTGCGGCCTCCTGCGCTTTGTAGATGCAGCGGCGCTACTGGCGGCGGCTCGTAAAAATGGCTCCCCGAAACTGGGAGAACATACTATTGCTCTTTATCCGGACCTATCACAAGCTACTTTAGCCAAGAGACGGATTATCAAACCACTCCTGGACCATCTACGGGCTCATAACCTTATCTACAGGTGGCAGTTCCCATTTGGTTTGTTGATCAGTAAAGGCAGCCTCAGGGTGTCAATCCGGACCCCTGATGATTTACCGGGAGCCTGGGAGAAGCTTGACATACCTCCAATCAGAGTACCGTCTTGGCTTCCAATTCCCCTTGACGAGGATCTGCCTCCGCTTCCAGATTCAGACATTTGGGTAAATGCTGAAGGTAAATCCAAGTCCTCTAAAGCTAAACGTAAGTTAGCGGCAGCTCCAGAGCGTATTCGCACTGAGCCCTGCTCCGACACTGCCTGACTCAAGTTTGCGGTTTCTTCCCTCCTCGTTTGTGAATTCTAAGGCTCTCTTTAATTGCATCTCAGATCTTCTGTAGACTTTCCGTGCCGGATCTCCCTGTACTCCTTCCTTTTTATGATTACACGGAGTATCAGTGTCTGTGCAATGATTTCTGACATCTGATGTCACCTATAAGACAATTAGTAGTCTGATGATTGCCACTTACCTATAAACGACTGAGAAGTCAGGACCTGGAGATCGCTTATGTACAGTCTTCACCTGTTTCTACTGTCCGGATTTGTCCCTGGATTACTTGTTCTGTGAACTGGATCTTTTAGAAGCGAGGCTTTGCCAGTCTTTTTGTTCTTATGATCCGCGTTGTACACTTCCCGTAGACGTCATCACTATAACCCGGACCCCTCTTCACTTGTTAACTGAGCGGTTGGACGAGGTCGTTATCAATCTTTCACATTTGGGAACCGTGAGTTATATATTTATAGTTCCCCCTTGGATTCTCCCCGCGGCTACATATGACTGTTGGAGTTTTGCGTTACCAATGAGAAGCTCCTATTACATCTTGACTGCCCTAACAACAATGTACCTAATTTTCAATCCCAATTATTGTTGGTTGATGTAAGATGTTATTTAATTTGGGAGGTCACGGAGGTACCCTGATGGTGAAGATGCTGATCTTGTTCTCTTCTGGTATCTATAAGGGAATGTTCGGTTTTGAGCATCTGAGGGCTAATACGTACATTTAGTGCTGATTAACCGGGAGGTGTATGGTTTTGTATCATGCCCTGCCAGTTTTGTGGGTATACAGTTGTTTTTAAGTATCTATATGTTAAGAATGTGCATTGCTATGCTTAATCAATATATGCCTCTCCTCTCAGAGATAGCCCATGTTGGGGTAATGTTGCATTATTAGGGGTGGGCGGTACAGCTGGGGCTTCGTGTTCCAGGTTGCTATTGCACTCATACCCCTTTGGTCCTTGTTGGCGACGCAGTCGGGCCCCTCCTGGTGGCCCGGGGGTGTTCGCCCGGCGGGACATTTTCATGTGTCCGACCCCTACTCCCTCCCATCTGTCTTCATATGGGGGGAATCTGGTGGGTCAATACGGGACACATTTATCTCTTCTCCTCTCTTTTCTGTCTCTTACTCTCTCTGTTTCTCCCTCTTCCCTACTCCAACTTACTCCTTCCCTTCCCCGACGGAGTCCGGTGATACGGTTACTCATATTCTACTGGTCTATCCTCTTGGCGTTTTAAGTTGTGGATGGCAAAGACATTATGATGCCTGACCTAACAACTATTTGCTCCCTCAATGTTAAGGGGCTCAATACCGCACAAAAGCGCTCACAAATTTTTGCCCTGTTGAAAAAGCAGAAACCTGCGATTCTCCTTCTACAGGAAACCCATTTTAAAGAATCGAATATCCCTACGCTCACTAAATTTGGCTATTCCTCCTGGTTTCACAGCCACTTTGGTTCTAAGGCCGCAAGAGGGGTTAGTATTGCCTTCAGGTCTGGTCTCCCCTTTGTTCCCCAGACACATCTGACGGACTGTGAAGGTCAATATCTTTTTGTTAAAGGTAAGCTAGGCCCCATGACGCTGACCATTGTGAATTTATACGCTCCAAACACCAACCAAACTCCTTGGATTCTGTCAGTGCTCCCCAAGGTTCGGGCCTTTGCAGAGGGTACGATTGTGTTGGGTGGGGACCTAAATCTGGCGTTGTGCCCCCTTGTGGATTCCTCCAGCAGGAGGCCTCTCGTGGGGAACTCTAAACTTTCCGCTGTTAAACGGGCACTGGCGGCTTTGGATCTGGTGGACACCTGGAGAGCCGCCCAACCTCTGGCGAGAGATTACACCTTTTATTCTATAGTACACAAATCTTACCACCGCTTGGACTACGTCTTTTTATCTAAGCGTTCTCTGTCTTGTGTGGAAGGAGTCTCCATTGGTAATATAGCAATTTCGGATCATGCTCCTGTAACTTTGAAGTTACGCCTTCCTACTGAGTTCAATCGTCCTTTCACTTGGAAACTTAATGAATCCTTTTTAAATTACGAAAGTACTGTGCGAGACTTTAGTGGGAAACTTAAAGAATATTTTACCCTAAATGACAATGAAGAAGTCTCTATCCCGATACAATGGGAGGCCCATAAGGCTTATGTACGTGGTTTGTTTATGTCTCTGGGTTCCTTTAAGAAAAAACAACGCAATGAGGAGATTGATGCGCTTCTACGCACAATCAACACTCTTGAACAAGCACATAAGTTATCCAAAGCGGAAAGTACATTGGAGGAACTACTGTCAGCTAGGACCAAACTTAAGACATATTTGTCCTTGAAATTCATGAGGTCCCCTCCTCTACGCGAGACAGAGACTGTATGCTCACGGGGACCGCGGTGGTAAGTTGATGTCCGCTTATGTTAGAGCCACCCGGCCAAACACATTCATCTCCGCGATTCGCAAACCGGATGGTTCCCGGGTGTCCACCTCTAAATTGATAGGGGAACAGTTTTGTTCCTACTATGAAACCTTATATGGTCTACACCCTAACAGATCCTCATCCCAACAACGTGCACATCTGGGAAAGGTCAAATCCTTTTTAAACTCATTGCAACTTCCATCTCTCTCTTCGGAAGAACAGGCAGCTCTTATGAAACCCTTCAGCGGGGAGGAGATCTTGCAGGTACTTAAGTCCATCCCATCGGGGAAGAGCCCAGGTCCTGACGGTCTTCCGATAACTTATTACAAAAAATTGAGCCAAGTATTACTGCCGCAATTGGACCGATGGTGCGGGTCTCTAGCACAGGGTGAAGGGCTTCCGGCGCAGGCCCTGATGGCCCATATAGCTGTGATACCAAAAGAGGGGAAGGACTCCACCCTGTGCAGTAGTTATAGACCAATTTCCTTGCTAAATGTAGACGTAAAATTATGGGCAAAATTATTGTCTTCCCGCTTGCAGAGTCTCCTACCCGCTTGATTCATAGAATCATAGAATGGTAGAGTTGGAAGGGACCTCCTGGGTCATCTGGTCCAACCCCCTGCTCAAAGCAGGATTCTCTAAATCATCCCAGACAGATGTCTATCCAGCCTCTGTTTGAAGACTTCCATTGAAGGAGAACTCACCACCTCTTGTGGCAACCTGTTCCACTCATTGATCACCCTAACTGTCAAAAAGTTTTTTCTAATATCTAATCTGTGTCTCCTCCCATTCAGTTTCATCCCATTGCTTCTAGTCTTTCCTTGCGCAAATGAGAATAAAGATGATCCTTCTACAATGTGACAGCCCTTGAGATATTTGTAGACAGCTATTAAGTCTCCTCTCAGTCTTCTTTTTTGCAAGCTAAACATTCCCAAATCCTGCAACCGTTCCTCATAGGACATGGTTTGCAGACCGGTCACCATTCTGGTGGCTCTTCTCTGAACTTGCTCCAGTTTGTTGATGTCTTTTTTAAAATGTGGTGCCCAAAACTGGACACAGTATTCCAGATGAGGTCTGACCAAAGAGGAGTAGAGGGCAATAATGACCTCACGTGATCTAGACTGTATGCTTCTGTTGATACATCCTAGAATTGCATTTGCCTTTTTTGCTGCTGCATCACACTGTTGACTCATGTTAAGTCTGTGATCAATTAGTATACCCAAGTCTTTTTCACATGTGCTGTTACTTAGCCCTATTCCTCCCATTTTGTATATGTTTTTTCATTTTTATTGCCCAGATGTAGTACTTTGCATTTTTCCCTGTTAAAATCCATTCTGTTAGTTGCTGCCCACTGCTCCAGTTTATGTATATCTTTTTGAATCCTCTCTCTCTCTTCTCTAGTATTAGCTACCCCTCCTAGCTTTGTGTCATCAGCAAATTTGATCAGTTTACCCTCAATTCCTTCATCTAAATCATTGATAAAGATGTTGAACAATACAGGGCCCAAAACAGAGCCTTGTGGTACCCCACTTGAGACATTCTTCCAACTGGATGTGCAGCCATTTACAACCACTCTTTGGGTCCGATCACTAAGCCAGTTATGAATCCACCTAACAGTTGCCTTGTCCATTCCATACTTAGTCATTTTTTCAATAAGGATTGTGTGAGATACTTTGTCAAATGCTTTGCTGAAGTCAAGATATACTATATCTACAGCATTTCCCTGATCCACCCAGTCAGTGATTCTGTCATAGAAGGAAATTAAGTTAGTCTGACATGACTTATTAGTTACAAACCCATGCTGACTCTTTTTAATCACTTCATTCTTATCCAGGTACTTGCATACATGTTCTTTAATAATTTGTTCAAAGATCTTGCCTGGTATAGAAGTCAGACTCACCGGCCTGTAGTTCCCTGGGTCCATCTTCTTCCCCTTTTTGAAGATAGGAACAACATTTGCTCCTGGGTGATTCACCCAGACCAGACGGGGTTTGTCCCTGGGAGAGAGGGCAGGAGTAACACGTGCCGAGTTCTTAGTTTAATACATTATGCTGGGAGTCGGGGAGTTCCGTTGGCGTTGCTGGGGACGGACGCGGAGAAGGCATTTGATAGAATCGATTGGACTTTCATGAGATCGGTATTGCTGAGGTTTGGTCTGCCGCCGGCCTTTGTGACATCGATTTTCTTGCTCTACAATCAACCGACGGCTTCAGTCAAAGTGAACGGTGCCTTCTCGCGTTCGTTCTTGGTCGCCAACGGAACCAGGCAGGGATGCCCATTGTCTCCATCCCTATTTGTTCTTTGCATGGAGACTCTTTTGCAATGGATCCGAACTCGGAGTCAGTTGCGGGGTCTCATAGTTGGGGAGCGACACCATCTAACGGCTGCATATGCTGATGACCTGTTACTATTCCTCTCTGACCCACAGCAAGCATTTCCCGAGTTGATGAAGATTTTCGAGATGTTCGGTGAGATCTCGAATTTCAAAGTCAACTACCAGAAATCTGAGGCCTTAAATGTGTCGGTCCCCTCATGTCACATTGCTACTTTGCGCAGTATGTTTCCCTTCCAATGGCTGTCACGAGGTATTATATATCTTGGTATAAAGTTGAGCAGAGATATTTCTGCGATCTTCCCGAATAACCATATCCCGGCGCTGGAAAAGATTAGGAAGAGACTTGAGTCACTACGAGTCCCCTTCATGTCTTGGCTTGGCCGGAAAACATATTTGGTCTCTTATATAATGCCCAAACTGCTGTACATTATCCAGGCTGCTCCTGTGTTTGTACCAAAGTCCTTTTTTAAGAATGTACGGAGCCTCTTTCTGAACTTTTTGTGGAGGGGCGGTAGAAGTAGAGTTGCTTATAAAATTTTGAGGCTACCTCGTAGAGCGGAGGTATTAACCTCACGGATTTGGAGACCTACTATGAATCAATACAGCTCTTACGCTGGTTAGACATCTGCAGACATGTTGGGAACTCGGACTCAGCCATAATAGACCTGGAATTACTGTCGAGCAGGGATAGAGCTGCTTTTTGGGTTCCCGCTTTGGGAAACACGACTAAGGTGCTACGAAATCCGATGCTGAAGGGGTTAATGACTGTATGGAAACGCAACGGGTCAGACTCACGTCTGTCGCCCTTCCCCTCTCCGCTGTTGCCGGCCAGTCTTATCCCGTTCGCTAACTCGTCATCTGATATAGACGCCATTTCCTTAGACCTGTGGTCCCGACTGCGTGTTCCCATATCATTCTTCATGCCGCATGGTTCACTGCCCTCTGAGACGTTTCTCTTGGAACACCTCTTACCTTTTGTCCCAAACTTTCTACAACGACGACATTTTCAATTCAATTGTAAAACCTTTAATTTAAACCATTCAACTACACGCAGCGCCACCCAGTTTGAACAACAACTACTTGAGGCCTCATTTCCCCGATGTTCTCTCTCTACTATGTACGCATCTCGGATAACACCTGCTGAAGTGTTTAAGCCTTCCTACTTAATTGAGTGGGAACGCGAGTTGGGTTGTTGCTTTTCAGAAGAAACAACACAGCAGATCTTGAACCGCTCACACGGATTCTCACGTTGTGTACGGCTAAAAGAAAATTCGTTAAAATTGTTGACCCGCTGGTACATAACACCGGAGATGTTGCAGAAATGGGGCCTCACTGTTGATGCTTTATGCTGGAGATGTAGATCTGCCAGAGGTACTTTGTCACATATTTGGTGGCACTGCGCTGCGGTTGCCCCTTTTTGGAAAACAGTAGAAGACACCACCCGTAGGATCTGTGATCCGAACTTTACACTCACCAGGGACTTGGTACTGCTCTGGTGTAACACCCCTAATTATACCCCACATAAAAAGAAACTTAGCACTCACCTTCTGATGGCAGCCAGATGGTTGATCCCTCTTCAATGGCGATCGGTGACTCCGCCGACACTAGATATGTGGCTTGCAAAAGTGGACGACATATACAAATTGGAAGACCTCACAGCCAGATTGGAATTGCGTTACACGGCATTTGAGAAACTTTGGGCTCCTTGGGTAGACTACAAGGCTTCAGACTAGCTCTGAATCCAGTGCCACTTGGATGGTTGAGTGGTTGAATGGTAGACATCGGACTCCGTCACCTCCTTTCCTTCACTCCTTCCCCCCCACCCTCCCCACCGCTTCTCCATTTCTATATCTTCACTCATTCTATCTTTCCTCTGATTTGTACTCAAGTCGCCCTTGACTTATTCTCCCACACATTGGGCTCTCTTCCTTATTTTCTTTCTTCTCTGTTTTCTTCTTTTTCCTTGTTCTACATGAGGTTTAATTCATTTGGTTTTAATTTGTTTTTGCTTAAACGTGATGTAACGTAATGTTTGTTTCTTTGTTTCTTTGCTTTATACTGTTGTACTCTCTTTGTGAAATAAACAGAGAATTTACAAAAAAAAAACTTTTGGCCATGACTGTACATTGTAGTTACATCATACAGTGTGTGTCATACATTATAGTTACATCATACAGTGCTTGTCATATATTGTAGTTACATTGTACAGTGTGTGTCATATATTGTAGTTACATTGTACAGTGTGTGTTATATTGTAGTTACATCGTACAGTGCTTGTCATATATTGTAGTTACATTGTACAGTGTGTCCTACATTGTAGTTACATCATACAGTGTGTGTCATACATTATAGTTACATCGTACAGTGCTTGTCATATATTGTAGTTACATTGTACAGTGTGTGTCCTACATTGTAGTTACATCATACAGTGTGTGTCATACATTATAGTTACATCGTACAGTGCTTGTCATATATTGTAGTTACATTGTACAGTGTGTGTCATATTGTAGTTACATTGTACAGTGTGTCATATATTGTAGTTACATTGTACAGTGTGTCATACATTATAGTTACATCATACAGTGCTTGTCATATATTGTAGTTACATCATACAGTGCTTGCCATATATTGTAGTTACATTGTACAGTGTGTGTCATACATTGTAGTTAATGCCAAAAAAACTGACCAGCACCTCCAAACATAATAAAGCAAGTGTGATCAGGTGCAAGCCACTATGACTGCATAATATACAAAAAACTGAATACATAATAACTCTGCAAGCGCTAAGATGCAAGCAAACATTGAATATATTATATAGAAAATACTTATAAAAAATGAAGGTGCTTAGCACCTAAATTGGGCAATTCATGAGAACCCATCAACCATGGCAAGGTGACCTTTCTTGGATGGGAACCTAAACCTAATATTTATCAATCTTGCTTCTCCTGGGCTAAACGCCAACAATAAAGGGCAGATTGGACCCAGCATTCATTAAAAACAGTCTTAGGCCTCTTTTCTCTTCTGATGTTTCAGGTACTGGACAAACCAGTAGCGGTGTTATCTGTGTCTGTGTGTCATTTGTGTGTCGTTCATGTGCTGTCCGTGTGCCACGTATAAGAATAGAATGCAGAACAGAAATTACAGATGTTGCAGCGCGATAGATAGATAGACTGTGTGTGTGATACAGTATACAGTGTGTGATACAGTGTGCTTGTCATAGCTGATACACATGTCTGCAGGGCAGGAATTTCAGGGCCCCATACTGGCAACATTTTTGGGCCCCCATGATACTCTTCAGCCCTCGAACCTTCCACAGTCCCACTGCCCACTCTTGGAAAAACTCCACTTCTGCGCCACGTCCTTATCAATCACATAGTAACAGTTCCCATCAAACACCAGATCACATACATAGGCAGCAGCTTTTGTTTTGCCCAGTAGAGTTTTTTAGCCACCACCACAACACGGTAGACTCCTTTTGCCGGACCCTACTCTAACCTATTAATCATTTCTTAAAATATCCAATACTCTTTTTAGGTATATTGTTATTTATTTTTCTTTAACCCCTTAATGACCGCCGATACGCCTTTTAATGGCGGTTGTTAAGGGTACTTAAACCACAGCGCCGTGAATTCATGGCGCTGTGGAAAAAGTGTATAGCGCCCCCCAGAGTCGGAATTTCTCCGAGGTCTCGGCTGCCAGGGGTAGCCGAGACCCCAGAGAACATGATTCGGGTTGGTTTTTACCGACCCCGCTTTTGCGATCACCGTTATTAACCGTATAACGGCCACCGCAAAAAAAAAGCCGTGATTTTGCATTTACTTTCTCACACCTCAGAGGAGAGAGAAATAGGGTCCCCAATCCCCCCCTGGTACCTCCCGGTGGACCTCAGGCCCTCCTGCATGCTCCAGTGGTCGCTGCCATCTTTTTCCGGGAATAAAATGGCGGGCGCATGCGCGGTGCACCCACCAAATCTGCCGTCCGGCAGATTCCATTCATTCATTGAACGTACATTGTGATCACTGTGATAAACCCTATCACAATGATCAAAATAAAAAAAAGTAAATAACCCCCCCCCTTCATCACCCCCTTAGTTAGGGAAATATAATGAAATATATTTATTTACTTTTTTCCATTAGGTTTGGGTTGGAATTAGGGTTAGGGTTGGAATTAGGGTTGGGATTAGGGTGAGGTTGGGATTAGGGTTAGGGGTGTAATGGGGTTAGGGTTGGAGCTAGAATTGAGGGGTTTCCACTATTTAGGCACATCAGGGGGTCTCCAAATGCAGCATGGCGCCACCATTGATTCTAGCCAATTTTACGTTCAGAAAGTCAAATGATGCTCCCCTCCCTTCCGAGCCCAGACGTGTGCCCAAATAGTGGTATACCCCAACATATGGGGCATCAGCGTACTCAGGACAAATTGCACACCAGCTTTAGGGGTCTAATTTCTCCCTTTCCCCTTGGGAAAATAAAAAAAAAATGGCTAAAAAATCAGTTTTGTGGAAAAAGAAAATGATTTTTTATTTTCACGGCTTTACGTTATAAACTTCTTTGAAGCACTTGGAGGTTCAAAGTGCTCACCACGCATCTAGATAAGTTCCTTAGGGAACTTAGCTTCCATAATGGGGTCACTTGTTGGAGGTTTCCACTGTTTAGGCACATCAGGGGGTCTCCAAACGCGACATGGCGTCCGATCTCAATTCCAGCCAATTCTGCATTGAAAACGTCAAACGGCGCTCCTCCCATGCACCCTAACAGTGGTTTACCCCATATATGGGGTATCTGCATATTCAGGAGAAATTGCACAACAAATTTTGTGGTTCGTTTTCTCTTTTTGTGAGTGTCAGGCTGCGCGGAGTACCCGGCTAACCTGAGGTGAGGTGATCTGACAGCGTGGGAAAAAGATCAGAAACTTTCCCATGCTAATTAGTTCATCCCCAGTCAGACAGGGAACCTGCGCTGACATGATTTCATTCATTCTGCAGTGGTTTACAGCGGGGGACCAGACTGAATGGCAAAGAGGTATGGATATTGTTGTTTTTTTTTATTTTTTTTTGGTTACAGGAGAACAAGGGATTCAGCTGGATTGGCAGAGTAATAAATTTTGGTCAAAACCTTTGTGTAATTATTTCATTAAAATAATTTTTATTGTGTGTGTCTTTTTTAACCCTTTCCTACTATAGGATTAATAATTTTATAGTTGTCTTATTGACACTTCTCCATTATTAACCCGGATTAATGTCACCTTTCAATAGCAAGGTGAAATTAACCCTTATTAACCCATGAGCCACTGCTAAAGGCAATGGGAATAGAGAGGCTAAGTGCCAGAAAAGGCGCATCTTATAGATGTGCCTTTTCTGGGGTGGTTGGGGCCAGATGTTTGTAGCCAGGGGGGCCCAAAAACAATGGTCTCTCTCTAGGCTATTAATATCTGCCCTCACTCACTGGCTTTCCCTCTCTGGCGGAGAAAATTGCGTGGGAGCACACGCAATTTTTTTTCCGCGATTATAGCCTTAAATTTAACCCTAGAGTTCCAAATTTTTCCTAACACAAACTACTAAATTGATTAAACACTGAAATATATAAATTGTTTTGATATGACATGGTTTACTATATATAAAAATATAATAAAGCAAAGTAATTAGCGGTGCCGCAACATGCCACACCGTCTGGCAAGCTGTTTATACAGTGGTTCGGCTGCGCTGCATGTATCACACATTGCGGGCCCCATCTCTGCTTCTATTCACAGGGCCCCATACACCAGTAATAGCAGCAATGCCCAATGACGGCCCTGGGGTGTGTATGTCATACATTGTACAGTATGTGTGTCATACATCGTACAGTGTGCTTGTCATACACTGTGAATACATTATACAGCTGTGTGTCATACATTATGGAGTGTGCTTGTCATACACTAGTTATATTGTACAACTGTGTGTCATACTTCATACAGTGCTTGTCATACACTGTGTATACATTGTACAGTGTGCTTGTCATACACTGGATACATTGTACAGTGTGCTTGTCATACACTGTGGATACATAGTACAGCGTGCTTGTCATACACTGTGGATACATAGTACAGCGTGCTTGTCATACACTGTGGATATATTGTACAGCGTGCTTGTCATACACTGGATACATAGTACAGCGTGCTTGTCATACACTGTGGATACATAGTACAGCTTGCTTGTCATACACTGGATACATAGTACAGCGTGCTTGTCATACACTGTGGATACATAGTACAGCGTGCTTGTCATACACTGTGGATACATAGTACAGCGTGCTTGTCATACACTGTGGATACACAGTACAGCGTGCTTGTCATACACTGGATACATAATACAGCGTGCTTGTCATACACTGTGGATATATTGTACAGCGTGCTTGTCATACACTGGATACATAGTACAGCGTGCTTGTCATACACTGTGGATACATAGTACAGCGTGCTTGTCATACACTGTGGATACATAGTACAGCTTGCTTGTCATACACTGTGGATACATAGTACAGCGTGCTTGTCATACACTGTGGATACATTGCACGGCGTGCTTGTCATACACTGTGGATACATTGTACAGCGTGCTTGTCATACACTGGATATATTGTACAGTGTGCTTGTCATACACTGTGGATACATTGTACAGTGTGCTTTTCATACACTGGATACATTGTAGAGTGTGCTTGTCATACACTGTGGATACATTGTACAGTGTGCTTGTCATACACTGTGGATACTTGTTGTGAATGGACTTGAAATGAGTTCTGAGCAGAGGCTCCCTCTGGTGGTTACAAGCGGTACTGGACTGTCCAGTGAAGATTGTGAGGAGTGGGAATCAGGTGTTACTGACTGGTCTTATATAAGGGAGTCGCCTTCCCATCAGGGTTGCCGGTGATCAATTGTTCTGGTCTCAATCCTTGAGTCCTGTTTCCTTTGTAGCCTGCTGTGTCGTGTCTGCATCTCCTGCTAACAGATAAGACATTTTCTTCTTTTTGTTTTTGTGCTTGATTTTTGCATTTTGTCCTGCACTTCTGTGGGGGCCTTCAGGGTCCCCTCCGGGGGCTTTTGCCCTCTCAGTTTAGTTCAGCCACTGATGTTTGTACTTTTGCTTTTTCCAGTTTTTTCAGTGGCTGCTGTTTTGATTTTGTTACACCAGAGAACTAATTTAGGTGCCAAAAACAGAACAAATCAGTGCGATGTCAACGAGAATAATGTAGAAAAAATCCTTTATTAAATATCAGCATAGCAAGGTAAAAGGGATAACATGAGGGCTACAAGTTACACGCATATCCAGCATAAGCCCGGGCAGAGAAAGGCTGCAACAACATTCGGAAGCACCATATAATGTAATGTAAATGACAGGTATCTACAAGTAAAGACCATAATATATTAGGGGCATACAGAATCATAAGACCCCATCATACCTGCCCTACCATGATATATAATGCATTAATCATGTAAACAATGCATCATATGCCAAACGTTGGCAAAGTAATGGTACATACCGGGTGTCACAGCGTCTCCCGCCCTCCCGACGCGCGTTTCGGAAGTTCCTTCCAACTTCTCTGGTGTATTGCCTTTTTTACCTGCACTCCTCAGCTACCGAAACATAACAGATACTGTTATGTTTCGGTAACTGAGGAGAAATGGCAAAAAATAGCAAAAGCGGTAATACACCAGAGAGGCTGGAACCTATTGGATTGCAGTAACCTGAACTAACCACACAACTAGAGGTAGCCGTGGAGCGTTCCTACGTTGATCCTAGATGCCTCGTCACAGCCTGAGAGATAACTACACCTAAAGGCAGAAAGATGAAAGCTATCTGCCCGTAGCAGATCCCCAAAGAAAATAGGAAGCCCCCAAACATGTAATGGCGGTTTAGACAAGAAGAAAGCAACGGACACAGACAGAAAATAGAATGAGCAAACGCTGGGGCCCAATCTGTCTAGACAGAAAAGTATTTTATTATTATTATTATTATTATTATACATTTTATAGCGCCATTTATTCCATGGCGCTTTACATATGAAAAGGGAAAAAATAGACAGATACAATAAAACATGTGCTAGACAAGGGACACACAAGTACAGAAGAGAGAGGACCCTGCCCGCGAGGGCTCACAGTCTACAGGATGGGTGAGAATACACTAGGGAGGGTAGAGCTGGTCGTGCGATGGTTCAGTAGACTGAGGATCATTGCAGGTTGTAGGCTTGTCGAACAGGTGGGTCTTCAGGTTTTTCTTGAAGGTCTCCGTTGTTGGTGAAAGTCTGATTTTTTTGCGGCAGGGAGTTCCAGAGTATGGGGGAAGCCCGGGAGAGTCTTTGTATGCGGTTGTGGGAAGAAGAGATAGGGGGGAGTCGAAGAAGGAGATCTTGAGAGGATCGAAGGTTCGTGTAGGTAGGTGCGGGAGACCATGTCACAGAGTATGGAGGAGAAAGGTTGTGGATGGCTTTGTAGCCTGGTTAAGGTTTTGAACTGGAGCCTCTGGGCATAGGAAAGCCAGTGAAGGGCCTGGCATAGTGGGGAGGCTGGGGAATAGCGGGAAGACAGGTGGATTAGTCGTGCAGCAGAGTGTAGGATGGACTGGAGTGTGCCAGAGTGCTAGAGGGAGGCCAGACAGTAGGAGGTTGCAGTAGTCGAGGCGGGAGATAAATAAGGGCGTGCACTATGTGTTTTTGTGGTTTCATGGTTGAGGAATGAGCGTTATCCGGGAAATTTTTGAGTTTGAGGCGGCAGGAGGTGGCGAGGGCTTGGATATGTGGTTTGAAAGAGAGGGCAGAGTCGATGATCACCCCAAGGCACCGAGCGGTGGGACTGGGGAAAGCGAGCAGCCATTGACATTGATGGATAGGCCTGGTGGAGGGGTAGAATGAGGTGGGGGAAAGATGATGAATTCTGTTTTGTCCATGTTCAGTTTGAAAAGCGAGCAGAAAAGAAGGCTGAGATAGCAGACAGACACTGTGGGATTTTGGTCAGTAGGGAGGTGAGTCAGGTCCAGATAGGTAGATCTGCGTGTCATCGGCATAGAGGTGATACTGCAAGCCATGGGATTGTATGAGCTGTCCCAGGCCGAAGGTGTAGATGGAGAAGAGTAGGGGTCCTAGGATGAGCCTTGGGAACACCGACAGACAGGGGGCGAGAGTGAGGAGGTGGTGTGTGAGAGGGAGACACTAAAAGTTCGGTCTGGTTAGTATGATGAGATCCAGGATAGGGCCAAGTCTGTGATGCCAAGAGATGAGAGAATCTGTAGGAGGAGGGAATGGTCTACGGTGTCAAGGCAGAAGATAGGTCCAGGAGAAGGAGACAGAGTAGTGTCGCTTGCTCTTGGCGGTTAGTAGGTCGTTGGTGACTTTAGTTAGGGCAGTTTCATGTTGAGTGATGCGGTCGAAAGCCTGATTGTAACGCGTCAAAGAGGGAGCAGGAGGAAAGGTGGGAGGCAGTTCAAGATATTACATGCTGTTCCATAGTTTTGAGGCGAAGGGAGAAGAGATATCGGGCGATAGCTAGACGCTGAGGATGGGTCGAGGGAGGGCTTTTTTGAGGATCGGGGTGATTGAGGCATGTTTAAGGATGAAGGAAGACACCATTTGTAAGTGAAAGGTTGAAGAGGTGTGTGAGAGTAGGGATGAAGACTGTGGCAAGGTTAGGGATGAGGTGGGACGGGAGTGGTCAAGCGCGCAAGTGGTGAGGTGTGATCTTGACAGGAGAGTGGAAGCTGATCTTCTGTCATGGTGGTGAAGCTGGTTTTGGAAGAAACAGGGCTGAGTGGGCTAGAGGGGCATTGGGGGCTGCGGGCCAAAGCCTTCTCTGATAGTATCAATCTTTTGCTTAAAGAAGGAGGCAAAGTCTTCGGCAAAATGAAGGAGAGGAGGAGGGTGCGTGGGATGGAGTAGAGAATTGAAAGTGTTGAAGAGCTGTTTAGGGTTGTGAGACCAGGGAGGATATGAGAGATGCAAAGTAAGTTTGTTTTGCGGCAGAGAGCGGGACTTGAAGCGGCAAGGGACTGCTTTATGCTTGAAGTGCTCGATGGATGGGTTCTTTTCCATCCCGCTCGTAACCCTGGAAGCCCGTCTCAGTTTTTGGCGGTGGGCAGCCATTGCCTTTATTGACGAGTTTTGCTCTGCATGAGGGGGGGGGCCCCAATCAAGTGGGGTTTTTATTGGGTGTTAAAAAATGGGCAGCAGCATCTGTGTATTAATTAGGCATGTCTTGAAGGGGGAGGGATTCAGGGCGTTTAAATTGGGTGTTTGAGATTTCTGCGAGGGGGGGTGAGTTTGTGAGTGGGGATTACTCAAAAGGAGGGGAAAAAGAATGCAGTAGGTTGTGGCAGCGGGGGAGTGGGGAGTTAGTAATTTTGGGGGAACAGAGACGGGGGAAATAAGGCCCCCGTGTGACCCCTTTGTGAGGGGAAAAAAGGACCTTGGTGGGGCCAAAGGGAAACGTGAGCGAAAGAATTTAGGGGTTCCGGGGGAAGGCAATGGGGAGTTGAAGTCGCCCTAATGAGGTGGGGATGTCACAGAGGAAAGGGGGTACCAGGTGGTGAAGGGGTCGAGAAAGGGGGAGAGGCAGTTCCGGGGGGGGGAAAAGACACCCCTTGGGGTTGGGGGGAATAGATGCGACGAGTGCACTTCAACGGGGAAAACGCGAGGTTTGGAAAATTTTAATGGGGGAAAGGGCGGTTTTAGACAAGTAACCCCAATCCTCCACCCTTTGTTGCTGGGGCGAGGTGTAAAAAAATGAAGCCGCCATAGGGGCGCGTGGAAGGCTGTGTCAGGGGGGTGACCAGGTTTCAGTGATGGAAGGAAGGGAGTTTGTTGGGATAAAGAGGTCGGGACAAAAACGTTTTTGCAGACGGGGGGCGTTTTTCCATATGCCCGGGGGGGGGGCGGGGAGGGGGGGGGATGGATAGGTTTAGGTTTTCAGGGGGCAAAAACGTTTAAGATCGTGGGGGGGGGGTTTAAAAATATGGGGTTTGATGAGGGGGCCGGTTTGGGGGACATCGCCGCGATGGGGTAGAACAAGCTTA
>JARQOD010000006.1:251973099-252028219 GCA_033576555.1 Oophaga sylvatica
TTTTAAATTTGTGTTTCATGTTCACGTATCTGTGAGCTTTCTTTTTGGAGTGCAGATTACCCCAGTTTTATTCAACCATCCCGGGTGAGTCTGCTGAGCGTGTGTCACTCCCTTCCTTAAATTTTTTTCTTAATTGGTGCTGCCTCCATTTTAGGGGAAAAAAATCTAACTATAGTGTGACGGCTTCCAATCCTTTTCAATAAAAGGGTTGCAAAAATATAAAAAGTACACAAAGGAGCTTTTCCAAGAAAGTGAATGTTGTGTTTCGTGTTCACGTAGTCTGTGAGCTTTTCATTTTGTGAGTGCGATTACGCTCGTTTGTACTTCAACCACTGCCGGTTTGTAGTCTGCTGAGTGTTTTTTTCCCCCTCATTTTCAAAATTTTCTTAATTGTGCGCTCCATTTTAGGGGAAAAAAAATCAATTATTGTGTGACGCGTTTCCACCCGTATACAATACATGGTTCAAAATTAGAAGTAAAAAAAGGGGGCCTTTTCACAATACTAAAACATTGCCCGCAGGGTTCATGATCTGTGGGGAATAACCCCCTTTTGGGCCTTTAAAACTTTTTGACTTTTTTTATCAATCTACCAGATAAAGAAGCAGGGAAAGGCACGGGTCTGTCGGGGCCGTGGATTTGCAGGGGGAGAGGACGTGGGGATTCGTGCGCTGCCGCACATGACACAGCATCCACCATTTTCCCCCTGAGCGTTCCTTTATGCGCCTTTGTGGGGCTCAGCGACCCCCCCCGCTGGTGAAGAACAAATTGAAGCCGTTGTTGGTTTGGGTGGCAGCCAAGGGATCGACTTCAATACCTTCCACCTCCCTCAGGACCACGCACGTTGAACAACCTCATCTCTTACCGCCTGCCAAAGCCAGGCAGTCAGAGAGCTCTGTACAAGGAGCCAGCTGAGCTCTCTTTGTTCTCAGAAACTGTTGGTTGGAAACACCCAGCCCAAACAGCATTTTGGAAGGGAAAAGAGGCCCGATGCAGTGATCGCAAAAAGCTGTGTCTCTTGAATCTAAGGGGGGTGAGCCCGTGCCGTGGTCGCCCCCGCAGAACGCATCTTGATGATAACTCATTGCCAGTTTTGTTGGAAAGGGCTGGCCAGACCACCCAAAAACAGGGAGGTGTTGGAAAAGGGAGTGGTGGGGATGAGAGGGCCAAGACCCAACATGGCGTAGGGAAAAGGAAAGGGGGTGGGGGCTCGAGGGAAAAATTGCACCCAAAGGTCCAAACAGTAGGGAGAGGGGGGGAGGGGGTGCAGACTCGCTTGCCTGTAGCCCCCAGTTTGGCACCCCTTTTGGGCAGTTCTCTTACAAAAGCCCAACCCGGGGGCTCCCCGACTTGTTGCGTGGCCTTTTTTGAACAGTTGAGATGAAAAATGTCAGTAACCTTAATACAACAAATATGTGGAAACATGTGGGGTAAAAGCACTTTGTTGAGTTACCAAAGACCACTGGAATGAGGCCCCCTACACCCCCTACTCTTCGCTCCTTTTGGGAGTTTTCCCCTCAGTTCCAAAAAGCGGAAGGGCTTCCTCAAAGGTCGCCTGGAAAACCCTCGTCACTGTTGCCAAAGGAAAACAGTGTTATTCCCCCACAGGGAAGTTCCTGCATCCTCACACACCCAGGCCACAAAACAGCCATCGGTAGCCGGGCGGGGAAAAAAAGACGGCCTACTGGGCAAACCATCACGAGCACAGGCTTGAATCTGCATTGCAAAACCCCGTCCTTAAAAAGCTGTCATTCGGCTGGTGGAGTGAAGTTTCCGTGAATTAATGGCTTTGGCATCCCCAAAAAAGTGCCCAGCGATTTTTTTTCAGCAGGAAACCCTCCCTGGTCTGAAAAAAGCATTTGAGGAAAAAAATTAAAACTGCGCTACAAAACCCGTCAGTACAATCCACCGACCACCGATGGTGGACCAGAAACCCTGGCCAGGGACAAACCCTTTATCACTCCCCGGGGGGTGAATTGGGGAAAAGGGGTACAGATTTTGGAGGGGGCGCTGTAGTGTTCTGCCAAACCCAAAGGATTGCCGGAAATCAAGTCTGTCCACATTGATCCCCCCTATCCATTCCCCAGAAACATCGCTGCAGGACCAAAGGTCTACCTCCCAAAGGACCCGGGACCTTACCTGAGCGCCCGTTTGAGCACACCGTGGCCAAAGGCACGGGCCGTTCTGAAATTATTCCCCATGGGGAATCGAACCCAACCAGCGCAGGGGGTCTGGAACCCTCAAGCAGGGAGGACGTGTGGTTTTTGCCAGCGAATCTCCAGCCAGGTTGGGTATGTGTGAAAAAGGGCCAAAATTTTGGGTGGCAGTCGGGGCCTTGGAAACCTCACTAATACCATTCTGGCACATGTCCAATTGGCGTGCAGATTTTTTTTGGGGGCTACCGGGGATTTTGATGCACTGCCAAAAGGGTCCCCCTAGAGTGCCTCACTTGGACTTTCCAGCATCCCAGTTTCGCGCATTGCCTCTGCAACGCAATTGCCTTCCCTGAACACGCATCATATGTGAGTATCCCCCAGGTGGAAAATTCAACGTTAATATTTGGGCGGTTGTGTACGCAGCCAGCATTTAGGAGTATCAGCTGATCGGGCAATCAACAAAATTTGCGCCGTCCACATTCACATTAATGGTGGGCCATTAAAGGCATTGCCACGTTTTGGTGCTTTTTGATGAGTAAACGCGGATGGCGAGGCAGATAAATGCATAGTCCCCTGACTGTCCCCCCTTTTTGCCCCTGCTTCAAAAAACACTAAAGAAAAAGGGGAGAGGTTTTGGAAAAGTGGGGTTTGGGGGTCACAAAATTTCCCTCACCTTCGGAAAATCAGCGCAAAGTGGTTCCTCCAAAGGGGGGGCGGGCTCCTTTTTGAGGAGGAGAGGAGGGAGTCAATGGAGGGAAGACATCCTCCCGGGGGGTACACAAGCTCTGTCATATGTGAGCGGGGTGGGGTGATGCAGAGCAGGCAGAGTAACGCCTCTTTCAGAGGGGAGCGTTTCTTTGCCAGTTTGGGGGTCGCGCACAAGGGGGGTTTTATGCGCGTGCCTAAAAAACGACCGCCGCCGCCCCATTTTCCGGTCGTTATTGGGGGTACACCCTCCTAACCCCGCTACCCGGACAAAGTCAAAAGCCATCACACCGTTGAACCGGGAGGGAAAAAAGGGGGAGTACCAAGACACCTGGTGCAAACCTAATGTTCTACCTTACTGCCGAGCACTGTTTTTTTTTTTTTTTTTCAAAGCTCTGTGCGTCGAGGCAGTGTAAAAGCTCTGCAAAAAAGGGAGACAGCAGTCTCTGCAAGGGAAAGACCAGTATTTCAAAAAAGTGGGAAGTTTTGTGGCAGGCCCCCAAATGTCTACACCTCAGAGGGTCCAGTCGCGGGAGGGAACGTATCCGCAAATGGTGACGACTACTTGGGTTTGTTCAGTGTACTCCCCGATGGCTTTCCCCATTCAAGTTTTGGGTCTCAAGCTGGATAAAGGCCAGAGTTAGCCGTATGCTTGGGGGGGCTTGCCCTGCTGCCATTTGTATTATGGGAGCGCGTCTTTGGCTGCAGGGGTGTACAACAGCCCGTCCATGGACTATCCCCCGATAATGTAGACCCGGTTACTTTTCTGAAAATGAAAAAGGGCATGGATCTCCCAGAATTTGTCTGTCCTTTTAAAATTTAAATAATGGTTCGCACGTTTTTCCATGTCTCTGTTATGTTCATCTTTCTAAACCCCCTGAAATCAAATCCTGGGGTCCAACATGCCATTGTGCCAAATTGTGTTCCACAGAACAAAACACAAGCTTATGTTAGGGGGTTCATAAGCCCGCTGTTTCCCCCGCTGTGTCAAAGGCAAGAAGTTCCTTTCCCGACACAGGGGCAAAAAAAAACATGACCAAAATGCTCCAAAAAAGGAAGAGCCCTCACCTGCTTTTATTGAAAACATAAATTTTTGAAGTTTTGCAGGCCCGAAAGATAAATTTTTATGACAATTTGGAAAAATTAAATTTGTCATCACACGCATTTTGCCCATGTCTTTTAGAAAATGGTAACAAAAAATAAAAATTTTACTCTTCACATTTTTTAAATTAAATGCATAAAAGTACATTTCGACTTAGTTTAATGTTTTTAAAAAGGAACTTTATCTGTACCTGTAAGATAATGCACTCAAGGGAGTACGAATTAAACCCCCTCATCTCATCATCAGGGTTTTTTTTTAAACAACTTAAAAAAACTACGACCAACTGTAATTTTAAAAACCCCAAAATTTATGAAATGGCCAGCTGAAAAAACATGGTAATAATGTCCAAAATAAATTTTACATCTAGAAAGTGCATCACCCTATGCAATAGGTATTTAAACCTGCAAGTGCTGTTGAAACAACCACAAGAATAAATTAATATGGTATATAGGTATCACAGTGCATATTTACTCATAACAATTTTGATGAATACTGTATCTCAATTAATCAGTGTCAACCATTGGTTGTTAGTTTTGTCATTGTTAAAAAGGGGAACGTATTTTTTTTTTTGTCATAGGTGTAGTATTACACTTTAAAAAATTTATTATGCTATACTTTTTTTTGGCGTCCCTATGGCAATAAGAGCCAAACCCCTCCCATTTGATAGTCGCTAATTTCCACACGCTACCCTCCCAAACCCGGGGCGTAGGAAAGGGAGTGTTGACGGATAAAGCTTTGCGCAACCAACATTCTTTTCCTCTTCAAACTCACAAGCAAAAAATGCTGATTTTTAGCCCCAGACTTTTTTGAACAGTATAACATCGGCATTTCCCCTCGGGCTTCCACTGTGTGATACAGACATAGAATATACCTTTGCTACCTGCCTTTGTTTCCCCCACACTTTCAGGCACCATTAAATTTACAAACAATGCCTAAATTTTTTTTTTAAAAGCTTATTTTTTATTGTAATTATTGTTCATCAATCACATTTAGATCCCCCTGGGCATGCATCATGCTATAGAAATTCATTTTTTTGAAATTTAAAAAAATTGAATTGTCTGTTTTACTGTCACATAAAATTTTGGGTGTGTGATATCCTATTACAAAACCATTTTCTTCACTTTTTAGGTTTAAAAAATTGCGTTTTTAAAATTATTCATAAAAAAAAAAATTACTTTTATTCTTAAATTTACAAACCATTTTGGTTTCAATTTTTTGGGGGTTGTGTTGTTCCCTTTTTTTTTGGGATGTCATATATGGTTTATATTTGTATTTTTTTTATTTTTCCTTCTTGAAATTAAAAACATTGTATCTTTGTACCGTGTTAGCCGTAGATGAAAAATTTTGACTTCAAGTCAGGTGGTTGAACCCTTTTTATGGATAACTGAAAAGATGGAAACAAATTGCAAGTTTTTCAAGGCTACTACTTTATTCATCGGGGAAAGTAACTAAAAAAAAAGATCACTATTTCTATAAAACAGGACCGGGATAGTGCAATAGGTAAGACAAGTAAGGCGGTATCAAAAACTGTCATTATCTACAGGATGAACATAAATTTCGAAAAAGTTCCAAATAAGGATGAAAGTTTGATTCCCCTTCATTGGGTTTTTTTTGGGGGTTTTCAATGACCCGGGAAGGGCATAGCCCAAATTCTTAATTGATAAGAATGACTAAATCCAGTGATCTATTCTTTCCATCACTAAAAGTGTCAAAAGGCATGTGGTTAATTTTAAACTTTTACTTTCTTATTTTAATTATATTTTAAAAACAGTAAATTTCCTAAACCCTGAGTTTGGGGATACAAAAGTTTTTGCCACAGCTAAATTCATTTAAATTTATCTGTGATTTTGTGGCGCGATAATTTTCCTTGTTTCCCCTTTTTGTTGCGGTCCCCCTCACTTGTCCCCCCTCACTTGTTTGCTATTCCCCGGTCCCGTTTTTGGGGTAAAATATGTGATTCTTCATTTTTGGCTTTACTCTTAGCCCGATAAGACCCTGAGTAGCTCGAAACTTTGAATTTGTTACCTATTTTCATTGCCATTAAAATTATCAACCACAAGGACTGTCAAATATAAATTTTTATATTCTTTTAATTGAAATTTATCTTTTATTGTTTTAGTAAACTTCTTTTTCTTTTTGAAGTACATACATTTTCAAAAAGGCCACGAACAAGGCCCTAACTCTATATTTTTTGCTACACCCTCCTTGACCCTGGGGTTCAACACGCCCGTTGCTGCAAAGTGTTAGTGCACAGATGAAAACAATCGCTGATGGTTTGTGGGGGGTTTGTAACGCCCTTTCCCCCGCTGTGTGTCTGGCAAAAATTTTTGCTGAAAATACAACTTCAACTTCAAAAAGTTATACTAGGCCCTCTGCCTACACCCTCCTTGACCCTGGGCTCCAACACCGCCAGTTGTTGCTGGAAGTGTGTTTCACGTCTACACTTGCCTGTGTTACTGGGGGTTCGTAATGTCAGCTGTTCCCCTGCTTTGTGAACGGCAAATAGTCCTGCTGCCTCACCATGTTTCTTTCTCATCCTGGGTTACAACACCGCCAGTTGTTTCTCGGAAGTGCTGTTAGCACAGTCTACACTTGCTCCTGTGTTACTGGGGTTCAGTAATGTCAGCTGTTCCCCTGCTGTGTGAACGGCAAATAGTCCTGCTGCCTCCACCATGTTCTCTTCTCATCCTGGGTTACAACACCGCCAGTTGTTTCTCGGAAGTGCTGTTAGCACAGTCTACACTTGCTCCCGTGTTACTGGGGTTCAGTAATGTCAGCTGTTCCCCTGCTGTGTGAACGGCAAATAGTCCTGCTGCCTCCACCATGTTCTCTTCTCATCCCTGGGTTACAACAACCGCCAGTTGTTTCTCGGAAGTGCTGTTAGCACAGTCTACACTTGCTCCTGTGTTACTGGGGTTCAGTAATGTCAGCTGTTCCCCTGCTGTGTGAACGGCAAATAGTCCTGCTGCCTCCACCATGTTCTCTTCTCATCCCTGGGTTACAACACCGCCAGTTGTTTCTCGGAAGTGCTGTTAGCACAGTCTACACTTGCTCCCGTGTTACTGGGGTTCAGTAATGTCAGCTGTTCCCCTGCTGTGTGAACGGCAAATAGTCCTGCTGCCTCCACCATGTTCTCTTCTCATCCCTGGGTTTACAACACCGCCAGTTGTTTCTCGGAAGTGCTGTTAGCACAGTCTACACTTGCTCCTGTGTTTACTGGGGTTCAGTAATGTCAGCTGTTCCCCTGCTGTGTGAACGGCAAATAGTCCTGCTGCCTCCACCATGTTCTCTTCTCATCCCTGGTTACAACACCGCCAGTTGTTTCTCGGAAGTGCTGTTAGCACAGTCTACACTTGCTCCCGTGTTACTGGGGTTCAGTAATGTCAGCTGTTCCCCTGCTGTGTGAACGGCAAATAGTCCTGCTGCCTCCACCATGTTCTCTTCTCATCCCTGGGTTACAACACCGCCAGTTGTTTCTCGGAAGTGCTGTTAGCACAGTCTACACTTGCTCCTGTGTTACTGGGGTTCAGTAATGTCAGCTGTTCCCCTGCTGTGTGAACGGCAAATAGTCCTGCTGCCTCCACCATGTTCTCTTCTCATCCCTGGGTTACAACACCGCCAGTTGTTTCTCGGAAGTGCTGTTAGCACAGTCTACACTTGCTCCCGTGTTACTGGGTTCAGTAATGTCAGCTGTTCCCTGCTGTGTGAACGGCAAATAGTCCTGCTGCCTCCACCATGTTCTCTTCTCATCCCTGGGTTACAACACCGCCAGTTGTTTCTCGGAAGTGCTGTTAGCACAGTCTACACTTGCTCCTGTGTTACTGGGGTTCAGTAATGTCAGCTGTTCCCCTGCTGTGTGAACGGCAAATAGTCCTGCTGCCTCCACCATGTTCTCTTCTCATCCCTGGGTTACAACACCGCCAGTTGTTTCTCGGAAGTGCTGTTAGCACAGTCTACACTTGCTCCCGTGTTACTGGGGTTCAGTAATGTCAGCTGTTCCCCTGCTGTGTGAACGGCAAACAGTCCTGCTGCCTCAACTTTAATTTCCATGGGTACCTTCTGCTACCCATCCGGGTTCCAGTACCGTCAGCTGGTTCTCCGCAGTGCCTTTGGCCTAGGTGCCTCCATGTCGGTATCCCGAGTTCCAGCAACGTCTGCTGGTCCTTGGTAGTGCTTTGGAGCACAGGTACCTCCTGCTTAGTAACCCTGTCCCAGTAACGTCAGCTGGTCCTCGGTTGTGCCATTGGCTCTTTTCCTTCTGCTGACCCTCCGGGTTCCAGCACAGTCAGCTGGTCCTCGTTACTTTCATTGGTTCTTGTACCTTCTGCTACCCATCCGGGTTCCAGTACCGTCAGCTGGTTCTCCGCAGTGCCTTTGGCCTAGGTGCCTCCATGTCGGTATCCGAGTTCCAGCAACGTCTGCTGGTCCTTGGTAGTGCTTTGGAGCACAGGTACCTCCTGCTTAGTAACCCTGTCCCAGTAACGTCAGCTGGTCCTCGGTTGTGCCATTGGCTCTTTTCCTTCTGCTGACCCTCCGGGTTCCAGCACAGTCAGCTGGTCCTCGTTACTTCCATTGGCTTTTGTACCATCACCAACAGACAAAGAAGGTTAAGACAAACTACAAGATACAGAACAAGAGACAGAAGAACATAAAGCAGAAGATCAAAAAGCAGAAGAACATTAAGTATAAGACCAAAATGAAGAGCAAAATATATGCTCTAAATTCTAAGCAGAAGAAGACTAAGCAGTGTATGGGGGTGAGTCCGTTCCTCCTCGTGGTGCCCCTGGAAAATGCCTGATGCTGCTGCAGGCTAAACTGAACGCGGACAAATACTGTTGTAATTAAAATCTTTCGTGACAGCAAGAACGGAAGGATGAAAATTCAGAGTTTTACAGATTACAAGTACAGGAATGTCTGTCACAAATAAGAATATGATGAAAAGGATGAATAGGAAGAAGATGAAGAAGTAGAATATGAAGAATAATAACTGTTTAATAAGAACAATATAAGTAATGTTAACAAAAAGATGAATAGCAAGAAGTTTTAGAAGATTAATAAGGTGAAGATGAAGAATAATTTGATGAGAAAGATGATGCTGCTGAAAATTATGAAGGAGAAAGTGTGTGAAAAGTTAAAAAGGTGAAGACCATGGAAGTTGTGAAACAGACATATTTGACAAAATAGAAAAAAGGTTAACAACATTGTCAATTTGTTCGTCAATCCGAACGTATTTCCTAAAAAAAAAAATTAATGCTATTCCATTGGATTGGGTCAAACATCTATGCCTTTAATGTCTCCTCAACCTCCCCCAATACATTCTACATTACTCTTTCTTGTTTTCCTTCATGTACAATTAACCAACAAGGCAAGAATGGTTTTTTTTTTAATTTCAATATTTTGTTCCCATAGACTTACATGGGACTTCCGGTATCGGTATCGGGTATCGCCGATATTTTAGTGATATCGGCGATACCATTACGATTCCGATACTTTAGGATATCGGAAAGTATCGCTCAACTCTACTAATGACGATCTATAAGTATCCAAACAACTATAGGAGGGATAGCCAATGACTGCCCAGGTTGTATAAGTAAACCCAAAAGCAATTTGGACAGCAAAAATATATACAAATTTGTATTCTCTTTATTATTGAATAATAATAAAAACATTACATATAATAGTTGAATTGCATGCATAGGATAAATAGTACAGAAGACTAGAGTTGAGCGAAACAGGTCGGTCAGATTCAAAAATCGCAGACTTTCGCCAAAGCGTTAAGTCGGCCATGCGGTCGTCGACCCGAGCGCCAAAGTCGGTTTTCCCAGAATGCTTGCAGGCGCCTTTTCTCCGCCAATGAGCAAGGACGTACACTGTGGGCAACGAGATGACATGGGCAGCATCCACCACCATCTTAGAGAAGGGCATTGCAGTGATTGGCTTGCTTTGTGTGGCGTCACAGTGGCTATAAAAGCCCTGACCGCCGACCGCCATTTTACTTCTGCCGATCTTAGCATAGGGAGAGGTTGCTGCCGCTGTTTCTCAGTAGGGAGAGAATTAGGCAGGAAAGAAAAGTTATTCTGTGCTTGTGCTGATAGCAATTGTGCTGTACAGTTAGTGTGCAGTGACGGGGGAGGATTTTGTTGTGTGCAGCAGCGCTGGTTATTAGGCTGCCTGCCAGTGACAGGGAGGATTTTCTTAGGTGCAGCAGCTGTGGTTAATAGGCTGCCTGCTAGCTGTATTGCTGTGTACACTGCTGTGCAGACTCCTTTTTACACAGCACTAATACTTTTATTCTTTTTTTCTGAACAGTTAAAGTGTTCATTTTCTCCCACACCGTATAGAGCTGTATGCTCCTCACACACTACCGTGTACCGGCTGGTATCACGGACAAATACATGCTGACTATCTGTGTGTGACTCCAGAAATCTATATGGAGATTTACAATTTACTCCTAAACTATATACACCTGTTATCTTTAGATACAGTACCCTTTTTCAGCTTTTTATATTGTGGTCTAATCCATACTGAGCCTGTGAGTGTCTGTGTGTTACTCCGGAAATCTATACGGAGATTTACAATTTACCCCTATACTATATACGCCTGTTATCTTCAGATACAGTACCCTTTTTCAGCTTTTTATATTGTGGTCTGATCCATACAGAGCCTGTGAGCATCTGTGTGTTACTCCGGAAATCTATACGGAGATTTACAATTTACCCCTAAACTATATACACCTGTTATCTTCAGATACAGTACCCTTTTTCAGCTTTTTATAGTGTGGTCTAATCCATACTGAGCCTGTGAGCGTCTGTGTGTTACTCTGGAAATCTATACGGAGATTTACAATTTACCCCTAAACTATATACACCTGTTATCTTCAGATACAGTACCCTTTTTCAGCTTTTTATATTGTGGTCTAATCAATACTGAGCCTGTGAGCGTCTGTGTGTTACTCCGGAAATCTATACGGAGATTTACAATTTACCTCTATACTATATACATCTGTTATCTTCAGATACAGTACCCTGTTTCAGCTTTTTATATTGTGGTCTAATCCATACTGAGCCTGTGAGTGTCTGTGTGTTACTCCGGAAATCTATACGGAGATTTACAATTTACCCCTATACTATATACACCTGTTATCTTCAGATACTGTACCCTTTTTCAGCTTTTTATATTCTGGTCCATTCCATACTGAGCCTGTGGTGGTCTGTGTGTTACTCTGGAAATCTATACGGAGATTTACAATTTACCCCTAAACTATATACACCTGTTATCTTCAGATACAGTACCCTTTTTCAGCTTTTTATAGTGTGGTCTGATCCATACAGAGCCTGTGAGCATCTGTGTGTTACTCCGGAAATCTATACGGAGATTTACAATTTACCCCTAAACTATATACACCTGTTATCTTCAGATACAGTACCCTTTTTCAGCTTTTTATATTGTGGTCTAATCAATACTGAGCCTGTGAGCGTCTGTGTGTTACTCCGGAAATCTATACGGAGATTTACAATTTACCTCTATACTATATACATCTGTTATCTTCAGATACAGTACCCTGTTTCAGCTTTTTATATTGTGGTCTAATCCATACTGAGACTGTGAACGTCTGTGTGTTACTCCGGAAATCTATACGGAGATTTACAATTTACCCCTATACTATATACACCTGTTATCTTCAGATACTGTACCCTTTTTCAGCTTTTTATATTCTGGTCCATTCCATACTGAGCCTGTGGTGGTCTGTGTGTTACTCTGGAAATCTATACGGAGATTTACAATTTACCCCTAAACTATATACACCTGTTATCTTCAGATACAGTACCCTTTTTCAGCTTTTTATATTGTGGTCTGATCCATACAGAGCCTGTGAGCATCTGTGTGTTACTCCGGAAATCTATACGGAGATTTACAATTTACCCCTAAACTATATACACCTGTTATCTTCAGATACAGTACCCTTTTTCAGCTTTTTATATTGTGGTCTGATCCATACAGAGCCTGTGAGCATCTGTGTGTTACTCCGGAAATCTATACAGAGATTTACAATTTACCCCTAAACTATATACACCTGTTATCTTCAGATACTGTACCCTTTTTCAGCTTTTTATATTCTGGTCCAATCCATACTGAGCCTGTAAGCGTCTGTGTGTTACTCCGGAAATCTATATGGAGATTTACTATTTACCCCTAAACTATATACACCTGTTATCTTGAGATACAGTACCCTTTTTCAGCTTTTTATATTGTGGTCCAATCCATACTGAGCCTGTGAGCGTCTGTGTGTTACTCCGGAAATCTATACGGAGATTTACAATTTACCCCTAAACTATATACACCTGTTATCTTCAGATACAGTACCCTTTTTCAGTTTTTTATATTCCGGTCTAATCCATACTGAGCCTGTAAGCATCTGTGTGTTACTCCGGAAATCTTTACGGAGATTTACAATTTACTCCTAAACTATATACACCTGTTATCTTCAGATACAGTACCCTTTTTCAGCTTTTTATATTGTGGTCTAATCCATACTGAGCCTGTGAGCGTCTGTGTTACTCCGGAAATCTATACGGAGCTTTACAATTTACCCCTAAACTATATACACCTGTTATCTTCAGATACTGTACCCTTTTTCAGCTTTTTATATTCTGGTCTAATCCATACTGAGACTGTGAACGTCTGTGTGTTACTCCGGAAATCTATACGGAGATTTACAATTTACCCCTATACTATATACACCTGTTATCTTCAGATACAGTACCCTTTTTCAGCTTTTTATATTGTGGTCTAATCCATACTGAGCCTGTCAGTGTCTGACTCCGGAAATATATACGGAGATTTACAATTTTCCCCTTCACCGTATACAGCTGTACACTTCTGAAACAGTACCATATATCTGCAGGTATTTTTCGTACATTTTCCCAAACATGAGCAAGTATGGTGGAAGAGGCCGCGGACGTGGGAGGGGGGGCAGCTGGTACTGATGGTGGTGGTGCATCTGCTGGTAGTGCCAAAAGCACAATAGCACCTAAGGCAGGAGGTGTTGAACCTGCATCATCGTCTGGCTCCAGAAGGCCTGGAAGGCTCCCTTTTCTGGGAGTAGGTAAGCCGATTTTAAAGCCGGAGCATCAGGAACAGGTTTTGGCTTACGTTGCCGGAACAGCCTACAGCTCTATCGCCTCCTCTTCTGAAGTTTCAAAAAAATGCAAGCACTGAGTCGTCAGTGCAGGCTCCTGGTCAGGAACAACACCTTTCCTTGTGTCCTTCACCCCCACCAAAAGTGAAGGATGCGGCAGGCCACCCTTCAGATTACTCCATGGAGCTCTTTTCACATACCATGCCTGGGTTTTCACGTCAAATCCTGAATTCCCCAGTCCAAGATGAATTTGACATGGAGTGCACTGATGCACAGCCACTGCTAGATGATTCTGCTGGTACATTGACCCACAGCACTACATTGCCGTCGCAGTCTACTGAGCCAGAATCTGACCCTGATGAAACTCAGGTGCCTTTCCCCGCATACTATACCACCTTACACGGTGACAGAGAGGAAGGTGCAGATGAAATTGAAGAGGAGGTGATGGATGACCCAGTTGTTGACCCGGATTGGCATCCATTGGGGGAAGAGGGTGCCACTGGCAATAGCTCAGAAGAGAAGGATCCGCAGCAGGCATCGACATTGCAGCAGCGGTTATCTGGCAGGCCCGTAGCTGTCCAAAAACGTGTTAAAAAAACAAAAAGAGTTGCAGGACAGCTTGGCCAGATGGTCCAATTGGCACAGCGTGCAAGCCCTGAAAATTTTTACCATAGTAGGAAGAGTGCAATGTGGCACTTTTTTGACCAAAATCCTATTGATGAGGCAAAGGTTATCTGTAAGAAGTGCGGAAGGACCTTTAGCCGAGGGAAAAATCTCCAAAATTTGAATACCAGTTGCATGCTTAGACATTTAATGACCATGCACTTGCAAGCGTGGACGGACTACAAAACCTCAGGTAGCACATGTGCACCTGCTCCGACTGAAGGTAGCCAGCAACGCTCCATCGCTGCCCCCAATGTAAGGCCACCGGTTAGCACACCACCAGCAAGAAATGTTGAGATGTCGTCGCAAGGCCAAAGCAGTCAGGGAATCACAATGTTTTTGCAACGAAAGACTGATTCTAGGCCATCACCACCACCACCATCACCAACCCCCTCTCAGTCCGTCATGTCAACCGCTAGTTCCCCCATATGCAGCTCTCAAGTCCAGCTCACCCTAGCAGACACTCTGAGTAGGACAAGAAAGTACTCATCCTCTCATCCGTGTACACTGGCTTTGAACGCCTACATTGCCAAACAGATCTCATTAGAGATGATGCCCTTCCGTTTGGTTGAAAGCGCAGCGTTCCGAGAGCTCATGGCCTACGCTGTCCCACGCTATGACCTTCCCAGTCGGCACTTTTTCTAGAAAAGCCATCTCTGCCTCCACCTGCATGTGAAAGACCGCATTGTCCATGCACTCAAACAATCAGTGAGTGGAAAGGTGCACCTCACAACAGATGCATGGGCCAGTAGGCATGGCCAGGGCCGTTACGTGTCCATCACTGCGCACTGGGTTAATGTGGTGGATGCAGGCTCCACAGGGGACAGCGGCAGTGGGACATTGCTGCCTAGCCCATGGTATAGGAAACAGTTGGCTGTAGGCGTTCAACCCTCCTCCTCCTCCTCCAGAAGCAAAAGCTAGTCGACAGAGCTCAGTCACACGAGCACTCCATCTGCAGCTGCCAGTGTTGCACACGAGGTGTCCCACTATCGAACAGCTGGTGGTAAGCGTTAGCAGGCTGTATTAAAGATGATTTCTCTGGGCGACAACAGACACACCGCGGAGGTACTGGCCGACTACTTGGCTGGGCAGTCTACATCTTGAGCCAGGTAAGGTAGTCAGTGATAACTACCATAATTTTGTGGCGGCCATAGCCCTGGCAAAACTCAGACACATACCTTGCCTGGCTCACACCTTGAACCTGGTGGTGCAGTGCTTCCTAAGTAATTATCCGGAGTTAACAGCCCTGCTCCATAAGGTGCGAAGACTGTGCTCGCACATCCGTCGCTCGCCTGTAGACTCCAGTCGTATGCAGAGGCTGCAGCGATCGCTCCACCTCCCCAAGCACCGCCTAATCATAGACGTTGCAACAAGGTGGAACTCCATCATGCACATGGTTGAGAGGCTGTGTGAACAGAGGCAGGCTGTAATGCATTTGTGGGAGGATACACGGGCAGGCAGTTTGAGGGCAGACATGGAGTTGTCCGGTGTGCAGTGGTCAAAGCTGAAAGACCTCTGTAAATTCCTTCAGTGTTTTGAGGAATGCACGTCTGGTAAGCGCAGACGACGCCATCATAAGCATGAGCATCCCACTTATGCGTCTGCTCATGCAAACTTTGACGCACATTAAGGATCAGGCGTCTGCAGCGGAGGAGGAAGAAGAGGAGGAGGAGGGAAGCCTTGATGACAGCCATTGTCTGCTCAGGGAACTGTCCTGGATGAGATGGAGGAAGAAGAGGAGGGAGAGGATGAGGGGGATGATTATTTTGGGTATGAGGATGCTTCTCAGGGGAAAGCGAAAATGTTGGCTTGCCAAGGTCAGGTACAGGGTTTGTGCGTGACTGGAGGGATGTGGATTTGGCAGAAAGTGCTCCTCCACCCACCACTGGCAGTGCATCATTGACACCTGGAACATTGGCCCACATGTGTGATTATGTCTTGCGGATCCTAAAAAGGGACCCCCACATTGCCAAAATGATGAAGGATGACGACTACTGGTTGGCTAGCATCCTCGATCCATGCTATAAAGGCAAATTACAGAACATCATGCCACAGGAGGACCTAAAGCTAATATTGGCGAACAAACAAGCAACTCTGGTAAACCGTTTGTTAGAGGCATTCCCAGCACACCGCAGCCATGCAGGTTCTACCACGAGCCGTACTGGGCCAAATGGAAGAGGTGTTTGTGGTGCACACAGCCGAAGTGGCATTGGAGACAGGGGTTTCATAACCATGTTGTGGACTGATTTCTCAAGTAACACTCACATGACTGTTAATACTGAATCGATTAAAACAGACTGGAGACAGCAGTTGTCAACTATGGTTCAAAATTACCTCTCCTCCCCTATCGATGTTCTCCCTCATAGTTCATTCCCCTTTGACTACCGGGCCTGTAAACTGGACACCTGGCCTGAATTGGCACAATATGCCTTACAGGAGCTCGCTTGCCCTGCTGGTAGTGTGCTATCAGAAAGAGCCTTCAGTGCTGCTCGATCAATCTTGACAGAAAGAAGGACCTGGCTGTCGACCCAAAATTTTAATGATTTCACCTTCATTAAAATGAACCATGCCTTGGGTGGGTGGGTGGGAACGCCCTTGGGTGAGTATAATCTAACTCGTTTTTCTTCACTTTCAGGTGACATCGGGGGCTTATCTACAGCATTACAAAATGCTGTAGATAAGCCCCTGATGGCGGTGGCCGCATCTCATAGTCCAAAAATGGGGTGACAGATTCCCTTTAAGACGTGAGAAAAAGGAGGCAGGTAAATACAAGGGGAATAATATAGGAGACGGGGTAATGATCCATTTTAATAGCGCTCACTCTTCCAAACCAAGATAACGGTAGTTTATGCCATTTTTCTAAGTCGAACTCAGCTTTATGTACAGGTGTTTTAAAGTTTGCTTCACAAAAATTACATACTTTGGCGGTGATTTTTATTCCTAGATAGGTAAGAGAATCTGAACACCACTTAAAGAGAAATGAAGCTGCCAACCTCTCCACCTCACTTGGTTGGATTGAGATATTGAGAATCTCCGATTTGTGGGTATTAATTTTGAAATTGCTCAGACGACCAAATCTATGTAATTCTGAGATAATATTTGGGAGACTTATAGTTGGGGAAGAGACATACAATAGGACATCATCTGCAAAAAGTTCCACTTTGTGCTCTTCTGATTGGGCTTTTATGCCTCTAATTTGGGGATTATTCCGTATCGCGGTTGCTAGATGTTCCATAGTGAGTATATAAAGCAAGGGTGAAAGAGGACAGCCTTGCCTCGTGCCGTTCCTAATTAAAAATGTGTTTGAAAGTGCGCCATTAATTTTAACTTGAGCACTGGGAGATGAGTACAGGGCCGAAATTCTACAGAGCATAGTTTATTTTAAGCCAATTCCTTCTAACGTTTGAAATATAAAATCCCAGTGCACCCTGTCGAAAGCCTTTTCTGCGTCAATCGACAGAATGCACATGGGTTCCTCTTTCTTGACCGCCCCATCAATCAAAGAAATAGTTCGGATGGTGGTATTTCATTTTTTTAAATGTTTGGAGCAATATATGGGGAGTATTATACACTGAATAATTATATATGGGGCCCATCATACACTTGAGCATCATAGATAGGGCCCTTTAGAAACTGTAGCATTATATGGGGCCCATCCTACACTGTAACATTATAAATGTGGCCCATCATACACTGGAGCATCATCCATGGGGCCCATCATATACTGAAGCATCATATGGGGCCCATCATACACTGTAACATTATAAATGGGGCCCATCATACACTGGAGCATCAGCCATGGGGCCCATCATATACTGGAGCATCATATGGGGCCCATTACAAATGGAGCATTATATAGGCCCATCATACACTGGAGCATCATTCATGGGGCCCATCATATACTAGAGCATCATCCATGGGGCCCATCATATACTAGAGCATCATATGGGGTTCATTATTTATGGGGCATCATAGAGGGTAAGGAACATCATATGGAGCACATATGGGGCCTATTCTATATGGAGCATTATATGGAGCCCATTCTGTATGGAGCAATATATGGGGCCCATCATATACTGTATGGAGCTTTATATGCGACTCATTATACTGTATGGAGCAATATGTGGGGCTCATTATACTCTATTGGGACCGTCCTATACTGTATGGCACATTATATGGGCACCATCATATACTGGAGCATTATGTGGAGCTCATCATATACTGTATGGAACATTATATGGGACCAATTATGTATGGAGCAATATATGGGGCTCATTATTCTGTATGGTGCACTATGTGGTGGCCATAATACTGTATGGAGGAATATACTGTCCGGTTTTTGAGCTATTGTAGAATTTAAAATAGATATCAGTCAGGTAATGTAAGAAGTGAATTATTTGTCATTGTACCATACCTATATTTCTGTGCTGTATCGGAGCATCATGAATTGTGGTATCTGTTAAAGGGGCCCACTGACACTCTTTGGCCCGGGCCCACGAAAACCTGGAGCCAGCCCTGCCCCCCCACAACTTTAGCCAAATAACCCCCAGTATTCAATGCGTAACTATTATTATAAAGTAAATGAAGGTTGCCAAGCTTAATTAATAAGAATTGATGTCGTTGGCATTCAAATGGGCACTGTAGGTGTGTTTACTGTCCTCCACTCTCTGCCGACTTTGCTTCCCTATTGACTTGCATTGGGTTTCGTGTTTCAGTCGGACCTCCGACTATTCCCGATAGTTCTCCGATTTCGTTCGACTCGACTTTTGAGAAAGTTGGGTTTCATGAAACCCGACTCAACCCTAAAAAAGGCAAAGTCGCTCATCTCTACAGAAGACTATTAAGTACTATTTGTAATAGTACACTACAAATGACTCCTGGCCACCAGGTAATATATTCTGTATATAAATCAGCACTAGGCTACAACACTAGCGAGATATCATAAAACCTATTAATATAAATTACCAGCTGAAGAGCCCGGTGCTGCCCGGGCATAGTAACTAACTAAGGTTAGTTATAACAAATTATTATGAATATATATATATATATATATATATATATATATATATATATATATATATATAAAGCTGTGTATAGCCCCGCCCACTCCACATAGCCACATTCACTATAATATCCCACATCATCCCGTCAGCCGGAGCCACCGGACTACTACCCCTAATATCCCACATCGTCCCGTCAGCCAGAGCCACCGGACTACTACCCCTAATATCCCACATCATCCCGTCAAAGCCACCGGACGACTAATATCCCACATCATCCCATCAGCCAGAGCCACCCGACTACTACCCCTAATATCCCACATCGTCCCGTCAGCCAGAGCCACCGGACTACTACCCCTAATATCCCACATCTTTCCGTCAGCCAAAGCCACCGGACTACTACCCCTAATATCCCACATCATCCCGTCAGCCAGAGCCACCAGATAACTACCACTAATATCCCACATCATCCCGTCAAAGCCACCGGACGACTAATATCCCACATCATCCCATCAGCCAGAGCCACCAGACTTCTACCCCTAATATCCCACATCATCCCATCAGCCTGGGGTCAGAACCACAGCGCTGAGTGGAATGGCCCTAACTTCCATACTGGGGATCCCTTTAAGAGAGGCCTGGGGTCAGAACCAAAGCGCAGGATGGATTTGTCCTCACTTCCATATCGGAGAACCCTTTAGGAGGGAAGATGGGATGGATGATGTGTGATGGGATATGGGAACAAGAGGGTGATTCATTCTTGTCATCTGCTCTCTGCCCCTTTCTGGGGGGCAGACAATGGCTGGAGCTTATGTTCCCGGGGATGATAGATTTCTCCCACCCAGTCACTGTCTGCTGAGGTGTTCTCGTGGAGTGAGAAAACTGTTGCTCATAGCAACCAATCACAGCTCAGCTTCTTTTAAACCGCTCTGGTGAAATGAAAGATGCTTAGTGATTGGTTGGTGATACACACACACACACACACACACATACAGATACTTTGCTTATATAGCGCTATCTTATTCCATCACTGTCCCCACTGGGGCTCACAATCTAGATTTCCTATCAATATGTCTTTGTAGTGTGGGACAAATTCGGAGAATCCAAAGGAAACCCACACAAACAGGGGGAGAACATACAGACACCTTGCAGATGTTGTCCTGGGTGGGATTTGAACCGAGGACCCCAGCACTGCAAAGCAGGTTACTTGTGTGCTGTTTAGTACCTGATTCGAGAGGGTTCACTACTTACACTCCAGAGCATTAGACTGGTTAGTTGGATCAGTACGTTTTTATCCCACTAGTTTTCATGGTCTCCTGCCTTACTGCTAATGTACAGAAGTGAATATCTGCTGGCCCGGAGACATTTGCAATATAATTTAATCTTCTGGTACAATTTATCCCATGCGACTCTTTGGTGGTTTTCTTTATGTGATTCACCCAATTCTATGTAATGTTTTAATAACACTCATTAATAAAGATAAGATCAATTTGTATATATTTGTTGGAATTTTTTTTGGTTTACATATACATCATAAGGGCCCCGTCACACATTGCGACACACCAGCGATCCTGACTACGATATGCACTTGTCAGGATCGCTGGTGTGTCGCTACATGATCGCTGCTGAGCTGCCAAATAGGCAGCGATCAGGACAGCGACACTGCGGGTAACGTCGCTTAGTAACCCGCAGTGTACGTTGGATACCAGCCCGCTGGTGCAGGGAGCTAGTAACCAAGGTACACATCGGGTTTCCAGGCGCTGCACGGCACCTGGAAACCCGATGTGTACCTTGGTTACCAGCTCCCCTGCAGCAGCGCGCTGGTATCCAACGTACACATTGAGTTTCCAGGCGCCGCCCTGCGCCTGGAAACCCGATGTGTACCTTGGTTACCAGCTGATCGCTGGTCTCCTGCCTGCCACACGCAGCGATGTGTGCTGGCCAGCAGGAGACCAACGATCAAAAAAATGTCCAGGACATTCAGCGACGATCAGCGATACCCAGCAGGGGGACTGATCGTCGCTGAATGTCACACACAGCGATATCGCTGGGAGATCGCTGTTGCGTCACAAAACTAGTAATTCAGCAGCGATCTCGCTAGCGATATCGCTGTGTGAGACGGGGGCTTAAGGGGGCCTATACACTACAAGATAATCGTGAATTAGCCTTTTTTAGAACATTTGTTTCATGATTATCTTGCCGTGTAAGCAGGTTACTGTAAACCCATTGAACAAGCAAAAGGCTCGTTCATCACTGTCGAGAACTATGGCAGCCTGTGTGCACTGAACAATCTAGTATTGATCACTCAGTGTGCATTGTTTACTGATCGGCAGCCGTATCATGCAGCTAGGCTGGTCCTGTTAAACGGACCCTAAGTCCACTCTAGCTTGTATAGTGGGTTGATGTGGCTGGCTGTACCTATCTAAGGCCTCATTCAGACGTCCGTGTTGCACATGTGAGTCATTCCATGGTAACTTATGTTACAGTCACAAGCTAAAAACTGGCTTCAGACTGTTCTTTGAAGGCAGACACAAAAATGAGTGAATGTATATTGTGCATTAAAATATTCTCAATAGATTTCAACACAGTTTGATTTTTCAACGATAAAATTAAATACAAAATACAGTGTTATTACGTGAAAACTTACGTTACAAAAAAAGTAAAGGCAATTGTCCGTCATGAGACTACCAAGTTATCTGTTCTGGTAAACAGGGGAGAAGCACTATTTTTATTGTATTAAAACACCATAGTCCAAGCAACTTCAACAAATTTATTTTAACTTCTCAAGTTAAATGCAACAGTTTTTATTACAAGAAATGTAGGTAACTTACGTTACAACATAATATAGTAACTTACGTTACAATGGGTTACCTTCATAGGAAAAACACTAACGCAAGTTACCATCATTGTAACGTAAGTTACTATTATGTTGTAACGTAAGCTACCATGGGATGACCCATGTGTGTTTTATCTATTTTTTTTTATTATTATTCAGCATGTACAGTGATGCTCACCATTGTTGGCACCCATTTATTTTTTTCATAGACTGTACAGTATGTTCAGTAATACATGGAAATGTACTAAAGTTATAGCCTCAGGAATTTTTAATTAGTGGTTAAAAATAATATAACAATAAAACATTGTTTTTCAACTTACTTGTTGCAGTTTCAAAGAAGAAGCAAAATAAACAGCATGTGCAGCTATAAAGGCACCCCTAATTAATACTTGGTTGCACACCCTTTAGCATTGATGAAAGCCTCCAAACGTTTCTTGTAGCCATCTATAAGCTTCTTGCACTTCTCAGCTATTTTCTCCTACTCTTCCTTTGCAGTTTGTTCCCGGTCTTGAATGTTTGCAGGGTTCTTTTCCCCAGTGGCAGATTTCAGCTCACCCTAAAGATTTTCAATGGAATTGAGGTCAGGACTCATTGCTGGCCATATTAAAACTGTCCATTTTTTCTTTTTTTTATCAATTTCTGTGTACTTTTGCATGTGTGCTTTAGGTCATTGTTTTGCTTGAGGACCCATGATCTTCAACTCAAACCTAGTTTTCTTACACTGGTAGACATTTGGTTCTAAAATCTCTTGATAATTCTGACTTCATGATTCCGGTGATACGGTCAAGGCCTCCAGTACCAGACACAGCAAAGCAACCCCACAGCATTATGGATCCTCCACCATACTTAACTGTTGGTAGGGTGTTCTTTTCCTTATAAGCTTCATTGCGCCGTCTGTAAACAAACTATTGCTTTGCATTGCCAAAGATCTCTATTTTTGTTTGATCTGTACACAGAACATTTTCCCAGACGAATTGTGGTTTTTCAATGTGCTCTTTGGCAAAGATCAGTCGTTTCTTTTGTATATCTTTTCTTCAGCAATGGCTTCTACCTTGGCCTTTTCCCATAAAGCTCTGTTTGGTTTAGTCTGCGGCGTATGATACTTGTTGAATCCATGACTCAAAACTGTTCCAGGTTGTTTGACCTGCAGGTGTTTGGATGTTTGACGTGGTGTTTTTTCCACCGTTGGCCCCAACCTTCGAAGACATCTCGTCAATTTTCCTCTTTACCCCACGTCCAGGGAGGTTCTTGACAGTTTCATGCTTGTCAAATTTTTTAATAACAATGCGCACTGTTGAAACTGGGATATCAAGGTCTTTGGAAATGGCCTTATTCCCTTTGGAAGTTTTGGGTTTGCTAATAATAGCAGTTATGATGTCCTCAGATAGCTCCTTTGTCTTCACCCTTGTGACCAAGGAACGGGGCCTACCATGGGGCTTTTAAAACACTGAAGTCATCATTCATTGGCTAATTCATGTCACAAGGCACCGACAATCACAGGTGATTCTCATTTGTGATTTACCTCAGCAGAGTCAAAATGTGGTTTAATACTAATTTAATGTAAAGGTGCCAATACCAGTGCCACAGCAAGCTTTAGCTTTCTCTATTTTCCCCTCCATTGTTTTTTGTTTTAAATTATTGTTTTATCATTTGCTTTTTGTGCTCCATACAAAATAACTGTTTTCACTTGATTGATTTTTTTCAGGAGATATTCCACATTATGAATTTAACCCCTTCCCGACCTATGATGCCTACGTAGGTGTCATGAAAACCTGTGCCTTCCCGACCTGTGATGCCTACGTAGGCGTCATGGTATAAATCCCGTTCCTGTGGGTCGGGTGACTGGGGTCACTGAAAGGTCACCCGACCCACAGGCACAGGAGGCTTTGTGCTTCACGCCAGGGGAGGTGGCTTTGCCCCCCCGTGGCTACGATCGCTCTGATTGGCTGTTTCACTTTCAACAGCCAATCAGAGCGATTATAATATTTCACCAACGAAACTTGGTGAAATATTACAATCCAGCTATGGCCGATGCTGCAATATCATCAGCCATGGCTGGAGACACTAAACTGATCTCTCCACAGCGACTGACGGGGTGATCTGCCCCCGCCACCGACTGACGATGGCGATCTGCTGCCGCCGTCAGCATCTGCTTCCCCTCCTCTTCATTCCGCTCCCCCCTGCCTTCCGATCCTCCCCCCGGTACCTCCGGAGTCCTAGTGTCCCTCGTGCCCGGTCCATGGGCGCCGCCATCTTCCAAAATGGTGGGCGCACGCGCAGTGCGCCCGCCAGATCTGCCGGCCGGCAGATTCATTCATTCATTCATTCATTCATTCATTCATTAAAGGTACATTTTGATCACTGTGATAGACCCTATCAGAGTGATCAAAATAAAAAAGAATTGTAAATAAACCCCCCCATCCCCTTTATCACCCCCATAGGTAGGGAACAATAATAAAATAAAGAAAATATTTTTATTTTTCTATTAGGGTTAGGATTAGGGTTAGAATTACGGTTAGAATTAGGGTTGGAATTAGGGTTAGGGTTGGTATTAGGGTTAGGGTTGCAGTTAGGGTTGGGATTAGGGTTAAGATTAGGGTTATGGGTGTGTTGGGGTTAGGGTTGGGATTAGGGTTAGGCTTGTGGTTATGGTTAGGGTTGGGATTAGGGTTAGGGGTGTGTTAGGGTTATGGTTAGGGTTGGGATTAGTGTTAGGGTATGTTGGGGTTAGAGTTATGGTTAGGGTTGGGATTAGGGTTAGGAGTGTGTTGGGGTTAGGGTTGTGGTTGGGGGTGTGTTGGGGTTAGGGTTGGAGTTAGAATTGAGGGGTTTCCACAGTTTAGGCACATGAGGGTGTCTCCAAACGCGACATGGTGCCACCATTGATTCCAGCCAATTTTGCGTTCAAAAAGTCAAACAGTGATCCCACCCTTCCATGCCCCGAAGTGTGCCCAAACAGTGGTTTACCCCAACATATGGGGTATCGGCGTACTCAGGAAAAATTGCACAACAACTTTGGGGGTCTAATTTCTCCTGTTACCCTTGGGAAAATAAAAAAATGGGGGCTAAAAAAAATTATTTTTGTGGAAAACAAATGATTTTTTATTTTCACGGCTCTGCGTTATAAACTTCTGTGAAGCATTTGGGGTTCAAAGTGCTTACCACACATCTAGATAAGTTCATTGGGGGTCTAGTTTCCAAAATGGGGTCAATTGTGGGGGTTTCTACTGTTTAAGCACATCAGGGCTTTGCAAATGTAACATGACGCCGCTGACCATTCCATCAAAGTCTGCATTTCAAAACGTCACTACTTCCCTTCCGAGCCCTGACGTGTGCCAGTTGTTTCCCCCCACATATGGGGTACCAACGTACTCAGGACAAACTGGACAACAACTTTTGGGGTCCAATTTCTCCTGTTACCCTTGTGAAAATAAAAAATTATTTTTAATTTTCACGGCTCTGTATTATAAACTTCTGTGAAGCACTTGGGGGTTCAAAGTGCTCACCACACATCTTGATAAGTTCCTTTGGGGGGTCTAGTTTCTAAAATGGGGTCACTTATGGGGGTTTCCACTGTTTAGGCACATCAGGGGGCTCTGCAAACTGAACATGACACCCATCAAAGTCTGCATTCCAAAACGTCATTACTTCCTTTCTGAGCCCTGCCGTGCGCAATTTACTCACAATGTATAATTTCTAGGGTGAAAATGAAGGGCTTACTGGAAAAACCTAGACTAAAAATTCTAAAACTTCCATAGAACAAGTTGCTAAAACAGAACAAGTAGGAACTGTTGGGTCAATAAACTATTATTGTGACAATAACCCAACCTGGAGTCTAATCGCTCTATGATAGTCCTACCCTGACATATTCATAGTATAAAAACCTCAGAAAAAACCTCATCAAAAACGGATAAAGTGACTGAATAGGCTGCAACACAATACCATACACAAACAGCCGTGTAGTGCAGAAAGGTGAACTGCCCCTATAACAAAGTGCCTAACTGAACTCCCACCTAGATGCGGAGGTTGGCACCCTAAGATATAAAGGTGCCCTGCCGTGCACCCAAACAGGTTTCCCCCCAACATATGGGGTATCAGCGTACTCGGGACAAATTGGACAGCAACTTTTGGGGTCCAATTTCCTTAGGAAAAATCAAGAATTGGGGACTAAAAAATCATTTTTGTGGAATTGTTTTTTCACACCCAGTCATTATAAACTTTAGTGAAACACTTGGTGGTTCAAAGTGCTCACCACACATCTAGATAAGTTCCTTAGGGGTCTAGTTTCCTAAATGGTGTCACTTGTGGGGTGTTTCCACTGTTTAGGCACATAAGGGGCTCTCCAAAGGCAACATGGCGTCCAGTCTCAATTCCAGACAATTTTGGTTTGAAAAAGTCAAACGGCGCTCCTTCCCTTCCGAGCCCGGCTGTGCGCCCAGACAGTGGTTTTCCCCCACATATGGGGTATCGGTGTACTCAGGAGAAATTGCAAAACAACGTTATGTGTCCATTTTCTCCTTTTACCCTTGTTGTTTGCATGTTAATGACCGGGCCAATTTTTACAATTCTGACCACTGTCTCTTTATGAGGTTATAGCTCTGGAACGCTTCAACAGATCTTGGCGATTCTGATAATGTTTTCTCGTGACATTTTGTAGTTCATGTTAGTCGTAAAATTTCTTCAATATAACTTGCGTTTATGAAAAAACGAAAATATGGCAAAAATTTAGAAATTTTTTCAGTTTTCAAACTTTGAATTTTTATGCCCTAAAGTCAGAGAGTTACATCGCATAAAATAGTTAGGCTGGGTTCACATTACGTTCTGGCAGTCCGTTAGACGGACTGCGTTACACCGTGGTATAACGCGGTGTAACGCAGTCTGTTAACGCTGCCATTCACCCCCATTTGAGGGTGCATCGCGACGCATGCCGTAAAGCGGCATACGTTCGTGACGTGCCGTCATTCAGTCATGGAGCCTCGGACGCGGGCTGCAGCGTCTGGGCTCCGTCACCGCTAGCACAGATGAATCATCTGCGCTAGCGGGTATAGCATAACGCGATCGCGTTATGCTATACTGTTACCAGCCCGTCCACGCTATGTGTTGAACGGGCTGGTAAAACGTAATGTGAACCTAGCCTTACTTAGGGTCCCGTCACACTCTTCAATGTCCCAGCGATCCCACCAACGATACGATGTGGATGGGATCACTGGCACATCGTTAGCTGATCGCTGGTGAGATGTCACATGGGCAGACTCACCAACGATCAGGACCAGCAAGCACACTGGTATCTAGGGTACATATCGGGTAACTAAGCGCTGCGCGGCGCCTAGTTACCCGATATGTACCCTGGATAACGGCTCCCAGCCTCTACAGCAGAAGCTGGGAGCCGGTATCCAGGGTACATATCGGGTAACTAGGGGCCGCGCAGCGCTTAGTTACCCGATGTGTACATTGGATACCAGCTAGCTGATCATTGGTCTCCCGCTGTCACACGCAGCGATGCGCGCTGGCCAGCGGGACACAAACGATGAAAAAATGGTCCAGGCCATTCGACAACGATCAGCGATACCCAGTAGGGGGGCTGGTCGTCGCTGCGTGTCACACTAAGCGAGATCGCTGGGTAGGTCGCTGTTGCGTCACAAAATCGGTGACGCTTCAGCGATCTCGCTTATTGTCATGGGGGCTTAAATCATGTTTCCCACATGTCTTCTTTACATTACATTTTGTTAGGAAGTTATAAGGGTTAAAAGTTGACCAGTGATTTCTCATTTTTACATCATTTTTTTACTGACCGCATCTCATTTGAAGTCACTTTGAGGGGGTCTATATGATAGAAAATACCCAAAAGTGACACCATTCAAAAAACTGCACCCCTCAATGTACTCAAAACCATATTCAAGAAGTTTATTAGCCCTTCAGGTGCTTCACAGGTATTTCTGAAATGTTTAAAAAAAAAAATGAACCTTTAACTTTTTTTCAACAATTATTTACTTCAGATTCAATATTTTTTATGTTACCAAGGGTAACAGGAGAAATTGGAGTCCAAAAGTTGTTGTGAAATTTGTCCTGAGTACGCTGATACCCCATATGTGGGGGGAACCACTATTTGGGCGCACGGCAGAGCTTGGAAGGGAAGGAGCGCCGTTTGACTTTTTCAATTAAGAATTGGCTGGAATTGAGATCAGACGCCATGTCGCGTTTGGAGAGTCCCTGATGTGCCTAAACAGTGGAAACCCCCGATAAGTGACCCGATTTTTGAAAGTAGAACCCCCAAGGAACTTATCTAGATGTTTGTTGAGCACTTTGAACCCCCACGTGCTTCACAGAAGTTTATAACGTAGAGCCGTAAAAATAAAAAATCATAATTTTTCTACAAAAATGATCTTTTCGCCCCCAATTTTTTATTTTCCCAAGGGTAACAGTAGAAATTGGACCCCAACAGTTGTTGTACAATTTGTCCTGAATACGCTGATGCCCCATATGTGGGGGTAAACCATGGCAGACGCTTTTTATTGCAAAAAAGTTTTTTCATCACCATATTTTGAGAGCTATAATTTTTCCATATTTTGGCCCACAGAGTTATGTGAGGTCTTGTTTTTTGCGGGACGAGCTGACGTTTTTACTGGTACCATTTTAGTGCACATGACAATTTTTGATCGCTTTTTATTCCGGTTTTTGGGAGGCAGAATGAACAAAAACCAACAATTCATGAACTTCTGGGGCGTTTATACCGTTTCGTGTGTGGTAAAATTGATAAGCAATACCTCATTTATATCATTTTTTAATGTTTTGCCGCTTTTATACAATAAAAACTATTTTACATAAAAAATAATTATTTTTGCATCGCTTTATTCTGAGAGCTATAACTTTTTTATTTTTTCACTGATGACACTGTACGGGGGCGGGACAAGATGAAGTTTATTTGTATCTGTCTTTTTGATCGCGTGTTATTCCACTTTTTGTTTGGCGGTATTATGAGAAAGCATTGTTTTTTTTTTTTGCATTTTTTTTTGCCTTTTTTATGGTGTTCACTAAAGGGGTTAACTAGTGGGACAGTTTTATAGCACGGGTCGTAACGGACGCTGGGATATTAAATATGTGTACTTTTATTACTTAGTGTTTTTTTCACTAAAATATTTATTTATTGATATAATAAATATTAATTTTTTAATTATTTTTAAAATTTTTTTAATTTTTACAATTCTGTAAAAAATATTTATTTAATTATTTTTACACATTGTCCCACTATGGGACACTCACTTTCTGCAGGCTGATCGCTTCTATAGCATGCAGATGAAGCAGCATCTGCATGCTATAGAAGCTTGCAGTGCTGCAGCTTCTGTGCACGTACCGCTGAGACTTCCTGACATGTACTGCGCATGTCAGGAAATCTCTTTGACCTGGAGACCCGGTCTCCATGGGAACGATCGGGACCCCGCTTCATCCGGCGGAATGCTGCTATCATCCGGGGGTTAAAGTGCCAGGAGCGGACCATGACCGCTCCTAGCCCTTAGTACTGGGTGTCAGCTCTGAGAATCAGCTGACACCCGGCCGCGCTCACCCGGTGAGCGCGTCTGATTGCTTGTAATAGCATATGACATACTATCCTGTCCCTGGGAATTAAGGCTCAGGTCACATGGACGTGATAGTACGTCAAATGGTAGAAAGGGATTAAAGACATGTACAGGACATGGATAGGAGAATTTTTGTAATTAATTTATTTCTTTATGCATTTATGAAAAACACTGACACTGATGGTAAAAACCGACACACTGACCATACACTGAGGACATGCGGACCAAACAATGATGGTAAAAACGGACACATGGATGACACACTGATGCCACCAATACCATTTTTTCACATATATGTTTAAACATGAACATGTGAATGAGGCCTAAGTGGTATAGTGGGATCACTATACAATCAATCACAATTGAATACACATGCTGGAGAAATAACAGTGAAATACATGCAGTAAAATTAGAAAAACTATATTTGTACGTGTGTAATATGCATTGCTGCTGTTTCTGGTACTCATCACAATACCGCGTTCAGTGCCAGGACGGCTGGCTGTATGGGCTGTCCTACAGATGGCGGCACTCTTTCCCCCCTAGTTACAGGACATGTGTGCAGGTATAGAACATGATTGCAGATGGCGCTGATTCTTTCTTTGATACTTTTCAGGCTTTGTTCTGAAGTCAGGAGGTCCATACTGAAAAACTCACAGCCTTGCTGGAAATGGTATTCCACAGTCAGTAACAGAATTTCTGGTAAGGAATCTTCTGAACTTAGCACAAAGTTGTTATTGCTTTTCATGTCTTGTATTATAGGACATGCCGACTTTGAAAGAGTTAACGTATTTACAACATTGGAAGTTGTCCCCTCTTCACAGAGTTGTTGGTGTCCAACTGCTGGAGATCAGGGCTCTGAAACGCTCCAATCATTGTCTGCTATCTCCAAACGCATATCTTATGGCCAGATCCATAGCTGTCCCAATTAATAAAATATCACATTACTTATCCCACAGATTAAACACCATTAAAGGTAAACTCCATTAAAAGAATTAATAGTCCCATGAACAGCAAAATGGCACTAAAAAAATATACAGCTTATCCAGCATTTAGCTCCATTGACAGAAAAAACAAAAAAAGTTGTAAAACATAAAAACCGATACTGACCCACAGAACAATGCTAAGGCAGGATTTTCACATAGCATAAATTCACTGTTCAAGTCTGGTTTGCGAGATCTGGATGGGCCATGAGTCTACTGATTGCAGTGGGCAGTGAAGAAAGAATAAGTAAATTTTTACCACTAAAATGTTGTTTTAGCTCCAGATTTTACATTTTCACAAAAGAAAATAGGTAAAAATTGCCTCAGAATATGTTATGCAACTTCTGAACGTGGAAATGCCCAATATGTGGCCCAAGTTTGTAAAATATACCCTGGGAATCTAGGAATTCATCTACGGCTGTAGTGACGATTTTGACTCCTTGGTGTTTACTGCATTGGATGTTGCGTAGTGAAAATTACAAATATGTCATTGTAGTGCCCAATACATTCTGCCCAAGGTTATGGTTCTAAAGATATGCTCCCCGTATATTATGTAGGCTCTCCTCGCTATAGTATTACAAAACATGTTGACTGAGGGGCTCAGAAGAAGGGGACATTTGGTGTTCCGTCTGAATCACGTATTTCAGAGATTTACATGGAAACCCCACTGTAAGCGCTCAGCGTAGAGCTCAAGATAAATGTGCGCTGAGCCTTACTGCAATCTTTGGGAGACAGATCAACAACAGTTCAAGAATCGCTTTCATTTATTTATTTTTTACGCCATTCCTCGTGCGGTGTAAGTGCTTAGATGACTTTATTATTCTGATCAGTACAATTGCAGCAATAAAAGATTTATAAAGGTTTTTATTATACATTTCATTACTACCACACACATTTTTTGCATCACCATATTTTGAGAGCTTTAATTTTGCCATGTTCTTACTGACAGAGTTATGTGAGGGCTTGTTTTTGACGGGGGAGTTGAAGATTTTAGTGATACTGTTTTGGGGTACATAACAATTTTTGATCCCTTTTCTATTACGATTTTTTTATAGAATAAAAATTAGTTTTTTTTGCATGGCTATATTCTGAGAGCTATAGCTTTTTCAATCATCGGCTAAACTGAGTGGTGGCTTTATTTTGCGGGACAAGATGATGTTTTCGAGGATATAATTTTTATTTACGGTACGTACAAATTTTTTATCCAACTTTTTGTTCAGTTGTGATACCAAATATGGGTACTTTTTGTTTGTTTTTGCATAAAAGTAAATATTTATTGGCGTAATATTTTTTTTACAATATTTTTCTTTTTTTTGTGTATATTTTATATTCTTACAGTTTTTTTTTTTTTTTTTACTTCGTCCCCCTATGGTATGCCGACAGAACGCCTTTTAGACCCTGCTCATGGCATGTTCTAACAGGCCACCGTGGCTGGTAGACCCATGGGTCATTATTCAAAGGGTTAAACAGGCAGGGGCAGTGCAAGAATTGACCCTGGCTGTTACAGCAGGAACTGTATCAGTTAAGCCAAATTTAGAGTGACAATTGTGCAGGCACAGATCCTGCGCCTGTCTAATCACCAAGATGTATCAGTACATCCATTTGTGGGAACACACAGCTAAATAGGACATACTGTTACATCTAAGGTGGGGAACAGTTTAAAGCGGTTTTACAATTTAAAAATAAGTGGACCCCAAACACTTTTATTTATGTAAAAAAACATAGAGAGCATCTAATCACCCTCCCCCAACCTCGGGTCCAGCGCTGCTCCAGTCTCAGTGATATGGCTGTAGACGTAACGTTAACAGCTCTCATCACTGCTGCAGCAAATCACTGTCCTCTGCTGATGTAGACTTTCATCACTTTCATTTTTTTCCTTCAAGCTATAACAGAGAAAATGCCCTCCAAAAATCGTGTTTGTGACTGTAAGGCTACTTTCACACTTGCGTTTTTTAGCGCTGCGCATCGAGCGCACATCAAACGCATGAAAAAAACGCGTGCAAACGCGTATAATCGCTGCAATATTTTGCAAACGAATAGTGCGCATTGCTTTTGAAAAACGCAGCGATTGTATGCGATTTAAAGCGTTTTTGTATGCGTTTGCGTTTTTTCTGTGCAAAACACATGATGAAAATCCTTGAAAAATTCTTGCAACAGAACCCACCAATGGGACACCAGTGGGCGTGTCTTATTGAAAATATAAATAGAGCCTGTTCACAGCCATTCTTCACATTTGCTTGCATTTGCCTTGATGAACATGGATCAGCTTATGGAGACTTTCTTCTTCAACCTTGATGTGGACATGGATATGGCTCGGGCTTATGCCTTTGCTTGCCATGAACAAAGGAAGAGAGATAGACAGTGGAGACGGCAGCGTCGTCGTTTGTGGGTACATCCCATTGTAGAACTCCGGGAGAGCCGTGGAGCGTATCACACCCTCTACAGTGAGCTGCAGTCAAACCCGGAGAAATTTACCGACTACACCCGGATGTCACAGCAATCCTTCATGGATTTACTTGCTCGGGTCCAACAATTAATAAGGAGACAGGACACCCAGCTCCGTCGGGCGATTCCTCCAGAGGAAAGACTCCTGGTGACTTTACGGTACGTATTATTGAGAAACCAATGCCTGCATCATTGTATTACCATATATACCATGTATGCCTTGTACTATTCCAAAGATGACATCATTCTTGTTCTGCCAGCTAGTAAACAAAGACCTTCAGAATGATTTTTATGCCATTTTTTGGATTATTAATGTTTTACAAAAACATATACAATAATATTTTTTTTGTTCTTTCTCTAGATTCCTTGCTACTGGAGAGAGCCTGTCTTCACTCCACTTCCAGTACAGGATTGGTATCTCCACGTTGTCAGGAATTGTTCTGGACACCTGCCGGGCATTGTGGACTGTTCTCTGTCCGGAATTTATGCCCCTGCCCACCACAGAAAAGTGGCTACAAATTGCTGACAAATTCTGGACAACCTGCAATTTCCCCAACTGTTTGGGAGCAGTTGATGGGAAACACATACGGATTATCAAACCCAAAAGAACAGGCTCGGAGTACTACAATTACAAGAAGTACTATTCTACAGTTCTTATGGCCATTGCGGATGCAGACTGTATGTTTGTTGCGGTGGACATTGGTGCATTTGGCCGTGGGAATGACTCACAGGCGTTTAAGAACTCGGACATGGGACAGAGGTTGTATGAAAACCAGTTTAATTTCCCCATGCCACGGCCTCTTCCCCACACCGAAACTCCACCAATGTCATTTGTAATGGTTGGGGATGAGGCATTCCAGATGAGCCAACACCTACTTAAACCCTACTCCAGCCGGGACTTGGACCACACCCAAAAGAATTTTCAATTACAGGCTGACCAGGGCAAGAAGAACTGTAGAGTGTGCCTTCTGTATACTAGTTTCCAGATGGCGCATTCTGGGCACAGCCATTCATCTGAAACTGGAAACAGTGGATGAAGTGGTGAAGGCCTGTGTGGTGCTTCATAACTTTGTGATGTCTAAAGAGCACCCAAACTTTGAACTTGATGATGCTGCTCCTAACCCATTGCCTGACTTCACTCAGCACCCACTCAGGTCTTCTGTTGAAGTCTGCCAAATGAGAGACCAATTTGCAGCCTACTTCATGTCAGATGTAGGACGGGTGGATTGGCAAGAACAAATGGTGTAAAATAATGTTATTGTCTGTATGTTAATACATTTTTTTTTTTTTAATGTTAATAAAATAACTCTGTTTATACCTGTACCACGTGCAGTCTGTTTTTAAATTTAAAAACAATTATGAAATGGCCAGGTTTACCAGTGAATTCATGATGCATATTTTTGGGTGCATCATCAAATCATTTGTAATCCTGACTATGTAGTTAAATATACATGCACACAAGTTGTATGACCTTTATTATTTCTCCACTTTTGCTTCCATTTTCAGTGACGGTGGAGATAACACAACAATTATTTGTGGCACTGTGAATTGATTTGTATTGCAGAGATAAAAGATTAGACATCTTGTTCTATACCAATGCCTGGTGGCATGCTGAAGTGGTGATGCCCCAAATAACGCATGTATCAGGCCTGGGCAGGTGAGTACACGAGTTATAAACAGCAGCATCGCTACAGTATGCTTCAAATTAATGCATACTGAAGCAACGCTGCTGGTTAAAACTCATGTCTGTTCACCTGCCCAGGTGTGATAGTAATGATCGAAGGTCAGGGTATTGTACATATATAGTGTATTTTCACCATCATTTCCTCTGTTTCTTCAACACACACTGAATAGAGGATGTGCTCAATTACAAGCTATATGTAGAATCCCTGGCCTTCTATCACCAAGTGAAATAATGTAAAAAACACACCACACTCATTTCAGTTTTTAGTATATATGGCAAGGTTAAATAGATATGCCTTGCACGGAACCCCATCCTCTATTCAGTCTGTTCAATATTAGCAGACTGACAGAGTGGTTGTGAAGAAAAAAGGAATATATTTGTGTTTTGGAGTAAACATATCTCCATGAAGTACACAAACTTATGTCATTCGTGGAGTTATGTGTACTCCAAAACGCAAAGTGTACGGCGCAGTGTGTGTACGGCGAAGTGTGTAGGCGGCAAAATAAACACAAAGCAAACCAAAATTACTAAAAGAAGATTGGCACATTTATTTTGTACAACCGTAAAACAACATTTGAATTGCCAATTTTATTTTTGGCTGACATTTCTACATATCACATTATTACTTTTTTGAGTAAACAAAAAAATTATTTATAGTCACACAAAGGTTTTGGATAGATCAGATTAGTACAATTTGGGTCCAACATGACCATGGTATTGTCACTGGCCCAGAAGTTATTGAAAAGTCAGATTAGTAAAATGTGTGTACAATATAAAAATTCGTATAGTCTCTGCCCCAGTAGTAATTGAAAAATCAGATTAGTACAATGTGTGTACAAATATAAAATTGGTATAGTCACTGTCCCAGTAGTAATAGAAAAATCAGATTAGTACAATGTGTGTACAAGATGCAATTGGTATATTTACTGCCCCATGAAGTAGTAGAAAAAACAGATTAGTACAATGTGTGTACAATATAAAAATTGGTAAAGTCACTGCCACATATGTAGTAGAAAAATCAGATTAGTACAATGTGTGTACAAGATGAAATTGGTATATTTACTGCCCCAGAAGTTTTTTAAAAATCAGATTAGTATAATGTGTGTACAAGATGAAATTGGTATATTCACTGCACCAGAAGTAGGAGAAAAATAATATTAGTACAATGTGTGTACAACATGCCATTGGTATCGTCACTGCCACAGAAGTTGTATAGAAATGTGAGAAATTTTTATTGCTAATGACGTTTTGGTGGTGATTTTGAGACTCTGGGGGTGTGCAGAGATGAAGACCGGCTGGAAAGCGATGAAGGGGTTCGAGGGGAAGGGGCAACAAAAGTAGTGGGTGAAGGAAGCTGAGACATCAAATGAGAGTCACTTTCAGACACATTAGGAGGAGAGGGTGGATGCACCAACAAAGATTTTTTTTTTTTTCTTCTTGGGGACAGGAGTACCTTGCGTGGACCGACTTCTCTGTGTCCGCCTTAAGCTGGTTGACTGTGGCCTTGACCTAAAAAAGACAATGTAGGTCACCGCTCTCATGCTCGCTGGTGTCAGTGGCGGTGGAAGTGTTGCCAGTGCTCGGAGTAACAGAAGGGTTGGCGGTGTTCCAAGGAGAAGTGGGTGCCCTTGAAATGCATGGTTGATGACTGGTGGCGGTACTCATAGGATCAGTGGCTGGTGTGTCCATAAATTGTTGACGACTCGTGGCGGTACTCATAGAAGGAGAAGTGGGTGCCCTTGAAATGCATGGTTGATGACTGGTGGCGGTACTCATAGGATCAGTGGCTGGTGTGTCCATAAATTGTTGACGACTCGTGGCGGTACTCATAGAAGGAGAAGTGGGTGCCCTTGAAATGGCTTGCTGACTGGTGACGGTACTCATTTGATCAGTGGGTGCTGTTCCGGGAAATTGTTGACTGGTAGCAGTACTAGTAGAAGGACAAGTTGGTATGTTGGCCCAAGCAGGTAGTGTGCTAGCTTGAGTCCATGACTGTGGACCAGTGTCAGTGGTGGTGTTGCTCCACACAGGAGCAGCGCTTGCCATGGTGGTGGCGACGGTGGACTGTCCAACAGTACTTGGACTTGTGGTGGTGTAGTGTTGACTTGGAATGCTGGTGGCCGTGCAGTGGTATGCAGCAGAAGTCGGTAGTGATGTGTGGCGAATCAGTGGTGGCACTGTTGGATATGCAACCACTGACTGCTGCGCGTACCGATTCTGCTGGATATAGTGCATGTAAGCATTGTTGCAGGCCTGCATCACACCCAGCTGTTGCTCAGGACTTGGTGTTCCGCCATGCCCCGTTCTATTTTACTAAAAAAAATGGTGCGCTGGTCTGTTGAGGTCGGCCTCCAGGCGATCAAAACGCTGGTCGACACTGTTGAAGCGGTGATCCATGTGGGTAAAACCACATTCCATCAGTGAAAAACCGCTTCCAACTCTGCCTCCAAGCGTCTTGATATTGCCTTGAAAGGACTCGCTCAAGTGAACAAACTCGGGCAAGACATTCCTCTCCATGGCCCTCTGCCGCTGGCGGTAAGTGCCCGCATAACCAGTGGCAGAGACCTGGGAGAGGGGAACACCTGATGGACCAGCTTCCTGGTCACCAGCTGTCCGTGTTGCTGACCTGCAAGTTGCTTCTTGGCTGTCGGATGGCTGGGACGTGTCCAAGGTCGTCCGAGAAAGGACCGCTTCAGGGACAGGCTGCATGGTGCTGCTCCAGGTGCTGTGGAAAGAAAAACAAAACATTACTATAATGCATGAACAAGAAGCATCAGCTGTAGACAAGAAAAAATAAATTAAAAAATAACAAAAAAATTGAAAATCTAAAAAACTTACGCTCTGCTGGCAAGGACCGGTCTCAGAACGCCAACTCGCGATAGTAGCGATATTTCTTTTTGTGCCTTGCTGCAGAACCACTGCGAACCTGGCCCTCTGCTCGAACATCAGTGTTGAAGCGGTCTTTCATCGAGCGCCATCGTGTGCGGATTTTGTTCACTGTTGATAAAAAAAAAAAAAAAAAATTAATACAATGCAGTATGTGCAAATTCACTCTCAACACACATACCTCAATATAAATGTCAAACTGTTAATGAAGCATTATAAAAAGCTTTAGAATCCACATGTCATTGACTGTTGAACCACATGACACTGTTATGTTTGCTGTTAGAATATATCAGGCAGCAAAAACAAACTTAACATGAGGAACAAGAGTGACTGGGCATTAAACAAATCAATAGAATGCACAACACATAGCTCAAGAATCAACAGGGCACACACTCTTGAACCTGAGGGCACTGTTGGGTTTGCTTGCAGAATATATCTGCAAGTAAACCCATCAGTAGACACAGGAACAAGAGTGAGTGCAACATTAAAACAAAAAATTGAATGCAGAACTCATAGCAATAGCATACACAGGGCAGTCACTTTTGAACCTGAGGGCACTGTTGGGTTTGCTTGCAGAATATATCTGCAAGTAAACCCATCAGTAGACACAGGAACAAGAGTGAGTGCAACATTAAAACAAAAAATTGAATGCAGAACTCATAGCAATAGCATACACAGGGCAGTCACTTTTGAACCTGAGGGCACTGTTGGGTTTGCTTGCAGAATATATCTGCAAGTAAACCCATCAGTAGACACAGGAACAAGAGTGAGTGCAACATTAAAACAAAAAATTGAATGCAGAACTCATAGCAATAGCATACACAGGGCAGTCACTTTTGAACCTGAGGGCACTGTTGGGTTTGCTTGCAGAATATATCTGCAAGTAAACCCATCAGTAGACACAGGAACAAGAGTGAGTGCAACATTAAAACAAAAAATTGAATGCAGAACTCGTAGCAATAGCATACACAGGGCAGTCACTTTTGAACCTGAGGGCACTGTTGGGTTTGCTTGCAGAATATATCTGCAAGTAAACCCATCAGTAGACACAGGAACAAGAGTGAGTGCAACATTAAAACAAAAAATTGAATGCAGAACTCATAGCAATAGCATACACAGGGCAGTCACTTTTGAACCTGAGGGCACTATTGGGTTTGCTTGCAGAATATATCTGCAAGTAAACCCATCAGTAGACACAGGAACAAGAGTGAGTGCAACATTAAAACAAAAAATTGAATGCAGAACTCATAGCAATAGCATACACAGGGCAGTCACTTTTGAACCTGAGGGCACTGTTGGGTTTGCTTGCAGAATATATCTGCAAGTAAACCCATCAGTAGACACAGGAACAAGAGTGAGTGCAACATTAAAACAAAAAATTGAATGCAGAACTCATAGCAATAGCATACACAGGGCAGTCACTTTTGAACCTGAGGGCACTGTTGGGTTTGCTTGCAGAATATATCTGCAAGTAAACCCATCAGTAGACACAGGAACAAGAGTGAGTGCAACATTACAGAGAATGAAAATACTTACTAAACGCCTTTTTCAGGTTTGGAGAGGCGCTGTCCCAGCCATCCATCAACGCTGCGGCCACCTCGTTCCATAGCCGCCGAGTCACCACATTGTCCTTGTACTGCGGATTTCGGCTGTCCCACAACGGGACACGCTCCTGGACCTGGCAGATCAGGGCATCGTTGTCCACATACAGGTCGTCGTCCCTTTGTGGAACCTAGAAGAAACAAAAACAAAATTACAATCTTGTATATTTTTGACAAAGAAAAGAACAATAGGAGTAGAAAAGAAATAGACATTCAAAGGCTATATACTTACATTCCGTCTCGCCACCGGGACTTGACTCGGCTGCGACTGCTCCTGAGACTCCTCAATGGCCGTGTCCGACGATGATGTCTGAAAAAGGAACCCAAATTTTAGCCATTTGTAGATTCAGCAGCAATACTTACCCAAAGGCAGGAAGATACTCACATCATGCTCTGCTTCGGCCAGTTCTTGCCGGGATGGGGAATATTCAGATCCAGAAGACATGCTGCAAAAAAAAATAAAAAAATACATGAACACATATTACATTATAAGGACAGTCTGTCATTTGGTTAAAGAATACTCACATTCTTGCCCTTTGGATCTGTCTTGAGTCAAGAAGCAGTGTCTCCAGACAATGTTCAGGCTTGGTCCAAGATGGATCTTCAAGTGTTCAGCTACAGTCTCCAGGCAGTGTATTATGTAGCTTGTTGTTTGCTGGCCTTTTTATAGGGATCCAGGCTGTATAATCTTCAGGTGTTATCAGCATGCAGTCTCCAGGCAGTCTGAGGGGTCTGTGTGTCACTTCCTTTATCTATACTCCTTTTTCTAGACTCCTCACAAACAATGTATCTTGTCTAGGGGGTCATTTGACAAGTGTCTAGACATTGTTTACTAAAATATCGCATGCGCACACAATCGCTGACAAGCGCACAGCCACGCGCACACCAGCGTTCACATAGACTGCAATGATATTTTTTATGCGCACGCGCATTTTTATATTGGTGTGCTGAAAAAAAAAATGCAACATGTAGCGTCTAGCGCGTCTGGGCGCACACCTGGAAAATGCGCTGCGCACGCAAAACGCTGATGAACGCGTGCAAGCGCAATACAATGCGCCCGCCATGTTAATGATAGGGGAAAATTGCGCATGCGAACAATAGCGCACGATGCGCAGCGCTAAAAAACGCAAGTGTGAAAGTAGCCTTACCTAAATGAGTTTTCCCATTAGTATACATAATTTTAAGATCTGTAGAGCAGACACCCACCAGTTATAACAGGGACGGCATATCTTAACAGTGGGAATTCGCGTTTTGGGCAAATTACTGTAGCAGTGAATATATATATATAGACACATAACTATATGAAAATTGAGAGCAGCACAAGTCATTATGGATGATGAGTGAAGGTTTTTTATGAAAACACTTCAAAACATAGTCCAAAAAAAGCAGCCCGTAGATGTGACATTTCAGCTTTTTGTACTGAGCCTTTTTCAAGCAACAATTCAATGCAGGATGTGAATATAAATAGGAGAAACCAAACACAATCAAATAAACATTACCAGAACAATTAGAATTATAAATATATTTATGTATAAAAATTCTTAAAGTACCATAGAGATTAAAGTGACATAGATAATGTCTGGTTTGAATACATGATCGTGTAAACTTTTCAAAATTTACTTATTTATTAAAGGAGTTTTCCACTATTTGGCCGACCCCTTTTTAAATGCAATAATGCCCAATGTAAAAAAAAAAAAAAACAGTATATGCTCACCTCCTGGACCACTGCCGGCAAAACTGTTCCTTCTGGAAGAAGTGCGAGCTCTGCAGGTCATCAGTGGCTGTTGTCTCCAGGTGGAGACCACAGGCTGGAATGGTCTTGTCGATCCTCTTCAGCGATGAGTCCTGCTTTTGTCTTCAACCCAACGATAGCCAACACCATGAAGAGGCAATTACCAGTCATCCCAGAATTATAGTGTGGGTTGGCATAATGTATGGTAACCAGTCCCATTTAGTCTTCATTTCATTTGCACTAGCAGCTATTTAATTATTAGGTACCCAACACTCTTGAGCAGCGTCGGACTGGAACACCTTTGGTCCACCAGAGAAAATCATTATTGGGGCCCACTATGTAGCTACATAGAAATAAATACAAGACCACCAATTGTGCGGTAAAACACGCTAATATCAGGGTTTAATATAAGGTAGTACAAATCTTAATTATGTAGCAGGAGTTGGGGTAGCCTCCCTCATAGAATATAAAGCAGCCCCCTCATAGAATAAAATGCAGCCCCCTCATAGAATATAATGCAGCCATCTCATAGAATATAGCCCCCTCATAGAATATAATGTAGCCCTCCATAGAATATAATGCTGCCCCCTCATAGGGTATAATGCTGCCCCCCTCATAAGGTATAATGCTGCCCCTCATAGGTATAATGCTGCCCCCTCATAGGGTATAATGCTGCCCCTCCTCATAGGGTATAATGCTATATATATAGATATATATATAGATAGATATAGAGATATATAGATAGCTAATAGATAGAGACAGATAGAGATAGATATAGAGATAGATAGATATGGGATAAATAGATCTATGGATAGATAGATGGCTAGACGATAGATAGATAGATAGATAGATAGATAGATAGATAGATAGATAGATAGAATATGAGATAGATGGATAGATAGATATGGGATAGATAATAGATGGCTAGATATAGAGATAGAAATAGAGATAGATAGGTGATATGGATCGATAGATACAGGAGATAGATATAGAGATATAAAAAAACAAACCACAATACTCACCTCTCCTCCTCGCTCCCACGCTGATTCCTGCGGTGGCTTTGCTTCAGTGTCAGGAGCTGCCGTCTGCCACACACAGCTGGTGCGCGATGAAGTGACGTCATCACGCATCGGTTGTGCGTCAGAAGCAGAGGGGACTGATGGGAGAGAGAGTGTCATCTGACGCTCTCCTATTACAATTGAGGGCGGCGCCGGCCCTGACTTACTGCTGCATAGCGGCTGCCTGGGCTGTGGGCCCCTTGGGGAGCTGGGGGCCCCTGAGGGAGCGGGGGGCCCTGGTTCCCCCGGCCCTGATAAAGGGCAATGTTAGCCGCTAAAGTGAAATGATGTTCACCCCTTTCCACGCCCATCTGGGCGTGGGAAGCAGTGAATATTCATTTCTCTTTAGCAGCGGGGACAGGGGCTCCTGCCTCCTGTCACCCTCTGCTGCCCCGCTGGCACGGGGCCCCCATAGCATCTGCGTGGTGTGCCGCTATTAGTGACACGCCACTGGCTGGGGCCCCTGGAGCAGCGGGGGCCCTAGGCAACTGGCCCCTGTATGCCAGCAGGTTCCAGGGCCCACCGGAGAATCCGGTTCTCTGGTGGGCCAGTCCGGACCTACTCTTCAGGAGTGTATAAATGTGTACCTTAGTAAATGTACCAGCACTTACATATAGAAAGTGTCAAAGTAATGACAGACCTCCCAGTATGTGTAAACAACATAAGCTTTGGTCAAAGGAAATAAGGCACCATGTGCAACAACAATCAAAAAGTACAATACTTTATTTGTACATAAATGGTTGCATATACAGTAGAAACATGTACATTGCATAAAAGCCAGGTTAAAAATGCTTTAAAATCAAGAAAGTGGAAGGGCACCAGAAAGTATGGTATAGGATCAACAATTAGTAAATATATTACTCGGTATAACATTTTTTAGGGGAATATTGCACTTATAGATGTAATCACTGGCCCTCAAATATCTAATGCAAATGATTGCAATTAAGCTCAACGCTTCTAGTAAGGGATTCGAAAAATCACTAATATGTGACCGTTGTAAAAAAGAGAAACAAAACCTTCAAATAAAGGATTAGAATAAGTTGTGCCAGGGATACATGTGATACACAATCCTTCAAATAAATGATTAGAAATATAGGAAGGTCAATTTGCTTATGGAAAATTGATGGTATCAATAGAAATAGAACACACTTCTTCCAAAAAGGAATTTTAAAATTTCTCATACCCATCCAATATGAGATAAGATTTAAGGGAACCTGTCAGCAGGTTTTCACACCCCAAACTATTTATATGCGCATGTATCTCTTTCAAAGACAAGTCCAGCAATACCTTTACATGGCCACTCCGTTCCTCTGTTGCTAAGAAATCAACATTTGAATTGATATGAAAATAAGACTGAAGAACTATTAGTAGCTCTGAAGCTTTTGTCACTCCTACGCTGTTCCCTGCCAAAATTACCTCTTTCTGCTTGACTGACAGCTCTATACTGTGTGACTTCAGGCAAAGGAGCTGTCAGTCAAGCAGAAGGAGGTGGATCTGGGCGGAGAATAGAGCTGGAGTGACGGAGGATTCAGATCTACAAATAGTTCTTCAGCCTCATTTGCATATACATTCAAATGTTGAATTCTCAGTAATGGAGAAATGGACTGGTCATGTGAAGGTATTGCTGGACTTGTCTTTACATGTGTAATGTATATATTTTGACAGATTCCCTTTAACCTCTTCACGATGTACATTTATGTCTTATATCTTGTCGCTGACTTTGATGCTGGCTTTAAGCACGCCGAGCCCGCATCTTTCCCAGTATATGACCACTGATTTAATTAGGCATCATGTGCCTTTAACAGCCCTGTTAACAAAGGGAAGGAAAAACGGAAACTCGCCCAGGAGTGAAGAGGTTAAGGAAGCCAAGTATAGTATACCATTATATTGTAAGCTAGACCCCATCGATATGGATTTAGATAAACAAAGTAAATAGTATAAAGGTGCTAAAATGCATAGATGGAGTAACAGTCAATAGACTTATTGTTTAAACACACAATCTTTCCAACATGGTGTTAGAAATGCATGTGATGTATACCCAGTAGTAAAGCGAAGGCAACCAAACCTTATCTCATAGAAATGATCAGTATCAATAAAATAGAACCTGCTCCATTCAATATGGATTTATAAAATGAAGCGATACCTATCCAATATGGAATAAGGTTAAAGCCGCTAAGAAAAATATTATGTTATAAAGTTGCAACCATCCAATATGTGATTACACAAAGTAAATGATATAATGCTGCTATCATGACTAGAAGGAGTTAATAGATCTATTGTAATTTAATATAAACCATGAATATAGAAGAGATAATAACTGGAGAAAAAAATATACTGACCCAAATTCATTCTGTGGCGCTCCTACCATCCCACAGTCAGACACGCATTTCCCACGTGCTTCCTCAGGGAGTATGTGTATCCTTTATCAACTTACATTCAAATGCATTGACAAAACTCCTCATTGATAGGAAGCAGTTTTAGCCTCCAAGGGAGCAAATTATCATTGTAGCTACTGACTTTTTTCATAAATAGAACTTGTTTTCAGCCGTGTTTAGACCCTGCTGTATTCATGAAGGCTTTTCTTTCCTGCTGTAGAGCACTTTGCATCTCTTTTATAATTTTCGGTGGCTATTGTGGACATGGTTTGATGGGCATGTAGGTCTTTGAAATGTAAACCTGTTATCACCTTTATATCCTGTATCTGTTGCTGCATTCCTGAAAAATTAGCATTTTCATTCATACTCAAATAAGGCTAGAAGACCCCGATTCATCAAGACCAGAGTTGTTCACAGGGATGTGCTCGTCACACATCTTAGTAAGGAATGCCACAACTCGTCATTAGACTAGATGTAGCATCCTGCTACAATTTTGATGAAGTTCTGGTGCAATCACTATGATGAATTGGGGTCTTATTGATTGTGGTATGACAGAGTACTTCCCTAGCCTCTGTTTCCTTGGCTTGTTTCCCTCCCCAGCCCCAGCCTCTTTAGATTGATTGATAGCTTACTTTCTGTATGACACCAGGCACCAGGCAAAGAACTCCAGAAGAAAGCAATCAATCAATTTAAAGAGGCTGGTGCTGGACAGAAAACAAACCTAGAAAGGCACGGACTCTGGAAGTGCTCTGTCACACCCAGAGCACTTAACACCACATTTGTGTGTTAATGAGTACCTTTCACAATTTTTTTTTTTGTTTTCTGCTAGACACATTATGTATTAGTATCTGCAGAGCAGAATAAAGCTTTTTTTTTTTTTTTTTTTTTAAAAATTGCCTCTCTGTTGTGGAGATATTAACACTCAAAGTATTTGGCACCTAATAAGTTAACTTTTGTTAAGTCAAAGTGAGTATCATCACATAGTAACTCATACAGAAAAATAAAAAAAAAAATTTCTATTCCGCTTTGCAGCCATTATTATATTGTGCGTCCATTTCATTTGGTGAAAGGGCCTTTTTAATTAAAAGGCTAATTTCTCAGGAATGCAGCAACAGATAGGTGATATAAAGGTGTTGAAGGATTTACATTTTAAAGACCTGCATATCCATTAATGCTTTTTTGGGTGGAATTGATCTTACTGATAGATTTTCTTGAAGATTTGTGATGTTTATATAAGACTCAAGTTTCGCTACAATATACTTTTCCCACTTACAAATAGAAACTACAAATGTACCATTCCGCACATGCCTTTTGACAATTTTGTCTAAGATTGCGCTGGTGATGTGAAAAAGACTGCTTCTGATGATGAATTCTTCCCCGCTTCTCTAGACTACCTAGATGTCTTCTTCCCCCTTGCACTCATCATGGAAATTAATTTGAGAGAATTGACCTGCTTGGGGAGAATGGCAGTATCATAGTTCCAGGCCAGTAAAGAGAGAATGCTGACTATATAAACTGTCTTTTATGAGCGTATTGACCATAAATCGAGCCTCTTATTATTTCCTCACTTTTAGATTTGCCATTACTGGTTTTAGTGGGATCTCATGACCGCCATAATTATTCTGCAAATTACTCGACGCAGATTGATCAAAGAGGTCTCCCCTCATCGGTGAAGCAGATCATTACATCCTCGTGTCACCTGTGACAGAGGTGAAGGAAATTGATCACGCACCTTAAATTTTCTGTTTCATTGAACCAAAATAGTGTTGTGACATTGATTTCCAATCCGAGCCTCATTAGTGTTTGACACTGTTTGTTAGCTGCTTAGTAACAGATTACTGTGTGTCATTCATATGCCTTTTGAGACTAGTCTGAATTAATTGTTCCCTGTCAGAAGTTTGATGGCAAAGCAATAAAATGTGAGAATTATAGTTTAACTGGTTATTATCATGCTAATGGAAATGTTAACAGTGAGTGAAGTTTGAAACAGGGGCTTGGGACATGTGACTTATTAAACCGCGATTCCCAATCATCTCACATTAGTTCTGAATTTGTGAACATTGCGTTTCGATATGCCTATCAGATGGCGCTGCCAGCAATGCCTTTCCTTTCCAAGTTATTGCTGATCGTAGAGCTCTTCACTTCTAAGAAATCCTCCTTTTATTAGTCGGATGTAGGCTGTCAATACTGCAGATGTTTGTCATCAGCAGATTTTTCTCCTCTTCATTGGCACAAGTATGCCGTTCTCCCTTGCTGTCCTAATGTATATAATATATCCACGTTACATTTAGAATTCATATACCGTTTTGCTGGTTTACAATCACTATTTACGTCAGATTACAGAGGTTTGGCATGGGAATATGCAAGTTTCCGTAATATGGTGTATTGTTATTGGATTTTGACCTAGCAAGATTCTGTGGTTTTGAGGCTGGGTAATCCTGGAGCAAAGTATACAAGGAATAGATTCCACTCGTACGGGCAGAAGAGCACATCAGCCTGCTTACGAATCTCTGTTTACTCTTCAAGGAAACCTGTCAGTAGGATTTTGTTGTGAAATCCAAGAGCAGCATGACATTGGTGCTGAGAGCCTGATTCCAGCGATGTGTCACTTACTAGGCTGCCTGTTAAGATTTCAAAAAAAGAAGTGTTCTAGCAGCAGGAGGTTATCACTACAGGACTACAAGTCTTGTGTCTCCTAGTCCTCCTGCTCTTTTTAAGCCCCGCCCCCACTGCTGTTTAACAGTTTTCTGTGCATGCAAAGTGAACATAAGAAGTGGCCAATCAGTGGTGTGGGTGGGGGTTATACAGGGCTCAGCTTATTATTGAGCACTGCTAGATTTGCAGAAGAGAAAACTTGGATTGTTTCAAAGAACAGCATGCAGACCAGTAAGTGACACATCGCTTTAATCAGGGTCTCAGCCCCTGCATCATGCTGCTGTCAGATCACATAGCAAAAACATGGTGGCAGATTCCCTTTAAAGGGATGACCACTACTGGAAAACCCTCTATTAATCAATACAGTGCCCCACAGAAAATAAAAAGATGGTTTTGTCATGAGACTGCTGCAATCAATCAGTAGATTCTGACTGTCTGCAGTGTTTACTTTTTCATCCGTTATGATGAAATATTGACCAGCAACCACTTGACACAACAATCACCCATTGAGAACAGCAGCAGCAACATTGTTGTAATCAAAAACTAGAAGTGTTGCCATAATATTAACAAACTTTATTGAGACACAATATTTAAAACTATTAAAAAAGATACATTCCTACAAATGCCACATAAGTCTAAATATCCAGACAAATAGTCACAGTTATAATCTGCCAGTGTCCAATATGCAAGGATATATATGCACCTCTAAATATCAGTGGGTATAGGGTATAAGTATCCACAGTATACTGAGTTGTACAGCACTTTCAATTGTAATCTGCCGGTGCCCAATATGTAAAGATATCTATGCACCTCTAAAACATCAGTAGGTATAGGATATAAATATCCACAGTGTATAGAGTTGCACATCACTTCCAATGTAAATACCTAATCCAATACTGTCCCCTTTTATATATAAGCATATAGCCTTCAAAAATAGAGTCATAGTATAGTACATGTGTACATAAATAAAGGCTGGCTATGGATAGGTGCATACATATCAAGTAATGCGTATATAAAGTGCAATTAGTGCATATATTAGATGAAGCAAACAAGTTCTCAGTCTAACAGCAATAGTGCAGCTCCCCCTGAATTGCTATATGCCAACGGAAAAGTGCAATCGCAGTACAGTACATGTGTACATAAAAACCATTGGCTACATGTAAACACATGGGCAGCAATAGTTAGACATAAAGATGCATACAGTGCAGATAAGCATAAAGGAATAAGGATATATGACCTGTCAGCAGTAGTACAGCTCCCCGACGCGCGTTTCGCGTTAGCTTTCTCCTAGGGGTATGTTCGTGTAATTGTATCATGTGGCTTCCTTTTTTTGTATTGTTCTTCCTTGCCTCTGAAAACCAATAACTGTTTTATTTATCTGTCGATATAGCGAAATGAGGGCTTGTTTTTTTTTCCGGACGATTTCTAGTTTTTAATGACTCCATTCATTTTGCCATATAATGCAAAAAGAAAAAAAAACTGGAAAAACCTAAATGGGGTGAAATTGAATAAAAACAGAATTTTTACAGTGGTAAAAGTAATGTGATAGCTTTGCTATTCTTGTCAGTATATCAATGGTAATACCAAATGTATATACATTTTTGTTTTTCATACATTTTTTTTGTGCTTAAAGGGGTTGTCCACTACTAGGACCACTCCTTCTTGATCTAAATGTTTGGTCCCGATAAAATAAAAAAGCCTGTACTCGGCTTCCATGCCGACTTCGTTCCAGCGGTGTCTGCAGTCGCTCTCCCGGGGCTCTCGTGCGGTTCTTATGACACATTGTGCCCGTGCCCCATCGGTGCTGGTGTCACTGTCGCCGCCTTCTGTCAAATTGAACATGAAGAGGAAGACCCGGCTGCAGCTGATCTCTGACTTCCTCCTCTGACTTTCAATACCACAAAGAAAAGGAATTTGCCAGCAGATAAAGTGAAAATAGAATAAAAGTAAGAGTAAAATATACTCAACATATGCTAGCAATATGGACAAGTAACAAGTTGGACAGTCGCATTACTGAAAGCAAAAACCAAGAAACAACACAAAGCGACCATATGTCCAATAAAAAATGTATTTTATTATAACATTAAAAATGTATAGCCAAGGCTGGAGTTAAAACAAATGCACCAAATTATTATCATATATGCTAAAGAAAAGGGGCGATGTAATCCATGGTTATATGCATACACATGTACAAAGTGTTGAAAAAAAATAATAATAAATGCATAACAATAAATAAGCACCAAGTGAAAAAATATATATATTGTTACCTCATGGTTAAGACATCATTATATCACAACTAAAGTGCATGGTGCAAATACATAGGAGACACCAATAGGTGTCAGTATATCCAAATGTGTGAAGCCACAGCAGTGTTACCCTGACCAACAGTGTGTGAGTAAAGTATGCATAAGACCAGGACAAAAAAATAGTGATTACAAAATTATAAGTGTCAGAAAGACCAAATAACTTACAGATAGTACTGCTCCTGGTGCCCCGGATAGACGCCCTCCCCAACGTGCGTTTCGGCACGTTGCCTTTGTACATGTGTATGCATATAACCCTGGATTATATTGCCCCTTTTTTTAGCATATATGATAATAATTTGGTGCATTTGTTTTAACTCCAGCCTTGGCTATACATTTTTAATGTTATAATAAAATACATTTTTTATTGGACATATGGTCGTTTTGTGTTGTTTCTTGGTTTTTGCTCCTCTGACTTTGTACAACCTCAATTACCAAGAAGTCGGGTTGTCGCATAAAATGTAAAGAAAACAAGAATGAAATGATTGGGAAATCTCTTATAGCCAGATTTTATTGGTAGCTGTGTTCTGTGTTTTGCTGTGAGTAAAATATGGCTGTAAAAGATTTCCAAGTCATTGCATTGTTGATGTGTTTACATTTAATACAGCAGCTCAACTTTTTTGGAACTGACCGTAATATGGCAGATCAGGCCTGACCGCCGTTACATCCTCTCGGCACCTTGTGATCATCTTGTGAGATGCGAGCATTGGATGTTGGAAATTACACTTCCTCCTAATTGTTTACATAAAACTGTCACAGATAAAGGTTAAATTGTTGCTCTCGGAGCCAGGGCCGGTTTTAGACAAAAGAGGGGCCGTGGGCAAAAGTTTAAAGTGGGGCCCCATATGATCACCATACAGAAGCATTTCGGTTGTAGTTCAGGCATTAAAGGGAATCTGTCACCACATTTTTGGAGTATGAGATGCGGCCACCGCCATCGAGCTTATCTACAGCATTCTGTAATGCTGTAGATAAGCCCCCCCATCCTCTTCTCTGCGTGCCTGCGCACTGCAGTACTCTGCTCTGCCCTCAACAGGGCAGAGAATAACGCCTGCGCAGGAGCCTCGACAGGACGCAAAGAAGAGGATGGCTTCGCTAGAAGATGGGAAGCGCCGGAGCGGACCACAACGCCCATCGGACCAGACCGGACGGCGGACCGCCCCTGGGCGAATATAATCTAACTCGTTTTTCTTCTCTTTCAGGTGACATCGGGGGCTTATCTACAGCATTACAGAATGCTGTAGATAAGCCCCTAATGGCGGTGGCCGCATCTCATACTCCAAAAATGGGGTGACAGATTCCCTTTAAACAAGTGTGATCGACAGTATTGAAGTCGTTCGACTCTTGTTCCTGAGTTTCTTTACACTGCCTGAGGAAGAATGATGGGAACAGATAGTCCTCGATACAGTATAATGCAAGTCCCATATAGTACATATAGTATAATGCACTCACAATGGTCCTTGATAGCGTATAATGCAGCCCCCTCATAGAGCATTATGCAGCCCCCTCGGAGTATAATGCAACCCCCTCAGAGTACAGTGCAGCCACACACACAATATAATGCAGTCCCCCTCATAAAGTATAATGCTGCCCCCTCAGAGAGCATAATGCAGCCCCCTCAGAGTACAATGCAGCCCCGCACACACAGTACTGTATAATGCAGCCCCGCACACACAGTATAATGCAGCCCCGCACACAGTATAATGCAGCCCGCACACACAGTATAATGCAACCCCGCACACACAGTATAATGCAGCCCCGCATACACAGTGTAATGCAGCCCTACACACAGTATAATGCAGCCTCCCCCACTCACAGTATAAGGCACCGCACACAGACACACACAATGCAGACACACACACTACTTACCTCTCTTCGTTCCCCACGCTGCAGGCTCTGCTCCAGTCTCATCGGCTCAACTCCTAGCACAGCGTGGTTCACAATGAGTGACGTGACATCATTGCTCGCCCGTTGAGTCAGAAGCAGAGGAGAAGTGATGGGAGAGGAAGCGTCTGACGCTCTCCTCCATCACTGCTTTCAACTGTATCGGCATCGTTGCTGATAAGATGAATGAGGGTGTGGCGCCGGGCTTCTCTTATGGGCCCCATAGCGACCGTGTGGCACACCACTGGTTGGGGGCCCCTGGAGGAGCGGGGGCCCTAGACAGCTGCCTGGTCTGCCTGCCTCTAACACTGGCCCTGCTTGGTGCCTGTTCTGTACAGTAAGTGCCCACATCCAGGGTTAATCTTGTGACATCAAGTCTCTTAACCAAAAAGCTTGCTGTCATGTGAATAACTTACAGGTGCAATTCGGCTGTGAAACTAGGAAGAAAAAAAAACAGTAACCAGATTGCCAATAGGTTACAAGCAATTTGCACTCACAGGGCACTTTCGGTCTTTATTAAAAAGTTATAACCATAGATCACCAATGATTAATAAATAATCAACAACTATCAAAATTTTATATACAAGTTGATATAAAATAATGCAGGGAGAAAAGTTTTTCTATATAAAAAACTTTTATTAATAATTCATGGTCAAATAACACGGTACAGTAAAAAACATACACCAGAATTTCATAAATGACCCGTCAATATATATAATATATATATATATATATATATATATATATATAAAAATATTGTATACTGCTCAAAAAATTCAGATGGAAAAAATGATCCAAAATAAAGAGGCAACCAAACGAACAGTGAAAAATAATGAAAAATAAAAATTGAAAAATAAATACAAAACAATGATGATGATAATATAATAAATTATGTGACAAAACAAAAAAATCACACAATATCGAATAATTAAATCCCAATGCAATGGTAAATTAATTACACAAACATAAGTGAAATAATTATCAGCAGAGTCCCACACATCTGTGGATAAAGTGCAGAAGCAACACAGAATTGTGATCAAAAGTACTCCGCCCTTGATGGTGACCACTCACAAGGGTTTTTAAAGTGTTAACAAGTGCCAAAGCTTTTCCAAGTTTGGAATAGAAAATTTATAACCTGCAAAATGTGCAGGGGTGTGCAAATTATATAAGACCAGGGAGACAAATTAATAATATTTATATATCCCCACCTATATTGCACAATCCCTATGCTAAAATATAAGAAAAAGTGCAAAATAATGTGCAAATTTGCAAAACCGTTATGTGGAAAAAATCCTTATGTAACAAATCATACTAATTTTAATCATAAAAGCATATACAGTGCCTACAAGTAGTATTCAACCCCCTGCAGATTTAGCTGGTTTGATAAGATGCAAATAAGTAAGAGCCTTCAAACTGCAAACGAGAGTAGGATTTATTAACAGAAGCATAAATCTTACAAAACAAAAAGTTATGTTGCTCAGTTGAATTTTAATAAATTTTAAACATAAAAGTGTGGGTCAATTATTATACAACCCCTATGTTTAATATTTCGTGGAATAACCCTTGTTTGCAATTACAGCTAATAATCGTCTTTTATAAGACCTGATCAGGCCGGCACAGGTCTGTGGAGTTATCTTGGCCCACTCCTCCATGCAGATCTTCTCCAAGTTATCTAGGTTCTTTGGGTGTCTCATGTGGACTTTAATCTTGAGCTCCTTCCACAAGTTTTCAATTGGGTTAAGGTCAGGAGACTGACTAGGCCACTCCAACACCTTGACTTTTTCCCTCTTGAACCAGGCCTTGGTTTTCTTTGCTGTGTGCTTTGGGTCATTGTCTTGTTGGAAGATGAAATTACGACCCATCTTAAGATCCTTGATGGAGGAGCGGATGTTCTTGGCCAAAATCTCCAGGTAGGCCGTGCTATCCATCCTCCCATGGATGCGGACCAGATGGCCAGGCCCTTGGCTGAGAAACAGCCCCACAGCATGATGCTGCCACCACCATGCTTGACTGTAGGGATGGTATTCTTGGGGTCGTATGCAGTGCCATCCAGTCTCCAAACGTCACGTGTGTGGTTGGCACTAAAGATCTCGATCTTGGTCTCATCAGACCATAGAACCTTGAACCAGTCTGTCTCAGAGTCCTCCAAGTGATCATGAGCAAACTGTAGACGAGCCTTGACATGACGCTTTGAAAGTAAAGGTACCTTACGGGCTCGTCTGGAACGGAGACCATTGCGGTGGAGTACGTTACTTATGGTATTGACTGAAACCAATGTCCCCACTGCCATGAGATCTTCCCGGAGCTCCTTCCTTGTTGTCCTTGGGTTAGCCTTGACTCTTCGGACAAGCCTGGCCTCGGCACGGGAGGAAACTTTCAAAGGCTGTCCAGGCCGTGGAAGGCTAACAGTAGTTCCATAAGCCTTCTACTTACGGATGATGCTCCCAACAGTGGAGACAGGTAGGGCCAACTCCTTGGAAAGGGTTTTGTACCCCTTGCCAGCCTTGTGACCCTCCACGATCTTGTCTCTGATGGCCTTGGAATGCTCCTTTGTCTTTCCCATGTTGACCATGTATGAGTGCTGTTCACAAGTTTGGGGAGGGTCTTAAATAGTCAGAAAAGGCTGGCAAAAGAGATCATTAATCCACACATGTGAAGCTCATTATTCTTGGTGCCTGAACTACTTCTTAATACTTTAGGGGGACCAAACAGAATTCTTGTGGTTTGAGGGGTTGAATAATAAATGACACTCTGAATTAACTTTTAACGTTTTAAAAAAAAAAAAAAAAAAAATTAAAAAAATTTTTTTTGCTGCAGTGCATTTCCCACTTCCAGGCTACAGTACAAATGTCACAATGCCAAGTTAATTCCGCATGTGTCAACCAGCTAAATCTGCAGGGGGTTGAATACTACTTGTAGGCACTGTATGAGTAAGGTGCAATAATAGTGCAAAAGCCAAAACCTGAAAAATAGGGGAAATCTACTTGTATTGTGTAAAATCGGAAGAATAACTATTGTAGTCTATATTGCATAGCCCTTGTGCAAAGTTGCCCAAAAAGGACGTTTTATAGTATGCATTAGGGATGTGAGAAGAAGGAATCATCCCAAAATTCACAAAGGTATAGGGAAACCTATACACCCCAAACAAAGATTGTGAGGTTGCCACCCAGATCCAAAACAACAAGAGCAGATTAATTTCCTTTTAAGGGGGGAGAATTTCTGGACACTACGCGCCCCGACGCGCGTTTCGAATTGTTCCCTTTGTAGGGGGTGTCCATTTCAATGTACCATTTAAATTTGACCCCCGTTTCTAAGGTAATTTAAACTGTCTTGTCTTATTGGGTCTGGGTGGAACTCAGCAATCTTTTATAGCGGGATTTAAAATTTCACATCAACTTTTTTGGGGGCCAATTTCTCCGTTCCCTTATAAAATAAAAATTGGGGCAAAAAGATCATTTTGTGGAAAAAATTGATTTTTTTTTTTTTCACGTTCTTTTTTATAAACTTCTGTAAGCACGGGGGTTTTTCAAAGTGCTCACCCACCTAATAAGTTCCTCGGGGAGTCTATTTCCAAAATGGGTCACTGAGGGGGGTTTTTACTGTTTGGCACATCAGGGCTCTCCAAAAACCCACATGACACCTCAGACCATTCCCTCAAAGTCTGCATTTGAAAACGGCGCTCCTTTCCCCTTTGGCTCGAATGCGTCAAAATAGTGGTTTACCCCTACTATGGGATCGCGTATCAAACAAATTGCACAAAATCTTTTGTGTCCTTTTTCTCTTTTTACCCTTTTAAAAATAAAAAATTTGGGGGGGAAAAAGATCTTTTTTTAGAAAAAAAAAATTTTTTTTTTTTTCACGCTCTACTTATAAACATCTGTGAAGCACTTGGGGGGTTTAAGGTGCTCACCACCATCTGTAAGTTCCTTGGGGGGGGTCTAGTTTCCAAAATGGGGTCACTTGGGGGGTTTCTACTGTTTAGGCCTCAGGGGTTCTCCAAATGCGACATGACCGCTCAGACCATTCCACAAGTCTGCATTCAAAAAAGCGCTCCTTTCCCCTTCCCAGCTCTGCCCTGCCAAAATAGTGGTTTATCCCAAAATATGGGGTATCGGGGTATCAGGGCCAAATTGCACAATAACTTTTGGGGGCCTGTTATCCTTTGGAAAATAAAAATGGGGGTGGGAAAAATCTTTTTTTTTTTTGGGAAAAAAATATGATTTTTTTAATTTTACGGGTCTAGTTTTAACTTCTGTGGCCCTTGGGGGTTCAAAGTGGTACCACACATCTAGATAATTCCCTTTGGGGGGGGATTTTTTCCCAAATGGGTTTTACTTTGGGGGGTTTA
>JARQOD010000006.1:252028319-252074145 GCA_033576555.1 Oophaga sylvatica
TGTTTGTGTGAAAAAATTCAGGGAATTAACTTGCTTTGGTCAACTTTTTTGCCATACTTTTTTTACATACAGACGCACAAGGACAAGAACCCAAAGTGGGAAAAGCCCGCCAAGGGGGGGTTTAGTGACAATGCAAAATTTCTTTTTACTCCACGGATAAATCTTCGTTTTTCCCTGCTCTTATGTCCATCTTCCGTCCTTTTAATTATTTGAAAAACTTAGGGCATCTGTGCTTTCCAAAAAACAATTAAAAACTGGCAAAACCAAATACATTTTCCCTTTTTAATAATTTTTAAGGGATTTGAAAACCGCCGATTGGTAGTTCCATGGCCCATTTTTTGCTCATCAATACTTAAAGGGGCTTTTTCCAAATCAGATTAGAGTGTGCTGCGCAAATTTTTACAAACGGGCAAACTTTTCGCTTTTACATGGGCCATTGAATACCACATTGATTCACTTGGGGTCTGTGCTGTGTTAGCTGTCAGTTTTTAATGGACACATGCAAATTTTTAAAACCCTTGACAGTGTCAGGGGTTTATATGGAGGGGAGGTATGTTCAAAGGGGATGCCTCCTTGAAAACTAAAACCTACTTTTTTTTTTACCAAGTTATTGCTGGTGGGTTTACTTTTAAAAGGGGAGTGCGGTTTTTTGGGGAATGTAAAGGGGGAGGCTTCCCCCCCCTCCCCCCGGGGTGGGGGCAATGGTAAAATCCCCCGTTTTTTTTTCTTAGGTTTTGGTCTGGGGGGGAAAGTCCCAGAATAAGGGGGAAGCTGCAGAGCTTTCCACAAACTTTAGCCGGCATTTTAGCTCGAGGGGGGGTAAAAACCATCACTGGGGATGAGTATTTTTTTTTTTTTTTATGTTTTCCCCTTTTTAACCAGAAGGTCTTTTTTATTTTCCCCGCAACCGCATGATTATGGCTGTAAAAACCAGAAAAAAGAAATCCAAGAAGTTTCCCCTGGTCCCCCTTCCCGGGGAACCCGACGAGTTGCCTTGCCACAGGGTGGAGAATGGGGGCGGTTCCGGAAACCCCGTGACCTCCCAAAAACCCCCGGGGGGGGTTGTCCTGGGGAAGGTCCTGAAAAGAATCCGGCCCGGGAGGAGCTCTTAAGCCCGGGGTCCACCCCCACGGCATACACAAAAACACTACAGCCCCACAAGTTTTCACAGGCCCAGCGAGCTGCGCCCCCAGAGACGACCAAACTGTTGCTTCAGCAATCCATTGCGCAAAAGTCGCAGCCAGCCCCCGGGGGGCGCAAAACAATACGCTTTTGGGGGAGCCATCCAGACCGGGGGCCCCCCCAACCCCCGGGGGCCCGACTGTTGTTCCCCACTTAAAGGGGGAAAGGGCCCGGGGCCAGCAGAAGATGAACCCGGGGATAGTAAACATTTTGACTGTTTTTGGGGGGGGGTGATGGGGGGGGACTTCCCCACCAGAAGTGGGCGGGTTCGGCGCCTTTTAGGGGGTGAACCCAAAAAGTTTTTTCCCCTTGGCGCGCAAGATTAAGGGTATCCAAACAAAAACAGGTTTAGTAGTCTAAAAATTTTGGCAAAGGCCCCCGCAGTTTAACACTGGGCTATCTAGCAAAAACCCCTCGTTCGCAGATGTTTGATACTCACTTGTCAAAGTGCTAAAACCGGGGCCCTCCCACCCGGGGCCCCGATGGTTGGGGGGGTGGGATTGACAGATTCAGCATTCCCTCCCAATCAGTACAGACCGGGGTTTCCGGGGATCCCAAAACGCAGTTTACTTTTGGGGCCCGGGAGAGAGGTCCCCCGGGATTGGGAACCGGGGAAAGGTGCGTTTTCCCCTACTGGGATACCCAAAAGGGGGGGGGTTCCCCGGGGAAGGGGGTAGAGCCCCACGGGGGGGTCCCACTCTATTAAGGGGGCCTTTAGAAAGTTGGGAAAGTTTTATTTGGGGCGAGTCCCCCCTCATTACCCCGGGGTTTAAATACCCCCCCAGCCCTGGACTGCAGCCTAGGCCGGGGGTCCCTATTTGCCTACCCCCCGTAGCGTGGACTGTCGACCCGGCGAGGGCCCCCGGGTGTGCTTTCCATTAAGGAATAAAAGTTTGGACTGTTGGCCCGGGGGGTGTGACCTTGATAAGAGTCCCTTCCCCCCCCTTATCCCTTCCAAAAAAACCCGGGGGTTCGGGGGATCCTGGGGGCCCAAGGACTATCCCGGGCCACATTAAAGTGGGGGCGTGGTGCAATCCCGGAAGTCGGGGGTAAAGGACCTGATACACCCTTATATTTTGGGGGGATTTTTTCCCCTTTTCTGGGGGTTGTGGGGGGGGAACTGGGTAAAAGCAGGGGGAAAGGGGGGTACTTGAAAAAAAACCCCCCCAGAGTCTCAGAGGAGGAGTTCCCACTGTGCGTCCGTCGGTGATGGGGAACGGGGGCCACAGGCCGACCTACCGCGTTAGATTGTCCAGAGAACTTTTGGGGTGCTCAAAATTTAACCGACTTTAAAAGGGGGGTCGACCGGGGTTCGTATGTAAGGGGGGTTCCAAGACGGGGGGACACGATTTCCCCCTTTGCATACAGGGGGGGTTTCTATATGGGGGGCCCAAAACCCGAGGGGGGTGAACAGGGAACACTGTTGTGCCGGGGGATACAGACGACGGGAGATATGGCCCTTTCACGTTCGGGGGGGGAAACCAGGGGGCGAAAAATAGGAAATACTGAGGGGTTTTTTTGGCCAGGGGGTTTCGAGAAATTCAAAAATTTTTAGGGGCCCGCCCCCCTCCAAATAAAAACCCCCCTCCTCCCACTTTTTTGCCCCTTAGTTCCACTACCTTTAGGGTTCCCTTGAGAGGTTCCTTTTGGGCCTTTTTGGGCCCCATTGTCAAATCACTCGGGGGCACCAAATATCCGGGGGTCATGGACTATGCGACTCGGTTCCAGAACGGTTCCCCCCGGGGAAATGCCCCTAAAAGTAAAGCCCGAAGTTGGGCCCAATTTTGCTCGGGGAAATCTCCCAAAAAAGGGGTCTAAAGACCAAGGGGAACCCCCCCTTTAACAAGGTATAGGAGCTTTGCAGGTCCTTCGATAATCGCTGCGGCCCCTGGGGTTTTCATCCCAAACGGGGGCTATAACGTTTTAAAAAACCTTAAAGGGCGATTAAGAAGGTCTTAAAAGGGGGGGAAACTGGACACCTGCTCCATTTTTGTTTTTTTTGGAAGGGAAATTCCCCAACCCCCCATGGCTTCTCTCCATTTGATCCTATAGGGGGGGGTCCAAGAGGTTTCCCAGACTTTCCCCAAGGGGAAAATTGGAGGCTAAGTACCCACACCGGAGATCATCGAAATGGCCCAGTTACGGGGGAAAAAAACAAAGGGGCCCATGAAGGAATCTTCCTCCAGGCCAAAACCAAGGGGGGCTTTTTAACCGGTCGGCGAGACTAGAAATTCCACCCCGGGGCCCCTTTTTGGGTGTGATCCTCCTGAAGCAATTCCCCCCCCAAATGGCAAGGTCCATACGAGGGGGGGGAAAAATCACGGGTTAAAAAAAGCCCCCACCTCCGAAGAAGGCACATCAAATATATCATGTAAACTTGCTCAAGCCGTGGTGGGACCGTGAACCTGTGGAAACTCCTTGCCTGGGAGCCGCACCAGAAGAAAAGGGAACCTTGGGAGGAGGTCACGATTGCAGAGACTCTATCACGGCCCAGAAGCAACAGTGTCGAGAATTACTACAGCAGAATCGGGAGCTGTTCTCAGAGTTGCCAGGGCATACACAAGTGGTTTATAGCATGACGTGCTGACAGAACCGCATGTACGAGTGAATTTGAAGCCGTATCGGATTCCGGAAGCACGCCGGGAGGTGATCTCGGCTGAGGTGAAGAGGATCTTAGACCTCGGGGTAATAGAGGAGTCAAAGAGTGGGTGGTCGAGCCCAATCGTCCTCGTGCCGAAACCCAATGGAGAGTGGAGGTTTTGTAATGACTACCGTCGGCTAAATGAGGTATCCAAGTGTGACGCGTACCCGATGCCCCGCGTCGACAAACTCATCGAGAGGCTTGGCCCGGCGAGGTACATCACCACTTTGACCTGACGAAGGGCTACTGGCAGATCCCCATGTCCCAGATGGCTAAAGAGAAGACGGCTTTCTCAACACCTGATGGCTGTTTTAAATACAAACGGATGCCGTTGGGGACTAAGGGGGCCCCAGCCACTTTCCAGAGGGCTATGGATCGGATCCTAGCCCCACATAAGAAGTATTGTGACATTGTGGTCTTTAGCCCAGATGGGCTAGTCACCTACCTAAATTACAGGCCGTTTTGGACGCGCTAAGGAAGCAGGATTTACCATAAATCGAAGAAGTGTGCCATCGGGAAAGAGGAGGCCAAGTACCTGGGCTATGTTGTTGGGAGAGGCGAAATAAAGCCGCAAATCAAGAAAGTGGAGGCAATTCAAACCTGGCCGCAATCGCTCTCAAAGAAGCGGGTGAAAGCTTTCCCTGGGAATGGTGGGATACTACCGGCGGTTTATCCCGAATTTCGCCACGATGGCCGCCCCACTAACAGATCTTCTAAAAGGCACCAAATCAACCATGGTGAAATGGATGGAAGAAACGGAGACCGCATTTCAAAAGCTGAAGCTAACACTGTGCAAGCAGCCTGTCCTGGTCGCGCCAGACTTTAAAAAGAATTTGTGGTCCAGACTGACGCATCAGAGGTTGGTCTAGGGGCCGTACTCTCCCAAGAAATAAATGGGGAAGAACATCCAATTCTCTATCTAAGCCGAAAGCTGTCCTCCTGCGAGAAGAACTAGCCATAGTAGAAAAAGAGTGTTTAGCCATAAAATAGGCCGTAGATACACTGAAAATATTACTTACTAGGCCGAAGTTTAAATTAGTATCGGACCATGCCCCGTTGAAATGGTTGAAGGAAAAAGAGGGGAAAAAATGCTAGGGTAACTAGATGGTTCCTAGAGCTTCAAGATTGTAACTTTCTCGTGGAGCATAGGCCAGGGAAGTTACATGGGAATGCAGATGCCTCTCTATGATTCCCTGTTGGTGTCAGAAGTTGCCGAAACCCCCGGGTTTGGGCAGAGGGGGGAATATGTGACAGTGTCACTGGTTTTATATGTGAGGGGAGGTATGTGTCACACAGGATGCTCTCCTGTGTGAACTAAAACCTACTTTATTTATCTACCAGCATGTTATATGCTGGTAGGTTTACTCTGTTAAAGGAGGTGCGGTTTTATGGGAATGTCAAAGAGGGGGGGAGGCATTCCCCCTACCTCCCTCAGGGTGTGGCTGAGCAATGGATAAAAGCTCAGTCCTGTTTTTTTTTCTCTAGTGTGTGGTTGGAGAGGCAAGTCTCCAGACAGTATAGTGGAAGCTGCAGAGCTTTCCACAAGGACTTTAGCCGTGCAGTTTATGCTACCGAGAGCGAGTGGAACCCACTATCTATGGACTGAGTTATTGTTTTTTTTTTTTTTATGTTTTCCCCTTTAACCCGAAGGGTCATGTTTACTTTTCCTGCGAAACCTGCATGAGTTTATGGCTGATAATAAACCCGCAGAAAGAAAATCCAGAGGAACGTGTGTCCTGAGTTTGCCTTCCGGAGAGCCGAGCGAGTCGTCTTGCCACACCTCATTGGAATTAGCGCTGGGGGTGATGGCTCTGGTATGAGTTCTAAGCCCGTGCTACCGCTGTTCTGTACTTTCAAAGCACCACTCTAGCGGGGTTTTCAGCGCTGGAGTGGCGCTTAAAATGTAAGCCCCATTTTTATGCTCCCTCCCGGCGGCTTCACATTTTACAGACGCCACTCCAATCCTACGGCGCCGTCTTGTGCTCATGACTTGTGAATGGCCAGAATTCAGAAGTTACATCACAAGAGCTCAATGCAGTGAGAGCCAGAACGAGGTTCTCTAGAGATGTATTGAAAAAAGACTCCGACGCGCTCCACGAAACACTGGAGCTGCTGGCAGGTGAGTATGAGACAGGGGGCAGGGAATTATATTTAAAGCACCACTCCAGCTGGCAATAATAAAAAAGCACAGGAGTGGTGCTTTATGGGAGCGGTGCAGGAAATCCTTTTTGTCTGTTTTGAAAGTACAGCACTGTGCTGGAAGCGGTATTAAATAATGCACAAAGTGTATAAGTTATGATCTTCCTACAATACCTTTTATCGTATAATGCAAATGTAAGAGTGCCTAATGTCAATTTGAGAGGCACACACATGCTTTGATGCTCAGTAAATCACTGAATGTGACCCAGAATTCTTTCTCAGAAAAGAATACTTGCTGTAAAAAGCAGATCATAAATCTACTGACTTGATTTGAAACAGTGGAAGACTAGGAAGGCGGAAGGTCAAGAAAATGATTAATTAGGTGGTTACATTCTCTCTTTAAACAAATTAAGGACTGCAGATATGCCAGGGGCGAGAAGCACAGCACAGAAGAGAATTCATCAGCATAGAAAACTGGATAGATCATCAAAAGAAATTGAGGCAGAACTTTTATTACAGTGAATGGCTTCAGTCAAAATCCTTATGTTCAATTGTCATAGCAAATAATCAATCCACTGAGGACGTGGAGTACACATATTCCTTTGAGTCATGAGAACTCTTTTTAACGGTTTAGCACACTAAAACTTTCAGGAAGAGAGAACTTTTTTAATTATCCAAATTAGAAAACTAATTTTCATATACGCCATTAGGAAATTCTGAATTAACCCCTTAACCGCCGATACGCCTTTTAACGGCGGTAGTTAAGGGTACTTAAACCACAGAGCCGTGAATTCACGGCGCTATGGAAAAAGTGAATAGCACCCCCCAGCGTTGGAATTTCTCCAGGGTCTCGGCTGCCTTGGGTCCGTATACCGTATAACGGCGACCGCGCAAAAATAAAAAGTCCAATGTGCCATTTAATTTCTCCTTTGATGTAATCGCACATCAGAGGAGAGAGAATTAGGGTCACACGATCACCCCACCGGTACCTCCGGAGTCCCGCCATGTCCCCATGCAGTTCCCGGGCCCACCGCATTCTTCTTCCGGGAGAAAAGAGTGGGCGCATGCGCAGTGCGTCCGCCGAGCACTCGGCAACAATAGGAAGATTTTTCCTATTGATCAATTTAGTCACTGTGGTAAACGCTATCACAGTGATCAAAATAAAAAAAAAATAGTAAATAAACCCCCCCTTTATCACCCCCATTAGTTAGAGAAAAATAATAAAATAAAGAAAATATATTTATTTCCATTTTCCCATTAAGGTTAGAGTTGGGCTAAAGTTTTAGGGTTAGGGCTAGAGTTCGAATTAGGCTAAAGTGAGTTGGGCTAAGGTGTTCGTGTTGGCCTAAAGTTTTAGGGTTAGGCTAAAGTGAGTTGGACTAAAGTTTTAGGGTTAGGGTTGGGATTAGGGTTAGGAGTGTGTTGGGGTTAGGTTTGTTGTTAGGGTTATTGTTAGGGTTGGGATTATGGTTAGGGTTGTGATTAAGGTTATGGTTAGTGTTGGGATTAGGGTTAGGGGTGTGTTGGGGTTAGGGTTGTGGTTAGGGTTGGGATTAAGGTTAGGGGTGTGTTGGGGTTAGGGTTGTGATTAGGGTTATGGTTAGGGTTGGGATGAAGGTTAGGGGTGTCTTGGGGTTAGTGATGGAGTTAGAATTGGGTGGTTTCCACTGTTTAGTTACAGCAGGGGGTCTCCAAACACGACATGGCACCACCATTGATTCCAGCCAATTTTGCGTTCAAAAAGTCAAACGGTGCTCCCTCCCTTCTGAGCTCTGACTTGTGCCCAAACAGTGGTTTATCCCCATATATGGGGTATCGGCGTACTCAGGACAAATTGCACAACAACTTTTGGAGTCTAGTTTCTCCTGTTACCCTTGGGAAAATAAAAAAATGGGGGCTAAAAAAATCATTTTTTTTGAAAAAAATTTTTTTATTTTCACTGCTCTGCATTATAAACTTCTATGAAGCACTTGGGGGTTCAAAGTGTTCACCACATGTCTAGATAAGCCCCTTGGGGGGTCGAATTTCCAAATGGGGTCACTTGTGGGGGTTTCTACTGTTTAGGCACATCAGGGGCTCTCCAAATGCGACATGGCGTCCGATCTCAATTCCAGCCAATTCTGCATTAAAAAAGTCAAACGGCGCTCCTTCCCTTCCGAGCTCTGCCATACGCCCATGTAGAAATCGCAGGAACGTGGGATGTCGCCACGGACAGGAGGCAGATCAAGAGTTAACAGATTTATTGGAGCAATGTTCTCCACACAGGGAGTAAAGGGTTGCAGGGAAGTAGCAGGGAATGGGGCAGAACTGGGTGAGTGACGGGGTAGGCAAGGTAAGGGCGATGAAAGTTCAGGTTAAAAAGTAATATGACTTAACAGACTGTGATCCTCCAGTGTGCAGCGCCTCAGGGTTCCAACGGTGGCACCGTCAACAGCAGCACTGAACGTCTCGATGAAGTCTCTGGCAGGCGGGAATCCAACGGTGGTGCCGACAGCAGTGGTACGTGTCGTCTCGACGCAGTCTCTGAGAAGTGGGGGTAATTCCCGTGATCAAAGGTATCTAGCACGGTACTTAGTCCAGTGTAGGGAACTGACGGGATGAATCCTCGCCCTGCGGTGTGTCCGGGTGTCTGTTTCCAAGACTCTTGCCTGTTGTGAATGTGCTAGAAATGAATTCTGAGCAGAAGCTCCCTCTGGTGGTTACAAACAGTACTGAACTATCCAATGAAGATTGTGAAGATTGGCGATTGTTACTGACTGGTCTTATATAAGGGAGGTTCCCCCCCATCAGGGTTGCCGGTGATCAATTGTTCTGGTCTCATCTTTGATTCCTGTTCACTTTGTAGCTTGCTGTTTCGTGCCTGCATCTTCTGCTAACAGATAAGACATTTTCTTCTTTTAGTTTTTTGTGCTTGCTTTTTGCATTTTGTCCTGCATTTCTGTGGGGGTCTGCCGGGTCCCCTCCGGGGGCTTGTGCTCCTCTCAGTTTAGTTCAGCCACTGTTGTTTGTTCATTTGCCTTTTCCAGTTTTTTCAGTGGCTGCTGTTTAGTTTTGTTACACCAGAGAACTAATTTAGGTGGTGGAGGTCGTGTGATCTCAGGTGTTTTTGTAATTAGTAGAGTTGGTACTTTTCAGGGTTTTTTGGGATTGCAGTAAGTGTCCTTCCTATCCTTTTCTATTTAGGAAGCTTGCGCCCCAACGTTTGCTCATACTATTTTCTGTCTGTGTCTGTATATCCTCTTGTCTAACCGCCATTACATGTTTGGGAGCTTTCTATGTTCTTTGGGGATCTGCTCCGGGGCAGATAGTTTTCCTCTTTCTGTCTTTAGGTGTAGTTAGCTTCTCAGGCTGTGACGAGGCGTCTTGGACCAACGTAGGTACGCTCCACGGCTGCCTTTAGTTGTGGTGGTTAGTCAGGGTACTGCAATCCCATAGATTCCAACCTCTCTGGTGTATTTCCTTTTTTGCCTGCTCTCCTCAGCTACCAAATCATAACACTTGCCTGGTTGTCTGCCTATCTGCATTCTGCGAACGTGTCCCAGTCACAGCTTGCTGGGGAGCGTAGCTTGTAGCCGGGACAGATGACGGGGCACGGACACATTGTCGCCTACCTCCAACAGGTATCTGCATGAAGGCACTGTCTGACGGGCCTGATCTGCACAGGTGCTCTGTCCCTTCCCTCATATCTGCAAACGTCCACACAGCTCCCTCGTCACCTGTCTGTCTGTCTTCCCGTGCGCAGCACAGCTCCATCCAGCTCTGCGAAACCCTGGTCCTCTCCTAAAGCGCTTCCCCATGCAACATGGGTGACAGCCCGATTGTTCCAGACCCGAAGCAGAAAAGGCACCCCCGTGTTTATTTATCTTCTTATACCCAAACAGTGGTTTACCCCCACATATGGGGTATCGGCGTACTCAGGACAAATTGCACAACAACTTTTGGTCTCTAATTTCTCCTGTTAACCTTGTAAAAATAAAAATTTGGGGTGAAAAGATCATTTTTGTGTAAAAAATGATTTTTTTTATTTTCATGGCTCTACGTTATAAACTTCTGTGAAGCACTAGGGGGTTCAAAGTACTCACCACACATCTAGATAAGTTCCTTAAGGGGTCTAGTTTCCCAAATGGTGTCACTTTTGGGGGTTTCCACTGTTTAGGCACATCAGGGGCTCTCCAAACGCGACATGGCATCCGATCTCAATTCCTGCCAATTCTGCAATGAAAAAGTCAAACGGCGCTCCTTCACTTCCGAGCTCTGCCGTGCGCCCAAACAGTGGTTTACCCCAGATATGAGGTATCAGCGTACTCAGGACAAATTGCACAACAACCTTGGGGATCTAATTTTTCCTGTTAACCTTGTGAAAATAAAAATTTGGGGGCCAAAAAAAGATAATTTTTGTGTAAAAAATATTTTTTTTATTTTCACGACTCTACGTTATAAACTTCTGTGAAGCACTAGGGGGTTCAAAGTGCTCACCACACATCTAGATAAGTTCCTTAAGGGGTCTAGTTTCCCAAATGGTGTCACTTGTGGGGGTTTCCACTGTTTAGGCACATCAGGGGCTATCCAAACTGGACATGGCGTCCGATCTCAATTCCTGCCAATTCTGCATTGAAAAAGTTAAACAGCGCTCCTTCCCTTCCAAGCTCTGCCGTGCGCCCAAACAGTGGTTTACCCCCACATATGGGGTACCAGCGCAATGAGTAGAAATTTCACAACAAATTTTGTGGTTCATTTTCTCTTTTTACACTTGTGAAAATAGAAAAAAAAATGGTTCTGAAGTAAAATGTTTGTAAAAAAAAAGTTAGATGGTAATTTTTTCCTTCCACATTGCTTCAGTTCCTGTGAGCACGTAAAGGGTTTATTAAAACTTCTTGAGGGTCTGTGTACACGTTGCGGATTCTGCTGCGGATCCGCAGCGGATTTTCCGCTGCGGATCCTCAGCAGAACTGCAAGTGATGTACAGTAGCATTAGATTCAATGTAAAATAAAAAACGCAGTGCACATGCTGCGGATTTTTCCGCACGGATTTGGTGCGGATTTAAATCAAATCCGCAGCATGTCACTTCTTTTGTGCAGTTCCGCAGCGTTGTCAGACCTGCTCTAAATAGAAATCCGCAGGTCTAAAAATGCAGGGGAAATCCGCACAAAAAACGCGGAAAATCTGCATCAAATCTGCAGTAAATCCGCAGGTAAAACGCAGGTAAAACGCAGGTCATTTTACCTGCGGATTTACCAAAATCTGCGTGGAAAATTCCTCAGCAGAATCCGCACCGTCTGCACATAGCCTGAATGTGGCTTTGAGCACCTTGAGGGATGCAGTTTATGCAATGGTGTCACTTTGGGGTATTTTCTGTCATGTACACCCTCAAAGTGACTTTAAATGTGATGTGGTCCCTAAAAAAAAATGGTTTTGAAAATTTCGTTGTAAAAATAAAAAATCGCTGGTCAACTTTTAGCCCTTATAACTTCCTAACTAAAAAAAAAATTTGTTTCCAAAATTGTGCTGGTGTAAAGTAGACATGTGGGAAATGTTATTTATTAACTATTTTGCATGACATATCTCTCTGATTTTAAGAGCATAAAAATTCAAAGTTTGAAAATTGCAAAATTTTAAAAATTTTCGCCATTTTTTTTTCATAAATAAACACAAGTCGTATCAAAGAAATTTTACCACTAACATGAAATACAATATGTCACGAAAAACAGTCTCAGAATCAGCGGGATCCGTTAAAGCGTTCCTGAGTTATAATCTCATAAAGTGACATTGGTCAGAATTGTAAAAATTGGCCCGGTCATTTAGCTGCAAATTGGCTCTGTCACTAAGGGGTTAATAGAGAGGATCCTCTTTTCAGGATTCTCAGTAGATGACCAGAATGGAGAATAGTTACCAAGAGAACATGTCGCTGTGGGGTAATGTTCCTGCATTACCCAGGTAGCTCTCGTTATTTCAGTAGATGCTGTATAATGCTCTGTCTCCACATTTGGTGGTACTGGAAGGAAAAAGACGTCTCTCTCATTGTCGTCTCGGTATCCCCATGTCAACATCCTTCTCAACAGACACCACTCTGTTGTTCTCTTGAGTTTTTTGTTGACGTGGCTGTGATGCTGACCTCCCTTCTACACACATGACTGCTGCAGCCAAACACAGGATGCTGAGGCAGACAGGATAAGGCTGATCCCATAACGTAGACCTGCAATTCTGATTCTCAGGCTGTACAATGCAGCTGTGATTATTGGGCAATGGCCCTGTAGAATGTATGCAGTCAGCAGAATTGTGAATGCTGCTCTGGACTAGATCACAGACTCTAACATAAGATCAGGTCAAGATAAACAATGCAACTGAACTTGATTATATTTATATATCAGGTGTAACATAGTTTTCTAAGGTGATATAGCCTGTAAGGTGTCAATGTGGAAGGGATTTATGGAAGTTTTAAAAGCGCATAAAATATTTGCCATGTTACAGTCCAGTCTCACAATGTGCAAAAATCTAGCCTTAAGCAAATGACCCTGGCAGCCTCCTGAAATGTCACTTCTATATGAAATAGCTAGAAAATGTTAATCTGAAAAATCCTTGCCCTGTGGACTGCAGGGAAAGTGCCCCTCTTTGCCCTTTTAGCAATATATTCTCTGTTTCCGATTACATACCATCTTTTACGTAGATGTTTGTAATGGTGAATTGACACAAGACTGTGATCCTATGTTAACACCTTATCGCAAAATGACGTGCATGTATGCAGCACTGTAGTCATCATGTGTGGAGCGGGCTCAGGAGCTGAGTGGTATGTAGCTGTCATCTGTCTCTAATGGCAGCATGCAGAGCTGGACACTGATTGCTGCTGTTAACTATTTAGATACCAGCGTTAATCTTTGACATCGGCATTTAAATGGAGCAGATAATTCCATCAGATCCCCTTCTGAACGACTCTGACGCTTCCATCTTGGCACGCCTATGTAGCTCAGGAGATTGTGACTGTCACTGTGTACTGAAATACTGGTGTTTTAAAGTATATAGTAAAATAAATGATCAATCACAGGTTCATATTCCCTAAAAAGGCTCAAAGATTAAGTAAAAAAAAATAAGTTTACAAAGATAAACTTATTTACCATTAAAAATACAGAATCTATCAAAATATAACATTTATTAGCTTGATTTGTAAACATTGTAATGAGAAAAAAAATGTGAAACCCAAGATTGTTTTTTTTTTTTTTTTTAGGATGGCGCAATACTTCAAAAAGATGCAATAAGAGGCAATCAAAGCAATTTATCTACCCTAAATGGTATCAATAAAAACTACAGCTCAAGGCGCAAAAAATAAGTCCTTACACAAACCCATCAACCAAAAAGCGAAATTTTTATGCTTCTCGGAAATTGGTGACAGAAGCAAAATTTTCTTTTTCATTTTACAAATATCCGAATTTTAAATGAATAAAAAACCACCAAAAACTAGACATGTTCGAAATCTCAGTAATCATACTGACATGGATAATGAGCATGGTAAATAAAAAGCCCAAACAACAATTGTGGAATAGCACTTTTCTCGCAATTTCATCGCACTTGGAATTTTTTCCAAACTTTCCAGTACATCACATGACAGGGTGAATGGTGTCATTAAAAAGCACAACTCATTCTGCAAATAAAAAAGCAAGCCATTTTTATGACTAATAAAAAAGTTATGGCTATTGGAAGAAGAGGAAAAAAGCATAAACAGAAAATAGCCATGTCAGGAAGGGGTAAATAAAAAAAATGTCTAAATGTTATAAAGAGAGGAGAATATAGTCAAACATTTGCAATTCATATGATCAAACAAAACTGCCAAAATAAATCTGAACATTCTGTAATTTAAGTGAGTTATGAGGTTTTGAATGTGTCAAAATGTAATGAAACACATATCATACTGAGAGGGGCTGAGAGTGAACAGTCTAAACACTTTCTAGGATTGTTACTGGAGCTCAGCCTGCTAGCAGGCACAGTCACGCTGTCACTATTGCTTATGCAGCATCACAGCAATATGGCATTTTGATGTGTTACTGAAGTGGTAGTGAAACTCGCTATTGTTGCAGTCGTGTTCCAACCAATGGCTAACCATGTCATCCCAGTGCAGTCTGATGTACGCCGAGACGGTCAATGGAGGAGATGGAGAAATTACTCTCTCCATCTCCTCCACACCTGTGCTGCGATTGTCTCATGCGAGAGTATCGGAGCACAGTGAACTGACACTTGGCTCACACTTTTTGCAGAGCTGGAGCCGAGTGTCATTAGCATATTGCATCTGATGCTATACACTCGATTGATTCCTGCCTAAGACTGAACCAAGCAGCCCAGTAAGTGAAACATTGCTAGAATCAAGGTCTTTGCCCCTATATTAAGGCTGCTCTCAGATGGACTAACAAAAATCTGGTGACAGAATCATTTTAACTTCTTCACGACTTTTGACATATATGTACGTCAACGATGGACTAACAAAAATCTGGTGACAGAATCCCTTTAACTCCTTCACGACCTTTGACATATATGTACGTCAAATGTTGTGTCCCTGCGTTTGATATTGGATTCGAAACTGAGCCCACATCTTTCTCCACTCTTGATGGCTGATTTAATCAGCTGTCCTGTGACTGTAATGTGCCCACGATCAGGAATTGCTACTGTTTTGACGCTGCGTACTTATGCAGCATCAAAGCCACAGCGTCCAGATGTTATAGCTTAGGCCTCTTTCACACTTCAGTCGTGCGACGTCAGTCAAAATCCGTCAAAATGTGAAAAAAAAACGGATCCGCCATTTTTTTTGGTGGATCCGTTTTTTTCCCATTGACTTGCATTAGTGACGGATTTTGATGGATGGTCGTCCGTTAGGTCAGTTTTTTGACAGATCCACCAAAAAATTGGCGGCCGTCATTACAAAAAAAGTCCAATGCAACGGTTTTTTTTGTCCGCCAAAATGGCGGACAACGGCGGATCCGCCGCATCCGCTATTTTGTATAATGGCCGCCTATGGGCGGCGGATCCGCTGGCATCCGTTTTTGACAGAATCCGCCTGCGGATCCGTCGCTTCTATAGAAAACCATTGTAAATGCAGAAAACACTGTCCGGGCTCTCTCTCTCTCTCTCTCTCTCCTCTCTCTCTCTCCTCGCTCGCTCGCTCTTTCTCTCTTTCTCTCTCTCTCTCTCTCTCTCCTCGGTCCGGACTTACATTTCCGGAACGAAATTTTCATCATTTCCGGGTGAAATCTTCTTGGCGGATCCGTCAGAAAACTGACCAGTTTTGCATCCGTTTTTTAACTTTTCTGACGGATCCGCCATTTTCAGCTTGGGCGGACGTCACACAACGGAAGTGTGAAAGAAGCCTTAGTGGATGGGATTTCTAGAAATCCCATGTCCACTGTGCGTCTATGAGCGCCTGACGATCACCCACGGAGACTGACATGCGGCGCATTTTTCAAGACTGCAGCATGTCAATTTCTCATGTTGAGACGCTAGCATATATTGTGCCAGACTTGCAATACAAGCCTATGTGTGCGATAAAAAAATCGGACGCCACACGGACCATCTGTATAGCGTGCGAAAAGTACGCACACATCTCCCTTAAGTCAGGAAATTGCATCAGCCAAGAACAGGAAGCTTGGTATACAGATTCTCCTGGCAACCTATAAAAAAAAAAACCCTTAACATGCCTCCACGGATAAGTAATCATTGGGTAAGGCTACCCAAAATGTTGAGATAAGACCAAATGTAAAAGAACCCGCTCAGTTGTGTTCAAGGTTAGCCTGTCACACGTGTTTTTACCAAACCAGGACAACCAAAACAGCAGCAGGGGGTATATTTCATAGATTTGTGGCCTAAGCTTCTTGTAGACCCAATGTATGCCCTTGTTGATTAGGTTTTTATTCATTTCAGACCATTGAGCCAGTTAATTTAATCAGATGTTACATTGGGAACATATGTGAGAAATCTAAAGCCATGTGGATGTCATACGGATAAAAGGCCGAGAAAATATCGCATTGTCGCTTTGCCAACGCATTTCACATGGATTACCATACGGAGAACACTCCTGCGACTCTTGGCAGTGAGATTCGGAACAATTTTTTACATGTATAGTGTGACTGCAGCCTAATACTTATTTTACTTGTAGAGGTGCTGCAGGGGTTTAGAATAGTTTCCCCATACATTATATCTGGTCTGTCAGTGTCATCAGTTTATTTTCACAAGACCTATCTAAAGCCGGGTGCCCACAATCCAGAAGTAGCGGCGCTTTGGGCACAGTGCATGTTCGCTGCTTCCAAAGCGCTGTCATTTATTGAACGCAGATGAATCCGCATGTATTAACTGAACCGTGCGGATTCACTGCATCCAGTACATTCTATTGATTAAATTTCTGTTGCGGACAGTAGCGTCTCCACAAGAGAAATTGACATGCTGCAGTCTGGAGAGACGCGCCACATGTCAGTCTCCGCGGGTTTCTTTGGATGCATAGTCAACATGGGATTTCTTGATTTTGTGCGGGATAAATTACGGATTTCATTGGTAACATTTTGGGGTACATACAGTATTAATTTTCGATTGCTTGTAGAATAAGACTGGATCACATTCTTGTGTTCAACTCCGAGCAATTACATTGGATTTTCCACGTAAGTGCAACAAAAATGCAATTCAGACAGAACCACTCACTCTGAGACAGATGGAGACACTTTGAACTCAGTTTAGAGTATATTTCAGTGGTTTAGGTGTTCAGAGAACTGTGATTGTCCACACTTGTGTGCCAAAAAGACACCTAAAATAGCCTGACACCACTAGACCAGACACCAGACGGCGTCCAAAGTTTATCCATGTGGCTCAAAGGTTAGTGGTTTTGTCTGGGGTTTTGTCTGAATTGTGGCTTTGAGGATTTACACGAATGCTCAGCGGAGAGTGCAGGATAAATGTGACCCAAAACTCATTTTGATTTTTGGGAGGTAGATTGAACAAATTGACAGCAGTAGAAGAACAGTTCCTATTTTTATTTTTGCGCAGCTCACAGTACAATATAAGTGATAACATGTCTTCAAATTCTTACAAATAGCCTCTTCAGAGAGGAAGTGGACAGCTAACCTAAGGGATACAGCTATGCGGTATGTATGCATTTAACTGCACAATTCTTTTAAATTCTTCGATTCTCCATATCTGAACTGTACCGTTCAGTCTCCTTTTGTTCCTGTAGCAGCTCGGAAGGCTAAATCAAGTAGACGATCTCTTGTGGAAAGTAAACAGTTGAGATGCATGTACTATATTTCGAGACGCAGTCCTAGTTTAGAAAGCACGTAGGAAAAATATTTTGGTTCAATTACTCAATGAAGTGTTGACCTGCCGTAGTCACCAAAACAGATCTCATGCCAAGTGAGGTAACTAATAAACCGTCAGCGTGTGCAGGCTCACAATTCTCTTTTTTTATTCCACTTGTCAGAACTGCTAGCCCTCTTGAGCATGATTGCACGGTTTTATCACACAGAGACTTCTGTTCGGCAGATAAAGAGCTCTGTTTTCACTGCACTTTTGGGAAATAAGAATGGCTGTTGGCAATTTCACTGTTGAAAAGCTAATGAATATAATGTGCGCCACTCCTCACTCTAAATGGCTGAAGGCCAAAGCCATTTTATTCAAAAATCATCAGCGTTAGACATTTGCTGAACTAGAGATTTCTTTCTATTAAATTCTGTTATATTACATTTCTTTATATCCTGAAATAAAATGTGATTTTTGGGACAACTGTTTCTTTAGGAGTTACATGCCTAGACATGTAGTTATGATAATATATTTGATTGTGGCAGAGTTACTCTCTCTGCTCTTACTGAAGGGTCTTACTTCATCTAGTGACCTTCATATGCACAAGAAAAAAATCTGCCTGTCTTAAATGCAGCAATGTTTGTGACCATATTATCTTTCTATCATCCATCTATCTATCTATCTATCTATCTATCTATCTATCTATCTATCTATCTATCTATCTCTATCCATCTATCTATCTATCTATCTATCTATCTCTATCCATGATCTGTTTATCTATCTATCTACCTATTATCTATCTATTTATTTTCTTTCTATCTACACACAGATATAGAGAGAGAGATCCTTAAGCAGGTTGAAAGGAATCTGTCAGTAGGATCAACCCTCCTAAGCCGTCTATATGGGCATACAGGTCATTGAAAGCTGAGTAAAGTGATACCTTGATATCTGCGACACAGTGCCTTATTTGCCTCATTACAAACACATTTGCTGTAGCTCTCACAGCTCTGCTGTATTGCAACGCTGGCTGCCTGTGAGATGGAAGCTGTAGAACTGAGAGGACATTTGCAGATGTCAGGTAGGCTACGGTCAGACGGTCGTAGAGTCTTTCATCCGAGACAATCAGGCCGATAATGCAACTGACACTCCTATCAAACTCTGATTAGAGTTAATCGGAGTGTCAGCCTAGTGATCTCCAATTCTCCAAGATGAGAGAATCTGAGCACACTGTGAGGAAAAGATGGAGAACAAAAGTTCCATTCTGTGAGTCCGCAGAAATTGGTTGTCATCCGAGTGCAGTCCAGCGTTTTCCACACACCCATTGACTTAAATGGTTGAGTGGCATCCAATTTCAAAGTGAAATAGCAGAAAGATGCAATTTTTTTTTTCAATAACAAATTTTGTCAGTGAAAAAAAATCGTGCTTCAGCACTGTCGATTAAATACCATCGGTCCGAGTTCTATCCAATAAAACATCTAATGTATATGCTGGTGTGAACGAGCCCTTGTAATCACACATAGCTCTGCAACAAGGCCAGGAGAGCCGAGAGCGGTCATTACTTGTCTCACATTGGTATCGCCCCTTTTATTTATAATAATCTCTGCAGATTCTCAAGCAGATCAGTGTCCGGCCCGTAGTCCTGAACAGCTCATTTACATGTAACAAAAGCAGAACAAGAGACACAGTCGTTATAAGAGGGCATAGGCCTCTTTCACACATCAGTTTTTTGATGTCAGGTGCGATCCGGCGCTTTTGTAAAAAAAACTGATCCGTTTTTTTAATCCGCCGGATCCCTTTTATTGTCATACAATCCATTATGGTCTTTAGTACCTAATCATTTACTATGGCAATTATTGTAAATGTATTTTTCTTGCTGTCTCTGCACATTATAAGTGTTTAAAACATCTGACATATGAAATTGCATATGCAAATGACACTAGAAATGGTCTTTTGATTTATCTGGACCAATTGATTAATTTGTGACTGCAAGTATTTAGTATATTTGACCTGCTACCTTTGCATTGTACTTGTGAATATTTTTCTTGATAGGGAACTGTTGGGATCAATATTCCTCACATATTGTTTTGATTTTCACAGAAGTGGTGATTGTATAGGTGTGTGAATTGCGCTTCTTAATGATTATATGATATATGAGAACTGATGGTTCTTTTTTTAAAAGGAATTTAATAAAAGGTAAATTTTATTCTTTACTTCTACCTTGCTGATTATACAATACTTAATGATTGGTAGATCCTTTACAAATTTCAGAACGAATCCGGCAAAAAACCTGATGCGTTGCATCAGTTTTTTCAAAATCAGCGCCGGATCCGTCCTTTCCGTTTTTGGACGGATTGTGCCTGACGCCAAAAACCTGATGTGTGAAAGAGGCCTTAGTCAACAAAAAATGAGCACTTGGTCAGGACTTGCGTAAATACACAGAGTACTTGTCACAGGGTTACTGCAACAGAACGGAGCCAGAACACCACAGGGTCAGATTGCTCCTACTCCTGCACTGAAAATAACCACTTCTCCTTCTTTTTAAGTGGTGTTTATTTCTTTTGGCAGAACACTGGTTAATCGGCCATGTTGGAAGCTCTGGGAGTCTGAGCTCTCAGATGAGCTTGGTTAGCCACTCCTATCCCCTTTATAATCTTGCTCCTGATTGAAACCCATTGTCAGAGCTAGCTTATGCTTGGAGGAGAGGTATTTTGTTGGTTATATGAGAAGCTTGGAGATGTTATCTGTGACTGTTGTGTGTGTTTGTAAGTGTGATAATTCCCTTCTCTCCTCTTACTGGTACTGCCACACTAAACAATCCCGCTAGCGATCTCTTTAACGTCGCATACTAACGTCTGTACTGTATAACAGAGGAATGCACTGGGGAGTGGAGGATGGGAAAAAAAACTGCCACTCAGCCATTTAAGTCAATGGGTGTGTGGAAAACGCTGGACTGCACTCGGATGACAACCAATTTCTGCGGACTCACAGAATGGAACTTTTGTTCTCCATCTTTTCCTGTTAGAATAAATTCTAAGTAAAGAAAAATGAGTGACCATCATTACTTTAAGAAATGAAGGTCAATCAGTCCGAAAAATTGGGAAAACTTTGAAAGTGTCCCCAAGTGCAGTTGCAAAAACCATCAAGCTCTACAAAGAAACTGACTCACATGAGGACCGCCCCAGGAAAGGAAGACCAAGAGTCACCTCTGCATCTGAGGATAAGTTTATCCGAGTCACCAGCCTCAGAAATCGCAAGTTTACAGCAGCTCTTATTATAGACCAGGTCAATGCCACACAGATTTCTAGCAGCAGACACATCTCTACAACAACTGTTAAGAGGAGACTTTGTGCAGCAGCACTTCATGGTAAAATAGCTGCTAGGAAACCACTGCTAAGGACAGGCAACAAGCAGAAGAGACTTGTTTGGGTTAAAGAATACAAGGAATGGACATTAGACCAGTGGAAATCTGTGCTTTGGTCTGATGAGTCCAAATTTGAGATCTTTGGTTCCAACCATCGTGTCTTTGTGCAACACAGAAAAGGTGAACGGATGGACTCTACATGCCTGGTTCCCACCGTGAAGCATGGAGGAGGAGGTGTGATGGTGTGGGGTGCTTAGCTGGTGACACTGTTGGGGATTTATTCAATATTGAAGGCATACTGAACCAGCATGGCTACCACAGCATCTTGCAGCGGCATGCTATTCCATCCGGTTTGCGTTTAGTTGGACCATCATTTATTTTTCAACAGGACAATGACCCAAACAGACCTCCAGGCTGTGTAAGTGCTATTTGACCAAGGAGAGTGATGGGGTGCTAAGCCAGATGACCTGGCCTCCACAGTCACCAGACCTGAACCCAATCGAGATGGTTTGGGGTGAGCTGGACCGCAGAGTGAAGGCAAAAGGGCCAACAAGTGTTAAGCATCTCTGGGAACTCCTTCAAGATTGTTGGAAGACCATTTCCGGTGACTACCTCTTGAAGCTCATCAAGAGAATGCCAAGAGTGTGCAAAGCAGTCATCAAAGCAAAAGGTGGCTACTTTGAAGAACCTAGAATATAAGACATATTTTCAGTTGTTTCACACTTTTTGTTAAGTATATAATTCCACATGTGTTAATTCATGGTTTTGATGCCTTCAGTGTGAATGTACAATTTTCATAGTCATGAAAATACAGAAAAATCTTTAAATGAGAAGGTGTGTCCAAACTTTTGGTCTGTACTGTATGTGAATGAATATTTGTATGCCTTGTACTTGCAGTTACACTTGTTTGTGTTGCCTTGTTAGTCGGGTGGGTATACTGTGGCGCACGGTAGCACCACTCTTCCCTGGGTGGGGGAAGAGAACAGACAGAGGGGTTGATTCAGGAGATAAGGCAAGGGTGGAGGCCCCGGCATCTTCACCTTCAGAAGTATCCTGGAGCGTAGGGTGAGCTGGGGCGTCCCATAGTGTTAGGGACAGGGAAGGTATCCCTGGTCCCGGGTCACCTGACAGCTGTGTCGTGATAGTACTACTTTGAAAATATGTAAATTTCAAGCGTGGTCTGGAGGGTGATGTTACTTTAAACATGCTGCAAATTTTAAAGTCATCTGGCTACGCTGGTTAACATGTTGAATAAACATGGAGTCCCTGGGATGATCAGTGAGAAGACAAGAAAGTGGTGCCAGGCCATAGAATAAGTTGGAGCACAGTGCTGGGTTCTGGACAATATTTTTATCACTGGGTCTTGCAGTATCCACAGTCATACTGTTAGGTTAATTGACTTAACATGAAATTGACCCTGTGTAATGTGTGTCTGTGATATAGATGTCAACTTCATGATAGGGATGAGAATTTATTTCCTGAGATATTACAGATGGACATATGAGTTTTCCTGTCTAATGTTTAAGAGAAGGTGAGAGAAATTCTTAAATCTTGAATAAATTAAACAGAACCTGCTGGCCAAAAATAATTACAGTAACTGACATCACCTAATTCTACAAAGGAAATAGTGGACTTTTACTCCATTCTAGTTCTGCCATCTTCTCCTTTCTCGTTGTTACCTTTATGGTATACTTACTTGAAGAGATACACTGTAGATTGCGGCCTTGATTTATTAAAACTGGCACTTGTCCACCTGTCTTGATGAACTGTGTGCTGTATTAGGATGTGCCAAATGCATTAAGAGGCATGAATCATTCAACTGCCGTGTGACAAAACCAAAAATGTTACTGTGGTCATGGACTGGCGTACATTTCTGTCATAATAACTTATGATGAATTTAACCACGTCCCATATGGCCTCGGTCCCTCCCATTTGTCAAAAAGTTTGTGGCACTGGCTGAGCATAAACCTATCAAGCTGCAAGATTTTGCAAAATTTCAATTAGTTTTACAGAAACGTGCTAATGATTCGGAGCCCTTTGGCCCTATTCATTAGACAAGCATTATTCAATGAAGGGATGTTTTGAAGTTGGATACGCTGTTAAGAGGCACACATCACCTAATTCGGCACATCTTCTCAGTGGCATGTGCCTCTTTTGCTGCTGGCCAGAAAAGCGCTGTAAAAAAACACTGTTGATGGATTTGATGGTCAGACATAGCCATGCCATATCCCAGTCTGGCTCCTCCACTGATTTGCCCCATTTGTCTTAGCTGCTAGAAATGGTCTAAAACGCCACAAGTTACAAAATGTTTCTGTAACTCCACATTGCCCAAAAATGTTGCGACTTTTCATAGTGTTTTACCCCAGATTTTTGGGTGTAAACACTTTTATGAATTGGTGTCTGTGTTTGGTTTAAGCACCCTTTCAAAGGACAATAGGCAGGTAAATATGTAAATTGACTGCCAACTAGTAAATATCAGTCAACAATTAGGATATGTTCACACCATATTATTTGTGCATGTTTAGCTTATGCGTCAGGCAGGGCTGTGGAGTCGGTACGCCAAACCTGCGACTCCGACCTCTCAGCCCCGCGTCGCTACTGAGCATGTATATAAAGTGCAGCACAGATTCATCTCAACTAAAAGCCCAGATCCTTAGATCAGGAACAGAACACAGACATTTATAGGACATTTCATAACTTTCCCAAATTGTTATGAAAGCATTTACAGCACATCCTGCATTGAACTACTGAACCCAATTTATTGTAAATTTTTTGAGTCGGAGTCAGTCCATTTTACACCGACTCCACCAAAATGGACACCGACTCCCACTCCACAGCCCTGGCGCCAGGGCATACTGCGAACTTACACACTGAATTGGATCATCGACTCTTCTAAAAACAATGGATACTGAAAGAGTGTTTTTCTTTTTCCTGCATAGGAAAGTGCAGTTGGCCACTTTAAAAAGAGTATATTGCATGTTATTTTTTATTTTTATTTTTTTTCTCTTTTAACATGGAGCCTTATAGATGTTGTATGCTACTGTAAGGCATATAGCAAGCATAGCCACTAACTGTGATTTAAACAGAACCTTAAGTAGTCCCAAATGCGATAGATACATGTCGGATGAGCAATGATTTGGCTGATTATTCTTCTGCCAAGTGCTCCTGCGTTTCTTACCAGAGTGGCTACTGGACTCTTCTGTTCAAGATTGAAGGATCATCAGTCCGAAATTGGTCATGCCAGAGCTTTATCTCTACTGATATCATCTGTAGGGGGAGAGTCAGGAGGCCTCTGTACACATCACATCATGTTAGTCTAGACTGTATGGGGAACTTAAAGCTGTTGTCTGGTCTAAATCGATAAGTGCGAGGCCGAACCCTCTAGTTGGCCATGCCCACTAGACAAGTGTATGGAATGAAGCCGCATCCACTGCCCAGGAGTATATGTATCTCATACATGCCCTGTGCTCCCAGCTCAGAAATCGGCGAATCCAGTGCGTGCGCTGGGGGATTCATAAGTCTACAGTCACACAGATTGACTGCAGGTTTATCGATTTTGACCTCTTTAACCTCTTTAAGTGTAATTTTTAAGGTCGGTTTAAATGGACTAATTAGCGGCACCATATGATAGCCGATTGGTAAACTTTTTCATTGGTCAGTTAAATGCCTGTTTACTAGGGTACCTAGTTTAACCACTAACATTTAAAAAAAAAAAAAAAAAAATTTCAAATCATCCTCCATTCGCCCCATTGAAACTTAAAGGGTTAAAAAAATACTAAACAAACATTTAAAACTGCAATATGATGTGCCATTGAGCAACCAGTAAATGATAACTAATCTTAAATAAAGAAAATTATAAAATATCTATGACCAAAAAGATACAAAATTAGGAGGTAAGACCTTCAAAAATTTGATACCTAATTTTTACCATGCATTTCCTTGGCACCCTACTGTTTACATAGGCAGACCAAAGTAATCACTTCACACTGAGCTATCTATGCTAGATTGCTGAGTAGTAGCACCAGGGGTGGTTTTAGACAAAGTGGGGCCCTGGGCAAAAGTTTAAAGTGGGGCCCCAAATGCTCACATATTGCACCATCAGACAGAAACATTTAGGTTGTATTTACCTGTGCTGAGTTTAGGCCGTTAAACAAGCGTGATTGACAATACTGAAGTCATTCGACGACGAGTTTTTTTTACACCGACTGAGGAAGAATGATGGGGACAGATAGTCCTAAATAAAGTATAATGCAGGTCCCATATAGTGCATATAGTATAATGCACTTCCTATGGTCCTATATAGTGTGTAATGCAGCCCCCTTCAGAGTATATTGCAGCCCCACACACAGACACAGTATAATGCAGCCCCACACACACCAGTATAACGCAGCCCCCTCAGGGTATAATGCAGCTCCCTCAGGGTATAATGCAATCCCACACGTGCACAGTATAATGCAGCTCCCCCCACACACACACAGTAGAGTGCAGACACACACACAGTATAATGTAGCCCCCACTCACAGTATAATGCAGCCCCCACCCATACACACATAGTATAATGCAGCCCCCCACTTACAGAATAATGCAGTCACCCCAACACAGTATAATGCAGCCCTGCCACACACAGTGTAATGCAGTCCTCACACAGGATAACGCATCCCCCCACACACAGTATAGTGCAGCATCCCACACAGTATAATGCAGCCCCCACACATAGTATAGTGCAGCCCCCACACACAGTATAGTGCAGCCCCCCACACACAGTATAATGCAGCCCCTCACATAGTAAAAAGCGGCCCCCCACACAGTATAGTGCATTTCACACACACACAATACACATATATACAATATTCACCTTTCCTCCTCATTCCCCGCGCTGCGTCAGGCTCTGCTCTGGTCTCATTAGCTCCACTGCTGGCACAGTGGAGCTGATGAGATCAGTATGCCTGCGCAGGAGCGCAACACTAGGCAAGCAGGATGACGACATTGCATGAAGATGGGAGGCGCCACACCCTGACACCCATTGGACCAGATCGCATCGGACCGCCCCCCAGGTGAGTATGATAAAACCTCTTTTTCTAATCTTTCAGGTCGGACCGGGGGCTTATCTACAGTATTAAAGAATGCTGTAGATAAGCCCCGAAAGGCAGTGACCGCATCTTATAGCGGCAAAACGAGGTGACAGGTTCCCTTTAAAGATAAGCATGTTTAAAACACTGTCCAGAGATACTTGTGGTACCTCCATTGTTAGCTAACCATATGATATTTTTGAGACGATAAACATGTCTTAAGACTGCACAGAGTACTAGTGGTACCTCCATTTTTAACTGGCTGTATCATGATTTATGAAAAATTGTCTGCGGTAATATTCAAGCGACTTAGCTTTTTCTGTTGGGTTAGTAGTTTTACACATCATGGTTTTGCAAAAGAAAAATACAGCATTTTTCTGTCCTAGCAAAGGGAAAGAGATTTTTGAAATCTCACATTTTTTCATTGCATATTTGAAGCAGTTTCACATCCTGAACATGTCATTTCTGTCAGTGTTTTTTCTCCATGGGAAAAACATAAAAAATGCACTTTTTTATGCGGTGTTTTTCCTGTCAATATAAACTACATTTTTGATGCAGAAATGTCTACAGCAAATACTTAACGTATGCACAGACACTATCTCAGGTAGGCATTAAGTTGCGTTCACACAAGGAACACAGGTGCAGGTTTATTGCTTTCATAAAACTCTAAAAACAGCCCCTTCTGGGCACAAAGGTAAAACATCAAATAAACCGTTCATTAGTTCATTTAGCAGGGCACATAGGTTCATGCGAGCTCACCCGAACACATTACAATCCTTTCTCCTTGAACAAACTTTATACACAGAAGAGGCATGATTCTGCTATTTCTTGGTATCCCTTTCAACCCTAACTCCAGCATCTTCCAGCGCCAAACAGAAGTGTTCAACTCTGGACACAGTTCACACTGAACAGATTGCAGCTTTCACAAAGTTCTCTGCAGCTCCCACACAGACTACTCAGGTTTCCTTGCTGACCTGTGCAGTCTCCATTCAGAAAGAGACTCTGCACCTCTCTGTCCCAGCTATAACTTACATTTTGGCTGTTCACTCACCAGCAGCACACTCGACTTTGCTCAAAATCCAGCAGACTGACATACTTAGTGACCACAGGCCCTGGTTCTTACTCGCACTTAGTCACGTGTATCTAATCAAGATCTGCAATGCTAGGATTTAACCCATTCCTACCTGGCTTTGTGACAGGCCATTGGATATATGTTCTTATTTGTCCACAAATGTACGCATAGCGCGACATATCATTTTCTAAGATAATGACAGGAAATAGATTAAAATTTAAGATTGCTTTTGTGAAAATGAATGTTCGTCTTAGGATAAGTTCCCATAAGTGTAAACAGATCGTTCAGTTTCATCCAGAAGAATAGGACGATTTTTTTTGTCACTTGTCATCCGTGTGCAAGCTATTTTTACAGCATCATTTATTAATAATTTACAGGACCATTTACAGTTTCCTATGTTACAGAATTGCAATGTATTCATAAAAAACGGATGCTACACTGTGTCAATGTATGGCATCTGATTTTTTTATGCATACCCATAGACTTGAATGGGTGAGTCTCATCCTATTTAGGGAAGAAACTAGTGCATGCGGCGACTTTTTTTTTTTGTTACATGGAGTTTCGGTCAGTAAAAAAAAATATCTTTTGTGCACTGCCTGATTGAATAACATTGGTCCAGGCGCTGTCTGTTTTTTTTTTCACGGACAGCACTCAGACAGGAAAATATGGACGTGTGCACGAGCCCCATCACTGAATAGTAAATGACATTATTTAACCATAATTCTAATGTTTGATTAATATTACCATGCATCACAATACAATGCTTATAATCTGTTACATCAGTCATTAAATATTTAGCAGGGATCTGTCAGCAGGATTTCATACTCCAAACTTTTCATATACACATGTAGCTTTTTACGAGACAAGTCCAGCAATATCTTTATAGGACCAGTCTGTTCCTCAGTTACTGATAAATCAGTGTTTGAAATGATATGAAAATGGATATGAGAGATCTAAATTTTCTGTCACTCCAACTATATTCCCCACCCAGCATTGCCTCCTCCTTCTGTCAGCCTCCTTGCTGTGTGACTTGAAGGAAAATAACCATCATTTAGACAGGAGAAGATGCTGGGCAGGAAATAGAGCTGAAGTGACAGAGGCTTTAGATCTACAGCCTCATTTACATATCAATTAAAGCACAATTAATCAGTAACAGAGACAAAGTAGTCATCATTCAAGCAGGAGGAGGCAGTGCTGATCGTGGGAAAAGAGCTGGAGTGACAGAGCTTTAGATGTACAAATAGTTCTTCAGCCTCATTTGCATATTATTATTATTTATTATAGCGCCATTTATTCCATGGCGCTTTACATGTGAAAGGGGTATACATAATAAAAACATGAACATACAGTACAAGTCAGCAACTGGTACAGGAGGAGAGATGATTTCTCAGTATCAGAGGAATAGGTGGCACACTGGCTCAGTAGTTAGCACTGCAGCCTTGCAGCACTGGGGTCCTGGGTTCAAATCCCAGCAAGGACAACATCTGTAAGGCCTCTTTCACACATCAGGTTTTTGGCGTCAGGCACAATCCGTCCAAAAACGGCAAGGATGGATCCGGCGCTGATTTTGAAAAAACTGATGCAATGGATCAGGTTTTTTGCCAGATCCGTCCTGAACTTTTGAACCTGTAAATGGTTGGTACGCATGTCCGGACCGAGGAGAGAGAGAGAGAAGAGAGAGAAAGACCTTGGTTTCCAGAATCCGGATCAGTGTTTTGCCGGATCACACAAAAGACTGATCCGGCACCATAGACTTGTATTGTTTGCGGCTGCCTGATGCGCCGCTTCAGACGCTATCAGGCGGGTGTGGCAGAAAAAAAAATCGTTGCAGTGACAGTTTTGTCCGGCCGCCGGAATATACATTTCCGCCGGAAAAAAACGGACACAACGCGAGGACATCCGGCACAATCCGGCGCTAACGATAGTCAATGACAAAAAAACGGATCCGGTGGAGTAAAAAAAACAGATCCGTTTTTTTACAAAAGAGCCGGATCGCGCCTGACGTCAAAAACCTGATGTGTGAAAGAGGCCTAAGGAGTTTGTGTGTTCTCCCCGTGTTTGCGTGGGTTTCCTCCGGGTTCTCCGGTTTCCTCCCACACTCCAAAGACATACTGATATGGAATTTAGATTGTGAGCCCCAGTGATAATGTCTGTAAAGCGCTGTGGAAATAATGCCGCTACATAAGTGAGTAAAATAAATAAATAAATGGAGCCGCCATGTGAAGGTCTTGCTGGAAAGAGCTACATGCATATATAAATAGTTTGTGGGGTGAAATCCTGCTGACAGGTTTTTTCTTGAATACTGGTCATTATCTGTCATTATCTCTCAGTAAGGGAATGTTTAACAGACAATTTGTTCAAAGCAAGAGACACTTTGCTATTGTTCGAATCTCCGGTAAGGAACCAGAGAGTCAGAGAATCTGATATATGGTTTCTCCAGTTATTACGAATGTTTAATCAGACAGAACTCTGAATTCTAATTACATTAGTTAATCACATAATATTTGTTTTATTTTAGTATGATGCCCACATTTCATTCGATCCCAGTTTTATAGTAGTTAGGTAATGTAGAGACTTTTGTAATGTAATTTGGGATTATTTATGAGCTGTAAAATGAAAATATGCACGCATGCATTTACTTGCTAACACGAAAAACTAAATTAGTCAACATATTTGCTTGGAAATTAGACACAACATTAATTATAGCATTCCATTAATTATGTGTAAATCACCACTTTGTTGCTTATTAAAATAACATAATTGTTTGAAGTGCACATCTCGGTGGTAGGTTTCAAGCCGGCAATTAATGTGACTCGTTGGCATAATGTGTCTCAGCAATTGGGCAGTGTGTTGTGTGGAATTAATTATACAGTCCGACATTAGTTGTGATGTCACAAACATCATGCTCATTTCATTTTAAAAGTTGACTCCAAGTTGCTTCAAAAGAGAGCTACTGTACTTAAAGTAAGTCAGCTTTGTCACTTTGCTATTTTTGTGTTTAAGGGGGTTGTCCGAGAATTTAATATTGATGGTCATTCCTAAGGATATATCATCAATGTCAGATTGGTGAGGATGTGACACCTGACACCCTCGCGCATCAACTGCTTCTGCATTTGATGGTGGCAGGATGCGTTTTGATGCGGAGTGGAGCGCACATCCCTGTCAGCTGCAGTGGGGTACTGCACATCCACGGATATTCACTTGAATAGGGGCACATGTGCAGTACCTAGCGTGGCTACTATGCTGTTGACTTGCTGTGCTGCTCTGCAACTGATCACTTCTGGCCACTGCTGGGAACAACTGACCGGTGAGAGTTCCGGGTATTGCACCCCGCTGATTTGGTATTGATGATCTATCTAAAGGGTAGGCCATCAATATTAAAGCACTGGATAACACCCTTTAATTGACAGTGTTCTGTTTTGACTAGAAAGAGTCCTGTCAATTATGCAGAGTCTGGTGGGGACCTGCTTCCTTGACATTTCTCCCCATTCTCTTCTGCTCTTTCTAACCAACTGGCCCATTTTCTAGTCACAATCTCTCAACATGTACCATTTCCTTGTGATGTCATATAAAATCAACCCCTAAGTGCGAATGGAGATACCAGTATGTCCATGTTGTGGTCTGAAAAGGTGGCCTGACTTCGGTCCACACTTCACAGATGGAGGCTGTGTAATACAGTGAAAGTATTCACCCCCCTCTTGGCTTTTTACCTATTTTGTTACATTGCAACCTGTGATTAAATATTTTTGTAATCTGATTTGTGTGTGATGCATGAGCACTAAATAGTTTAAGGTGGTGAAGTGAGAAAAATGTAGGCATAAATTACATTTCTGAGATCAAGTAACTAAAGATTGGCATGTGCATTTGTTCACCCCTTTTTCTATGAAGCCCCTAAAAATTTCTGATGCAGGCAATTACCTTCATACAAGGTAAAAGCACCACTAACCAAACAACACCATGAAGGCCAAGGAGATCTCCAAACAAGTCAGGGACAAAGTTGTTAAGAAGTACAATTCAGGGTTGGGTTATAAAAAGAAATTCCCAATCTCTGATGATCCCTGTACCACAACAAGCCTGCCAAGAGAGGGCCACCAAACAAAACTCTCAACCCGGGCAAGGAAGCCATTTATCAGAGAGGCAGTACAGAAACCAAAGGTAATCCTGAAGAAGCTGCAGAGTTCCCAAGCAGATACTGGAGTTTCTGTCCATATGACCACAATAAGCCATACACTCCATAGAGGTGGCCTTTATGGAAGAGTGGGCAGAAAAAAAGCATTTACTTACACATAAAAATTGCACTGCAGTGGCAAGTGGGGTTGATGTCGCCTTTGTATTGTCCAGTGACTTCAAGCTCAAGGATGCGCCTTTTTGGGTGGCTGCGGGCAGCTATTATTTAGGCTGGGGGGAGGGGCAATATCCATGGCCCCTTTCCAGCCTGAGAATACCAGCCACCAGATGTCTGCTTTAACAAGTCTGGTTGTCAAAAATTGGGGGTACCCCACTCTGTTTTTATTTATTTAAATAATTAAAAAATATTGTGTGGGGACCCCTCTATTCTTGATAACCAACCTTGCTGAAGCTGACAGATGAGGTTTGCAGCACCCAGCCGTGAGTTTTGCCTGGCTGGTTATCAAAACTACAGAGGAACCCACATCGTTTTTTTTTTTTTCTTTAATTATTTATTTACAGCGCAGGCGCCAGATGATGAATACTCCCATCTGTATTCCCATCAGCTGATACCAATGAACGGAGGTTAACTTCATACCTCCAATCACAGCTGAGTGCTCACACTGTCTTTTGACAGCGTGGGAACCGCGGCTCTCTGATCGGCGGGGATGATTTCACCACTGATCAGAAGCGGAGTGTTCCGCGCTGTCACATGACAGAGTGACAAACACCCGGTGTTCGGGCAGCCAAACCCGAACAGTAACACGGACTTCCTGGTGAATTCCGTGTTCGGTTTCCGTGCCCAAACAGTAGATATTCTGTACAAACACTGAACTTTACTGTTCGGGTTCACCCAGCTCTACTCACAAAGACAATATAAAGCCACTTGCAGCTGTTATTGCCACAAAAGGAGGCTCTAAAAAATACTTACTTTAGGGGGGTGATTAGTTATGCACACTGAGGTTTTCAGTTATTTTGTCCTATTTGTGGTTTGCTTCACAAAAAAAATGTTCACAATTGTAGGTATGTTCTTTATGTCCTCAAAAAAAACAATGTAATTCCAAGTTATGAGGTATCAAAACACAAAATATGCCAAAGAGGTGAATACTTTCACAAGCCACTGTACAACCGACATGTGTCACTAACCAGCACTTACTTGGATCACTGCTGTTTAACCTTTTATATTCTGTTGTCAATATCTGACTGTAGCACTTACAGGTGCTTCTCACAAAATTAGTATTGATGAACTGACATAAATTAACTTTTTGATGATATTCTAATTTTGTGAGAAGCACCTGTAAATGGAGTCACAATGAGACTGCAGGAAAGCAAGGGGTTACCATGACCTCACACAGCTCGATCGATGGGAAAATAAGAACATTATGGGTCTCTGAAAATGAAGGCAAAGACCAGCATTTTGTATACACTTCCTATTGTTTTCATAACTTACAAAAATAAAAATACAAGTTTGGTATTGGCGTAATTGTACTGACCTTAGAAATCACATTTCCAGATCATTTTTTACCATATATTGAGTGCTGTTAAAATGAAACCTACACAACCCCCAATTGCAGGTTTTAATTTTTCTTTCCAGTTCACCACCTGACAGCACCATGGAGGAGGTCCTTCTTATCCTTAGTGGGACAGGAACAACAAGCAGTTAAAAGGACCCTCCCCTCGCCACCCCTCAGTGTTTTTCCTGTCCCACTGAGGATAGGAGCGACGAGCAGAGCCCCTGATCGTGCTGCAGATGGTGAGGATCGGAGGGGCCCAGCCTTTCCCTTCCCACCCGGTAAGATCTGTGCTGATACCTGCTGCTGACAGGTCACTCAGCGATGGCCAGTGTAGCGCTGCTCCTGGTTTGCGGACCACTTCCTCCGGACAGGGGGCTCTCGGTCCGGCGCCATACCGCTCTCCTGGGCTCGGTCGACAATCGATGAACGGCGGCAGCATGCAGCAGGGAGCGACTTCCGGGTCATGGCGTGTCACTTCCGCTCGCGTCACCGGAGACATGCAGGGCACGATCGCGTCGCGCAGGAGCGCGGAGGGGCAGGATAAACAAGGTAAGGAGGATAAAAAGAGGGGGTTCTAACCGAGACACCGCCGGTCATCCTGACAAGGAGAGACAATAGCGGGGCAGCAAAATGGAAAACGCAGCCAGACCTGAGGGCCCAGAGATCGCACAGGGGCACATGAGTAGGCTACTTAAAGCCTGACTTAGTGCCCACAATGCCCCATGTACCCTTAAATTACAAAAGGGAGCTCTGTATTTGTAGGGGGACCAAACAACCCAGGAAAAGAAGAAACCTGGCAATAGGAAAAAATGCCCAATTTGTGTATCTAAGTTACCGGAGGGCTGGCTAAAACCTCTATGCGACGCCTGCACGTATAAGGTCGTCGGAGAGGAGCAGACATCATTGCTAACCAATATGAGGTCCATGATAAGGCAGGAGGTCCAAGCATCCATTTCAGGCTTGAACCTTCCTTGCCTTAGCCAAACTGAAACCCACAAACCCCGAAAGAGGCCTAGGGAACCTAGTACTTCCTCGGAGGAAGAGGACGGAGAGGATTCAGAACAGGAAGAAAAGGACGAACTGTCAAATAGGGGGAAAAAATATCTTTTCTCATCGACAGACACAGACGAGTTGCTCCAAGCAGTCCGTGATACTATGCAACTACAGGACGCACCAGAGGAGACGTCTGTTCAGGATGAAATGTTTGGGGGACTACAATCCCAGATTTCCAGGGTATTCCCAGTCCATAGCCATATCCGATCCATGATCCTGGAAGAATGGCAGGAGGCAGAAAAAAGACTGGCAATTCCTAGGGATTTTAGACTCAGGTTACCATACAAGGCTGACAACATCAGAGCTTGGGATGATGTCCCTAAAGTGGATGTGCCTGTTGCCAAGGTGGCAAGGAAATCATCAATCCCGTTCGAGGACTCATCCAGTCTAAAAGATCCAATGGATCGAAAGGCAGATGGCCTTCTAAGAAGGACATGGGAAGCATCGGCGGCTATTATTCGGGCTAATATTGCGGCCACATCAGTTGCTCGATCTATGTATCTCTGGGTAGATGAATTAGAGCATCACCTCAAAGCCAAAACTCCCAGGGAGACCATTCTTAGATCCCTACCATTACTAAAACTTCGCACGGGGTTCATGGCGGATGCATCCGCAGAATCAGTTAGATTTGCAGCCAGAAGCGAGTGCTTATCAAATGCAGCCAGATGAGCAATCTGGCTTAAAACATGGTCGGGAGACACCCATTCAAAAAATAAATTATGTGCCATCCCTTTCTCAGGGGGTAAAATGTTCGAGCCAGTTCTGGACGATATATTAGAAAAGGCCGCTGACAAAAAGAAGGGGTTCCCCAAAGAAAAAACTATAAAATATCAGCCCTTTCGGAGATCCCGACCTGGTCAGGATCCAGACTGTAAAGGGAAAGGAAAGACAGGTAGATGGAGCTACCCAAAGGGGGGAAAGGGAAGAGATTCCATCTTCGGAGCTAGAACAGGGACCCACAAAAAATGACGCTATCAGAGTGGGGGGCCGGATAAGACACTTCTTGGGAGGTTGGCGGAAGGTCTCTCACAGCCTGTGGATTCTCCAGTCAGCCAAGGCTATATCCTGGAGTTCGTTGGCAAGCCGCCAGAGAGGTTTGTGACCACCAAATCCCAATCCTCACTGACCGCATCTATGCGGACGGATGTCCAGGATTTACTCAGACTAGAGGTGATAGTCCCAGTTCCCCTGTCAGAAAAAAGCAGGGGTCACTACTCGAGACTATTTTCAATCAAAAAGCCGTCGGGACAGTCCAGGACTATCATAAATCTCAAACCATTGAATCACTACATAAAATACAAAAGATTCAAAATGGAGTCGGTAAAGAGCACTATTCCCCTGATAGACAAGGACATGGTAATGTGCACACTAGACTTGGAAAACGCATACTACCATGTGCCGATCCATCCAACCTATCAGAGATATCTCAGGTTTGCCCTGGCACACCAGGGAACAGTCCATCACTTTCAATTTCAGGCCCTTCCCTTCGGGTTAGCTTCAGCCCCCAGAATTTTCACGAAGTTAATGGCGGAGGTGGTAGCATGGTTGAAAAACCAGGGAGTGACAATAGTACCCTATTTGGACGATTTCCTGGTAGCAGCGGGGTCCGAGGAACAGCTCAGGGCAGATTGTCAGACCACAATTTCCGTTCTTCAGGAGCTGGGATGGATAATAAACTGGAAGAAGTCGAGTTTACTCCCGCAGACCAGAGTGAAATTTCTAGGGGTCATGTTAGACTCCCATTCCAGAACCTCATTTTTACCGGAAGAAAAGCAGCGGTCCCTCACGGAAAACATTCGTCAGTTCGTAAGAAAGTCTTGTTCCATCAGGGAGGCCATGGCGGTTCTAGGCCGGATGACGGCTTGCATTTCTTGCGTGAGATGGAGCCAGTTCCACTCACGAAAATTACTGCATCAAATTCTTCGGTCCTGGGACAGGAGGCAGTGTTCCCTGGACAAGAAGATAACTCTATCATTGACAGTGAAAAGATCACTGAGTTGGTGGAGCGTTAAGAAGAACCTAGGAGTAGGGGTACCCTGGATGCTCACGCCTTCCCTCACGGTCACTACAGATGCCAGTCAGACCGGATGGGGTGGACATGTGGAGAGAGTCTACTATCAGGGCCAATGGGACCCAGAGACGAGTACAAGGTCGTCAAATTTCAGAGAGCTGTTCGCCATTTGGAAGGTTCTCCACGCCAGGGGGATTCTCAGAGGAAGACACGTAAAGATACTTTCCGACAACACGACGGCGGTGGCATTCCTAAAACATCAAGGAGGCCCAAGACACCCGGCACTACAGCAGCTTGCGGACCAGATATTGAGAAGGGCGGAAAAATCGGTAAAATCCATCTCAGCAGTTCATCTGGAGGGAGCCCAGAATCAGGTGGCCGACTTCTTGACAGGACGAAACTAAATCCGTCCGAATGGGAGCTAAACTCGGAAGTTTTCAAAATGATTTGCCAGCGATGGGGAACACCGCAGGTGGACCTCTTCGCCAGCAGGGAAAATACAAAGTTAAGAACATTTTTCTCGCTGAATCCGCTAGACGGCGCAGCAGGTATAGACGCCCTATCGCAGAATTGAGGAGAGGGACTCTTATACGCCTTTCCACCATTTCCTCTGATTCCAAGGATGTTAAGGAAGATACGGGAAGACGGAGCGACAGTGATAGTAGTGGTCCCATTCTGGCCCAAGAGGAGTTGGTTTTTGCTCCTAAACAGATTGGCAGTAGAAGAACCTATACATCTCCCAGAGAGGGAAGATCTTCTGTACCAGGGCCCAGTTATTCATTCCAATCCAGACCCACTACGGTTGTCGGTGTGGATCCTGAGCGCCAGATCCTAAGATCCAGAGGGCTTTCAGAAGACGTAATTTCTACTATACAAGCAAGTAGGAAGCCGGTGACTACAGCCATATATAACAAAATATGGAAGCGTTTCTGCTCATTTTCAGGGAAATCCGCAGTAAAAACGGTGGTGCCTAACATTTCCAAAATACTCAACTTCCTCCAGTCAGGGTTCTCGATGGGTCTAAGACCTAGCACCCTGAAGGTGCAGATTTCTGCCCTGAGCGTGTCTTTCGACTATCCTATAGCCACACACCCCTGGGTAGCCAGATTCTCAAGAGCAATCAGTAGGCTAAAACCCCTAGTAAAAAATCCAGTCCCTCCATGGAGCCTTAACCTAGTCTTGGATGTCCTATGTAGACCTCCATATCTCCTCTCACAAGACATACAGACAAACAAGATAAACTCTCTATGAAAACGGCTTTCTTAGTCGCAATAACGTCCGCAAAAAGGTTGGGGGAGTTGCAGGCATTGTCGATTCAGGACCCATACCTGCAGACTTTGGACGTCAAACTAGTTTTAAGGCTTGATCCTGGGTTTCTTCCCAAGGTAGTATCCCATACAAACATGGACCAGGAAGTGGTCCTGCCCTCCTTCTGCCAGCATCCTAAGAATCCTGGGGAGCAGGCTTTTCATAATTTAGACGTTAGAGATACGGTACTAAAATACATAGCAGCAACGGAGGGTTGGAGGTTGGACAACCATTTATTCATCCAATACTGAGGGCCTAATAGAGGCAGATAAGCAGCGAAAGCTACCATCGGTAGATGGATAAGATCTATGATAGCCATTGCATACAGAGCTGAAGGGAGAGATCCCCCCGGTATCATTAGGGCCCATTCCACACGCGCTATGGCCACGTCATGGGCACAGAGAGGGGAGCTTCAACAGAACAGATTTGCAGGGCAGCAACCTGGGCTAACGTCAGCACCTTTGCCAGACGCTACAAAGTAGACATAGGCCTAGAACAATTGGCGTTTGGTAGGAAAGTCTTGCACGCTGTAGTCCCACCCTAGTGTTACCATTCTCTGGTACTTCTCCATGGTGCTGTCAGGTGGTGAACTGGAAAACGGTAATTAGACGTACCGGTAATTGTGTTTCCAGGAATCCATCCTGACAGCACTACTAGTTCCCTCCCTGTTGCAAATATTGTTAAATATACCATTGTGAAGTAACATGTGTATGAGTTTTGTTAATAAAAGTTGTGTTTGCATCCATCCAGATGTGGTACTTTGAAAAATCACTGAGGGGTGGCGAGGGGAGGTCCTTTTAACTGCTAGTTGTTCCTGTCCCTCTAAGGATAAGAAGGACGTCCTCCATGGTGCTGTCAGGATGGATTCCTGGAAACACAATCACCGGTACGTCTAATTACCGTTTTTCACCATTTCATCTTATTTGGATTTTTTTTACCCCATTTTTCTGCACTTCGTATAGTAAAATGGTGTCAGTCGCAGTTACTTGTCCTGCAAAAATACCCAATTATATGGGTATGTTGACTGTATCGCTTTGCAAAGAAGGGGAGGGAAAAAAGAAAGCAAAAATGAAATCTTGTCCCTTTAAGGGTGGTTTATATACTATTCAAGAAATTATAGGGATCAGCAATTTACAATTTCGACTTGCTTAAATTTACTCCCTGCAGAGTTCAACTTACTCAAGATACTATAAATAAGCATTTTAAGCATATAAAGAATTAGCTAAAATTCAAGATTCCTAATTTTTTTCCAAGGAGCTGAACTGTATGCTTCTCTGGGGTTTCTTTACTGTTAGATTTTTTTTTAAGGAACAGTGGCTTCGGGCCACTGGAAATTGATTTAAAGCAGCAAGCTGTCAAATTTTTTAGCTTCTGGGCTATCAAGTGCTTGATTTGATCTTTCCAGGGGGTTGTTCTAAAGTGAACTTTTCATTTTTTTTCTTTTCAGTACTGTGATAGCTCCAAGTAATGATGAAACTTCGCTAAATATATTGTACTATACATTTTAGGGCTGGCTGCTATCGTCATTAAAAAAGTTGGACTTGAAGACTAGATTTACCCGTCAGCACTATTTTAATGGCTAGTTCAAAATGCATGGCTACAGGGAAAGTGGGAAAACTGCTGTGACTACTGGGGACATTAGAGGACGTTTGTGACTACTAGGGAAGTAGGGAGGAAAACTATAAGGGCCATTTACACTGGTAATAGCACATTTATACATTGGGTGGTAATTTTGTGGCAGAACTGCACTATTACTACACTATGGTCAATCCTCACATAAGTACATACAGTTTTTTCTGCAATGTCAGAGCAAATAATAGTGTGCAGTAATGGTGTAACTACCTGCTCGGAGGATCTTTTTCACTGTTTGGCCTTGGTCAGTATTTTTACATCAGTATTTGTTAGCTCTAACCAGGAGAGGAAAAGTATAATAGAAACACGTCACCACTTCTGTATTTATCACCCACTCCCAGGTCTCTCGCGCTACACTTATTAGGTCTTACAGAGACCGAGTTTAATGGGATGCCTTTTTAATACCAAAAGTATTGCAGTGTATTATATGACCAAACAAGCTCATAGAAATCCCAAGTCTCCATCAGGGAGACAGGTAAAAAAAAAAAAACATTTACAAATATTTAACCTCTTCACGACCCATGATGCCTACGTCGGCGTCATGAAAACCTGTGCCATCCCGACCCATGACGCCTACGTAGGCGTCATAGTATAAATCCCGTTCTTGCGGGTTGGGTGACCGGGGTCACTGAAAGGTCACCCGACCCGCAGGCACAAGACCCTTTGTGCTTCACCACAGGGGGGTGGCTACGATCGCTCGGAAATGAAATTTGGTGAAATATTACAATCCAGCCATGGCCGATGCTGCAATAGCATCGGCCATGGCTGGAGACCGAGATCTGACCCCGCCCCACACCGAGTGACGGCGACGATTGGCCTCCGCCACCGATTGATGGCGGCAATCAGTCGCCGCCGTCACTATCTGCTCCCCTTCACTCCGCTCTGCTCCCCCGCCTTCCGATCTCACCCTCACCTCCCCGGTGTCTCCGAAGTCCCTGTGGCCGTCCCGATGTCCTTCAGAGATGCTTCATGGGCGCCGCCATCTTGGAAAATGGCCGGCAGATTCCATTCATTTATTTTGAAAACTGTGATAAACTCTCAGTGATCAAAATAAAAAAAAAGTAAACTTCCCCTTTATCACCCCCATAGGTAGGGACAAGTAATAAAATAAAGAAAATATTTTTTATTTTTCCATTAGGGTTAGCATTAGGGTTAGAACTAGGGTTAGAAGTAGGGTTAGGGTTGGAATTAGGGTTAGGGTTGGAATTAGGGTTAGGGTTACAATTAGGGTTAGAATTAGGGTTACGGTTGGAATTAGGGTTATGTTGGAATTAGGGTTAGGCTTGTGGTTAGGGTTAGAGTTGGGATTAGGGTTAGGCTTGTGGTTAGGGTTAGGGAGTGTTGGGGTTGGGATTAGGATTAGGCTTGTGGTTAGGATTATGGTTAGGGTTGGGATTAGGGTTAGGGTGTGTTGGGGTTAGGGTTAGGATTAGGGTTAGGGGTATGTTGGGGTTACGGTTGTGGTTAGGGCTGTGTTGCGGTTAGGGTTGGAGTTAGAATTGAGGGGTTTCCACCCCTAACCTTAAGGCACATCAGGGGGTCTCCAAATGCGACATGGCGCCACCATTTATTCCAGTTAATTTTGCATTCAAAAAGTCAAACAGTGCTCCCTCCATTCCGAGCCCCGACGTGTGCCCAAACAGTGGTTTACCCCCACATATGGGGTATCAGCGTACTCAGGAAAAATTGCACAACAATTTTGGGGTCTAATTTATCCTGTTACCCTTGGAAAAATAAAAAAATTGGGGACTAAAATATTATTTTTGTGGAAAAAAATGATTTTTTATTTTCACGCCTCTGTATTATAAACTTCTGTGAAGAACTTGGAGATTCAAAGTGCTCACCACACATCTAGATGAGTTCCTTGGGGGATCTAGTTTTCAAAATGGGGTCCCTTGTGGGGGGTTTCTACTGTTTAGGCACATCATGGGCTCTGCAAATGTAACATGACGCCCGCAGACCATTCCATCAAAGTCTGCATCTCAAAACGTCTTTACTTCCCTTACAGGCCCCGACGTGAGCCCAAACAGTGGCTCCCCCCCACATATGGGGTACCAGCGTACTCAGGACAAACAGGACAACAACTTTTGGGGTCCAATTTCTCCTGTTACCCTTGTGAAAATAAAAACTTGCGGGCTAAAAAAATAATTTTTGAGAAAAAAAAATATTTTTTATTTTCATGGCTCTAGGTTATAAACTTCTGTGAAGCACTTGTGGGTTCAAAGTGCTCACTACACATCTAGATAAGTTCCCTGGGTGGTCTAGTTTCCAAAATGGGGTCACTTGTGGGAGGTTTCTGCTGTTTAGGCACTTAGGGGCTCTGCAAACGTAACATAAAGCCCGCAGACCATTCCATCAAGTCGGCATTTCAAAACGTCACTACTTCCCTTCCGAGCCCCGACGTGTGCCCGAACAGTGGTTCCCCACATATGGGGTACCAGCGTACTCCAAACAAACCGTACAACAACTTTTGGGGTCCAATTTCTCCTGTTACCCTTGTGAAAATAAAAAATGGGCTAAAAAATCTTTTTTTGAGGAAAAAAAAATGATTTTTTATTTTCACGGCTCTGCGTTATAAACTTCTGTGAGCACCTGGGGGTTCAAAGTGCTCACTATGCATCTAGATAAGTGCCTTAGGGTGTCTAGTTTCCAAAATGGGATCATTTGTGGGGGAGCTCCAAAGTTTAGGCACACAGTGGCTCTCCAAACACGACATGGTGTCCGCTAACGATTGGAGCTAATTTTCCATTCAAAAAGTCAAATGGCACTCCTTCCCTTCTGAGCCCTGCCGTGCGCCCAAACAGTGGTTCCCCCCCACATATGGGGTACCAGCGTGCTCAGGACAAACTGGACAACAACTTTTGGTGTCCAATTTATCCTGTTACCCTTGGGAAAATAAAATATTGCCGGCTAAAAAAAATTTTTGAGGAAAAAAAAGATTTTTTATTTTCACTGCTCTGCGTTTATAAACTTCTGTGAAGCATCTTGGGGTTCAAAGTGCTCACTACACATCTAGATAAGCTCCTTGGGTGGTCTAGTTTCCAAAATGGTGTCACCTGTGGGGGGTTTCTACTGTTTAGGCACATCAGGGGCTCTTAAACGCAACATGACGCCCGCAGAACATTCCATCAAGTCTGCATTCCAAAATGGCGCTCCTTCCCTTCTGAGCTCTCCCATGCGCCAAAACAGTGGTTCCCCCCCCACATATAGGGTATTGGCGTACTCAGGACAAATTGCACAATAACTTTTGTGGTCCAATTTCTCCTGTTACCCTTGTGAAAATAAAAAATAGCGGGCTAAAAAATCATTTTTGAGGAAAAAAATGATTTTTTTATTTTCACTGCTCTGCTTATAAACTTCTGTGAAGCACTTTGGGGTTCAGAGTGCTCACAACACATCTACACTGTGTTCCAAATTATTATGCAAAAATTGTTTAGGAATGATAAGGTAAGAATTTTTTTGTTTGTCAGTTAAACTCATTGATGGTGATGTGTGTCAGGGCTTTTTATATCACTGTAAGCAATTGCAGACACCTGTGCTAATTAGTTTGGCAGGTGTGTCCAATAAAAGGCAAGACTACTTAAGAAGGCTGTCCCATATTATTAAGCAGCCTACATTTTCTGCCAAAATGGGAATGAAAAAGGATGTGTCGGCTGCTGAGAAGCAACAAATTGTGGAGTGTTTAGGTCAAGGCATGACTACAATCAACATTGCCAAGACACTTCATCGTGATCATCGCACAATCAAGAAGTATGTAGCTGATTCACAGTACACACGTGTGCGTGCTGATAAGGGAAAATTGAGGACTCTTTCCTACAGGCAATTACGTCAGGTTAAAAGAGCAGCGGCAAAAAAGCCTTGTCATAGCAGCAGACAAGTTTTTGAAGATGCTGGTGCCTCCAACGTCCCCTGAACAACAAGATGCAGGGTGTTATGTTTCGGTAGCTGAGGAGAAATAGCAAAGTAGCAATACACCAGAGAGGTTGGAACCTATTGGATTGCAGGACCCTAAACTAACCGCAACACGAGAAGTAGCCATGGAGCGTACCTACGGTGATCTTAGACGCCTCGTCACAGCCGGAGAGATAGCTACACCTAAAGGCAGAAAGATGAAAGCTATCTGCCCCGTAGCAGAACCCCCAAAGAAATAGGAAGCCCCCAAACATGTAATGGCGGTTAGACAAGAAGAAAATACGGACACAGACAGAAAATAGAATAAGCAAACGCTGGGGCCCAATCTGTCTAGATAGAAAAGTATAGGAAAGAATTCTGACTGCAACCCAAAAAAAACCCTGACAAAAAATACCAACACTTCTCATTAACAAAAACCTGAGATCACACGATATCTGCCCCTAAATCGATCTCTGGTGTAAAACACAGCTACTCAGCAAATAAAAAGTGACAAAGGAACAGAGCAAAAGTGCAAACACAAAATGAGAACAATTGCAGCGCCAGACCCCAAAAGGGGACCAGGCTGAACTCCACTGCAAGCAGCAACCAGCAAGGAAAATCAAACCAGAGGGAAAGAAAACAGCAATTCACTTATCTGAATGAGAGCAGGAATGCAAGCTGTGCTCCAAGCTAGACCAGGAAGAACAATTGATTACCGGCAATGCTGATGGGAACTCAGGTCACTTATATCAGACCATTCAGAGCCAGCTGAAGGCCATTTAGCAATTAGTTCATTACTCTCAGCAACCACCGGAGGGAGCCCCAGCTCAGAAGTCGCCTCCAGAGTATTCACAACAGTACCCCCCCTTGAGGAGCGGTCACCGAACCCTCACCTGCGCAACTAGGTTGATCAGGATGAGCTGGATGATAGGCACGGATCAGTCTCCCAGCATGGATGTCCGAAGCAAACACCCAAGAATTGTCCTCCTGACCATAACCTCTCCACTTAACCAAATATTGGAGTTTCCGTAGCAAAATGAGAATCCAATATTTTTTCAACCACATACTCCAAATTGCCCTCAACCCAAACAGGGTCTGGAGGCGTAGCCATAGAAACCACTGGCTCGACAAACCTCTTCAATAAGGACTTGTGGAACACGTTATGGATCTTAAATGTCCCTGGAAGAAGCAAACGGAAGGAAACCGGATTAATAATTTCCATGATCTTATAAGGTCCAATGAACCTTGGCTTAAATTTTGGAGATGCAACCAAACCAAGTACCCCACTTTAAAATGAGGACCATCAGTCCTATGCCGGTTGGCAAACCGCTGGGCCTTCTCTTGAGAGAGAGACAACCTCTCCACTACCTGGTCCAAATCTGCTGCATACGCTCCACAATAGAGTCAACCCCCGGACAGACAGAAGCCTCCGCCTGTCCTGAAGAAAATCGAGGGTGAAACCCAGAATTGCAGAAAAATGGAGACATCAAGGTAGCAGAGCTAGCCCTATTATTAACAGCAAACTCAGCCAAAGGCAAAAAAGAGACCCAGTCATCTTGATCAGCAGACACAAAACATCTCAAATAAGTCTCCAATGTCTGGTTTGTTCTCTTGGTTTGTCCATTGGTCTGAGGGTGAAATGCAGAGGAGAAAGATAACTGAACATCAAGTTTAGAACAAAATGTCCTCCAAAATCTGGAAACAAACTGGACTCCTCTGTCAGACACAATGTTTCTCCGGAATGCCATGTAACCGAACCACGTGCTGAAAGAATAAAGGCACCAATTCGGAGGAGGAAGGCAACTTAGGTAATGGCACAAGATGTATCATCTTGGAAAACCTATCACAGATTACCCAGATAAGTCATTCTCTGAGAGACAAGGAGGTCGGAAATAAAATCCATTGAAATATGGGTCCATGGCCATTTGGGTACAGGTAATGTCATTAACAAACCACTAGAACGAGAGCAATGCTTGGAACGAGAGCAAGTCCCACAGGACTGCACAAAGTCCCTGACGTCAGGAGACAAAGTAGGCCACCAAAGGACCGACTCACCAAGTCTCTGGTACCAAAAATCCTGGGATGACCAGCCAACGCGGAACAATGAATCTCAGACATCACACTCTTCTTCCACTGGTCTGGGACAAACAATTTCCCAACAGGGCAGCACTCAGGTTTATCCTCCTGACACCCCTCCAGAGCCAGTCTCAAATTGGGCGAGATGGCGGAAAGAACTGCACCCTCTTTCAAAAAAAACAGCAGGATCAGATAACTCAGGAGAATCCGCAAAGAAACTCCTCGAGAGGGCATCCGCCTTAACATTCTTAGTGCCCGGAAGAAAAGAAACCACAAAATTAAAACGTGTGAAAAACAAGGCCCACCTGGCCTGTCTAGGATTAATTCGCTTGGCTGATTCTAGATAAACCAGGTTCTTATGGTCCTTGAGGACCACCACCTGATGTTTGGCTCCTTCCAGCCAATGTCTCCACTGTTCAAAGGCCCACTTCATGGCCAATAACTCCCGATTACCCACGTCATAATTACGTTCAGTTGGAGAAAATTTTCGAGAGAAAAGGCACAAGAGTTACTCTTAGAGGTCTCTGGATCCCTTTGGGACAAAACGGCACCTGCCCCAATCTCAGAGGCATCAACCTCCACCTGAAACGGCAGAGAAACATCAGGCTGCCGTAGAACAGGAGCAGAAATGAATCTCTGCTTAAGTTCCTGAAATGCAGAAACTGCCTCAGGAGGCCAATTCACCACATTCGAACCCTTTTTGGTCAAATCAGTCAATGGTTTAACAATACCAGAAAAATTACCAATAAATTTGCGATATAAATTGGCAAAACCCAAAAATCTCTGAAGAGCCTTCAATGAAGTAGGTTGAACCCAATCACAGATGGCCTGAACCTTGACCGGGTCCATTTCAGTAACAGACGGAGACAAAATGAATCCCAGAAATGAGACCTTCTGTACGCCAAAAAGACACTTTGATCCCTTCACATTCAGTGCATTCTCTCTCAAAATCTGGAACACAGTCCGAACATGTTTCATATGAGAGTCCCAGTCGTTGGAAAAATCAAGATATCATCCAAATAAACGATCAGAAATTTATCCACAAAATCCCTGAAAATATCATTCATGAAGGATTGGAAAACGGAAGGGGCATTAGTAAGCCCAAAAGGCATCACTAGGTACTCAAAATGCCCCTCTGGGGTATTAAACGCCATCTTCCATTCATCCCAGTCCTTAATGCGAATAAGGTTATACGCCCCCCTGAGGTCAAGCTTGGTAAACCAACTAGCACTTTTCCCTCTGGAAAATAGGTCAGAAATCAAGGGTAACGGATATTGATATTTAACAGTGATCTTATTCAGAAGACGATAATCAATACACGGCCTCAATGAACCATCCTTTTTGGCCACAAAGAAAAAACCGGCGCCGAAGGGTGAAGAGGATGGTTTGATATGACCCTTCTCCAAAGACTCCTTGATATAAGATCACATAGCATCGTGTTCAGGTACAG
>JARQOD010000006.1:252074245-252114670 GCA_033576555.1 Oophaga sylvatica
AAAATGGAGTCCATAAAATCGTCCATAAAGATGCTGTTTCAAGGTTGCTACAGGAGTGTGCTAGACCTGAAGGACGCTTATTACCATGTCCCAATCCATGCTGAAGATCAGAAGTTTCTGAGGGCATCCTTAATTATAAATAAGGAAGTCAGGCACGTCCAGTTCAGAGCCTTATGGCTCTAAGGGTATTTCTGAAAATCATACTGGAAGTAAGGCTGGTTTCACATTTGCGTTGGGTAGAGCTGCGGGGGGCTGTGTACTATATGCCTCCGTTAAGCCCCGCCCACTGCCACCTCTTCTGTTCAGCTCCGCCTACATCTGCATGCGTCCTGCGTACATATATTTAACATTGGGTACGCAGCCCATGTGGATGTATGCGGATGCGTTCGCATGCGTTTTGATTCTGCGCCGAAACTGCATCAAACGAAGCATGTTTCATTTTGTTGCGGTCGGTGCAGCATCAAAACAACGCATGCGGACGCATCCGCATACATCCGTATGGCCTTCGTACCCAATGTTAAAGATAGGTATGCAGGACGCATGCAGACGTAGGTGGAGGTGAAGGAAGAGGTGGGCAATGGGCGGGGCTTAACGGAGGAAGTACACAGCCCCCCGCCGCTCTACCCAACGCAAATGTAAAACCAGCTTAACGGCACATCTTCGGGAACAAAACACCCTAATAAATCCATACTTGGAATACATTTTAAGGGTCCTTTACACATAGCGACGCACCAGCGATCATGATAACGATCCGACCAGGCAAAGATCGCTGGTGCGTCGTTACATGATCGCTAATTAGCTTTCAAACAGTCCGATCTCAACAGCGCAAGACAGATCAGCAATTTGCATAACGACCTCGCCGGTCGTTGAGTTCTTGTCACACAACTTTATTGTAACCGATTCCGACCTCGATGGGCGTGCTTCAGCGTTTCCCTTTCAAAGCCCCCCAGCACTGATTGGTGGTCACTGCTGCGCTCTCATTGGCTGATGGCGTCATAAAAGAGACCGTATTAGTGCTACAGTTTACAGATACAGATGAATAAAATGAATCCACGAATAACAGCGCAATAGCGATTCAGTCAGGGACGCTGAAGCAACCGCGGTGTGAAATCCAACGCTATAGCGACTCACAAGGGAATGCAGAAGGCAAACCAGTTAATACCATCCACAGTGCACAGGAACAAAGAATGAAAGGAGGCGCTACAGCGTTATCTTTTTTAAGTCGCCCAATTTTCACATATTGGGAGCGCTGTACTCCCCAATAGGGGCAGAGGGGGCGTGACCGGTAACATAGCTTTGTCACGACTGCGTCGCTGAGCTCTGCGTCGCTAATGAGGTCGCTCGTCGTTTTTAAGCTTCAAACACAGTGATTAGTGCTGGCCAGCGGGACGCCAATGATGGAAAAATGGACCAGCGCATTCGAGCACGATCAGCGATAGCCAGCGGGGGGGCCGGTCGCCACTACATTTCACAGAAAGCGAGATCGCTGTTGTATCACAATATCGGTGACGCTTGAGCGATATCGCTAGCGATCTCGCTATGTGTAAAGGCCCCTTTAGTAATGGGAAGTAATAGAACATTGAAATTGTCAGCTGATAAGTTAGGACCATCCTGGGAATACTGGGTTGGCTTCTAAACCTAAAAAAAATCAAAACTAGTGCCACTAAAACTTCAATCTTTCTTAGGTCTTATTTTGGACTCGTTAAATCAGACGTGTCTACTGCCGTAAGAAAAGGTGGTCAAGGTAAACACCTTAGTCTCAGCAGCAGTAAACAAGCCTACCATGACTCTCAGAAGGTCAATGTCACTACTAGGGACAATGACTTCATGTATTCCAGCAGTTTAGTGGGCTTGGGTACATTCCAGACAACTGCAGCAAGACATACTGAGTGGCGAAAAAAGAGGCTCAGAGGCTGTCTATAGGGAACAATAACTCTTTCTCCTGTGACTATTGAATCCTTAGCATGGTGGTTGGAAGTAAGTAATCTGTCAGGTGGGGTCCCTTGGATATATCAGATTGAAGATATAATGACTATGGATGTAAGCTTGTATGGATGAGGAGCACATTTGAGGGATTGTGTGGTTCAGGGCATCTGGTCAAGAAGCGAAAGGAGATATTCATCGAACACGAAGAAGCTGCTGGCAGTAAAATATGCAATAGCAAAATTCCTTCAATTTCTGCAAGGGCATCATGTTCGCAACGTGTCAGACAATCGGACGCTCTCTGACACCAGTAGCAAAAGAGATTTTTTAGATTGCAGAACAACATATTTTGTTACTAACAGCACTGCATATAAAGGAAAACAATATAGCTGGTTTAGATTTAGGCAATCTGCTAAGACAAAGAGAATGGGTGCTAAACTGGACAATATTCCAACAAATTGTAGATCTATGGGACCAGCCAAGCATAGACCTGTTCTCAAACAAACAAAAAAAAGGAAGGTGAGAAGATTCTGCTCTCTAGACCCAACCAAGAAGCTCCCAGCAGGGGATGCTTTGCAGATTCCCTGGGACTTTGACCTGGCCTAGGCTTTTCCTCCATTGATGTTGATTCTAGCAGTGTTGAGGAAGGTCAGGGAGAAACAGGTGAGAATTATTCTAATAGCCCTGTCCTGGCCAAAGAGACCCTGGCTTTCATGGATAAGAATTTTGTCCATATCAAAGCCATGGATCTTGCCAGAAATCCTTGACCTCCTCAGTCAGGGTCCATTTTCCATCCGCAAAAGACAAGACTTCATTTGATGGCTGGGAATTTGAGAGGGCATTAATGGCTCAAAGAGGCTTTTCCCCGAATTTGGTATCTACTCTGCTTAAAAGTAGAAAGCTAGTAACAACTAAAATATATGGTAGAACCTGGACAAGGTTCTTGTCTAGTTCGGGGGAAGTTTGGGTAATGAAATACCAATTAATGTCATATTAGAATTCCTCCAGCAGGGAATGGAACTGGGCCATTCTAGTAACACTCTTAAAATGCAGGTGTCGCCCCTAGGAGCCTTGTACAATTATGGCCTGGCAGTCGATAGATATATAAAGTTCGATTTATCAAAGCTTGAGATAGATCCAGGCTGATCCTTAGCCCAAGAATACCTCCCTAGGATTTGAATTTTCTTCTAGAAGCATTCACTAAACCCCTGTTAGAATGCTTACCAGTTAAAATTCTCACCTTTAAAAACTCTAATTTTAGTGGCATTAACTTCGGCCCATAGAATCAGTGACATTCAAGCCTTGTCCGTTCACCATCCGTTTACACAGATTTTTGAGGATAGGATTGTCTTAAATCCAAAACCAACCTATCTTCCGAAAATGGCCACAAAGTTCCATAGAAGCCAGGAGATTATTCTCTCCTCCTCCTTAATGTTCCTAAGAATACTGAAGAGGAGAAACTTCGCATACTAGACGTTAGACGGGCCCTGGTAGAGTACTTGGCTGTGACAAAACTGTGGAGGAAGAGTGAGGCCTTGTTTGTTTCGGATCCTCTGTTAGAACCCAGCAGCTCTGCTATCCTGGACAGACACCCATCAATCAAATTGTTCCTAATGCTTCAAATTGTTAATAATGCTTCTGTTCACTACATAGGGCTCACTGCAGGCTGTATCAATTTTTTTGTTTAACAGCTCTGGAAGTTTTCTACAATGAACCCTCCGCAGAGCAGTCAGATTTTTTTCCCATTGCCAAAATTAACATTTTGTGTTAAAAAGCATTTCACGTCAAATCCGATATTGCTACATTTATTCACACTCTGATGATGTCAGTATATAAATCATTATCAATTGCCTTCGACTTAATTGTGAAAATGATTAGATTATGTACCAGCCTACAGTACATACTCCAACCTTGGGTGTCTTTTATAGTTTTTCTTTGTGTTTTTTATAAAAAGTCTATTTAGGGAATGCTGACACTTCTGGGCTGTAATAAGTGCTGCAAGGCGAAGTGTCTGATTAAATCAGCTGAGCATGATGTGTGACACCTTCTGTGAAACTTCTGCCTAAAATAGTATGTAAATGAAGCTCTGTGTAAAGTTTGTCATACAGGTCTGCATATCAAAGAAATGGCACACTCGTTCTGTAATCTACTCCCAGTCTTCCTTTATCAGGCTAGAAAAATATGTATGTAGATTGCCTGCACCCCTTATAACAGGGTGAGGAGTCACTATGGCTCAGTGTAAACTTGCATACATCAAAAAAATATTACTTGATATGCATAAATAAATTCATCATGATGAGTGTATAATAAGAAAAATAAATACACTGTCTTCAAATATTGCTAATTGCCATAAAGAAAAATTAAAAATCCATAAGGCATCTCTATAGAAGGGACATATCACTCTCACATTAAACATATGAGATTAATTTTGGCTGAGAGAAACTAATTAAAACAGGTGAAGTAAAGAGCGAGCTAACACTTCAACCTCCATTGAAATGGAGACCTCCTGCAGTGTCCAGGTAATTACAGCAAAAAAATGCTTTGAGAAGAAAGGCAACAAGTCTGAGATCTGTTTACACGGAGGCTGAGAAGTACCTTTCCTGGGGATAAAGCTCCCTCTGATCAAAGAACTGCTGTGAGACTTTTTGTCTCCTGTGTCTAGAAATGAATATTGGGGTTTTGCATCGATCTGATATTCATGGGAAATATATTTTCTGTGTCTTAGCAAAGGGAAGAACATCACACATTCTTCACTCACATCACCATAAGGCCATTAGAACCCCTCCAAATTAATATTGGTCCAATAGACAGTGCTATACATGTCATGTTTCACCTTCATAGCAAGGTAAAATCACAATAGGAAATATAATAACGATATCTACTCCTGGGAAATCCAGGGGCGAAGTTGGGGATCTCATAAAATTCTGAAATACCTAGCACACCCCACAATCAGCCCCCACATGAGCTCATCAAGGTGAGATATGTGGGCGTAGCATTGACTAATAGAAATGAAAGTTTGGGTTGTTGTATTTGTTCATACTGTAAGACATATACCGTATATACTCCTGTATAAGCCGACCCGTGTATAAGCCAACCCCCCTAATTTTGCCACAAAAATCTGGGAAAACTTATTGACTCGCGTATAAGCCGGGTGTATAAACCGCCGTCCTGCTCTGTGCTGCCCCCTCCTGCTCCTTGTTCCCCCATCCAGCTATGTGCTCCCCATTCTCCTCTGTGCTCCCCCCTCCTGTTCGTCCTCCGCTGTGCTCCCCCTTCCTGCTCCATCCTCCTGTGCCCCTCCGTCCTGCGCCGTGCTCCTCTGTGCCCTCCATCCTCCCCCCGTCCTGCTCCGTGCTCCTCTGTGCCCTCCATCCTCCCCCCCATCCTGCTCCATGCTCCTGTGCCCCACTGTACTGCTCCGTGCTCCTTTGTGCTCTCCATCCTCCCCGTCCTGCTCCGTGCTCCTCTGTGCCCTCCATCCTCCCCCCGTCCTGCTCCGTGCTCCTTTGTGCCCTCCATCCTCCCCCCCGTCCTGCTCAGTCCTCCTGTGCCCTGCCGTCCTTCCCCGTGCTCATGTGCTTAACATTCTCCCCCTCGTCCTGCTCCGTGCCTCCATCCTCCCCCCGTCCTGCTCCGTGCTCCTCTGTGCCCTCCATCCTCCACCCCTGTCCTGCTCCGTGCTCCTCTGTGCTCTCCGTCCTTCCCCCATCCTGCTCCGTGCTCCTCTGTGCTCTCCGTCCTCCCCCCCCATCCTGCTCCGTGCTCATTGTCCTCCTCCATGCTTCCCCCGTCCTCCGTTCTCCCCCCGTCATACTCACCCTCCCCGTGCCATCGCTGAACGTCCTGGCAATCCTGCGTTGTACCCGGCTTCCTGCAGCTCTCCTGTGCTGAGCGGTGACGTGATACCGCTCATTTAGGCCATGAATATGGACGCCACGCCTATGGGAGTGGTGTCGCGTCCATATTACATGACCTTAATGAGCGGTATTACGTCACCGCTCAGCACAGGAGAGCTGCAGGAAGCCAGGTACAACGGAGGATTGCCGGGACGTTCAGCGATGGCACGGGGAGGGTGAGTATGATGTCCCAGCCACCGGCTCCTGCCGTGGCACCCCCTCCCCCACTGGTTTCTGCCCAATGACTTGTGTATAAGCCGAGGGGGCATTTTCAGCACCAAAAAAAGTGCTGAAAATCTCTGCTTATACATGAGTATATACGGTAAGTGCTTCTCACTAAAATAGAATATCATCAAAAAGTTAATTTATTTCAGTTCATCAATACAAAACTTGAAGCTCATGTATTATGTAAATTCATTACAAACAGAGTGATCTATTTCAAGTGTTTATTTCTGTTAATGTTGATAATTAGGGCTTACAGCCAATGAAAACCCAAAAGTCATTATCTCAGTAAATTAGAGTAATTAACAAAAAACACCTGCAAAGGCTTTCTAAGCATTTAAAAAGGTCCCTTAGTCTATTTCAGTAGGCTCCACAATCATCGGGAAGACTGCTGACTTGACAGATGTCCAGAAGGCAGTCAGTGACACACTCCACAAGAAGGTTAAGCCACAAAAGATAATTGCTAAAGACGCTGGTTGTTCAGAGTGCTGTATCCAAGCATATTAATGGAATGTTGAGTGGAAGAAAAAAGTGTGGTAGAAAAAGGTGCACAAGCAACTGGGATAACCGCAGCCTTGAAAAGATTGTTAAGAAAAGGCTATTCAAAAATTTGTAGGAGATTCACAAGAGTGGACTGCTGCTGGAGTCATTGCTTCAAGAGCCACCACACACTCAGACGTATCCAGGACATGGGCTACAAGTGTCGCATTCCTTCTGTCAAGCCACTCATGACCAATAGAAAACGCCATAAGTGTCTTACCTGGGCAAAGAAGAAAAAGAACTGGACTGTTGCTCAGTGGTCCAAGGTGTTGTTTTCAGATGAAAGTAAATTTTGCATTTCATTTGGAAATCAAGGTCCCAGAGTTTGGAGGAAGAATGGAGAGACAGACAATCCGAGCTGCGTGAGGTCTAGTGTGACGTTTCCAAAATCAGTGATGGTTTGAGGAGCCATGTCATCTGCTGCTGTAGGTCCACTGTGTTTTATCAAGACCAAAGTCAGCGCAGCTCTTCATGCTTCCCTCTGCCAACAAGCTTTTTGGAGATGGAAATTTCATTCTCCAGCAGGACTTGCCACCTGTCTAGACTGCCAAAAGTACCAATACCTGGTTAAAAATGACAGTATCACTGTGCTTGATTGGCCAGCAAACTCACCTGACCTTAACCCCATGGAGAATCTATGGGGTATTGTCAAGAGGGAGATGAGAGAAACCAGACCCAACAATGCAGATGAGCAGAAGTCTGCTATGAAAACAACCTGGGCTTCCATAACACCTCAGCAGTGCCACAGGCTGATCGCCTCCATGTCACACTGCATTGATGCAATGATTGACGCAAAAGGAGCACTGACCAAGTATTGAGTGCATTTACTGAACATACATTTCAGTAGGCCAGCGTTTTGGATTTTAAATAATTTTCAAGCTGATGTTATAAAGTATTCTAATTTATTGAAATAATGACTTTTGGGTTTTCATTGGCTGTAAGCCATAATCAATATTAACAGAAATAAACATTTGAAATAGATCACTCTGTTTGTAATGACTCTATATAATGAGTTTCACTTTTTGTATTGAAGAACTGAAATAAATCAACTTTTTGATGATATTCTAATTTAGTGAGAAGCACTTGTAAGTTCGCTGTTAGGGTGTTCCGTTTTCCCAATCGGAGTACTTCCCTCTGCTAAGCTCTGAGCCATTTCTGTGACATCATTTTTAGTAGGTTTATTTTCGTTATTCCTTTTTATTTCTTGTAATTGGATATATCGTTTTGTTCTCATTTTGAATCATCTATGTATATTTTTATAATCACTGCCTTTCTTTCAATATATAAATTGTAATACCTCTGTTCCTTTTGCTCTGTAAATCATACCCCTGAGGCCATAAGCTACCTGTAATGGGTGTCCAATCGACCTGTATAAACAATTAGTGGTGGCAGCTAGTAGGTATCCTTTTTTTGTGTTATTCTGGAGCTGGCAGTGACTGTACTGTACTATGGTATATACAGTGGTGTGAAAAAATGTTTTCCTCTTCTTGATTTCCTATTCTTTTGCACTTTTGTCACAATTAAATGCTTCAGATCACCAATCAAATTTAAATATTCGACAAAGCTCTTTATTATTAAGGGAAAAAGAAATCCAAGCCTACAGGGCCCTGGTGAAAATGTGATTGCACCCTAAACCTAATTGGTTGGGCCACCCTTAGCAGCAGTAACAACTACAACTACAATCAAGTGTTTGCGATAACTGACAATGAGTCTTTAACAACACTCTGGAGGAATTTTGGCCCAGTCATCTTTGCAGAACTGTTGTAATTCTGCGACATTGGAGGTTTTCCAATCATAAACAACATTTTTAAGGTCATGCCACAACATCTCAATCGAATTAAGGCCAGACTTTCACTAGGCTACTCCAAAGTCTTAATTTCATTATTAAGCCATTCAGAGGTGGACTTTCTGGTGTGTTTTGGATCATTGTCCTGCTTCATAACCCAAGTGCGCTTCAGCTTGGGGTCACAAACAGATGGCCGGACATTCTCCTTCAGGCTTTTTTGGTACACAGCTGAATTCATAGTTCCATTTACCACAGCATGTCTTCAACATCCTGAAGCAGCAAAACAGCCCCAGACCATCACACTACCTCCACCATATTTTACTGTTGGTATAATGTTCCTTTTCTGCTGTAATACTTTTACGCCAGATGTAATGGGACATACACCTTTCAAAAAGTTCAACTTTTGTCTCATCAGTCCACAGAGCATTCTCCCAAAAGTCTTGGGGATTATCAAGATGTTTTCTTTCAGAACTGAAGCAAGCCTTTATGTTCTTCTTGCTCAGCAGTGGTTTTCATCTAGGATCTCTGCCATGCAGGCCATTTTTGCCCTTTCTCTTTCTTATGGTGGAGTCTTGAACAATGACCTTAACTGAGGCAAGTGAGGCCTGCAGTTCTTTGGATGTTGTTGTGGGGTCTATTGTGACCTCTTTGATGAGTCGTCGCTGTGCTCTTGGTATAATTTTGGTTGGCCAGCCACTCCTGGAAGGCTCATCACTGTTCCCTGTTTTTGCAATTTGTGGATAATGGCTTTCATTGTAGTTTGCTGGAGTTCCGAATCTTGAGAAATAGTTTCATAACCTGTTCAAGACTGATAGACCTCAATTACTTTCTCATTTTTTTACAAAATTTCTTTGGATCGCGGCATGATGTCTAGCTTTGAGGTACTTTGGTCTACTTCACTTTGTCAGGCAGGTCCTATTTAAGTAATTTCTTGATTGAAAACAGGTGTGGCCGTAATCAAGGCTGGGTGTGGCTATGGAATTCAGCTACCTAAAGATGTCATAAAGCACTTATTCACACAGGGCCTTGTAAATAGGTTTGGATTCCTTTTTCCCTTTATAAAAACCTTCATTTAAACCCTTCACAATATGCGCCATATATATACAGCGCAAGTTGGAAGTGGGTGTATGTAGCGGGCTCACGCAGCAAGCCTGCCCAATACCTGGCAGGTGATGACTGTGTATTAAATCCAGGATCTTTCGCTAACAATCGGGGTGGTGCGGAGCTCCCCCCACCATTTCTAACCTGTTAAATAGAAGCGGCATTTAACTCGTGCCGATGAGCACGCAAGTTCTTACTTCCGCCCATCGGCGCTTCTGTGACGTGATCGCCAGATGCCGATGGCTTGTCATGATAGCCGGGGTCAGCTGATAACCCCCGTGACTGTCGTTAAGTAACGTCTTTGAAACCCTGCCTATGGCAGAGCTTTAAAGGAGACTGTGATATATGGAGCAATGCTGTGGCATTGCTGCATACAGCACAAGTGATTGGATGATTCCATCTTCAAGCCCCGTAAGGGGCTAAAAAAAAAAATCAGTAAAAAAAATATATTTTTAAATATGAAAAATAAATAAAAGTTCAAATCACCCCTTTTTACCCAGTGAAAACGTAAACGTAATTTGTATACATCATAAATGGAAAAAATTAACGCCAAAATTAAGATTTTTTTGGTCGCAACAATTTAATAAAAAAATTCTGCAACAAGCGATGAAAAAGTCATATCTGTCCTAAAATGGTACTTATAGAAACGTTGTCTCACCCGCAAAAAATAAGTTACCATACAGCTCCATCGGACCAAAAGTAAAAAATATTACAAGTTTCTGAAAATGGTAACACAAAGACAATGTTTTTTTTTTTTTTTTTGCAAACTTCAGATTTTTTTTCCACCTCTAAAATAATAAAAAAAGAACGTTTGGTATCGCTGTAATCGTATTGATGAGAATCCTATTACATAGTCATTTTTACCACAAAATGTACACCTTACAATCAATTCCCAAAAAACAATGTCATAATTGTTTATTTTTTCACAAATTCGTGGCGATTGCAAGTTTTTTTCTTGTTTTCGAGTACACTATGTGGTAAAATGAATGGAGTCATTCATATGTATAACTCATCCTGCAAAAAACAAGCCCTCTATTTTTCTGTCCACATAGTCAAATGAGGTTGTAGCTCTGGAAAGAACGGGAGGATAAAGCGGAAATTGAAAAGTGAAATTGGGGTTAAAAACTGCAATTTATGATTACTTGTGTTATCTTTGTCTAATATGTAAATTTGTTTGGTGATCTGAAACATTTATTGTATTTTTTCGGACTATAAGACACACCGGACCATAAGACGCACAGCAAATTTTTAGAAGTAAAATAGGTAAAAAAAAAAAATAATGTGTCAAATGTGGGTCCGTCTTACAGTCCGAGTTCAGCTTACCAGGGAAGGGATTGGCACGGGTGGAGGAGTGGTCAAAGGGGTCGTTCGGTGGTCCAGGTTGGTGCAGTGGCCTCCAGGAAATCCCATCCCAAGCTGGTGCAGTGGCTCTGTACTGGAGCAAGGGCTCTGTGCTGGGGCAGGGAGGCTGTTCTGGGGCTGTGGCACTGTGCTGGGACAGGGAGGCTGTGCTGGGGCAGGGGCTTTGTGCTGGGGCAGAGAGGCTGTGCTGGGGCATGGGCTCTGTCCTGGGGCAGGGGCTGTGTGCTGGGGCAGAGAGGCTGTGTGCTGGGGCAGAGAGGCTGTGTGCTGGGGCAGAGAGGCTGTGTGTTGGGGCACACAAAAACAAAAAAAACATTTGGCTTTTATGGAAAAAGCCTTTTTTTTTCTTAAATCTCCAGTGCGTTCTATACCGCACTGCCACAGCATTTGTATGTATATTGCGACCATAAGACGCACCCCCATTTCCCAAAAAATTTTTGGGGAAAAAAGTGCGTCTTATGGCCTGAAAAATACGGTAAGTGTGATAAACATGCAAAAGAATAGGAAATCAGGAAGGGGCAAACACTTTTCACACAACTGTATGTTCTTATTGCAGTTTTCTATTGAGTGCCACATGTAAAAAGTGATAAACATATATACATACACTGGTGTTGGCATCGTGGGACTATTAAATACACAAATTCCACTATTACTAGACACTTAAAACGTAAGGTACTTAGTTAACATTTCTGGATCAAGAAGCGTACAAACCATCCAACTACAAGGTGTACTTCAATATGGATGGTCCCTATCTCTTATGATTCACCTCTCCATGTGCTTACCAAGACCCCTAGTGAAATGGGAAGATATAGAAACCTTTAGTGTATGTTTCCACGGTCAGTATTGGCAGCTCTTTGGATGGCTTTTGTACGCGCTATGATTTCGCATGTGTTCATTGAACATAGGACTGTGTTATTTATCTTGCAGAGACTGAGCGTCTCCGCAACATAAATAGACATGCTGCGCTCTAGAAAGACACGACGCATGTGCGTATACGCGTGTCTGCCACCTGCGTCTTTGAACGCATAGTGGACATGGGATCTCATAAAATCCCCTCCACTATGTTGTAACATCTGGACGCTGCGGCTGTACGCAACGTCCAATCCGCAGCAAATACTGAACATGGAAACATACCCTAACTTTAATGAAACCTTTTTGGGAAAGGTGGGTCAAGAAAGGTGCACAGCCTGGGAGGGGGTAACACACATCCAATTCAAGCTTCAATAAAATGGAATTAGGGTTGGATGGCTTTTACGTACACTGTTAGATGAAAAAACATGTTAAATAAGTACCTCACTTAATTTATGGAAATGTCAATAGTGGGATTCATGTATTAACCGCAGTGTGCTGACGCACAGTATATGTATATATGTTTGTGTATTGGCCACAGCGTATTTGTACACTTTCAGAGTTAATACTAAAGATGTGCCGGACCCTTTCTTACTTTTTTTTTTTAAAGAGTGATCAATGTCCTTAAGATGTCTACTTGGAAGGACAGGCTAGTGTGAAAGGCCAAGAACTTTCGCTTGATTCCAACCCAGTTGGAGAATTTAAAAGAAACACTAATATGGCTATATTGATTGGGAAATAAAATATGAAGTACTAGAATGTTTAAAAAGACTGTATTTATTTGCTACTGATATTCAGCATATCTCATATCCATAGATTACACCTCCATCAGTATAGCAAAAACATAAGGTTTTGGGTAAATACCATTCATTTACCCTTTATTTACCTGAAATGTTAAGTTTTTGCTATACTGATGGCAGTGTAATCCAAGATATGACATATTCTGAATAAATCCTCACTAAGCTTCTCTACATGCCTTTTGGTGTGGAGCTCATTCCATTTAGTGCTGTATAAAATGTTAAGAAGACAAGAGTGCAAAGATTTGTAAATCTCTTTATAGCCATATTTTATTCACAACAGAAACATAGAACAGGTATTAGAAGTTGAAAGTTATTCATTTTTCCATTTCATTTGAAAAAATTAGTTAGAAATTGATGTTCGCAACACATCTAAAAAGAGCTGGGACTTGGCTAGGAAAAAAGCACGAAAACTAATGGTCAGGTTTTGTCTAAGTCACTTGACTGTCTATAAAAAGAGCATTAGAGAGGCAGCGTCTCTCAGAAGCAAAGATTTTCGCATCGCTGTTAAAATGCAAGATGTTTGTTTCTTCCTGTTTTCATCAATATTTGAGGGACTCCCAATGTTAGATAATGTCAATGTAGTGCCTAATGTATGTTTCTTCTTGATGACCATCTTCACAGTGTTCCATGGTATATCTAATGTCCTGACTGAAAATGTCACGGGGTTACCGCAACTGAGAGGAGCCATAAGACCGCAGCTCCTACTCCTGCACTGAAAAAAAGCACTTCACTTTCTTTTTAAATGGTGTTAATTTCTTTTGCCAGTACAGGCCATGTTGGGAGCACTGGGAGTCTGAGCTCTCAGCTGAGCTCGGTTAGCCACTCCTATCCTATAAAATCTGGGTCCTGACTGAAACACGTTGTCAGAGCTAGCTTATGCTGCATTGCTAGGAGGATAGTTGTTTGTTGGAGGAGTTTAATGGATTTATCTGTGACTGTTGCTTGGGTTTGTAAGTGTGATAATTCCCTTTCCTTCTGCTACTTTGGTTTTTCCCCATCCTCCACTCCCCGGTGCATTCTTCTGTTATATGTGAGTGAATATTTGTATGCCTGGTATTTTCAGTTGCCCCTGTTCATGTTGCCTTATTCGTCTGGTTGGTGTACTGCGGTGCACGGCTGCTCCTAGCTTCCCTGGGGGGGAAGGGTACAGACGGAGGGCGGATACGGGAGATAAGGCAAGGTTGGTGGCCCAGGCATCTTCACCTTCAGAAGTAACCCCATGAATACGGCGAGCAAGGGCGCCCCCTATCGCTAGGGACAGGGAGGTAGCCCCTGGTCCCAGGTCACCGAATAACCGAGTTTTGACAGAAAACTTTAAAAAAGAGATGCCTTTGCTGTGCTGTAAGCTGTTTACGGTCCATGGCTTTTGTTGTAAAATTCAATTATGAAAATGTCAGGAGACTCTTACTGGAACAGCAAACTTTATTTAGTGTTAATCAGAATAACTTTAAATGGTGGCAGCTGTGAACTACTATTTAACATAAGTTTAAAATGTTTAAATGTGATTGGCTAACTGAACACAAACACGTTCCCAATTATAAGAGGTGTTCACAGTTATGCAACATTATTTTAGCTTCATTTTTATTTTTTCCTTCAAAATGATTTCAGTTTGTTTCTCAATGGATTTGCACAGATTATTGATGACATTAAAGGGGAAAAAGTTCTCAAATGGTTCATTTTCTTGTGATCTTTTTTTTACATGACAAAAGCCTAAAATTTTAATGGGTGTGTAGCCTTTTTATATCCATTGTACCTTACATAATACCTTCAAAAGAGTCAGAGGTTCTGGAGAAATCCATGTACTAAAGGGACAAGGCTAGCTTTCAATATTGGATGTTCTTGATCTATAAGCTTTCAGGCTGCTCAACACTAAAACGGGCAGAAATCGCTGCACTCTCTCCAAAGATTGTTGTCTGTGAACACAGTTGGCCTTGCAATAAATGCAAATTGAAGCTCTATCATACAAATATGTCGTACAGCAACAAAGTTCAAAAATGCTGCTGTCTTCTCTGGGACAAGTTCATTCAAAATGGACTCGCGGAAAATAGAGAACTGTTGGGTGGTCAGATGAATCAAAATGTGAAATTCTTTATGGAAACCAAGGATTCCGTATCCTGCAGACTCAAGTAGAAAGGGAACATCCATCTTGTTGTTGGCACACAATCCAAAAGCCTTCATCTCTCATAGTATGGGGTTTCATTGGTGCCTATTGCTCGGGCAGCTTGCACATCCTGAAAAGCACTATCAATGGTAAGACCCAGGATTGTTGAGCCTATAGAATCCTATATTAGACAAGAATGGGACATTTGTTCTGTCCTCACTACTAGTGTTGAGCATTCCGATACTATCGGGTATATCGGGTATCGGCCGGCATTACCCGGCAATTGAATCAGAGGCTATTTTACTATGTAGAAGTGTATGAACTATAAATATATGTATATATATATATATATATATATGTCACAATTACATGTATATATGTATTCTGTGTGTGCATATTTAGTGTTTACAAGGAAAGAAATGTTTTTTTTAATTCCGATATTTCTGTCCCATAGACTTACATTGGATTTCCGGTATCGGAATCGGGTATCGCAGACACTTTTTGGGTATCGGCGATACCCATTCCGATCCGATACTTCTTGATATCGGGAAGTATCGCTCAACTCTACTCACTACACGTTGCCCCGAGGCGTGCGCATACTCTGACAGGCAGCTAGACCGATATACCGTAGTCCAATAAGAAGACTATCTTGGAGTTGGTGCAGATTATCGAGCATTGGTAAATGTATTTGATGAAACTAGGAGCAATAACATGTATACAGGTAACACAGAAATACATGAGGCAAATGGCTGAACAGTTTATAAATATCATGTGTTAAAGCAGCCTGTTATCCAGTCTTATAAATGCTGCTGACTAATGCAGGGGTGAGAGGATTAGGTGTTTGGTGGCTGCAAAGTAGTACCACATAATCCTTCTTATCAAGAAGGGGAATAAAATGGTGGCTGTCCTCTGATCACCAGTCTGTGAGGTATTGAGCTCCCTATTCCCAAAATGCACCACTACAGAGCAAGAGACAGGAAGAGCAGAGGGATAAAAAGCTAATGCCGATAAGTAAATTTAGCCACTAGATGGAGCCTGTGTGCTGCAAACAAACTCAACAATGAAACTTAATGCTGAAGTCAAGACAAGGTTCCTCTTTCAAAATTTCAGCAGTCTCCTCACTTCCCAGATGGGATGCCACATAATTCTATACATGGCTCTGTCCCAACTTTTTTGAAGTGTGCTGCTGCATTCAATTTCTATATGAGTTTATTATTCTTACATGAAATGGAAAAATGTCTAACTTTTAACTTCTGATATGTGATCTATAGTCTGTTGTGAATAAAATATGGCTAGAAGAGATTTCCAAATCATTGCATCCTTGTTTTTTTTTTTTTTTTTTTACAATTTACATACTATTTTGTAATTGGGGTACTTGTTAATTTATTTTTGAAAATTCATAAATTTCTCTTCATTTGTATAATGTAAACTCAAGGTGACCCTACTGGGAATCATATGCCATTTGTCTTAAGGGGGTCACGATCTGCGTCATCAGAACTTTCTATATGATGAAACTGCATAGACTGTACCACACAAGTTCTCTACAGGAGAAAGACCGAAACTGCTATCATAGTTACAAATGATGACTAGACAGTTTGTCACACAGTTACAACTTCCTACAGTTCAACCTCCTTATTGTATACTATTTAATATGATGGTTTATTTAGGAGAATAGAGGTGTTGGGATAGTCCCCAAACATACAGAAATGATAATACTTCAATCTGTTCATGTGATACTGTACTGATGCATCTTGGAATTGACTACAGAGCACAAAGTGAAAGAAAGTTAAGCAAATATGAAATTTAAGATGGGGTCTGGAAAGAAAGTGCAGAGATACAGGGTTGATGGGTACTCTCTTCCGCTGGCCCAGCTGTCTTTAGAAAGCCTGCATGGACAAGGGCTCATCCCACTGAACACCCACTCTCTCCCCATGGGCAGAACACTACTCAGACAACACAGGGTGAGGGTAAAACAGTGTGGCAATAATTTATTGGACGACCAGTACACAATAGCATATAAAACAGTCCCAGCAAATACCAAAAATGGTGCAACTTGCAGATTCTCACCCTTTTGATGACTCGCCTGGCTTAGAGCTGCTTCCAGGGCTGATTACCTCGACCAGTGACTCCCCGATTTTGGCTGGCCCCCACAGAGAGGAGGTAACGACAAGCTTAGGAGGATGACAGTCCATTGATGTATGAGGCCGGTGACTTGATTGTCCCAACCTGGATTCTCTAAAACGTCTTTGAGGGTTCAGTGATGGTCAATGAAGAAGCTCTGTATTTCTTCAGCTGGAACCATGATGCCATAGCTACTATAGTGTAGAGTCTCCCTAAACACACGCGGATCCTCCTTTTTATCAGTCACAACTTCTCATTCAGTCATTCCTCTACAGGCTTGGGGGAAGGTGGAAGGAGGCCATGCATCACTGGTGGAGTGTTCAGACAACAAGCATTGATTGTCCTTCATATTTGCAGAGCACCAATGTGTCACCAACATATTAACAAACATTCAAACATTATGCCTTTGTTTCCCACAGTGTAAGGTTCTATGTATATATTCCTGAAACTCAGTTTGTTCGTCAGCCATTTTACTTTCTGTCTTGCTGCAGCTATCTTGCCCTCAGTCAAAATGGAGTTTCCAGCTTGCATGTTCCCGCCCTGATTCTCTCCTTTGCTTCTTAAGCAGCCACAGCTGAGCAATCAGTGCTTCAGAATCTAGCCTGCAGTGAACCTGTGACTTGACTCCTGTAAGCCTTGGACCTTGTACTCCAGCTATTCCTACTGAGGAACTCTGAAGCACTTGTGGACTCTGAACCCTGCTCTTTGAAAGACCCACGTTTGCATGGACTTACGGTAACAGAGAAGAAGATCCTGAATCTGTATTGGAGAGTGATTGCTGAGCTTGGATTACTCTGGCCTGCTGTGTCTCCTGTTTCTGTGTCTGCAAACTGTGTGACTATTTCTGCCAACTTGTATGAAGTAATACAGGACTTTTCTATATCAAACCTGTGACTCCTGTGTTTTCATCGCACCCAAGCACAAGACGCTATATGAACTGTACTACATACATTACAAGATTCTGAAGCCAAAACGTTAGTGTCTGCTGGGTCTGGAAGGCTGTGTCTGCTGTACTGTGGATATCAGACGTCCGGTTGTACTTTCTGTGATGACAGTGGTTGTGACTTCTCACAACCATTCCAGGTGAGCAATTCCCTTAAGTTTTTTCTTTTTTGCAGTGTTACCACAGGTAAACACTATTGTTTTTTTTTTCCTTTCTTTTCTTTTTTGTCTGCTGTAACTCTGGATATCAGATGTCTGGTTGAAACTTTCTGTGATGATAGTGGTTGTGACTTCTCACAACCATTCCAGGTGAGCAGTTCCCTTAATTTTTTTTTTCTCTCTGCAGTGTTGCCACAGGTGAACACTATTGTTTTTTTTCTCTCCTCTTCTTCCAGTAATCCTGTCTTAAAAGATCTGGAAAATGGAGGCCCGCATAAAGGAACTTTGCGGAGTGACTGATAATATCCTTGCAGATTTGCAGAATATAAAGACCCGTTTTACAAATCTACAGGACCTCAATAATCACAATTTGCAAGTGGTTGGACAGACTACCCAGGATTTGCGAGCCAGGATTGAGGTTCTAGGGGGCGAGTCCAGGCTCCTGCCGTAGCCCCGAGTGCTGGGATTCCCAAGTTGCCCCCTTTTCGTTTTGGCGGTGAACGTGAGAAATTCAGGGGATTTATTAATCAATGCAATCTTTTTTTTTCTGCACATGCTTCACAATTTCCCACTGAACGATCTAAGGTGCTTACTATAATTATGTTGCTTACCAACAAGGCTTTAATGTGGGCAAACCCTCTGATTGAGACTGAGGATGATTGTTTGAATCACCTTGATGATTTTATTTCAGCCATGGGGCAGGTGTTTGATGACCCCAATCGAGGTGCAACAGCTGAAGCAGCCATGTTAGCTTTGCGCAAGGTAAGCACTCGGTAGCTGAATATGCCTTGGATTTCAGGAGATGGGCCCTTGATACCACCTGGGACAGTTCCGCCAAAAAATCTATTTTTCGAAAGGGGTTATCTCCACTGATTAAGGATGAACTTGCTCGTGCCGACCCTCCCACTGCGTTAGGTGACTTTATTAACTACTGCATCCGTATTGATACTCGTCTGACTGAACGCAGGCAAGAGAGATGGTTCGAAAGCAATCGTACTAACCTTTTCCTACCTTCCTCTCCAGCTAAGGAACCTTTGAGTAGGATTACACGGGAACCTGAACCTGAACCCATGCAGGTAGACTCTTTACAACGACGGGTTAGTGATGCACGCAAGGAACATCGTTTTAAGGAGAATCTATGTTTCTATTGTGGTAAGTCAGGGCACTTCATTATAAACTGCCCCAGCCGTTCTCGTAAGACTACTGCAGCACTCATTCATTGTGAGTGTTGCGAGAGGGGATCTGTCAGGTCCGAGCCTCAGGCTCCAGAGAGATCTGCAGCAACAGATCTTGATTTCTCGGACTTAAACTCCGTTACCTCTGAGGACGTTGACTGTGTAAACGCTGCCATTTTTCAAGTTTCCTCAGCGGTGTCTCAGCTGAGTTGTAAGAAAAACAATTCTCATTGCTTTCTTTCCATCAAACTCTGGGTTGACTCAGCTTGGGTGTCTAGCTCTGCTATGATCGACTCAGGGGCAAGTGGAAATTTTATGGATGTCTCCTTTGCTCTGAAACAGGGAATACGTTCAGTGAAGAAGGCTACTCCAGTACAGATGGAAACTGTGGATGGCTCCCTGCTGACCTCTGGACCAGTGGATCAGGAAACAGAGCCTTTGAGGGTTCTTATGGGTAAAGATCATCAAGAGAAACTGTCCTTTATGCTTATCTCTTCTCCCCACTTTCCCATTATTCTAGGGCTACCATGGCTGCAGGCTCAGAATCCTACCATTAACTGGGAGACCAAGGAATTACACTTTCCAGAGAAACAGATGAGTCCAAAAGTTTCAGCTTGCTCTGTTCCTAAAGGAATCATGTCAGTCCCTGAACTACCAGCTGTATACCAGGACTATGTGGATTTATGTGACAAGAAGAACGCTGACCAGCTTCCTCCTCACCGTCCATATGATTGTCCAATTGAATTATTGCCTGGAGCAGAGATACCTTTTGGTAAGATCTACCCCCTGGCGGGGCCCGAGCTAAAGGCTTTAAAGGATTACATAGATGAAAATCTAGCCAAGGGCTTCATACGCCCCTCTTCATCTCCTGCAGGTGCACCCATCTTCTTTGTAAAGAAGAAAGATGGATCTCTGAGACCATGCGTAGACTATAGGGAACTCAATAAGGTTACTATTAGAAACCGTTATCCATTGCCTTTAATCCCTGAGTTATTGGAGAGAGTGCGACATGCCAAAATTTTTTCTAAACTAGATCTTCGTGGGGCCTATAACTTAGTCCGTATTAGACCTGGGGATGAATGGAAGACTGCATTCAGGTCACGCTATGGACACTTTGAATATCTAGTTATGCCTTTTGGTCTGAGTACCGCCCCAGCCACTTTCCAACACTTGGTGAATGACATCTTCAGGGATCTCCTAGATACATTCGTGGTAATTTATTTGGATGATATTCTAATTTTTTCTAACTCCACAGAGGAACATCATGGACATGTGAGAATGGTCTTGGAACGTCTAAGACAAAATCATCTTTACATCAAACTTGAAAAGTGTGAATTCCATAGGACCGAAATTCAATTTCTGGGGTATGTACTGTCTACACAAGGAATTAGTATGGATGGAAGCAAAACCCAAGCCATCAAGGATTGGCCAAGTCCTAGAAATGTGAAGGAGGTACAGCGCTTCATCGGGTTTGCCAACTTCTATAGACATTTCATTAGAAATTTCTCTGAGGTAGTGTCACCTATCACTCAACTTACCCGGAAAGAGTTAGGTTTTCCTGGACTCCCCAAGCCCAGGAAGCATTTTCCGTCTAAAAGATAAATTTACCACTGCACCTATCCTAGTACATCCCAACCCCGAGCTTGCCTTCATAATAGAGGTGGATGCTTCAGACTGTGCCGTTGGAGCTATACTCTCTCAGAGAACAGGTGAGAAGAATGTCTTGCATCCCTGTGCCTTCTTTTCCCAGCAGTTGTCTTCAGCTGAGAGGAACTACGATGTGGGCAATAGAGAGTTGTTGGCCATTATTGCCGCCTTCAAAGAATGGAGACACCTTCTTCAGGGAGCTGCACAGCAAATAGTCGTCCTGACAGACCATCGTAACCTTGAGTTTATCAGGTCGGCTAAGTGCCTGACTCCTCGCCAGGCTCGCTGGAATCTTTTCTTAAACCAATTTAATTTTATCATCTCTTATAGACCAGGATCGCGCAATGGAAAGGCTGATGCACTCTCTAGGATTTACTCAGCAGAGACACGTCCAATTACTCCTCCTAAGACTATTCTTCCTGACTCTAGATTCCTAGGAGTAATTCATAATCAAGACCTACTTAAGGACATCAAGGAAGCATACCATGCGGATTCCTTTTTGGCACAACCCCCAAGGGACGTAAGTCTTGTCTTTAAGAATGGTGTGTGGATTCAGGGACAACGTCTGTATATTCCTGAAACAGTCAGATTAAGAGTATTGCAACTCATTCACGATTCCAAGATAGCTGGGCATAGAGGAATTCTAAAGACACAGGAATTTCTTTCTCGTTTCTTTTGGTGGCCCACTTGCAGGAAGGATGTTTTGAATTATGTCACTTCATGTGAGGTCTGTGCAAGATGCAAAACACCTCGCTCCCACCAACTGGTCTGTTACAGCCTCTTCCCACCCCGTCCCGCCCGTGGGGATCCATTTCTATGGACTTCATTGTGGAGTTACCAACCTCTCAGGGGAAGAACACCATTCTAGTGGTGGTTGACCGTCTAACAAAGGCAGCTCATTTTATCCCTTGTGTCGGCTTACCCACTGCAAAACAGACATCAGATTTGATGATTAAAGATGTGTTTCGCTTACATGGCGTACCGGATGAGGTTATTTCGGATCGAGGGGTGCAATTCACTTCTAGGTTTTGGCAAAATTTCTGTGCAGCATTGGACATTAAAGTAAACCTTTCTTCTGCTTTTCATCCCCAGACTAATGGACAGACCGAACGAACCAATCAAACCCTGGAGCAGTATCTCCGCTGCTTTATCTGCCACCTACAGGATGATTGGGTGGATCTACTTCCATTAGCTGAGTTCTCGTATAAAACTCTCAGAGTGCCTCCACTAAACAGTCTCCTTTTTACCTAATCTAGGTTATCATCCTAACATTCTACCACGATTTCCCATAGAAACGCCTTTACCAGCAGTGGCTGAAAGAATCACGTCTTTACAGAAGAATATGGATCTTCTAAAGGAAAATCTGGAATCGGCTCAAGAAAGGTACAAGAAAGCAGCAGATAAATTTCGTAAACCTGCACCAGCTTTCAAGGTAGGAGACTTGGTCTGGCTGTCAACCAGAAATCTTAAGTTAAGGATTCCATCGTCTAAGTTGGGACATAAGTACATTGGACCCTATAAAATCAGTAAAATTATAAGTGCCGTTGCTTGTCGTCTTCAACTGCCCAGAACTATGAGAATCCACCCTGTCTTTCATGTATCCCTACTAAAGGCTGCGACACCCAATACGTTTCCTGGACGTTCCTCTCCTTGCCCTGACCCAGTGCTAGTCGATGGTCAGGAAGAATTTGTGGTGGAAAGGATTTTAGATTCCAGGTTGTATAGAAATCAGTTACAATATCCGATTAAATGGCAGGGCTACCAGTGGAGGACAACTCATGGGAACCGGTCAATAACGTTAATGCTCCTCGCTTGCTCCGTCAGTTTCATCAGAGGTACCCACACAAGCCTGGTCTGAGGTCATCCGGAGGTTGTCCTTAAGGGGGGAGTAATGTAAGGTTCTATGTATATATTCCTGAAACTCAGTTTGTTCGTCAGCCATTTTACTTTCTGTCTTGCTGCAGCTATCTTGCCCTCAGTCAAATGGAGTTTCCAGCTTGCATGTTCCGCCCTGATTCTCTCCTTTGCTTCTTAAGCAGCCACAGCTGAGCAATCAGTGCTTCAGAATCTAGCCTGCAGTGAACCTGTGGCTTGACTCCTGTAAGCCTTGGACCTTGTACTCCAGCTATTCCTACTGAGGAACTCTGAAGCACTTGTGGACTCTGAACCATGCTCTTTGAAAGACCCACGTTTGCATGGACTTACGGTAACAGAGAAGAAGATCCTGAATCTGTATTGGAGAGTGATTGCTGAGCTTGGATTACTCTGGCCTGCTGTGTCTCCTGTTTCTGTGTCTGCAAACTGTGTGACTATTTCTGCCAACTTGTATGAAGTAATACAGGACTTTTCTATATCAAACCTGTGACTCCTGTGTTTTCATCGCACCCAAGCACAAGACGCTATATGAACTGTACTACATACATTACACACAGATAATAGAAAAATACTAAGACTGCAATACTAGGACAGATACAATAGCAATCATCAGCCAGTCAAAAAATGGCAGCCACTGAACATTAATTCAATGACAGTAAGAGTCAACATTCATTCTCACATGAACTCTAGCTCTTGTCCCTGGGCCTACTGAAATAATATGTCTGGATAATTCAGATTATATGCTGTGTCGCGACAAAGTATCTGGAAGCTGAACTTGCATGGAAGCTAGTAGACTGTACATAAAAGCCAAGAGAGTGATGGATAATTAAATGGGGGCGTTATGTAAAATATGGAGTTTTCTTTAATAGTACATAGATCAGTTTCTATAGTACACAGAAAGCCTGTTACTTCTAATTGCTTTTCAAGTAAAGGATTATGCAATGCAATATGACTCAAAGATATGCATGATTAGGTAAAAATCATTACCAGCCCACATGTATTAACCGTGCAACAGCAATTAGCACTTTATTTATTATACTATAATATGCTATAATTATGATAAATTTACTGAAGGCTAATTGTGGGTCATCAGTACCAGAATTAGATGTAAATAATTAAATTAAAACCTTATGTAAAAGGGGTTGTGAAGATAGATAGTTAAAGTCAAAGCGTGAATCTTACCAACATCTGTACATTTAACACTATAGATCAATTGTACTCAACCTTTCTTACCTTAAGGGCCACTTTCTGCTCTGCAATATGGTCATGGACCACATCTAGAGCTCTTTTCCCCCTTATCGTCACAAATAACATCCAGTGCTTTCCCCCCCCCACATTAGTGATTTCAAGAACCTCCTATTACCGCTATAATGACAAAGCTTAGCACAAAAATTAAACAGAGTCCTTGTGCTGCCCTCTCCTATAGGTAGCATACTTACCCACATTCAGCATTCTTACATCAAGCATTTCCACCAGACTATAGAACCCTTATCCAGTAGTGCCTTTAATTAGCAGTATCATCCTATGTCACGCATAACAAACAGTACAAATGCAACCAGATCTTCTTTTCTATATGTGGGTAGTCCCAAAAGTCATCATCTGGAGACCACCATCTGCTAGACCTGGTGCTAATTCATGAATCTGGCAGAGATTTGTGATCCATAGTGTCACACCGCCGCCTGTCGTGCCGCCGACCCCTGAGCCCCGGCATACTTACCGATCCTCGGCGTCCCAGTGCGCTCCCGCTTGTCTTCCGGCGCCGGCTCCTGTCTCCTGTCGGGTGTGCGCGCGCACTGAGTTTTGCAGCCGCGCATGTTTGCAGCACGCGCACCTATCTCTGTGAGGGCAGGACACTCCTCCCAGCCTGCTCTATGGCTCTGGAGGACCCTGACCCAGAAGCACCCTGCGCACTCTGCTTATCAGGCCGCCTCTTCCTCCTGGCCATGCCTGACTGTCACTTGTGCCCACTAGTGACTCTGGTCCCTCTTCACCCTGCGTGCTCTGCCGCTATCTCTCGTTTCCTCTTTTCCCTGCCCTGACCTTCGTCCTCTGTTTTGTTTCCTCACTAGTACCTGCCTGCCGGTGTCGCCATTCCGTCCGTGTTTCCTGTGTCCCTGCCGTGTCTTCCAGCCTGTGTCTCTACCCGGCACATGTTCCCGTGTTCCAGCCGTACCAGTCTGCCAGCCAGTGTCTCCGTCCTGCCGTCTTCTCGCATCTGATCCGCACTTGTCCACCAGTATCCTCAGTCCACCCGTGTTCTCGTGTCTCTACTGTGCCCGTCTGCACCTCAGTTCCCCCTGTGTCCCTGCTGTGTCTATTCCCGCCTGTCCTTCCTGTCTTCCGCTGTGAATCCTGCTGTCAACCTCTGGGTACCAGCTGCCGTGATGATAGTCTCCTCTGGGCCTGCCCCTAACGCTCCCTGTATAGGGGGTGGTCCATCAGGTCAGCTCGTCCGAGGGAAGTTCATTGCCACGGTCCAGCGGGTCCACCCTAGGAGTTCCTCTCGATCTCACAGCACAGTCAGGCCATGGACCCCGCTGGTACCTCAGCCTCCGCCCAAAAGGAACTGTGTTCCTACGGGAAAATCAGACCCGGATCATGGCCTTTTTAAAGACCATGGAGTCCCGTTTATCGGCGTTACAGCCCTCTGACCCGGGAGCGCTTCCCAGCTGGCCAGCCTCCAGCAGGAAATTGTCCAGTGACACCCGAGCCCACATCTTGAATTATATGGCCTCGGTGGATACCCGACTTTTCTCTTTACAATCCGTCGCCTTTGCCCCGGCTCAGGCTTCGGCTCCCCACCCACCGCCCCGTTTGGCTAACCCTCCGAAGTATGGCGGGGATCCCAAATTGTGTCGAGGGTTGCTAAACCAGTGCCATTTTGAATTGCTGCCACTACAATACCCCACCAACTGAGCTAAAGTGACCTTTGTGGTGTCCCACTTGGAGGGCGAGGCTCTGGCCTGGGTGAACCCTCTCTGGGAGCGAGACGATTCGTTGGTCTCTCAGCTTTCCATCTTTCTGGAGACCTTTCGTAAAGTCTTCGACGAGCCTGGACGCCTGGCCTCTACTATCGAATCCCTTTTTAATCTTCACCAGCACACTCTCTCGGTTGGCCAGTACGCCATTCGCTTCCGTACCTTGTCCTCGGAGCTAGGATGGAGCAATGAGGCCTTGGTGGGAGCTTTTTGACGGCGTTTGCTTCGAATTAAAGACGAGTTGGCGGGACGAGATACACCAACATCGTTGGATGAACTCATTTCCCTGGCGACCCGCATTGACTTACGCTTCCAGAAACGTTCCCGCGAGGCAGCCAGGGAGAGAAGACTTACCCGTCTATCTCGGCTACACGCAGCCTTCCCCGCTCGCGACTCGCCTCTGCGGCCTCGGCACCAGAGCCCATGCAGGTAGATCGCCTCAAGCTGGCAGAGCAGCGCCGTTAAGAGAGACTCGCACAGGGTCTCTGCTTCTATTGTGGCAGTGCCTCCCATCTCCTGTGTTCTTGTCCGTTAAGGCCGGGAAATGCCTCCGCCTAGGACAGGTAAGAGAGGCCTCCCTAGGTGTCAGTGATTCCTCTCTACCCTTGACCCTCTCTGTTTTATTGGATCTAGGTTCTAGTCGCGTCTCAGAGGTGGCCTATATAGATTCAGGAGCAGCAGGGAACTTCAGCTCGAGGCGGTCAGAAGATTTCGAATTCCTGTCAGGTCCCTGGAGACTCCTCGGCGGATAGCTTCGGTCGACAGCGAGCCTTTGCGGGAGACCATTACCCTGGTCACAGAGGAGGGGGAGCTAAAGATCAGAGCCTTACACCGGGAGAAGATAGCCTTCTACATGCTGCCCTTGTTGTCCCATACGTTCCTCCTAGGCCTTCCTTGGTTAAGAATTCATGAACCCATCCTTGACTGGCGATCTGGTGACATTCTTCATTGGGGTCAATCTTGCCAGACTAGGTGCCTGCTTCCAGTTCAGCCAGTAAAGTCTTCTCAGCCTACCACGATGCCGGTAGACTTGCCTTCGGCCTACTGGTCTTTCACGGACGTCTTCAACAAGAAGGAGGCAGAGAGCTTGCCCCCGCATCGTCCTTATGATTGCCCGATCAATCTCGTTCCAGGCTTCTACTCCGCCCAGGGGCCGAATTTATCCGCTGAATCTTCTTGAGTCCCAAGCCGAGTACGTCCAGGAAAATCTGGCCAGAGGCTTTATTCGGAAGTCTTCTTCACCCGCAGGCGCGGGTTTCTTCTTTGTCAAGAAGAAGGATGGCTCTCTTCGTCCCTGCATCGACTACCGGGGCCTCAATGACATCACTATCAAGAACAAGTACCCGCTTCCTCTCATTCCAGAGCTATTCGACCGGGTGCGGGGAGCACAAATCTTCACTAAACTGGATCTCTGTGGAGCTTACAATCTAATCCGCATCCGCTCCGGAGATAGTGGAAGACCGTTTTTAACACCAGGGACGGTCACTATGAGTACTTGGCCATGCCCTTCGGCTTATGCAATGCCCCCGCGGTGTTCCAGGAATTTGTGAACGACATTTTCCGAGAACTTCTGTACTCTTGTGTGGTGGTGCACCTGGACGATATTCTCCGGACCTGCCTACCCATAGAACATCCGTCAATTATTGCTGCGCCTGAGTGAGAATCGCCTCTATGGAGAAGTGTGCATTCGAACAGTCGTCACTTCCGTTCTTGGGTTACATCATCTCCGACTCAGCCTTACGCATGGACCCGGAGAAGGTCAACTGGCCGCGTCCTCACGGTGTCAAGGCAATTCGGCGATTTCTCGGTTTTGCAAATTATTACCGGCAGTTCATCCCTCAGATTTCCTTGCTGGCCAGCTCCATCTCTTCTCTGATTTGCAAGGGGGCCAACCCTCACGTCTGGTCATCGGAAGCCAAAGACGCCTTCCTGTCCCTGAAACAAGCCTTCTCCACAGCTCCCGTACTCCATCGTCCAGAGGCGAGCAAGCCCTTCACTCTTGAGGTAGATGCCTCAGCCACCGGGCCGGAGCGGTTCTTTCTCAGAGGTCTTCCTCTGGGCGTCTTGTTACCTGTAGTTTCTTCAAGACTTTCTCCACCTCAGAACGGAACTATTCCATTGGTGACAGGGAGCTGTTGGCCATCAAGTTGGCATTAGAGGAGTGGAGGTACTTACTGGAGGGAGCTGTACATCCTTTTAAAATCTACACAGACCACAAGAACTTGGCATATATCTGCTCGGCACAGAGACTTAACCCCCGGCAAGCCAGGAGGTCCCTGTTCTTTGCCCGTTTTAATTTTGAGCTCCACTTCCGTCCCGGCAATAAGAACCTTAAGGCGGACGCATTGTCCAGATCCTTTTTGTCAGTTGACACTGAGGAGGAACCCACGCACATTATGGACCCTTCCAAGGTCATCACCGTGGCACCTGTCAGCCTAACTTCGATACCTCTAAGGTAAAACTTTCATTCCAGAGAACAACAGGAGACGAGTCTTGCGCTGGGGACACGCCTCCAAACTTGCTGCTCATGTAGGTTTCAAAAAGACTCATCCTCGTGTCCTGGTATTATTGGTGGCCAACCGTTCTCCTAGATGTCCGAAACTTCATAGCTTCCTGTCCATCTTGTACCAAGAACAAGATCCCTAGGCAGCTGCCCTCTGGTCTACTACATCTGCTTCCAGTGCCATCGGCTACATGGCAGCACATTGCAATGGACTTTATTACCGATCTGCCTCGTTCTTCAGGCTGCACCGTCATCCTCATGGTCGTGGACAGGTTCTCCAAGATTGCTCATTTCATCTCTCTCCCTGGTTTACCCTCGGCACCTGAATTGGCAAAAGTTTTCGTCCACCATATTTTTCGTGTCCATGGCCTTCCTCAACATATCGTTTCGGACAGAGGAGTCCAGTTCACCTCTCGATTCTGGAGAGCACTCTGCAAGTTTATGAACATCACGCTTGACTTCTCCTCTGCTTACCACCCGCAGACCAACGGTCAGGTGGAGCGTACTAATTAGATTCTGGTGTCTTATCTCCGTCATTTCTCTAACGCCCACCAGAACGACTGGTCAGATTTACTCCCGTGGGCTGAATTCGCGTACAGCAATCATACCAGCGAATCTTCTTCTAAGTCACCTTTCTTTATCGTTTACTGACAACATCCGGGTGTACCTCCACCAGTTCCTCCTGTCTCCGGTGTACCGGCAGCTGATCGTTTGTCCGGTTAGTTCTCCAGGATCTGGCAGGAGACCAAGATTGCTCTCGAGCAAGCGCTTGACAGAATGAAAAGTTACGCAGACAAAAGGCACCTAGATTCCCCACTATATCTTCCTGGCGATAAGGTGTGGTTATCTTCCAAGTTCATCCGCCTGAAGATTCCCTTGCATAAACTGGGTCCCCGGTACATTGGACCCTTCGAGGTCTTGGCTCGCATTAATAATGTCTCCTACAAGTTGAGGCTACCCGCCTCTCTTCGCATCCCCAATTCGTTCCACGTTTCTCTCCTGAAACCAGTTGTCCTCAACCAGTTTCATGCTTCTAGTGCTCTTTCGCCTCAGCCTATTTCCACTGATGATGTCTTTGAAGTTAAGGACATCCTCGCCATGAAAAAAGTAAGAGGGAAGACCTTTTTCCTGGTTGATTGGAAAGGTTTTGGTCCTGAGGAAAGATCTTGGGACCTCGAGAGAACATCCAGGCCCCCCGAATCTTAGCAAAATTTCTTTCCGGTCTTGGGAGGGGGGCACTTAGGAGGGGATACTATCATACCACCGCCTGTCATGCCGCCGCCCCCTGAGCCCCGGCATACTTTCTGGTCCTCGGCGTCCCGGCGCGCTCCCGCTCATCTCCCGGCACCTGCTCCAGCTCCTGTCTCCCGTCGGGTGCGCGCGTGCACTGAGTTTTGCGGCGCGCGCACCTATCTCTGTGAGGGCAGGACACTCCTCCCAGCCTGCTCTATGGCTCTGGAGGACCCTGACCCAGAAGCACCCTGCGCACTCTGCTTATCAGGCCGCCTCTTCCTCCTGGAAGTGCCTGACTGTCACTTGTGCCCACTAGTGACTCTGGTCCCTCGTCACCCTGCGTGCTCTGCCGCTATCTCTCATTTCCTATTTTCCCTGCCCTGACCTTCGTCCTCTGTTTTGTTTCCTCACTAGTCCTGCCTGCCGGTGTCGCCATTCCGTCCGCGTTTCCTGTGTCCCTGCCGTGTCTTTCTGCCTGTGCCTCCACCCTGCACTTGTTCCAGCCATACCAGTCTGCCAGCCAGTGTCGCCGTCCTGCCTCTCTTCCCGCGTCTGATCCGCACTTGTCCACCAGTCTCCTCAGTCCACCCGTGTTCTCGTGTCTCTACCGTGCCCGTCTGCACCTTAGTTCCCCCTGTGTCTCTGCTGTGTCTATTCCCGCCTGTCCTTCCTGTCTTCCGCTGTGAATCCTGCTGTCAACCTCTGGGTACCAGCTGCCGTGGCGATAGTCTCCTCTGGGCCTGCCCCTAACACTCCCTGTATAGGAGGTGGTCCATCAGGTCAGCTCGCCCAAGAGAGGTTTGTTGCCACGGTCCAGCGTGTCCACCCTAGGAGTTCCTCTCGATCTCACACATCGGTTGGGGACAGGGCCGGGATGAGGGGTAGGCACCCGCCTAGGGCGCTACCTCGAGCCTCCATGGGGGGGGCGCAGTTTACAAAACAAAAGCAAACCTGACAGTCAAACTCCTGCAGCCACCAGGCACCTTTCTCTGGCCGCAGGCATTCAGCTCACTGATAGCTGGGGCGCAGGCACTCAGGAGAGCGGTGTCAGTCACTGACATCACTCACTGCATGTGCCCCGGTTCAAATTCATAGCCAGTGGCACACTGTGTAGCTTCTCAGCGCTGACATGCCACCCTCAAAGACATGCAAGCAGGCTGGTACTCTGGCTCGTCCTCTCCTCAGCCACTTACTGCTTGCAGCTCCCCTCTTCCAGCCTGTGCTGAGCGGCGTCTCCACACACGGGCTCAGGGTCTCTTCAGCAGGAGGTGAGGATGGGAATGCAAATTGCTTCTGCAGGATTTAGTGACTGTTGTAGTGAATGTGATCCCTGAGCTCCATGCTGTCTGGTCGGTGCAGGATCAGGTTTGTCATCCACAGACAGCACCGACTGTACATGGAGCGGAGAGCACAATCACTAATCACTGCCTGATCTCTAATAGGGTGTCCTGCTGTTATTACTGCCGTGAGGAATCCAAGCTGGGACTGGCCCCTGATCCCATTCCCCCCATCTAGTTATGGCTGTGTTACCTGTGGTGCTACATAGGATGGCAGATGACATCTACTACATTATTTTGACATCTACTACATTATCTGTACTCAAAGTGATCACCGTGTTACCTGTGGTGTTACATATGATTGATAATACAAAGCAAAAGCAAAGCCATCTCACCAACAGCCACAGCAGATGCACGGAACTCCTTCCTGTTTCGACATGATAGACAGTAAAAAAAAACTTGAGGTATTCTACCTCCTTCATTAGAAAATACAAAATTTATTTAATTCATGCTACAATTTAATTCATGCTCCTCATGCCGGGAGAGATAAGTGATGCGTTTTGATCGCCAGGCGATCTTTATCAAAGTTTTAGCATGAATTAAATAATTTTGGATTTTTTTATTGACGAAGCTGGAATACCTCAAGTTTATTACTTAGGATTGCAGGTGAAATCTACTACATTATCTTTACTAAGAGGGTAAACACTGTCTGTAAGGATTCCGGATGTTCCATGGAGCCTGTTTTGCCCTTGTCCAAGATGGAGTCTGTTACTTCGCCCTGTCCTGGAACTTCCTGTCTGTCCTGCTATTTAAGTCCTTGCCTGAGTATTTTGCAGCTCTTTGCTTCCGAACTTCCTCCTGGCTTGCCTCTGGAGTTCCTGCTGCTGCTCGTTACTCGGTGCTCTGCCTCACCACTTCCAGCTGCCGTCAGTCTTCTAAGCTGCTTCCGGATCCTGGCTGGGGTCACCTACTGTTCAGACTTCTGAGACTGTATTTGTTGCAGACTGCTGTGTGGGACTTGAGCGAGACGTCTCAGCCCAAAAGGTACATTTAAGCACGTTCTCCCTGTTATGCTCCACCCATGTATTTCTGGACTTCCATGAAAGGTGTCATCTCCTTTATCTGCATAGTTCTGGATTTCGACGTATAAGTGCTAGTCGCACTCTTGCTTCTTATTACTACTGGACTTCCACGTATAAGTGCCTGTCGCACTCTTGCTGCATATTACTGCTGGATTTGTTTGTATTAGCGGTTGCGCCCCTGGACATTTCTGTTTTGTGCTGTGGACGTCGTTACAATTGCAGGAAAGTCTCTGTTAGTGTTTGTTCTACTTCTTGCTTTGTTAAATACGCTTATTTGTCTCAGCTTTGGTCTCACTCGTTTTATCCCACGCAATCAGATTCCATAGTACCCACATAATTGTTACAGTGTCTTATGTGGTGTAACATAGAACAGATAATGTTGTAGATGTCACATGCAGTCCTATGTAAAACCACAGATAATACAGTGATAACTTTTTTTTTTTAATATTTATTTATAACCGTCTGCAAACAAAATAAGAATCAGTAACATACATAGCATATAAAGACAAAGAAGGACATAACAATATCCAAAAAGTGTAGCTTGAAAGATTCAAAAGAAGACTGGGTTATTCAGTATAAGGCCGGAGTCACACTGGCGACAAAATCGGACGACTGCAATGCGATGAAATATCGCATTGCAGTCGGACCTATGTTAATCTATGGAGCAGCTCCCAGTATCAGATTTTTTGTGGTCCGTTTTAAACGTCCGTGTGCAATCGCAGCATGCTGCGATTGTCACCGATTGTGGGTCGACAATCGCCAATGCAAGTCTATGGGAGCGATGAAAAATCGGATTACAAACGGACCGCATGTGTGACTTGCGATTAAATCGCATCGGTGTCCTTTAGAAAAGCCGGCAATTCATCCCTGCCTATACTGTAAAAGCACACTGACAGCTTTAATAAAGAATCGAATCAATACATATCCACACATAGAATCCACATATATATATATATATATATGTAATTGTGACATATATATATATATATATATATATATATATATATATATATTATAGTTCTTACTCTTCTACATACTGTAATAGCCGCTAATTCAATTGCCGGGTTTTGTGAAATCACAGAAGCCGACATGAAATGATACATTGTTTCCACACATTTAACCATGTCATTTCCTGTATTTTGATATTTGTTTAGAACTTACAATTACATGACTGTATTTGTGCAAAATTTCAGTCATGTAGGGGTTAATTAAAGGTGTAATTTCGTTGAAAAAAAATGCGTGGGCTCCCGCTGTATTTTCTCCACCAGACAGACAAAGCAAGCGAGTGGGGGCAGATAATAACAGCCTAGGGAGGGTACATTTTTTGTGCCCCCCCCTGGCTACTAACATCTGCCCCCAGACACCCCAGAAAGGGCAAATCTATAATTAGATTCGCCCTTTCTGGCACTTTGCCCGTCTATTCCCATTGCCCTGTAGCGGTGGCGAATGGGTTAATTATCTCACCTTACTGTCACCTTGCTATTGAAAGGTGACCTTAAGGTAGGTTAATAATTGAGAGCTGTCAATTAGACAACTATAATTATTAATCCTATTGTATGAAAGAAAAATCAAACACACACAGTTTAATAAAAAATAAGTTTAATGAAATAATCACACAGTTTTTGACCATATTTTATTTTCCTGCTAAAACCATTTCCTGTAATAAAAATAAAATAAAAAAGCAAAATTATACTTACCAATCCGATGTACAGTCAGGTCCCACGGTGTAATCCATCAGAAAGGGTTAACAGGTTACAGGTCGCAGAGAGCTAATAATGCTGTCTCAGACCTGTATTCCCCTGAATGAATAACTTCCTCTCCCAGCGAAAGTAGAGGAATAGATTCATGAATGGAGCTTAATTGATTTATTGCCAATTTAACTGTAGTGACCTGACCTAAAGGGAAAGTGGACACAATCAATTAAGCTCATTCATGAAACACATCCTCTCCTGTCGCCAGGAGAGGAACTTACTCATTCATGAGCTTTGAGCTGAGCATGCAGGATTACTTGCACTGCTTGGCTCAAAGCTAGTTAACCCTTTGTGAAGGATTACAGCGTGGGACGTGACAGATCGGCGGAATAGGTAAGAATAATGTTTTTTTTTTTTTTTTCTTTATTTTAGGAGATCAATGGCTTCGCACGGATTAAGTGTAAAATAAAATATGGTCAAAAAAATGTGTTTTTATTTCATTAAAATTATTTATTCTTAAAGTGTGTGTTTTTTTATTTACTTCAATAGGATTAATAATTGATAGTTGTCTAATTGACAGCTCTCAATTATTAACCTACCTTAAGGTCACCTTTCAATAGCAAGGTGACAGTAAGGTGAGATAATTAACCCATTCGCCACCGCTACAGGGCAATGGGAATAGACGGGCAAAGTGCCAGAAAGGGCGAATCTAATTATAGATTTGCCCTTTCTGGGGTGTCTGGGGCAGATGTTAGTAGCCAGGGGGGGCACAAAAAATGTACCCTCCCTAGGCTGTTATTATCTGCCCCCACTCGCTTGCTTTGTCTGTCTGGTGGAGAAAATACAGCGGGAGCCCACGCATTTTTTTTCAACGAAATTACACCTTTAATTAACCCCTACATGTCTGAAATTTTGCACAAATACAGTCATGTAATTGTAAGTTCTAAACAAATATCAAAATACAGGAAATTACATGGTTAAATGTGTGGAAACAATGTATCATTTCATGTCGGCTTCTGTGATTTCACAAAACCCGGCAATTGAATTAGCGGCTATAACAGTATGTTGAAGTCTAGGAACTATAAATATATGTATATATACATGTCACAATGACATGTGTGTTGTATATATATATATTATATATATATATATATATGTTCTATGTGTATATATCTAATCTTTTTTTTGTGATTGAAATACTATTCTTTTAGATCCATTATATGTCAGTTTTGCAAGCCTGCGAGAAAATCTCGCAAGTCGGATGAAAATCGGATGTTACAAGGTACACACACATGCGATTAAATCGCATCTTTGAAGGAAAATCGGATGCCAGAAGGATGTGTGATGTTTTTATTTTGATCCGATTGTCGACCGTCTAAAATGGACCGATTTTTTGTGGTTGTGTGTGACTCCAGCCTAATAGCCAGTCCTGACCCCAACTCCCTCCCCTCCCCCCCAGGCATGTCTGAAACCCGTAGGTTTAATCAGGTAAGCCTAATAGGTGTGTTGCCAGATATAAGCTCTCTCCTATACCAGTCGGTGAATTGAAAGCAACCAAGTAATGCTTGACGCAGCGATTGTGGCTACAGATCAATAAAGGAGGACAATGTGAGGAAAAATGACTTTCTTTATGGATTCAATCCAATCCATTTTAAACAAATATGGTACCTTAAAGAAATTAGATTTAGTGAAAGGGTTGCGTCCTGTTCCGACAAATGCAGAATACTCTTGTGGGTAGCCGCCGTCCAAATAGTTAAAACACGTTGTTGCTGATCAGAGTCCTGTTATGAATGTGTTAACGAGATGGTTTCTGAGCAGAGGCTCCCTCTGGTGGTTACAGACAGTACTGAACCTTTCAGCGAGGAGTGGCAATCTGGGTTCACTGACTGGTCTGATATAAGGGAGGTTCCCTCCCATGATGGTTGCCGGTGATCAATTGTTCTTGTCTCAATTGTGGTTCCTGGTTCATTTGGAAGTTTGCTGGAGTCTTGCCTGCATCTCCTGCTTTCAGATAAGATATTTTTTGCTTTTCTTTTTGTGCTTGCTTTTTGCATTGTTTTCTGCACTTTTGTGGAGGTCAGCCAGGTCCCCTCCTGGGGCCTGAGCTCCTCACAGTTTATCTGCAGCCACTGTTATTTGCTCATTTGTTTTTTCCTGTTTTTTCAGCGGCTGCGGCTTGGTTTTTGTTCACACTGAGATCTGATTTAGTGGGTGGCGAGATCGTGTGATCTCAGTATTTTTGTAATCAGAATTGTTGGATTTTTGTAGGGTTTTCTGGGTTGCAGAAAGTAATCTCTCCTGTCCTATCCTATTTAGTCAGCTTGTGGCCCCAGCGTTTGCTCAGTGTATTTTCTGCCTATGTTTGTATTTTCATCTTGTCTAACCGCCATTATATGTTTGGGGGCTTCCTATTTCTTTGGGAATCTGCTCCGGGGCAGATAGCTTTCATCTTTCTGCCTTTAGGTGTAATTATCTCTCAGGCTGTGACGAGGCGTCTAGGATCAACGTAGGAACGCTCCACGGCTACCTCTAGTTGTGTCGTTAGTTTAGGAATCTGCAACCCATCAGTTACCAACATCTCAGGTGTTCGGCTGCCCTGCTGTTGTTCCTGTCCTCCTCAGCTACCGAAACATAACAGTATCACCGGCCATAGCTAAAAATTATATGGTACTCACAGAAGGGAAAAATAGTGTGGAAAGAAAAAAGTTGTCAGAGATTTTTTTTTTTTTTTTGTCTGTTGCATTTTTTCCCTCTTTTTCTCTGGGTGCTGAGGAGTATTTTTTCTTTCTCTCAATGGAGTTTGCACAGTTGTCTGGCCGTGTGGATCAGCTTGCCACTGAGGTTCGGAGTATTGCTACCTATCTTGCTGGGTTGCCGGTTGTGGAACCTAGGATTCCCATGTCAGATTTGTTTTTGGGGGATCGGGCTAAATTTCTGAATTTCAAAAATAACTGTAAGTTGTTTTTTGCCTTAAAGCCTAAATCCTCAGGTAACGCAGCACAGCAGGTTCAAATTGTCATCTCTCTACTGCGCGGCGATCCTCAGGATTGGGCTTTTTCCCTGACACCTGGGGATCCTGTTTTGAATGATATTGATGCATTTTTTCAGGCTCTGGGTTATTGTACGATGAACCTAATGTCACTGATCAAGCTGAAAGAACCTTGTTGGCATTAAATCAGGGTCTTGAAGACGCTGAGTTGTACTGTAAGAAATTCCGAAAGTGGGCAGTCCTGACCAAATGGAAAGATGATGCTTTGGCAGCCCTTTTTCGGAAGGGGCTGTCAGAGAATGTAAAGGATGTTTTGGTGGGATTCCCTGCTCCCTCTGGTCTCGATGATTCTATGTCATTGGCTATTCAAATTGACAGACGTTTGCGTGAGCGCAGAGGTATGCGTGAGATAGTGTTACTTGTGAGCCAGCTTCTGAGCCCATGTAGTGTGATAGAGTGACTTCTGGGCTCAGCGTCATGAGTTTCGAAAGCGCAATGGGTTATGTTTCTACTGTGGTGATGCCTCTCATGCTATTTCAGTCTGCCCTAAGCGGGGAAGACGTTTTGCACGCTCAGTTGTCTTGGGTAGTGTTCAGACTAAATTTCTGTTGACTGTTAACCTGATTTGCTCCCTGTCCACATTTTCTGCTCAGGCTTTTGTTGATTCAGGAGCAGCTATTAACCTGATGGATTTTGACTTTGCCAAACGTTGTGGGTTTCCCATGATACCCCTGCGGAAGTCTATTCCCCTTCTGGGCATTGATTCCACCCATTTGGTGAATAAACCCCAGTTTTCTACTCAGGTGATAATGAGGGTTGAACCAGATCATCAGGAGAGTTGCAAATTTCTGGTGCTGTATAATCTGCATGTCATTATTGTACTAGGTTTCCCTTGGTTACAGTCTCATAATCCTGTTTTGGATTGGAAATCTGTGTCTGTGACCAGTTGGGGCTGCCAATGTGTTAATGCTGACACTCCTGTTTTTTCTGCCTCTCCCAAGTCTCAGGATGTTCCTGACTTTTTGACTGATTTTTCGGATGTATTTAGTGAAAGTAAATCTGCATCTTTGCCCCCTCACAGGAGCTACGATTGCGCTATTGAATTAGTGCTTGGTGGTAAATTCCTAAAGGTCGCCTTTTTAACTTGTCTGTACCTGAACACGATGCTATGCGATCTTATATGAAGGAGTCATTGGAGAAGGGTCATATCAGACCATCCTCTTCGCCCTTGGGTGCCGGTTTTTCTTTGTGGCCAAAAAGGATGGTTCATTGAGGCCGTGTATTGATTATTGTCTCTTGAATAAGATCACTGTAAAGTATCAATATCCGTTACCCTTGATTTCTGACCTGTTTTCCAGGGTGAAAAGTGCGAGTTGGTTTACCAAGTTTGACCTCAGGGGGGCGTATAACCTTATTCGCATTAAGCACGGGGATGAATGGAAGACAGCGTTTAATACCCCCGAGGGGCATTTTGAGTACCTAGTGATGCCCTTTGGGCTCACTAATGCTCCTTCCGTCTTCCAATCCTTCATGAATGATATTTTCAGGGATTTTGTGGATAAATTTCAGATTGTTTATTTGGATGATATTTTGATTTTTTCCAATGACTGGGACTCTCATGTGAAACATGTTCGGACTGTGTTCCAGATTTTGAGAGAGAATGCACTGTATGTGAAGGGATCAAAGTGTCTTTTTGGCGTACAGAAGGTCTCATTTCTGGGATTCATTTTGTCTCCGTCTGTTATTGAAATGGATCCGGTCAAGGTTCAGGCCATCTGTGATTGGGTCCAACCTACTTCATTAAAGGCTCTTCAGAGATTTTTGGGTTTTGCCAATTTTTATTGTAAATTTATTGGTAATTGCTCCGGTATTGTTAAACCATTGACTGATTTACCAAAAAGGGTTCTGATGTGGTGAATTGGCCTCCTGAGGCAGTCTCTGCCTTTCAGGAACTTAAGCAGAGATTCATTTCTGCTCCTGTTCTACGGCAGCCTGATGTTTCTCTGCCGTTTCAGGTGGAGGTTGATGCCTCTAAAATTGGGGCAGGTGCCGTTTTGTCCCAAAGAGATCCAGTGACCTCTAAGAGTAACCCTTTTGCCTTTTTCTCTCGAAAATTTTCTCCTACTGAACGTAATTATGACGTGGGTAATCGGGAGTTATTGGCCATGAAGTGGGCCTTTGAAGAGTGGAGACATTGGCTGGAAGGAGCCAAACATCAGGTGGTGGTCCTCACGGACCATAAAAATCTGGTTTATCTCGAATCAGCCAAGCGACTTAATCCTAGACAGGCCAGGAGGGCCTTGTTTTCACGCGTTTTAATTTTGTGGTTTCATTTCTTCCTGGCACTAAAAATGTTAAGGCGGATGCCCTCTCGAGGAGTTTCCTGGCAGACTCTCCTGAGTTATCTGATCCTTCTGTTATTTTGAAAGAGGGTGTAGTTCTTTCCGCCATTGTTTATCTCGGACCAGTGGAAAAAGAGTGTAATGTCTGAGATTCATTGTTCCGCGTTGGCCGGTCATCCCGGAATTTTTGGTACCAGAGACTTGGTTAGTCGGTCCTTTTGGTGGTCTACCTTGTCTCGTGATGTCAGGGAGTTTGTGCAGTCCTGCGGGACTTGCTCTCGCTCCAAGCCTTGCTCTCGTTCTAGTGGTTTGTTGATGCCATTACCTGTGCCCAAGAGACCATGGACCCATATCTCTATGGATTTAATTTCCGACCTCCCTGTTTCTCAGAGAATGACCGTCATCTGGGTGATTTGCGATAGGTTTTCCAAGATGATACATCTTGTGCCATTACCTAAGTTGCCTTCCTCCTCTGAATTGGTGCCTTTGTTCCTTCAGCACGTGGTTCGTTTACACGGCATTCCTGAGAACATTGTGTCTGACAGAGGAGTCCAGTTTGTTTCCAGATTTTGGAGGACCTTTTGTTCTAAAATTGGTGTTCAATTGTCTTTCTCCTCGGCGTTTCATCCTCAGACCAATGGTCAAACTGAGAGAACAAACCAGACATTGGAGACTTATCTAAGATGCTTTGTGTCTGCTGATCAGGATGACTGGGTCTCTTTTTTGCCTTTGGCTGAGTTTGCTCTTAATAATAGGGCTAGCTCTGCCACTTTGATGTCTCCATTTTTCTGTAATTCTGGGTTTCACCCTCGATTTTCTTCAGGACAGACGGAGGCTTCTGTCTGTCCAGGTGTTGACTCTGTTGTGGAGCGTATGCAAACAGATTTGGGACCAGGTAGTGGAGAGGTTGTCCCTCTCTCAGGAGAGGGCCCAGCGGTTTGCTAACCGGCATAGGACTGATGGTCCTCGGTTTAAAGTGGGGGACTTGGTCTGGTTGTCCTCAAGAAAAATTCCTATGAGAGTGGCATCTCCTAAATTTAAGCCTAGGTTCATTGGACCTTATAAGATCATGGAGATTATTAATCCTGTTTCTTTTCGTTTGCTTCTTCCAGGGACATTTAAGATCCATAACGTGTTCCACAAGTCCTTGTTGAAGAGGTTTGTTGAGCCAGTGGTTCCTACTACTGTGCCTCCTGACCCTGTTTTGGTTGAGGGCAATCTGGAGTATGTGGTTGAGAAAATATTGAATTCTCGTTTTTCTAGACGGAAACTCCAGTATTTGGTTAAATGGAGAGGTTATGGTCAGGAAGACAATTCTTGGGTGTTTGCTTCGGACATCCATGCTAGGAGACTCATCCGTGCGTATCATAGAACTCATCCTGACCGACCTGGTTGCTCAAATGAGGGTTCGGTGACCCCTCCTCAAGGGGGGGTACTGTTGTGAATAGGCTGGACATAAGTTCTGAGCAGAAGCTCCCTCTGGTGGTTACAACGGTACTGGACTGTCCAGTGAAGATTGTGAGGATTGGGAATCAGGTGTTACTGACTGGTCTTATATAAGGGAGTCGCCTTCCCATCAGGGTTGCCGGTGATCAATTGTCCTGGTCTCAATCCTTGATTCCTGATTCCTTGGTAGCCTGCTGTGTCGTGTCTCAATCTCCTGCTAACAGATAAGACATTTTCTTCTTTTTGTTTTTGTGCTTGATTTTTGCATTTTGTCCTGCACTTCTGTGGGGGCCTTCAGGGTCCCCTCTGGGGGCTTTTGCCCTCTCAGTTCAGTTCAGCCACTGATGTTTGTACATTTGCTTTTTCCAGTTTTTTCAGTGGCTGC
>JARQOD010000006.1:252114770-252227386 GCA_033576555.1 Oophaga sylvatica
CCCCCTTGTAAAAGGCCGCTCCCCCCTTGTATACAAGGCCCCGTCCCACCCTTGTATGCATGGCTCCGTCCCCCCCTTGTATAAAGGCTCCGCTCCCACCCTTGATACAAGGCTCCGCCCCCCCCCTTGTTGAAAGGCTCCGCTCCCACATTTGTATAAAAGGTTGTCCACCCTTTGTATAAAAGGCTCCTTTCCCCACCTTGTATTCTGGTCCCGTCCCACCTTCTTTGCGGCTCCCTCCCCCCCTTTGTATCTTTGGCTCCCTCCCACCTTGTTTGCAGGGCCCCGCCCCCTTGTATGCTAGCTCCCTCCCACCCTTGTATACATGGCTCTGCGCCCACCCTTGTATGCATGGCTGGGCTCCCACCCTTGTATACATGGCTCTTCTCCCTCCCTTGTATACAAGGCTCTGCTCCCTCCCTTGTATGCAAGGCTCTGCTCCCACCCTTGCATGGCTCCGCTCCCACCCTTGTATACAAGGCTCCGCTCCCTCCCTTGTATACATGGCTTCGCTCCCACCCTTGCATGGCTCAGCTCCCTCCCTTGTATACAAGGCTCTGCTCCCACCCTTGCATGGCTGGGCTCCCCCGTCCTCCCCATCATAGGTACCCTCCTCGCTCCATCGCTGCATGTCCCTGCATCCCTGTCGGCCGCGGCGGCTTCATCCAGTGCTGAGCGGTGACGTAGTACCGCTTATTAAGGTCATGAATATGGACGCAACTACTATGGGAGTGGCGTCGCGTCCATATTTATGTCCTTAATGAGCGGTACTACGTCACCGCTCAGCACTGGATGAAGCCGCCGCGGCCGACAGGGATGCAGTGATGGAAGGTGAGTATCGGTCTAATGAAGCCGGCAGCTGTAGCTGTCACTACAGTGCTACAGCCGCCGGCTGCATGTGCGTCCAGCATTCTGTGCCGTGGCTCCGCGGCCCGGCAACAGAACTACAACGGACCGGTCCTGGGTCGTGCACCGGCGGTTTGGGGAACCCTGCTCTAACTGTCACAGTACTCATAGGTAACTTGACACTGTCTTTGATCATCCTGGAGCTGATCATTGGCTGAGCTTTTGCCTTTCTGGCTATTTTTCCATCCATTAGAATGGTAGTCTTCTGTTTTCTTCCACGTCTCTCTGGTTTGGTTTTCCATTTTAAAGCATTGAAGATCATTTTAGCTTAACAGCCTATCATTGTCTGCACTTTATAAATTTTACCCTCTTCAATCAACTTTTCAATCAAAGTACACTATTCTTCTGAATAATGTCTCGAACGACCCATATTTCTCAGGTTTTTAAGGAGAAATGCATGTGCAACATGTCCTGGCTTCACCCTTAAATAAGGGCCACCTGATTCACACCTGTTTCTTAACATACTGCTATTATTTTGAACACATCCCCTCTCAATTAATTATTCTAACACACAGACTGAAAAACATGCAGATCATGTTATGCCCTTAAATTAGAGAGTTATGTCACAAACAATAGTTAATAAAAAACATTTTCTACATGTTTACTTTACATCAGCATAATCTTGGAAACATATTTTTTTTTTAGTTAGGAAGTTAGAAGGGTTTAAAGTTGACCATCGATTTCTCATTTTTCCAACAAAATTTACAAAACTTTTTTATGAACCACATCACATTTGAAGTGACTTTGAGGGGTCTATATTACTGAAAATGCCCAAAAGAGACACCATTCTAAAAACTGAACCCCTCAAGGTACTCAAAACCACATTTGAGAAGTTTATTCACCCTTCAGGTGTTTCACAGGAACTGAAGCAATGTGGAAGGAAAAAAATTAACATTTAATTTTTTTCACAAAAAAATTTACTTAAGACCCAACCTTTTTTTTCACAAGGGTAACAGGAGAAAATGGACCACAAAAGTTGTTGTGGAATTTCTCCTGAGTATGCCGATACCCCATTTATGGGGGAAATCTACTGTTTGGGCGCACGGCAGGGCTTGGAAGGGAAGGAGCACCATTTGACTTTTTGAATGTAAAAGTTGCTGGAATAATTAGCGGATGAGCCCTGATGTGCCTAAACAGTGGAAACCGCTCACAAATGACACTATTTTGGAAACCACACCCCTCAAGGATTTTATCCAGGGGTATAGTGAGCATTTTGAATCCACAAGTATGACACAGAATTTGATAACATTAGGTTGTCATATTGAATACGTCGTCATTAGTGTTCAAATTCCCTATTATTTCTGAGTACCGGCCATCAGATCTTCGCCCAACATTTTTTTTTCCAGGAAGATAATGCCAGGTCATGGGTTGGATCAAGAGTGCCCGGGATGGCAAAGGTATCAGGGGATCTCTGAGGGCATCATATCTCTCTCCTCTGACATGCATATCACGTCACCTTTTTTTTTTTTTTTCATGATCGCTGTTATTCAATGAAAATCCGGCCCTAATCATGTTCTCCAGGGACTTGGCTGCCCTCTTTAGTTGAAACACCAGAGATTTTCCGACTTTGGGGGTCTGCTACAGCCTAATTCCCAATCGCCATTATAAGACGGCAATGAGGGAATAAGGCACTTAACGGACACCAATTTAATGCTTATCGGCAGTCAAAAAGGGTTTAAATCTTCAGCTGGTTTATTAAAATGTGCATCTTAAACCAGGTCAACAGAAAAATAGCTGTATTCACAGTTGTTGGCATAAACAAATAGCTACCTTTAGGCTATGTGCACATGTTGCGGATTGTTAGCGCTTTTGCCTCTTTTTTTGTGGCGAAAATGCGGCAAAAACACTTACACAACGCAACCCGTTATATTCTATGGGATTCTGCAATGCTGTGCACATGCTGCGTATTTTTCCGCGGCGGAATCGCATCGCGGAAAAATACGCAGCATGCTCATTCTTTTTGCGGAATTGTGGCGATTCCGCCGCCAAAGGAAAGCATTGAACAGCTTACTTTCCGCATGTGGCTATGCCCACCATGCGCAAAGTGAGCGGTTCATGTGCAGATGGTACCCAGGTCTGGAGGAGAGAAGACTCTCCTCCAGGCCCTGGGTACCATATCCCTGTTAAAACAATAATTAAAATAAAAAATTGTGATATTTTCACCTTCCGGCGGCCCCCGCAGCTTTCCCGCTCCTCAGCAACGCTCCCAGCAACTCCCGTTCCCAGGGATGCCTTGCGACAATGACCCCAGATGACGTAGCGGTCCCACGTGATGCTATGTCATCTGGGGTCATTGTCACCAGGCATCACTGGGAACGGGAGTTGCCGGGATCATCGCGAGGACCAGGAAGGCTGCGGGGGCCGCCAGAAGGTGAGAATATCACGATTTTTTTATTTTTTTAAATTATTTTTAACATTATATCTTTTACTACTGATGCTGCATAGGCAGCATCAATAGCAAAAGTTGGTCACACTTGTCAAACACTATGTTTGACTGTGTAACCAACCTGTCAATCAGTTTTCCAAGTGATGCTACAGATCGCTTGGAAAACGCTAGCATTCTGCAAGCTAATTACGGTTGCAAAACTCTAGTTTTTAGCCGGAATACGCATACCAATTAAAATGCTCATTTCCCGCCGCAGGAGTTGCGGGATTGCCACGGAAATTTCCGCGGCAATTCCGAACGTGTGCACATAGCCTTACTGTCCGTTTAACTGCGGAGATCCACCTACTCAGAAAACAGGGTTCAGCTCTTCTTAGCAAGAGCACAGATCTGTAGGTCAGTTTCACCTTCAGAACACACAGAGCAAACATTATGTCCAGAGGCTTCACCTTTACCTCATTGACCACACCCTATGGTGGAGAGATGATGGACATCTATCCCGCCCCACTCTTTAGCTGTTTAACAAAACACCTGGCCCGGTCATGGCCAATTAATCTATCTCGGCACATAATATGCTATTAACCTCAGTGAAATACATCTCCCCTCCAGCACATTACCAGGGATCCTCTTACACTATATATTATAAGTCAGTGAGGGGAATCATATATGAGGGGCGTTATGTGTCTATCCTGGATAACTGCCTCATTACCGCACTGTCGTAAATGGTGCTGCCTTACAATAAATGTATATAGTGTATATATAATGAAATATCATGTTGTAAAGCAGTTTTAAAGGTTCACACATGAAGACATTTTATTGATCGTGCTTTCTTTCATATTGGTTCACTTCTAGTACTGTGTACATCTTCATATTTAGAAAGGAGTGCTTACTGGTGCCTGCTGTGTCCCCTTTTTCTGCAGTGCAGGCGCCAGCAGTAGTGCGATTGATGAGGTCACTGTGTGTGTGTGTGTGTGTGTGTGTGTGTGTGTGTGTGTGTGTATATATATATAGATTATATATATATATATATCCCCTTAGTGACAGAGCCAATTTGCAGCTTAATGACCGGGCCAATTTTTACAATTCTGACCATTGTCCCTTCATGAGGCTATAACTCTGGAACGCTTTAAACGAATCCAGCTGATTCTGAGTTTGTTTTTTCGGGACATATTGTACTTCATGATAGTGGTAAAAAAAATGTTTATATGACTTGCGTTTATTTTTTAAATAAGCGGAAATATGGCGAAAATTTTGGAAATTTAGCAATTTTCAAACTTTAAATTTTTATGCCCTTAAATCAGAGAGATATGTCACACAAATTTCTTAATAAATAACATTTCCCACATGTCTACTTTACATCAGCACAATTTTTTGACAAAATTTTTTTTTTTGTTACGAAGTTATAAGGGTTTAAAAGTTGACCTGCGATTTCTTATTTTTACAACACCATTTTTTTTAGGGACCACATCACATTTGAAGTCACTTTGAGGGGTCTATATGATAGAAAATACCAAAAATGACACCATTCTAAAAACTGCACCCCTCAAGGTGCTCATAACCACATTCAAGAAGTTTAATCCTTTACGTGCTTCACAGGAACTGAAGCAATGTGGAAGGAAAAAATTAACATTTACCGTATTTTTTGGACCATAAGACGCATTTTTTTCCCCCCAAATTTTGGGGGAAAATGGGGGTGCGTCTTATGGTTGCAACATACCGGAAAGTCCAGTGGCGGCGGCGCTCCCAATGCAGCTTCGCTGCGATGCGGTGGTGGTGTCCGGGCAGCAGCGGGCCTCTGTTCTGCGTGGGGGGCTCCGCTGGCATCTCGTCCCAGCCGGAAAGCCCCCCCACAGCTGCGACGCGGTGCCGGCATGAGGAATGGCCGCCTGGGGCCTCCGGGAAGATGGCCACCGCATACTCTCGTTCAAATCTCGGCAACGAGATCTTGTCTTGAGATCTCGGGAGACGCGTCGCAGCTGCGGGGGGGCTTTCCGGCTGGGACGAGATGCCGGCGGAGCCCCCCACGCAGCCCAGAGGCCTGCTGCTGCCCGGACACCACCACCGCACCACACTCTGCATCGGGACCGCCACCGGAGGCCCTTGGCGGCCTTCAGCCCGGCACCGCGTCGCAGCTGCGGGGGGGGGCTTTCCGGCTGGGACGAGATGCCGGCGGAGCCCCCGACGCAGCATAGAGCCCCGCTGCTGCCCCGACACCACCACCGCACCGCAGGGAAGCTGCATTGGGAGCGCCGCCGCCACGGATTTGTGAGTATATGGCTACCCTGGCCACCCCACAGAACACAGCCACCCCTTATAACACAGCCACCCCACAGAGCACCACTACCACACAGCCTGGACCACCAAACGACCCCAGTGACCACTCCTCTACCTCTGCTGATCCGTTCGCTGGTAAGCTAAATTCGGACCGTTCGCTGGTAAGCTAAATTCGGAATGTAAGACGGACCCCCATTTGACACATTATTTTTTTTCCCAATTTTCTTTCTGAAAGTTTGGGGTGCGTCTTATGGTCCGGTGCGTCTTATAGTCCGAAAAATACGGTAACTTTTTTTGCAAAAACTTTACTTCGAAACCAATTTTTTTATTTTCACAAGTGTTAAAAGAAAAAATGAACAACAAAAGTTGTTGTGCAATTTCTCCTGAATACGCCGATACCCCATAGTGGGGATAAACCACTTTTTGGTCGCACGGCAGAGGTCGCAATGGAAGGAGCGCCGTTTGACTTTTTCAACGCAGAATTGGCTGGACGCCATGTCGCGTTTAGAGAGCCCCTGATGTGCCTAAACAGTGGAAACCCCCCACAAGTGACCCCATTTTGGAAACTAGACCCCTTAAGGAACTTATCTAAATGTGTGGTGAGCACTTTGAACCTCCAAGTGCTTCACAGAAGTTTATAACGTAGAGCCATGAAAATAAAAAATGATATTTTTTCCACAAAAACGATATTTTTACCCCAATTTTTATTTTCCCAAGGGTAACAAGGCTCCCAAAGTTTTTGTGCAATTTGTCCTGAGCATGCTGATACCCCATATGTGGGGGTAAACCACTGTTTGGGTGTATGGCAGAGCTTGGAAGGGAAGGAGCGCCTTTTGACTTTTTCAACGCAGAATTGGCTGGACGCCATGTCGCGTTTGTAGAGGCCCTGATGTGTCTAAACAGTGGAAACCCCCCACAAGTGACACCATTTTGGGAACTAGACCCCTTAAGTAACTTATCTAGATGTGTGGTAAGCACTTTGAACCTCCAAGTTTATAACGTAGAGCCCTGAAAATAAAAAATCATTTTTTTTCCTCAAAAATGATTCTTTAGCCCGCTATTTTTTTATTTTCCCAAGGATAACAGGAGAATTTGGACTCCAAAAGTTGCTGTGCAATTTTTCCTGAGTACGCTGATACCCCATATGTGGGGTGGAACCACTGTTTGGGCGCATGGGAGAGCTTGGAAGGGAAGGAGCGCCATTTTGTAATGCAGACTTTGATGGAATGTTCTGCGGGCGTCATGTTGTGTTTGCAGAGCCCTTGATGTGCCTAAACAGTAGAAACCCCCTGCAAGTGACACCATTTTGGAAACTAGACCCCCCCAAGGAGCTTATCTAGATGTGTGGTGAGCACTTTGAACCCCCAAGTGCTTCACAGAAATTTATAAACGCAGAGCCGTGAAAATAAAAATAATTTTTTTCCTCAAAAATGATTTTTTTAGCCAGCTATTTTTTATTTTCCCAAGGGTAACAGGAGAAATTAGAACCCCAAAATTGGTGTGCAATTTGTCCTGAGTACGCTGATACCCCATATGTTGGGTAAACCACTGTTTGGGCGCACAGCAGGGCTCGGAAGGGAGGGAGCGCCATTTGACTTTTTGAACTCCACGTCGTGTTTGGAGACCCCCTGATGTGCCTAAATAGTGGAAACCCCTCAATTCTAGCTCCAACCCTAACCCATCACACCCCAAATCCCAACCCTAACCCTAATCCCAACCCTAATTGTAACCCTAACCCTAATTGTAACCCTAACCCTAATTGTAACCCTAACCCTAATTGTAACCCTAACCCTAATTGTAACCCTAACCCTAATTGTAACCCTAACCCTAATTGTAACCCTAACCCTAATTGTAACCCAACCCTAATTCCAACCCTAACCCTAATTATAACCCTAACCCTAAGGCTAGGTTCATATTGCGTTTTACCAGCCCGTTCAGCACATAGCGTTGACGGGCTGGTAACGGTATAGCATAACGCGATCGCGTTATGCTATACCCGCTAGCGCAGAGGAATCAGCAGATGATTCATCTGCGCTAGCGGTGACAGAGCCCAGACGCTGCAGCCCGCGTCCGAGGCTCTGTCACTGAATGACGGCACGTCGCGAACGCATGCCGCTTCACGGCATGCGTCGCGATGCGCCCTCAAATGGGGGTGAATGGCAGCGTTAACGGACTGCGTTACACCGCTTTATACTGCGGTGTAACGCAGTCCATCTAACGGACTGCCATAACGCAGTATGAACCCAGCCTAACCCTAATGCTAACCCTAATTGTAACCCTAACCCTAATGGAAGAATAAAAATAAATAAAATTTCTTTATTTTATTATATGTCCCTAACAAAGGGGGTGATAAAGGGGGGGGTTTATGTACTTTTTTTTATTTTGATCACTGTGATAGTTTATCACAGTGATCAAAATGTACTTTCAGAGAATGAATGGAATTACTCATTTTTTGAATCTGCCGCCAGGCAGAGTCAGCGGGCGCACTGCGCATGCGCCCGCCATTTTTTTTTACAGGATGAAGAAGACGGAGGATTGGAGGACAGGGGGCGCTGTAGGAGCACGGAGGGGACATGGGGAACACCTTCAGGTACCGGGGTAGGGATCGGGGGTCCCGGGGACCCTATTTCTCTCTCCTCTGATGTGCGATCACATCAGAGAGGAGAGAAATTACAGGCAGGATCGCGTTTTTTTTTTTCTTTTGCGATCGCCGTTATAGGGTTAATAATGGCGATCGCAAAAGCGGGGGGACTGAGGGGGACCCTAATTATGCTTTCTGGGACCCTGGAGAAAATCCAGCTGGCGACTCCAGGAGACGTGGGAGGCCTGGGGGACACCGGGAGGCACGGGGGGCTGATCGGGGGTCCCAGGGACCCCATTTCTCCCCCCTCTGATGTGCAATCACATCGGAGGAGAGAGAAATTAAAGGGAAAATCGCTTTTTTTTGCGATCGCCGTTATAGGGTTAATAACGGCGATCGCAAAAGCGAATCATGTTCTCTGGGGTCTCGGCTACCACCAGTAGCCGAGACCCCGGAGAAAATCCGACTCTGGGGGACGCTATAGGCTTTTTCCACAGCTATGGTTTAAGTACCTTTAATGACCGCCGTTAAAAGGCGTATCGGCGGTCGTTAAGGGGATATACATATATATATATGTGTGAAAATGTTTCACACCATCCCTGTGCTTTTCACTGTATATAATTGTGTTTCTTCAAATATTTTGTTACACCAGCCTGATGAAGAGACGTAAGCAGTCTCGAAAGCTCGCCCTCTAATATCTTAAACTATATTTTGTTAGCCATTAAAAGGTATCATACCCACAAGATTCCTATTTTGCTTCTCCCACTGAAAGCACTCTATATGTTGTTTTTTTTTTAATGTTTCATATGTAATATTATATACAGCTCTGGCAAAAATGAAGAGACCACTGACAAGTTTTATAAAAATCAGCTTCTCTACATGTCTGACAGCCATTACATTCCAATGTCAGTTGAATTCCAACCAGAGTACACCTCATTCTACTTAATGTGCTTCTGATTAGGTGATCACCTGAACCAAATCTTATTTAACGAAGGAAAGTAATAAAAACCACTGCTGTGGTGTTCACAATCCTCTTCCAATAGGACAAGCTGGATGGCAAAACAAGTGCTAGTAATATCCCAAAAGTAAAAGGAAGGAAAAACTAACTTTTAATCATTTGAAAGGAGTTGAAAAGAAAAGTCTTGAGTGAGGAAAAGAGGGGCTCAATTCTGGATTTACCAGCAGAGGGATACAGTGAGCGTCACGTTGCCTCCATCCTTAAAATTTCTAAGATGGCAGTCCATTACAACAAGGTCAAGCAGCAGACATTGGGGACAACAAAGCTGCAGACCGGCAGAGGGCGAAAACGACACTCCACTGACCAGGATGACCGTCTTCTTCGTATGTCACTCAGCAACTGCAGGATGACATCAAGTGACCTACATAAGAAATGGCAAATGGCAGCTGGGGTGAAGTGCACGGCAAGAACAGTTCTAAACAGGCTCCTAGAAGCAGGGCTCAAGTCATGTAAAGCTAGAAAAAAGCCTTTCATCAATGAGCAGCAAAGGAGAGCCAGGCTGAAGTTTGCCAAAGACCATAAGGATTGGGCCATAGAGGACTGGAGTAAGGTAATTTTTCTCTGAGTCTAAATTTCAGCTTTGCCCAACACCTGGTCGTCTAATGGTTAGACGACGACTTGGAGAGGTGTACAAGCCACAGTGTCTTGCACCCACTGTGAAATTTGGTGGAGGATCGGTGATGATCTGGGGATGCTTCAGCAAGGCTGGAATTGGGCAGGTTAATCTTTGCGAAAGACGTATGAGTCAAGCCGCATATAAGGTTATCCTGGAAAACAGTTGATTCCTTCTGCTCAGGCAATGTTCCCCAACTCTGAGGACTGGTTTTTCCAGCAGGACAATGCGCCATGCCACACAGCTAGGTCAATCAATGTGTGGATGAAGGACCACCACATCAAATCTCTGTCATGGCCCGCCCAATCTCCAGACCTGAGGAAGATGGATAGTCACAAGCCATCAAACAAAGAAGAACTGCTTAAATTGTTGTACCAGGAGTGGTATAAAGGCACCCAAAAGTAGTGTGAAAGACTGGTGGAAAGCATGCCTAGACGCATGAAAGCTGTGATGAAAAATCATGATTATTCCACAAAATATTCATTTCTGAACTCTTCCTGAGTTAAAACAGTATTGTTGTTTCTAAATGATTATGAACGTGTTTTCTTAGCATTATTTGAGGTCTGCAAGCACTGCATTTTTTTATTATTTTCACCATTTCTCATTTTCTGAAATAAATACAAAATTTATTGCTTGGAAATTTGGAGACATGTTGTCAGTAGTTTATAGAATAAAAGAGCAATTTACATTTTACTCAAAAAATATACCTATAAAGAGAAAAATCTGAGAAATTGAAAATTTTGCAGTGGTCTCTTAATTTTTGCTAGAGCTGTATATACATGTATAAAATGTGAGTTTAAAGCAAACTTAACAGCAGGATTTTGCTCAGTAAACTACAGAAACTGACAGGTTGGCGCAGTTATACTGAATAAAATGATGCGTTGGTTGAGGAAATCCGCCTTGTGGTTGTTTAATCTGTATTTGCAGTTTTTGTATTTGATCCGTCAGTGACTTGCCTCCAATTTTACATACTGCATATAATAGTGTTGGCTTAGAATTTATTTTTTTTTAAATTCAGCAAATGGCGGCATCTATCGCATAATGCATATAATATTGTTGGCTTAGAAAATAAAAATTACTTCAGCAAAATGGTGGCGGCACCTGCGCAGTAGTATCTATTGCTTGCGATGGATGCTAATGCGCAAGCTCCGCCGCCGGCTTTATTTTTCTGCAGGCATTTTTTTCCTCCATCAAAATGGCGCCGGTGCATGCGCCGTAGCATTTCTCACTTCCTGATAGATGCTACTGCACAAGTGTTGCTGCCATTTTAATGCAACCCAAATTTTTTTTCATCCAACAAAATGGCGACGCCAGAGGCGCTTGCTCAGTAGCATCTATCGGCAAGCGATAAATGCTACTATATATGCGATGGCACCATTTCGCTGATGGAAAAAAAAATTGGCTGCAATAAAATGGCGCCTGCAAGCAATTTATGCTACTGCACATGCGCCACCGGCACCATTTTGCTGAAGTTACATTTTTATTTATAAGCCAACAATATTATATGTATCATGCAATAGATGCTACTATGCATGTGCCGCTGTCAGCGCCATTTTGCTGATTTTTTTTCTTAGCCAGCAATACCATGTATTATGTAAAATAGGGGGCCGGTCGCTGAAGGATCAGTGACCTGTCATAAGCCTATAAGCATGAATATGTAAACAGAGCACCACATAAAGACCCCCCCCACAGGCCTCACCAAATCATGAACTACAAATACAAATTCAACAACAATCATGAATTTCATCAACCAACGTATCATTTTAATCAGTATAACAGTGCCGACCTGACACTGTGTGTAGGTTACTGTGCACAATCCTGCTGACAGGTTCACTTTAAGCTACGTTTTTTGGAAGTAGGGTGGAGAGGTTGAATGCAAGAAAAGCCATCATCAGTATACCCTAATCACTTTTCTGATATTTGGGTCTGAAATGGCAGGAATGTGTTTAGAACAGTGGTGGGCAATTAATTTTCCAAGGGCCACATGAGGAACTAGGACAGTTGTAGAGGGCCAAACCAATCTGCTGAAGTTAATTCAGCTCATTATTTTATTGTTTTTGAAAATACAGTTTTAGTTAGATGTACAGTGGGTTCGGAAAGTATTCAGATCCCTTTAAATTTTCAACTCTTTGGTTCATTGCAACCATTTGGCAAATGCAAAAAAGTTCATTTTTCTCATTAATGTACACTCTGTGCCCCATCTTTACTGAAAAAAACAGAAATGTAGAAATTTTTGCAAATTTATTAAAAAATAAAAACTGAAATATCACATTGTCATAAGTTTTCAGACCTTTGTTCAGTTTGAGTAGAAGCACCTAAATGAAATAGTACAGCTATGAGTCTTCTTGGAAATGATGCAACAGGTTTTTCACACCTGGATTTGGGGATCCTCTGCCATTTTTCCTTGCAGATCCTCTCTAGTTCCATCAGGTTGGATGGTGAACGTTGGTGAACAGCCATTTTCAGGTCTCTACAGAGATGCTCAATTGGGTTTAGGTCAGGGCTCTGGCTGGGCCAGTCATGAATGGTCACAGAGTTGTTTTGAAGCCACTCCTTCGTTATTTTAGCTGTGTGCTTCGGTCATTGTCTTGTTGGAAGGTGAACCTTCGGCCAAGTCTGAGGTCCAGAGCACTCTGAAAGAGGTTTTCATCCAAGATATCTCTATACTTGGCTGCATTTATGTTTACTTCCGTTGCAACCAGTCGTCCTGTCCCTGCAGCTGAAAAACACCCACATAGTATGATGCTGCCACCACCATGTTTCACTGTTGGGATTGTATTGGGCAGGTGATGAGCAGTGCCTGGTTTTCTCCACACACACTGCTTAGAATTATCACCAAGAAGTTCTATCTTCATCTCATCAGACCAGAGAATCTCATTTCTCATAGTCTGGGAGTCCTTCATGTGTTTTTTTTTTTAGCAAACTCTATGCGGACTTTCACATGTCTTGCACTGAGGAGAGGCTTCTGTCTGGCCACTCTGCCATAAAGGCCCGACTGGTGGAGGGCTGCAGTTATAGTTGACTTTGCAGAACTTTCTCCCATCTCCCTACTGCATCTGTAGAGCTCAGCCACAGTGATCTTGGGGGTCTTCTTTACCTCTCTCACCAAGGCTCTTCTCCCATGATTGCTCAGATTGGCTGGACGGCCAGGTCTAGGAAGACTCCTGGTGGTCCCAAACTTTTTCCATTTAAGGATTATGGATGCCACTGTGCTCTTAGGAACCTTGAGTACTGCAGAAATTATTTTGTAACCTTGGCGAGAACTGTGCCTTGCCACAATTCTGTCTCTGAGTTCCTTGACCAATTCCTTTGTCCTCATGATTCTCATTTGGTCTGACATGCACTGTGAGCTGTGAGGTCTTATATAGACAGGTGTGTGCCTTTCCAAATCAAGTCCTATCAGTTTATTTAAACATAGCTGGACTCCAATGAAGGAGTAGAACCATCTCAAGGAGGCTCACAAGGAAATGGACAGCATGAGACTTAAATATGAGTGTCTGAGCAAAGGGTCTGAATACTTATGACCATGTGATATTTCAGTTTTTCTTTTTTAATAAATTATTAAATTTGCAAAAATTTCTACATTTTTGGTTTTTATCAGTCAAGATGGGGTGCAGAGTGTACATTAATGAGAAATAAATGAACTTTTTATGCATTTACCAAATGGCTGCAATGAAACAGAGTGAAAAATTTAAAGGAGTCTGAATACTTTCCGAACCCACTGTATTTACGGGTAAGAGTACAGGTTACAATAAGCTTTATAGTGAAATCTACTAGAAGCTAGTCAACATATGTTACCCCTACAGAAAAGCAAGCACATTTTCACTACTTTGTCTTTTTAACATAACATACTTTAACTAGTGATGTAATGATTGCATATTGCATACTTGCGTTCATGTGTCCCCGGCGCCGAGAATCCTCACAGTGCATAGTGCACGTGCTGTGAGGATTCAGAAGTCTGCAGTCACATAGAGTGTCTGTAGACTTGTAACCAAAAGGCCGGACAACTCCTTTCATGATGTTTTCCAGTTATAAGTTTCTAGCATTTAATATCCAGCGCTGGATTAAAATAATAAAATATGATGTTACTCACCCCAAATTTAGCTCTACCATTTCACCACTGCACTAATCTCTATTTACTGTCTGCGATAGTGACAGCCCAACTACAACTCACATCACTGCTGCTGCCAATCACAGAGCTCAGCAGCGCATGCTGTCTACATGGAGCGGAGTTGCTGAGCAGAGTGGCTAAGCTCACTGGCTGTGGAGGTGACGTCTGCTGCACTCGTCCCATAACCGCTGCAGTCAGTAACCAGAGACCATAGCAGAGGCAGAGAGGTAGCCATGGAATCGGGGAGGGTGCATAACATCCCATTTTATTATTGTGACCTACTACTGGCTATTAGAGGACAAAACTTCTAACTGGAAAATATCATGAATTAATAGCATATACTTCTACTTCCTTCACCAGCTCCATTCTTCCAAGCTGAGCCCCGTGTACCCATGTCATTGTCACATGAAGGCTGCAGTTATCCGCAGCCACAGGAGACACATAGTTGAGAGCAGCTTTATGACGCTGGTGTATTTATTTTTTTATTATTTGATGCAGCTGTTTACTGACATATAGACGGGTTTACCAGTATTGAGGTTATCCACAGTAAGTCCGATCGTTTTGGCTGCAGCCTTTACAATTTTGTCAGCAGACATCCACCCTGACAGAATATTGATCAGCTGCAGCCATGTCACATTACCCTCCGCCAACAGCAGTGCCGACATTGCTAGAAAGGTGTCACTGCTGGAGGGGAGGATTCATTATTTGCATTTTAACTAGGATACTCAAATGATTATGGGAACCTGTCATGCCAGATAATGTTCTTTACCTGCAGGTATGGGGTCAATCTGCAGGTAAATAGCTTTAGGCTATGTGCCCACGATGTGGACGTTGCAGTACTTTGGACGCTGCGTCCAAAGCGCTGCCGTCTATTGAATGCAGGTGAATCCGCATGTGATCACTGAACCGTGTGGATTCACTGCGTTCAATACATTGTATTGATGTAATTTCTGTTATGGAGGCTCGCGTCTCCGCAAGACAAATTGACATGCTGTGGTCCTGAACGATGCTCAACATGTCAGTGTCAGCGTGTGATCCACAGGTGTCTGTGGACACATTCTTGACATCCCATCCACTATGCTGTAACATCTGTACAAGTACGCAGCGTCAAACCTGCAGCTATTACTGGTTGTCTGCACATACCCTTAGAAAGCCATTCAGCTGCTGCACTGACAGCCCAGCAGCAGGGAAGAAATTAACTTTATTCCTACCGGAAGCATCTGACATTCAGTCACTGGTGAGCAGCAGATGGAAGCAGTACATCAAGGTGTGTACTGATGCACTGCAAAGCAAGCTGTCAAAGTCTCGGGACATGTTTCCAGCTGCCGCTCACTATGTACTGAGCGGTGACTGCAGCCGTGCCTCCGCCTTTGGCTGACAAAAGGGTTAAAGTTCATTTCTTCCATAGCTGAGCTTTCAATGCGACTGCACAGCTGTACAACACTATTATCCTGCAGATTAAACCTTTCTGCATGTTAATAGCGTTTACACATTATGACTGACATTACTATACATGTGTCTTATTTAAAGGGGTTGTCCAGGCTTGGGGCTCAAGTCTGCAGTTACTCTATATAAGGCCAGATTTGTAAATCCTCAGTGTGCAGTGTGTGCATTGTCAGGATTCTCTGTGAGCTGGCATACCTCCCACCACATTTTGGCTAGATGAGTCCGGTCTCACTCAATACACTTGCATTGGTTGAGGCTGCGCCCATCTAGTGGCAATGTAGCCGGGAGTACGCCAATCACACACCTGCGGTCACACAACTGCCTGCTCGCTCCTGGCGCTATTTGAGGATTCACATGTAGGATTCTGTGTCACACAGAGTGACTACAGACTTTAATCCCAACTCTGGACAACCCCTTTAATTTGGAATAAAATATATAGGCCTCATGCACATGTGGATCCGTGCACTCTACATGTCACATGTGTATGAAGCCCAATATCTTGCTCTATTCTTACCTGGGACATGCCTTTAATAATACTACAGATTTGTGCAGTGGGGGTGTACTGAGGCTGGTGCGCTCACTGTGACAAGTCAGGGCTCTGAGAGAGTCAAGGGCAGCGTTCTGTGGTCATCTGACCTGTGTCCCTACGTACCGCTACTCAGGTCTGATGCGCACAGCAATATTCAGGACCTTGAAAAGCTCCATTCTCAGCTCCCCCTCCTCTCCGTCCGGACAGGAACAGGCAAAGGGCCGGATGTGGCCCGCAGACCCCAGTTTGCCCAGCCCTGGCTTAGAATATACTGAATTGAATATCTATGCATGACAATGCATTATCACTTATCAAGTGGAAAACTGCTTCACCTTTGCCTAATCACTAGTGGTGGCATTATTTGGAAAACTGCATAAAGAGAATTTGTCAGCAGGTTTTTGCCCCCTAATCTGAGAGCAGCTTAATGTAGAGGCAGACTCTGATTTCAACGATGTGTGACTTACTAAGCTGCTTCTTGTAGTTTTAATAAAATCACAGTTTTATCAGCAGGAAATTTTCACAAGAGGACTAGTATACCTGCTGTCTCATAGTCCTTCATATTCATGAGCTCTGTGTAACCCTGCCTCCACCAGTGATTGACAACTTTCTGCCTGTGATCAGTGTACATAGAAAGCTGTCATTCAGTGGTTTTTGGCAGGGTTATGCAGCGCTCTGCATTCAGAGAACTGGTAGATCTGCAGCAGATAAAACAGTGATTTTATAAAAACTGAAGCAAGTAGCCTAGTAAGTGAAACATAACTGGAATCGGGTCTTTGTCCCTACATCATGTTGCTCTCAGATGGGGTAGGAAAAACCTGGTGACAGATTCCATTAAAGTTGATGTTTCTGGAAGATGTGCAAGCTACAACTGTATTGCAGGGCTGCAATGATGAGTGATACCTCTTGAAGGGAGCAATAAAGGTTCTCATTAATTTGTGTATAGATATAGATAATCACAACCCATTGAATCAAACACCTAAAATTACATTGAAAGTGGTCTTCTATGGGGGGATTGGGTGTCTTCACCATGAAGTTTGCTGGTATGCATAATTTATGTTCTGCGTGTCTTTAATTTTTGTTTTGGGAAAATTATTAATTTCTTCTTCTTTTTTCCTTTAGGCCCTTCAAAACACAGTGTTCTTCAGTGTTCCACAGCTAAAGATTTTCCAAGGATATGGATCAATAGGATAGGGCAAGGATGCTTACGAACAATAACCTCTAAAACACCTTCAGCCGATATCTCGAGCCAAGTAGAACTTCTCGGTAGGCCCTTCCCACAAGATGATTACACAAACGTCACAAGTAAAATCCTTTCCTTGGTTGGGAAGAACCTGCACAATCAGAAATACCATCCTCTATGGCTAATAAAAGAGAGGATCAAGGAGTTCTTTTATAGGGAATTTATAGGTCGCTTTGGAAACCCTCTTTTTTCAGTTTATGATGATCTTAGCCCGATTGTTACGACAGAACAGAATTTTGACAAATTACTCATTCCTTTAGATCATCCTACTAGAAGAAAAGGTGATAATTACTATTTAAACAAGACACACATGCTACGTGCTCACACTTCAGCCCATCAGTGGGATTTGATGCACTCAGGACTGGATGCTTTTCTGGTGGTGGGGGATGTCTACCGACGTGATGATATTGACAGGAGTCATTACCCAGTTTTTCATCAAATGGAAGGTGTCTGCCTTTTCTCAAACCATGAGGTAAAGTAGCAATGTATAGTAAATAATGTCCAAGAAAAGAGTCAAAGCACCGGCACCGTTATATCGCCAATATATTATCCGCAACAACACACTAGACGTGTTTTATGCCCTCTGAACGGGTGCTCTATCCCTGGAACAGTCAATATCAGAATCCATATACGAAAAAAATAAGAATGTCACTCAATGTTCGTAAAATCCACCTTTATTGCATATATAAAATCTTCAGCAGGGGAGCAATGTGCATGGTTAGAGGACGACGACCGTTTCGCGCGGCTGCTCTTCCACTGGTCCTACTGCGAGTAGGACCAGTGGAAGAGAGACACATAATGACCCTCATATATGATTCTCCTCAATGCCTCACAGTATCCATAAATTCAGCTGTGCATAGACTTTATAGTCACAAGGTTTTCACCCTCAGATTGCATCGCCCCAGAGTCTAATTGTAAAAAATACACTGCAAGATTAAAGTTCTTTAATTGAAAGAAAGACACAGATTCCTATATTTTAACCCCATTCCGACATTGGGCATAATAGTATGCCGATGTCGGACTCCCGCTGTTTGGTGCGAGCTCTGGCACTGGGCCCATACTTTCCGGGCACATGGCAGCTTATGTATATGTTAACTATTTAAATGCCGCTGTCAATCTCTGACAGCGGCAATTAACTCTGGCTTCCGGCAAGTGTGCCGGAAATCCCGCCCATCGGTGACCCCGTCACCGATGGGTTTGCATGACAACCAGAGGTCTCCAGAAGACCTCTTGGTTTCGTAGCCGGATTTCTATTAGCGCCGCCCGGTAATCGGTGCTCATAGCCAGTGATTATTTCTGCTACATACAGGCGATCTGATCATCGCCTGTATGTAGCAGAGTCGATTGGACAAGTGCAGCTTCTAGTCTCTAGTCTCCCATGGAGACTATTGAAGCATGCAAAAAGTAAAAAAAAATGTTTTTTAAATATATTAAAAACCATGTTCCTCATCTGACCGAATAGAAGATAATCCATATCTGTTCCAGAAAGAACTCCAGCTTTGCTACATCTGGGTGGTTTGTTGAGCGCGCTGACATGATGTGATTGCTCAGCCAAACATCCAGAAAACACTGACAGAGGAGCAGGAGTCCATAGCGGATGAACCCTGGTTACCTCACTGACTTCACCGCTTACCTCGTGAGATCTTTGTCACGATGGTAATGGTGACTTCAGTGAGGTGACCGGGGTTCATCAGCCATGAACTCAGGGGACCTTTCTCACGTCAGTCCTACATACTACAGGAGTGTAATCACGCTCCTGTCTTATTATGTTCTGGCTGGCTTGCTGAGCAGTTGCATCATGCCAGCGTTCAACAAACCACCCAGAAGTAGCAGAGCTGGAGTTCTTCATGGGACAGCATCACATAAGGATTCTCGGCAGACAGGTGAGGAATATGATGGTTTATTATTTTTTATTTTACAGTAATAAATGGGATAAAGAGGGACATGGAGTATTTTATTTAAAATAAAGGAGTCTGTGTCTTTCAATTAAAGGACTTTACTCTTGCTGTGTATTTTTTACAATATGACTATGGGGTTCATAATGGGGTGTCTTATTACTAACCTATGGGCTTGATGTCAGCTGACATTACAAATCTGACATCAACCCAACTATTAACCCAGTTGCCACTACACTAGGTGGGAAGAGCAAGGCTAAGTGCCAGAATTGGCGCATCTATGGATGTGCTATATCTGAGACGGCTGAGAGCTGGTGTTTTTAGTCTGGGAGGGGGGCGAAATCAGCGGGCACACTTGTTTTTTTTTTTATTGCCTTTATTCAGTGAATAACGACGATCACGTGATCGGGCACGAGGAAATCCGTCCCTGACCACGTTCTCCGGGGTAGCCGAGACCCTGGAGATTTTCCGACTCTGGGGGGGCGCTATAGCCTTATTCCAATCGCCGTTTTAAAACGGCGTTGAGGGAATAAGTACACTTAGCGGCCGCCGTTTCAATGAGTATCAGAGGTCGTTAAGGGGTTATGAGTGAAATAAAATGTTTTTGTTTAAATTTTGCTTCTCCTTGTGGAGATATTATCTGTGTACTTCTCTCTACATTATGCTGACCAATCATAAGCAGGTAGAAACGCTGAAAGGAAAGAACATGTCCTCTCCATAGCTTAGAGCAGGTTTCTCAGTGTGTCAGATGTAATGATGCAGCTCTGACCTCCTGGTCTGACCTCTTGCATGATTAGAATGCCCAGATAGCTATCATTTTTCAGATAAGGTTATATCAAGTTTCCCCCTCTCCTAGCACTGTCAGCTCTGCTGTACTGTCCCTCCCAATTTTGTCTGTAGAGTACACTTCACACAGCACTTGTCCAGAACAGGCAGATTACTCCTGTGTAAGACACAGTCCCACCACCCACTCTTGGAAAAACTCCACTTTTGCATAGTGTCCCCACCAATCACACATTAACCATTCCCATCAAACACCACATCACATACATAGCCATCAGCTTTTGTTTTGGCCACAAGATTTTTTTTAAACCTGGCACTACAACAAGGTAGGCTCTTTTGGCAGGGCCCTATTCTACTCTAACCTGTTAAAAATTTGTTAAAATATCTATTACTCTTTTTAGACATATTTTTATTTGTTTCTTTAAGGAAACATGTTGCATACATTTTTTTAAAATGATCAAGAATACCACGTTCAAGGGAACAAATACAGTCATACCATGATCTTTCTTTCTGGATTTGTTTTCTCATTTTGACTCTCACAGTTGTGGTCTACCTATGATGTCAATTACAGGTCTCTCAATTAAGTTCCCCACGCTAATCAGTTCATCTCCGGTCAGCCTCATTCATTCTGCGGGGATTTACAGCAGGGCGGTCGCATTAGCATCGGTCCCTGCTGTAAACCAGTTAACCCCTTCAGATGGATTGCAGCATGGGACCTGACTGAACGCTGGAGAGGTAAGGATATTGTTGCTTTTTTATTTTATTTTTATTACAGGAGAACAATGGATTCAGAAGGATTACCAGTGTAATAAAAATTGGTCAAAAACTGTGTCATTATTTCATTAAAATAATTTTTAATTAATGTATGTGTTTGTTTTTTTTACCATTTACTACAATAGGATTAAGACTAAGTGCACACGTTCAGGAATATTTTTCGCGGGAAAAAACGCGTCAAAAACGCATGTATAATAATAATAATCTTTATTTTTATATAGCGCTAACAGATTCCGCAGCGCTTTACAGTTTTGCACACATTATCGTCGCTGTCCCTGATGGGGCTCACAATCTAGATTCCCTATCAGTATGTTTTTTTTGGAGTGTGGGAGGAAACCGGAGTACCCGGAGGAAACCCACGCAAACACGGGGAGAACATACAAACTCCTTGTATTAAGCATCCTATCATTTAGAATGAATTCTGCAATTTTTGTGCACATGGTGCGTTTTTTTCCGCGAAAAAAACGCATCGCGGAAAATCTAGCACATGTCCATTAATTTTGTGGAATTCTAGCGTTTTTCCCGCTATATTAATGACCTAGAAAGTACATGAAAAAAATTGCGGTAAAACCGCGTCAAATCCGCGCAAAAAAAACGACCAACGCGCAAAATCCGCGCAAAAAAAACTGCTCGTTTTTGCCGCGAAAAAAGTCCGGTTTTGCTCAGGAATATTCTGCAAACATTCTGCAAACGTGTGCACTTAGCCTAATAATGGATAGTTGGCTAATTGACAACTGTCCATTATTAACCTGGATTAATGTCCTCTTTAAATAGCAAGGTGGCATTAACCCATAATTAACCCATGAGCCACCGCTAAAGGCAATGGAAATAGAGAGGCTAAGCTCCAGAAAAGGCGCATCCAATAAAAGATGTGCCTTTTCTGGGGTGGCTGGGCCAGATGTTAGTAGCCAGGGGGACCCAAAAACAATGGTCCCTCTCAAGGCTATTAATATCTGTCCTTAGTCACTGGCTTTCCCTGTCTGGCGGAGAAAATACTGCGGGAGCCCACACATTTTTTTTACAACAAATTTACACATTAAATTAACACCTACATTTCCGAAATTTTGCACACATACACTCATATAATTATTACCGTATATACTCGAGTATAAGCCGACCCGAGTATAAGACGACCCCCCTAACTTTTGCCACAAAAAACTGCGAAAACTTACTGACTCGAGTATAAGCCTAGGGTGGAAAATGAAATTATGCCCTATATGCTGCCCATGTATTATGCCCCCATAGATGCTCCATAGATTGTGCCCCCATAGATGCTCCATAGATTGTGCCCCCATAGATGCTCCATAGATTGTGCCCCCATATATGATCCATAGATTATGCCCCCATAGATGCTCCACAGATTGTGCCCCATATATGATCCATAGATTATGCCCCCATAGATGCTCCATAGATTGTGCCCCCATATATGATCCATAGATTATGCCCCCATAGATGCTCCACAGATTGTGCCCCCATATATGATCCATAGATTGTCTCCCCATAGATGCTCCATAGATTGTGCCCCCATAGATGCTCCATAGATAATGCCCCATAGATAATGCCCCCATAGATTATTCCCCCATAGATTGTGCCCCCATAGATTATGCCCCCATAGATTATGCCTCCATAGATTGTGCCCCCATAGATTATTCCCCCATAGATTATTATAGATGCTCCATAGTATAGGCCTCAATTGCTGCTGCAACCGAAAAAAAAAAAAGACATACTAACCTCTCGTTGCTGGGGGGCCAGGTGCCGGTGTCCTGAGCAGGCGGGGACACCGGCGCGCTATGGGGGACAGGTGCCGGTGTCACCTCTCGCTCAGGGCCCCGGCACCTGAGACATTTACCTGTCACCGCTGAGCGCCGATGTCTTCCGGGTCCTCCAGCAGTCAGTGATCAGGCAGAGGACGCTGTGCACAGTAACTACGTCATCGCGCCCTCTGCCTGAACATCGCAGCAAAAGGACCCGAGGACACAGCGGAACGGGACAGGTAAATATCGCTTATACTTACCCTTCTGCCGGCGCGTCTCTGCCCTGCTCTTCTCCCACGGTCCCGGCGCCTGTGTTCAGCGGTCACGTGTTACCGCTCATTAAAGTCATGAATATGTGCATATTCAATAGACTTTAATGAGCGGTACCACTGACGGCTGAATACTGGCGCCGGGACCGTGGGAGAAGAGCAGGGGCTGCAGAGACCGGGCCGGCGGAGGGGTAAGTATACAGGACAGCTGCGCTCCCCCTCCTCTGCCGACCCCCTGGTATATTATTGAGAAAGATTCTTGAAAACCCGGTCAGCAGGGCGCAAAAGACAGGAATCTTCTTAGTAAATGACAATCTTCATTTATTAAAAATTATTAAAAATTATGGTAAAACAATGAATCCACAACGCGTTTCAACGGAGTGAGTCCGTCTTCCTCAGGTGGCATATGATATGGATATGCCACCTGAGGAAGACGGACTCACTCCGTTGAAACGCGTTGTGGATTCATTGTTTTACCATTAAATTTTTAATAAATGAAGATTGTCATTTACTAAGAAGATTCCTGTCTTTTGCGCCCTGCTGACCGGGTTTTCAAGAATCTTTCTCAATAGTATCCCACTCGGGGTACCCGGCTGGAGCAGCATTAGATTTCTTAATTGCTTACAACACTTACATCTGGCTTGGCGCTCCTACAGACTGTCTATCCCACGTGTCTCGACCCCCTGGTATATGACTCGAATATAAGCCGAGAGGGGGACTTTCAGCCCTAAAAAATGGGCTGAAAATCTGGCTTATATTCGAGTATATACGGTAATCAAAACCATATATCAAACTAAATGAAATGGTTTACTGTATGTAAACCATGTGTCATTTCATGTCGGGTTTTGTAATAATTTTACAGAAGCCGGCAATTGAATTAGCGGCTATTATGCTATGTAGAAGTGCATGCTGCGATTTTCTCAGCCCGTATAAAACGGCCGAGAAAAAAATCGGCTGATGGGAGCTGCTGCATAGATTAACATTGGTCCGAGTGCAATGCGATTTTCTCTCACCTAGCACTCGTCCGTATTATACGGTAGTGTGACTCCGGCCTAAGAGTTCAACTAGCCCTTAGGAGTGCAGGATAGGACGTTATGGATGGATTGCATCCACTCTCCCTTCGCATCCCTCAGCAGTCTTATGCACAATATAATTATATGAGCAAGAGCCTCCAAAGCAAGTATACTCCACTCTATAGCCTTCCATATATCATGTCCATTTAGAGAACAAAACTGCAACCACATAAGGCAGCTCGGGAGTGTCCAAAAAATACTTCAAAGAGAATTTTTTTTTCAATACTATTACATTATATACATAATAATAGTACCCACCATAATTCCGTGGATATTTCCTTTTTCACATATCTGAAAAAATAAACAAAAACCATGAGTATATGTCATAAAATATATCATAAAACATTTCACAAAAACATTCCACAACCTCATATACAGAGAATTAGAGCATACAGCTTCCATATCAACCATATCAAGGAGGGATTTATATTATTGTATGTAATTTAAAAACAATATTAAGTCCTAAGTGGCTCTCTGCCACTATTCACACCAGGTAGGTTTTAACCTTAGAGAGTGTAGTGACTGTCTCAAATGGGTACACCTTGCCGTGGTGGGACAGCTTTATGCTTTTTTGATCAAAACAGTGTTTACTAAGTACCCTATGTTAATTATTTAATGCACTTGCTTTTTTACTTATTTATTTTCATTAGGGTATATACACACATTGCTTTTTCCCTTGTTTTTGCTTGCTTTTTTGGCCAGTGTGAACATGCTTCTACATCTTGCATGTCATTCAAGTCTACTTCAGTTCAGTTTTTTGTTTTTCTCAACCTCATATACAGAGAATTAGAGCATACGGCTTCCATATCAACCATATCAAGGAGGGATTTATATTATTGTATGTAATTTAAAATCAATATTAAGTCCTCCAGGCCTGAGAGACTTAAGCTCATAAATCCACCGGAGTTCTAACTTTTTGAGAGTCCAGTGCGGTTACCTCTTCTCCTATGTATGGGCACATGATCAATAATACGGAATCTCAACTCCTTTTCTGAATGACCCTTTTCGCAAAAGTGTTTCGGTACAGGTAGGTCCTTTCTTTTTTTCACGAATATCTTACCTATGTTGGTTAAGACGTGTTTTAAGATCACACGTCGTCTCACCAACATACCGTAATACGGTGGACAAAAAGAATTGAGGGAGATGAATTGAAATTGGATATGACCTTAAACGCAATGGAAACTAAATTTAGAGTGCTTGGTTATCCAAAAACGATTCTGGATAGACAAAGGGCTAAAGCTAACAATGTGGAGAAAAAGGATTTATTTGTACTAAAGGAAAGAAATAGTGCAAAAAGTGTTCTCTTTGTTAGTGAGTATTGTGAAGAGAGTGACGCTATTGCAAAAATCATCAGACGACATTGGCCAACCCTGAGTAGGGGACTTCCTGGGGTAAGTGAGTTCCAAAATTTCCCAATTATGGCGTACCGAAGAAGCAAATGTCTCGGTGATAAACTAGTGAAATCTGATATAGGCCTTCTTAGAAAGGTTACACAAACATTAATGACAGGGACACAAAGGAGAGGGTGTTTTCCGTGCCTCTCATGTGTCAACTGTTCAATGATGCTAAAAGGCCCTTCCTTCCACAATCCAGCAACGGAAAAGAAATTAAGATTGAACACTACTTGATGTGCTCATCTGAGTATGTGATTTGTATGTTACAATGTCCTTGTCCACAGTATTACCGTATGTTGGTGAGACGACGTGTGATCTTAAAACACGTCTCAACCAACATAGGTACGATATTCGTAAAAAAGAAAGAAAGGACCTACCTGTCACGGGTGTGTCGCTACGAAGATCGTCGCGATTGCACAGCCTGACTTCTCACAGCTGAGTTTCTGGTGCTGGGTGTTTTTCGGCAGTGAGGGAGTTAATTCTCCCTCTCTCTGTGCTAGACGAGGCCAGCCTCGCCCAGCTGCAATTAATGTTGCTGTAATGGGATTCCTTCAAATACCTGCCAGTCTGCTAGGGAAGTGTCGGTGAAAGCATTCCTGGTAGACAAAACAGAGCGGCTTGTGGTATTTTGGAGTTTGGAGTGAAGTGTACTTTGTGTGTGTTTTTTTTCCCTTCCTCGCTTTATCATTTATCTCCTTACCCGTTGGTGTTCCCTCTGTTGTTGTGATGTAGTTTTGTATGCAAGGTGGTTGTTGATTTTCCCCTTGTACTGTCTCGTTCGTCTAGTACTGTGTGTGGGCTTATATTATCCCGTTCCCTGTTGTTGTGATCGGGGTCCTTCTCAGGACTAGATCACTGAGGTTCAGGGATCCTCAGGAGGTAGGGATTACGCTGGCGGCCTGGACCTCTGTACCTTTAACAGTACCTCCAGGTAGAGGGATTAGTCAGGGCCCCAGCTTAGGGTCAGCTTAGGCCCTAACCTCCGGTACGCTGAGACAGCGTGACATTTTCACCGACCGACAAAAAAATTCTCTCCAGCTACCATGGATCCAGTAGCCAGTCTTGCTCGGCAGTTGCAGAGTTTGTCCATGGAGCTGGCGGACGTTAAGTCCAAGGTTTTGTACCCCCCGGAGCAAGCCGGACCAGAACCTAAAGTAGCTCTCCCTGACAGGTTCACTGGGGGGCGGGACAAGTTTTTTGTTTTTCGGGAGGCATGTAAATTGTACTTTCGGCTGCGGCCACAGTCATCGGGGAGTGATGAGCAAAGGGTGGGAATTGTCATCTCGCTCCTACAAGGGGACCCACAATCATAGGCGTTCTCCCTTCCTCGGGCTCCCCGGCTCTCCAGTCAGTGGATAGGTTTTTTGCAGCTCTGGGTCTTGTATATGATGACCCGGATCGGATCTCCCTTGCTGAATCTAAGTTACGTAGGATCCAGCAGGGAGATCGTCCGGCGGAGGAATTCTGTTCGGAGTTCCGTAGGTGGGCCACGGACACCCAGTGGAATGACCCGGCTCTTAGGAGCCAGTTTTGTCAAGGTTTATGTGACAAATTAAAGGATGTATTGGCACAGTATGACCCTCCCCGCGTCACTGGAAGCCGCTATGGCCCTTGCTATTCGTATTGACAGACGGCGTCGGGAGAGGTGCGGGGTAACTCCGCCCCCTGTGATGACTCCACCTTCCTCAAGGGTCCCTTATATGGAGGTTCCCCTGGTCAGTCCAGAGGAGCCTATGCAATTAGGAGGGACATCATTTCGGGGGAGGGGACCGGCGGGGCGCCACAAAACAGGAAGTTGTTCTGTGGGAAAAAGGGACATTTTATTGGGGGGTGTCCATCCCGTCCTTTGCAGAGTAAAGGGTCGTCGGAAAACTATTGATCCCAGGTTGTGTGGTGGACGGCAATCTGGGAGTAAGTATTTCGTCCCTAAGTTCGTCTCAGTTTCTCGTACCGGCGGAGGTGGTGGTGGGTACGAGAACTGAGAGGATATCTGTTCTTCTGGATAGTGGGGCCGGGGCTAATCTGGTGGACGCTCGGTTTGCCCGGGTTCAAGGTATGCAATTGAGTGTGTTGGCTAAACCCATCCCCATATTCTCGATCGACGCCAGACCTCTCGGTCAGGGAAGTTTTTTGCAAGCTGTGCATAACGTAAAACTTCAAGTGGGGGCGATACATAAAGAACTGTTGTCTTGTTACGTGTTGGAGGGTCTTCCCACTCCTATAGTGTTGGGCCTTCCTTGGTTAACTAAGCATAACCCAGTTATTGATTGGCAATCCAGAAAGATAAGCCAATGGAGTGAATTCTGTAATAAAAACTGCATGAATACGGTTATCGGTGCGGTCACTCCTAGGGTCTTACCTCCATTTCTGGCGGACTTTGAGGATGTATTCTCGGAGAAAGGGTGCCAGGAACTACCTCCTCATCGCGTGTATGACTGTTCTGTAAAACTGCTCCCTGAGGCCAAGTTACCAAAATCTAGGTTGTATAACCTATCTGGTCCTGAGAGGCAGGCCATGAAGGATTATATTGCTGAAAGTCTGGCAAAGGGGCATATTAGACCTTCATCTTCCCCGGTGGCGCGGGGTTCTTCTTTGTGAAGAAGAAAGATGGAGGCCTACGCCCTTGCCTGGATTTCCGTGAACTTAATCGGATTACGGTCCGAGATCCGTATCCGCTCCCACTTATTCCCGATCTCTTCAATCAGATCGTGGGCGCCAAATGATTCTCTAAGTTGGATCTCAGGGGGGCGTACAATCTGATTAGGATGAAGGAGGGGGATGAGTGGAAGACGGCGTTTAACACTCCAGAGGGGCATTATGAGAACCTTGTCATGCCATTCGGTCTGACTAATGCCCCGGCGGTGTTCCAACACTTTGTAAATGGCATTTTTCGCCACCTGGTGGGACAGTTTGTGGTCATATATCTGGATGATATCTTAATTTACTCGCCGGATCTTGTGTCTCATCAGGAGCATGTTAGGCAGGTGTTACAGATCTTGCGGGATAATAAACTGTACGCCAAATGGGAAAAGTGTGTATTCGCCGTACAGGAATCCAGTTTTTAGGCTTTCTGGTTTCAGCGTCTGGTTTTCGTATGGACCCTGGAAAGTACGGGCAGTTCTTGAGTGGGATCTGCCAGAGAATCTTAAGGCTCTACAACGTTTCCTGGGGTTTGCTAATTATTACCGGAAATTTATTCGTAATTTCTCGTCCATGGTTAAACCTCTCACAGACATGACAAAAAAGGGACGGATTTTTCTAGGTGGTCTGACAAGGCTTGTCAAGCATTCTCCTCCTTGAAAAAATGCTTTGCCTCGGCACCCATACTTATTCAACCTGATGCGTCACAGCCGTTCATTGTAGAGGTAGACGCTTCGAGGTAGGGGTGGGAGCAGTATTGTCACAAGGTTCGTCCCCTGGTAAGTGGCATCCGTGCGCATTTTTCTCTAAAAACTGTCGTCCGCTGAGAGGAATTACGATGTCGGCAATAGGGAACTCTTGGCCATTAAGTTTGCTTTTGAGGAGTGGCGCCATTTTTTGGAGGGGGCAGTCCATCCTGTCACTGTCATCACCGATCACAAGAACCTGCTATATCTGGAGTCTGCAAAACGTCTGAATCCCAGACAAGCTAGGTGGTCATTATTTTTTACCAGGTTTAATTTTGTCGTCACATATCGTCCTGGGTCAAAAAATGTAAAGGCGGATGCCTTATCTCGTAGTTTCCCTGGGGCCGGGAATACGGAGGACCCAGTTCCTATCCTTCAGGAGGGGGTGGTGGTGTCAGCAGTATGCTCTGAGCTTGAGGAGGAGGTATTGGAGGCTCAGGGGGACGCCCCTGTAGGACCTCCAGGGAGACTGTTTGTTCCTAATCAGTTGCGACAAAAGGTGATCGAGGCACACCATAATTCAGCTTTGGCAGGACACCCAGGGAGTAAGCAACTGAGGATCTCCTCTCGCGTCGGTTTTGGTGGCCTAACTTACATAGGGAGGTGGTAACTTTTGTCGCGTCCTGCGAGCTTTGTGCGCGCTCTAAGACCCCTCATACCCGTCCGTCTGGTGCCCTCTTACCTTTGAAGATCCCGGAGCGTCCGTGGACTCATCTGTCTATGGACTTCATTACGGACCTCCCGCCATCTTCGGGTAAAACAGTCATACTTGTTGTAGTGGACAGGTTCAGCAAGATGGCACATTTTATCGCTCTTCCCGCTCTTCCTAATGCTAAAACTCTTGCGCAGGTGTTCATTGGGGAGATTGTAAGGCTTCACGGGGTACCCTCCGATGTGGTGTCGGATCGGGGGTCTCAGTTTGTGTCCAAATTCTGGAAGGCATTTTGTACACGGCGGGGGATGCAGTTGTCATTTTCATCGGCTTTTCATCCACAGACCAATGGTCAGACAGAGCGTCTGAACCAGAGCTTGGAGACATATCTCCGGTGTTTTGTGTCAGAGAACCAGGAGGACTGGGCTTCTTTCTTGCCTCTGGCGGAGTTTGCTCTAAATAATAGGCGGAGCGAGTCCACTGGTAAGTCCCCGTTTTTTGGGGCATATGGTTTTCACCCCCAGTTTTGTACTTTCAATAGGGGGGGCTCTTCTGGGGTTCCTGAGGAGGAACGATTTTCGTCGTCACTTGCTTCAGTGTGGAGAGGAGTGCTTAATAATCTGAGCACTATGGGGAACCGATACAAACGTATGGCTGATAGGAGGAGAGTGTCTGGTCCGGACCTAAGTGTGAACGATCTGGTATGGTTGTCTACCAAGAATATAAAACTTAAGGTTCCCTCCTGGAAACTGGGTCCCAGGTTCATCGGGCCATACAAGATCAGTTCTATAATTAATCCGGTGGCATTCCGTCTTGACCTCCCTCCTACATTTAAAATTCACAATGTGTTCCACAGATCGTTGCTTAAGAGGTATGTGGTGCCGGTGATACCTTCACCTTTACCTCCTCCTCCTGTGGTGGTCAATGGTAACTTGGAGTTTCAGGTGTCGAGAATCATCGATTCACGTCTGAATCGCCGGTCCCTTCAGTACCTGGTTCATTGGAGGGGGTATGGTCCTGAGGAGAGGACGTGGGTTCCTGCGTCGGATATTAACGCAGACCGATTAATTCGGGCCTTCCACACTACTCACCCAGATAAACCCGGCCCTGAGGGTCCGGAGGCCCTCGTAGAAGGGGGGTACTGTCACGGGTGTGTCGCTACGAAGATCGTCGCGATTGCACAGCCTGACTTCTCACAGCTGAGTTTCTGGTGCTGGGTGTTTTCGGCAGTGAGGGATTAATTCTCCCTCTCTCTGTGCTAGACGAGGCCAGCCTCGCCAGCTGCAATTAATGTTGCTGTAATGGATTCCTTCAAATACCTGCCAGTCTGCTAGGGAAGTGTCGGTGAAAGCATTCCTGGCAGACAAAACAGAACGGCTTGTGGTTAGGGTTGAGCATTCCGATACTTCCGATACCTGAAATCCAATGTAAGTCTATGGGAACAAAATATCGGAAGTACTTCCGATACTTACTTCCGTATTTTGTTCCCATAGACTTACATTGGATTTCAGGTATCGGAAGTATCGGAATGCTCAACCCTACTTGTGGTATTTTGGAGTTTGGAGTGAAGTGTACTTTGTGTGTGTTTTTTTCCCTTCCTCGCTTTATCATTTATCTCCTTACCCGTTGGTGTTCCCTCTGTTGTTGTGATGTAGTTTTGTATGCAAGGTGGTTGTTGATTTTCCCCTTGTACTGTCTCGTTCGTCTAGTACTGTGTGTGGGCTTATATTATCCCGTTCCCCGTTGTTGTGATCGGGGTCCTTCTCAGGACTAGATCACTGAGGTTCAGGGATCCTCAGGAGGTAGGGATTATGCTGGCGGCCTGGACCTCTGTACCTTTAACAGTACCTCCAGGTAGAGGGATTAGTCAGGGCCCCAGCTTAGGGTCAGCTTAGGCCCCTAACCTCCGGTACGCAGAGACAGCGTGACACTACCTGTACATAAGCACTTTTGCGAAAAAGGTCATTCAGAAAAGGAGTTGAGATTCCGTATTATTGATCATGTGCCCATACATGGGAGAGGTGGTAACCGCACTGAGACTCTTAAAAAGTTAGAACTCCGGTGGATTTATGAGCTTAAGTCTCTCAGGCCTGGAGGACTTAATATTGTTTTTAAATTACATACAATAATATAAATCCCTTCTTGATATGGTTGATATGGAAGCCGTATGCTCTAATTCTCTGTATATGAGGTTGTGGAATGTTCTTTGTGAAATGTTTTATGATATATTTTATGACATATACTCAAATGTTTTAATTTTTTTCAGATATGTGAAAAAGGAAATATCCATGGAAGTATGGCGGGTACTATTATTATGTATATAATGTAATAATTTTGAAAAAAAAAATTTCTTTAGGAAGTATTTTTTCGGACATTTCTGGGCTGCCTTATGCGATTGCAGTTTTGTTCTCTAAAGGGCCATGATATATGGAAGGCTATGGAGTGGAGTATATTGTGCATAAGGCTGCTGGGAGTTGCGGCGGGAGTGTGGATGCAATCCATCCATAATGTCCTATTCTGCACTCCCAAGGGCTGGTTGCACTCTTAATTTGACCTACGGGGTCTAATTGATCTATATCGATATTTATTTTAAATGTTTAAGCCTCAGTATGCATGTGAGCCTGAATGTTGTGGGCAAGCTTGCCCTTTAGTAAAATGATAGCCACGGAAGAGGAACACTGTGCAAACTGTACAGGTTGGTTGGTTCCGAGGAGACGTCACAGACATGCTCAGTGCAGCAGCGAGTAAGCCGAATACAGCGTGGGTAACGGAGGTGTCTTTAATATAGATATATAGTAAGATTTTTTTCTGCAATGTGATTGTTTTTAGTACCCCCATATGAATATGGTATCCTTCTTTATATGAGCTCATTGGCACTTTATTACACTGTTGCACTTTAGTAACAGATGTATATCGACTGGGTGACTTGTACATATGTATCACTGAATTTGCTGGTATGAGCATCTGTTGTATTAATTAACACTGTTTTACATAATTGATGAATGGTATACTGTGGAAACACTATTTAAATGTTTATCATGTTTGTCCACAACTTGAGAAAGGCAGAGAAATCTGCCAAAAAGTTGCTGCTAATGATTCAGTGTGAGTGAGCTCTGCTGAACACAGCCCCGCCCACCCACACCGCCTGAAAGTCACATGATTGTGATGGCGCATCAGATTCTATAGCCAGGATCTCCGACGTGACATCACAGGAAATCAGAAGATTGTCAGACAGAAATAATGTGATCAGGCAGGTATGTCAGGTTACAAGAAGAATCTGGTAGTTAGTTTTAGGCTATGTGCACACGTTCGGGAACTGCCGCGGAAATTTCCACGGCAGTACCACACCTCCCTGCCGCGGGAAATACGCATTTTATAGGTATGCGTATTCCTGCCAGAAACTAGCATTTTGTAAGCGTAATTAGCTTGCAGAATGCTAGCTTTTTCCAAGCTATCTGTAGCATCACTTGGAAAACTGATTGACAGGTTGGTCACACGAGTCAAACAACGTGTTTAACAAGTGTGACCAACTTTTTACTATTGATGCCGCACCAATAGTAAAAATATCTTATGTTAAAAATAATAAAAAACAGAAAAAATCGTGATATTCTCACCTTCCGGCGGCCCCTGCAGCCTTCCTGTTCCTCGCGATGCTCTGGGCAACTCCCGTTCCCAGTGATGCTTAGCGACAATGACCCTAGATGACGTAGCATCACGCGAGACCGCTACGCCATCTGGGGTCATTGTCGCAAAGCATCACTGGGAACGGGATTGGCAGGGAGCGTCGCTGAGAGGCGGCAAAGCTGCGGGGACCGCCGGAAGGTGAGAATATCTCTATATTTTAGGTCAATTATTATTTTAACAAGGATATGGTACCCAGGGCCTGGAGGAGAGTCTCCTCTCCTCCAGACCCTGGGTACCATCCGCACATGAACCGCTTACTTTGCGCATGGTGGGCATAGCCACATGCGGGAAGTAAGCGGTTCAATGCATTTCTATGGCGGTGGGATCGCCGCGATTCTGGAAAAAGAATGAACACACAGCATGTTCACAAAAATTGCGGAATGCATTCTACCAATAGGATGCTTAATGCATGTGTTTTTTCAGCGGAAAACTGCCGCAGAAAAGCTAAAAAAAAGCCGCGAAAAATGCTCAACATGTGCACATAGCCTTAGTGTATATAGTACACCTTGTCTGTAAATAATCTCATGGTATCTAGGAGGTTTCTTGGGTTTAAATAGTGTAGATGAGAAAACCCCTTTTAAATGTCAAGGAGGTCAATAGTCTTCACTCCCTGAGCACTGTATTTTCTACACAATGTGAATGTACCTTTCTGAAATATCTCTAATAATGTGAATACTTAATATTCATTCTAGAACATTGTGTCGAGGTTCTCACGTTGTAATTAAATTTGCTAAGCGCAGCAGGGAAAAGGGGAATGAAGGAAAACCAAAATGTTCTGAGAGTTAATAACAATTGAACAGTCTTATTTTTCCTAATCTGATTGTGTCTGCTAAATCCGAGACAAGCCCAAGTAGGTAATGATTAGGATGCTTGACATGTAATGCATACACGCAGTGTTGCTTCATTCTCTTGCTTTTGGGCCTGTGTAAATAGATATTTTAAGATCAGATCACTACAAGTATAAGCAGTGACTGGCAAATCAGAACAGCTATGCATGGTTGTTGTCACATGCAGCTTCAGGACCCCTTCCCTCTACGAAAAGCCAGAAATGTGATTGCAAGAGGGTCCCATGTTAATCGCAACATAACGCAGAAATGATTTGTCTGCTCTTGGTGATGTTATAGCTTTTCATACTTTTTCCGTTCTCCAGGACAAGTTATACTGTACTGTTAACATATCTAGATGACTTTTTGATAAGTCTATGGCTTATGCATATAGAATTATATTATGGGCTAACCCCATCTGATAACATTATCGCATATCTTTAGGTTACGCTAAAACATTTAGAGTATTTCTAGTTCCTGGAGAACATAGAAGCATAAGCCCCTTTGTCTTTTTCTCCTACACATCAGTGCTCTCAGCCACCCACATTCACGTGGACCAACAAGGCTTACCTAGTGCTGTGGCCCCATCCTGCTGAGGATCGTGGGTGTAACATCTGTGCCAGTTCCTGTCCTCTCCTTTTCTGCTTCAGCTGCTGGTCAGTGCTACACCTTTGTTGTGGGTGCCATTTGACTGTTATTGTCTTATTTTATTCCTGGGACATTTGGTGCGGATAAATTAGGGAGCTATGGGGTTAATTGTTATTTGGTTTTGATGATCCTTTCTGAGAGCCCTGGGCGGGGCTGTCTGCTATTTAACCCCCTGAGCCACTGATTTCCATTGTCGGTCAATAAGTTCTGCTTGTAACCTGGACTATAGCACTAGCCGTTGTCCTTGTTCCTGCTGTGTCTCTTGATTCATCCCATTTTCTGACTTTGACTTTTATTTGGACCACCAAGTTGTGCTCTGATTTTATCCTTGATGTGACCTTCTGATATTGACCGAGTGTGATGACCTTTCTTGCCTCTGGTTCATTCCTCCGGCCTGCAGCCCTTCTGTGGAAACAATACAGTGAGCCCCATTGTGAGACCAGATCCTTTATAGGGTGAAGGCCAGGGTTCCTCTGGAATCTGCCATATGTATGTTAAAGGATATTAGAGTATATATTCCTTTTATTTCTTTGTTTCTAATCTATGCCAACGTGTTTTTTTAGTCTCTTCTAAAAGGAATGTAATGTTCTTTCCCACATGTGAATTTTAAGGATTAAAAATATTTCTTCACATAAATAATTGAAAAGCTTTATTTTAATTAAACCTTCTGTTCATATGCATACAAGTGAATCAAATTTGACTTTTGAAATTTGCAATTTCTCAGCTTCCTGCTAATAGCATCATATCAGTGGCACACAATACACTGTTTCTACCCACGCTACCCACCAACAAGATGACTATGCCAGCTAGAACAGGGCTTATCACCCCTTCTCACCGGACAGACCCCGGTGATACTTGGATCTCGCCATCTGTGGTACAACTCAGTGCTAAAATTACAATATTTCTCTTTCCCTTTCTTCCTATGTGTTTCCTACACTGTGAGAATCTAAATTTAGTAGAAAATAAGTTAGATATGTTGCTAAACCATACTTGCTGCAGCCATTGAAAAAACTGTGTAGCAGTCACCTCTACCAAGTCACGTCTATGAGCTGCACCTCACCAACAATATGGGGGCATCACAGTTTAAGCAATACTGATCTAGAACACCCATTTCCATCAGCCCTAATAGGGCACATGATAAAGTTGGGCCTCCCTCTATAAAACAAAGTGGGAAGTCACAATTATATAGTGGGTACATGGACAGCCATTTTTTATATGACCTTACATAAGATTACATTGTCTTTGTAGCAGTAAAATTAAGCAACTGAATGTAAGTTCTCTAGGGTTCCTTTTTATATTATCCCCCATGCCGCACATGGGCATTACAGTCCGAGTACTCATGTATGGTGGAGCAGGCTCAGCCACTGTATATGCTCCATAGAAGGCAGATACCAGCTGTAACTCATAGCTAGTATCTGCTAATAACAGCAGTGATCAGCATTAGTCGCGATCGACTATTTACATGCTGCTGTCAATCACTGACAGCAGCGTTTAAATAGCATGATCGCCTGTGCGTGCACTCGCTTTTACCCACTGACCCCGACCGATGGGATGCCATGGCAGCTGGGAGTCTGCTGAAGGCCTCCTTCACCAACATCTTGGTAGGACTGAAGCTCAGCTGTACGCTGAACTTCAAAGGAGACCACAATTGCTAAGTGATCATGCTATCTCAAATTAATCTAAATTTAAAGGAAAAAAGTTAAAAAACAAAATGTAAAAGTTGTAATTGACCCCCTTTTACCAGTTTTAAAATAAAAGAATAAAACATAATAATAATTACATATAATTGTTAGCAGGATGTCCATAAAATTCCAGCCTGCCAAAATATAAAATTATTTAAAACAAAATGCAAAAAAGCTCAAAAACTCAGAATGCCAGATTTAAGGTTTCTCAGTTACCCACACGGCATTAAAAAGTGATCAATATACAGTATGTACCCCAAAGTGGTATAAATGCCCAGCATGCGAAAACACAAGCCTGCTCATAACAGCCTGTTATTTTTCTACTTTTTTTAAAGTACATCGATTAACAAATCTTAGCTCATATATATGATCTATAGAGGCTTTGTATACTTTGAAAATCTCCACTATTGTTGAGGGCTCTCGAAGGGCTTGTACACTGATCTAAAAGTCAATCTTGATAGGAATAGGGTAGTGGGAAAAAAATATTCACCTCCTGGAAAAGTGCGCCATTCCTTTACACTCCACACTGTGTTCCTCACCCGCTCCCTGCCCTCAGCATCTGGCCGTGGGCTTCTTTTGACTGCTGCAGCCAATCAGAAGACGCTGATCAGTGGCAGCCTTCACATTCTGGCCACAGGATAGGAGATAACTTATGATCGCTGGAGGTCCGACCGCCATTCTCACCATCCGGGAATTGGATCTCTGAGCCCCAGCTGAATGGAGTGATGGTCGAACATGCGCACTACAGCTTTATTTATTCGTATTTGGAGTTCCTGAAATTGCTGAGTACTGCACCATCTCATATTTGGTTCTCATTAAAGTAAATGGAGTGGCAATGTTCATGATCTCAGGAGAGGCACGGTGGGCGGACCCCCATCAATCGGGACATTATCCCCTATATTGTGCATTTGTGAATACAACTTAAAGTGAATCATATAGCAGTTTCATATGTATAAAAAAAACAAGTAACCTTACTCTACTTTTAATTTATTCGACAGCCTCTCCACTGTTGCCAGTCACTCACTGGTCTCTGAAGACATGAATTGATGGCGTGTTTTACCAGCATGTGACCTCTTTCACCATGCAATAATACTTACGTTATCTGTTATATTGTGATCCTTTTCTTTTTTGTCTGGCTACCAGCCAAAACCTCAAATGTATATTTGGCCAACAGGGGGCTGTGTTTGGACAAAAATGAATTTTGTTTATTTTTGCATGTTGCAGTTTAACTAATAAAACCCATGAATAAAGCATTATTACAGCACAATAATTTCTCTTTTTTTCATTCTTATAGCTTTTTGCAAAAGTTGAAAATAATGATGCGTTCCAATTGTTTGAGAATGGTTTTCGCACTTCCAGCAAACAAGACAGCCATACGCTCGAAGCCATGAAACTTGTGGAGTATCACCTAAAGCAAACACTTACCAAACTAATCGCTCATCTGTTTGGTGAAGGTATGTGCAAATCATTTCTATTAGATAAGAAGGATGTGTTTTATAATTAAGTATTTTTAAACATTCATGAGCCACCCGCTTAGGAATAATGGCACCCACTGCTGCTGTATACAGAATGCTACATATTCATTCAGATCTCTTGGACTGTAAAATAAAGAATCGTTTCTTCATATGTGTTGGGTTATTAGTAGCTGCTTTTAACTCTGGGGCTGATTCCGCAAACATTTTACTGCAGAACATTAGTGTAAAATCTTTGATAACTCCCAACATTGTTGCATAATGGGAAGTAGCGCAAACATTTTAGCACTTTTGGCATTTTCACGCCAGTATGAATCCACTCCGCCAAAATGAATGAAACTGTGATGGTGGCATTGAAATGACGTTCATAAAATTTATAAAAAATTCTGGCATTTTGCACGCCAGAAATGGAACTTCAGTCACTGACTGGAGTAGTATTTCTGGTGCGGTGCAAAAGCGCAAGCCACTCAGAAGAGGTGACAAATTCATTAACTGCTGTGCGCCTCTTAATGAATTCAGTGCCATGTACTCCAGCAGCACTGGTGTAGCGTGAGCGAGCGCTGTGTTAAGGGTATGCCACACTAAACGAGATCGCTAACGAGATCGCTAAAACGTCACTATTTAGCAATCTCGTTAGCGACCTCGTTGTGTGTGGCATGTGGCAACGATGTGGCCCCTGCTGTGATGTCGCTGATCATTCACTAGCGTTCTGGACCGTTTTTTGATCGCTGGCATCCCGCTGGTGAGCCTATATCGCTGTGTTTTTCACCTTTTGCGAACGACGAGCGACCTCGTTTGTGACGCATATGACAGCGGCGCAGGTGGGACTAGGGGTTTTAGCGTCACGCAGTGGATCGCAATATCTGGAAGTTCTCTTTTCCGTCACAGAGAGGATCGCAGAAGTTGCAAAGCAGGCTAGCAGGACGCAGAGAGCAGGAGCGATGCTGGAAATTCCTATGAATCAGAAGCGTTCAGTACATGCTAATGACATCCTAACAACCGCCAAAGTCGTTAAAGAGATCGCTGACCACTGATGAGTCGTTTATGAGATCTCCTGTTTGGCAGCTACTAGCGACCTAAAAGAGATCACACCAACGATCTCGTTAGCTTGCGTCGTTATCGTGATCGCTAACGAGATCGCTAAGTGTGGCAGTACCTTTAGTCTTGATGAATCGGCCCCTTTGTATTATTTATGGAAATCTAATCTGTAGGTTTCTCACTGGTTAGTACAAATTAGGGTGACTGATGCAAGGCGTCCCATTCACTGTTTATGCAGGAATACCAGCTTATTTGTATGTGCTTTTTTATTTTATGTTTTTCTATTGAAAGTTTGTTATATGTTGTTAAATGCACCCAACATAAACAGTATTGTAACACTTTTGCTGGTGTTCCTGCATGTTCCCCTTCCCTCCTCCCAGCAGGGACGCCGACATACTTGACCACCTCAGCTGCGTGACAGTGTCCTCGTTCCCTGCCTTGGTCCCACTGGGCCTGCACAGGTCTTCCAGCGATGCGCCCTTTGGAAATGCCCCCAGCCATTAGCTGGGAAGTGTCAAGTATATAAGGCACGCTCCCCAGTAGGGAAGTGCCTGAGCAACTGAGCGATGTTTTACATTTAGTAGTGTTGTGCAACTAGTGAGTGGCCATGTCCCTGAATACTGTGTTTTATGAGTGTAAACCTTTTCCTGTTGTGTATTCCTGAACCCTGAAGCCGCCCCTGTGGTACCTGAGCCCTGATACCGCACCTGCGGTACCTGAGCCTAAAGCCACACCAGCGATACCTGAGCCTGAAACCGCATAGGTGGTACCTGAGCTTTTAAGCCTCATCAGCGATACCTGAACCTGAAGCCATTCCCATGTTACACAAACCTATAAGCGTTCCGGTGGTACTAGAACCAGCACCAATGTCTGTCCTGATTAACGTTCCAGGATCCATACTGTCGGAGCCTGTTCCAGTATCCAAATCCAGTTCTGCCTGTGAGTCAGAGTCTGTGTCTGTCCTGCCTGGTGACCCAGAACCCATGTACTCTGAACAATGTCCGAATTTTGTCCTGTGAGAGACTCTGAGCCCTTGTCCGTGTCTGCTATCCTGACCCCTGGGGTCAGCAACTTCTGTACCGAGGACTGCCTAGGGGTGGCACTTCCTGGTACATCATGAGCTCTAGTGGAAGACAGGTAACCCCTTAGCTATGCCCCTCCTAGGTAAGCCCGATTAATGGCACAGTGGGCCCATGAACCAAGTGTGTGACAGTTTGCTCAAGCCATTGACCCCGCTGATCTCAAGATCCCTTTCTTTCCGGAGCTGTACCAAGAGTTGATCCATCAGCGAGATCAGCAGGAAAAAATGTTGTCTTATTTGAATGACTGATTGGATTCCCTGACCACAGCTTCTTCTTCCTCTCCAGCCCAAGTTGCAGCCACTTTGTCAGAGAGTAGTCAGTGTGCAACTTATCTGGTTGGAACTAATCTTCGTCTGTCTGCTCCGCCATGTTATGATGGAGATCCGAATCAGTGCACACTGCACTATGAAATGTTGGCCCATCAGTTTTCCTCTGATTGAGCTACATTGCGATTCCTGATGTACCACCTAGCAGGAGAGGCCCTAGCATTGCTTAAGCCCCTGTGGGAAAGATTCTTCTATTGCATCTTCCTTTCTCAGACTGCGCTAGGGTGGTCTGTCTGTAAGCCAGTATGTTGTTCAATTCCGTACCCTGTTTTTCAAATGAAGTTGGGATTGCGTGGCTCTGGAAGTCGCCTACTGGGAGGGATTGTCCAGAAGGATTAAAGACAAACTGGTCGAGCCATCCCTGGTACCCTAGACGACCTGGTTTCCCTAGCAATATGCATAGACCTCAGGTTCAAGGAACGGTCCAGAGAGGTGACACGTGAGAGGAAATCATCGCTTCTTGCTCCGTCCTTCCAGAGACCGCTCGTTCCCTAGCCTTTTGAGACAGTGGTGTACTCTGAACCTATGCAAGCCAACCATGTGGACCTGGCTGAGCAGCAGCAGGAGCACCATTGTGTTAAGGGATTGAGCTAATACTGCGGTAGCACAGAACATCACATCTGTTCTTGTCCTGAGAAGCCGGAAAAACTCCAAAGCCTTGGGTCTGTAGGAGAAGTGACCCTGGGCGGGAGTAGTTCCTCTCCACCATTGACTCTAATTGTATCTGTATAATGTGGAGGCACCCGGTTTGTTGAGACGGCATACCTAGACTCCAGTTCGGTGGGAAATTTCTTGCAGCAAGCCGTGATAGATAGATATCAGATTCCCATCTGACACCTCCGGAGTCCCTTGATGCTGTCCTCCATCAAGGGAAAGTCCCTATCCGAAGTTATTCAAGTTATTACAAAACAGGTAAAGCTTCAGGTAGGAATGCTGCATATGGAGAAGATCGTCTTTTAAGTGCTGCCTGGTCAGTTGCGCCTACTTCTTCTGGGTCTTCCGTAGTTTCATACTCATGCTCTCCTTTTCAGTGTCTACATCGTTGCTAACAATCTGAATGACCTGTCAGTATGTTTTTGGAGTGTGGTTATAAACCAGAGTACATAGAGGAAATCCACACAAACACAGTCAGAACATACAAACTCCCTGCAGATGTTGTCCTTCGTGAGCTACCGTACTAACCAGTGAGCCATTGTGCTGCCACACTAAGATTGGAATAAGCATTCCAAGGTTCTTACCATGTAAAATGACTCATCAGAATTGAAACATAGGTCTGTCTGGAAGATGAAAACCGGCTCAGTCAGTAAGGGCTTCCCTGGTTGTAAAACTATAGGCTAGTCTCCAAAACCCTTTCTCTACTGTGAAAGCAGATGTACTGAGACCTGCTTGCTCGCATTTCTGAGTAATCTTTGCACTGGTATTGAACCGATCATGTAGCCTAATCCACTTTAGAAGATGGTCTGGCACTTTCTGGACTTTCTTGCGTGTCCTCAAGCCTTGTTTACAACAATAACCCCCTCTCTTTGAAGCTCTTAATGATCCAGTGAATAGTTAATTTATGGGAAATCTTCAGCAACTTTCTTGCCTGTAAAGCTCTTTTGAAGGAAATCTATGATCGCTGTATGTGTTTCTTTGGGGGTAACCATGGGAAGGTAAGAAGACAATGATTTCAAGCATCGGCTTCTTTTAAAGCAAGCAGTCTGTTCTTCTAATTCAATCAGTGTGACAGAGTGATATCAGCTGCCTTGTCCTTATTAACACTTTCTCCTGAGCTAACAAGAAGATCACTAAAATGATGTAAGCAGGTCATTTTGTGTTGTGGAAATTGAGTTTTTGGGGCTAAAGGCAATCTTTCAATAAGTTTTTGTTATACCCATCAGAAAGCAGCATGATGTAGGGACAAAGACTCTAATTTCAACAGTGTATCACTTACCGGGCTTCATGCTGTCACTTTCATACAATCTGCTGTGCTGCATAGCTCCGGTTCCCTGAATGCTGAGCTGTGTATAACTCCATCCACACAAATGATTGAAAGCTTTCTGTGAACACTGTCCATAAGCTGCCAATCTTTTTTGGGATGGGGCAAGGTTATACAAACCTCATGAATATTGAGGACTACAGTGCCTTGCGAAAGTATTCGGCCCCCTGGAACTTTTCAACCTTTTCCCACATATCCTGCTTCAAACATAAAGATACCAAATGTAAATTTTTGGTGAAGAATCAACAACAAGTGGGACACAATTGTGAAGTTGAATGAAATTTATTGGTTATTTTAAATTTTTGTGGAAATGCAAAAACTGAAAAGTGGGGCGTGCAATATTATTCGGCCCCTTTAACGTAATACTTTGTTGCGCCACCTTTTGCTGCAATTACAGCTGCAAGTTGCTTGGAGTATGCCTCTATCAGTTTTGTACATTGAGAGACTGAAATTCTTGCCCATTCTTCCTTGGCAAACAGCTCGAGCTCAATGAGGCTGGATGGAGATCGTTTGTGAACAGTAGATTCTCGATTGGATTCAGGTCTGGACTTTGACTTGGCCATTCTAACACCTGAATACGTTTATTTGTGAACCATTCCATTGTAGATTTTGCTTTATGTTTGGGATCATTGTCTTGTTGGAAGACAAATCTTTGTCCCAGTCTCAGGTCTTTTGCAGACTTAAACAGGTTTTCTTCAAGAATGGTCCTGTATTTGGCTTCATCCATCTTCCCATCAATTTTAACCATCTTCCCTGCCCCTGCTGAAGAAAAGCAGGCCCAAACCATGATGCTGCCACCACCATGTTTGACAGTGGGGATGGTGTGTTCAGGGTGATGAGCTGGGTTGCCTTTACGCCAAACATATCGTTTGGCATTGTTGCCAAAAAGTTCGATTTTGGTTTCATCTGACCAGTGCACCTTCTTCCATATGTTTGGTGTGTCTCCCAGGTGGCTTGTTGCAAACTTTAAACAACACTTTTTATGGATATCTTTGAGAAATGGCTTTCTTCTTGCCACTCTTCCATAAAGGCCAAATTTGTGCAGTGTTCGACTGATTGTTGTCCTATGGACAGACTGTCCCACCTCAGCTGTAGATCTCTGCAGTTCATCCAGAGTGATCATGGGCCTCTTGGCTTCATCTCTGATCAGTTTTCTCCTTGTTTGAGATGAAAGTTTAGAGGGACGGCCGGGTCTTTTGTAGTGTTATGATACTCCTTCCATTTCAATATGATCACTTGCACAGTGCTCCTTGGGATGTCTAAAGTTTTGGAAATCATTTTGTATCCAAATCCGGCTTTAAACTTCTTCACAACAGTATCACGGACCTACCTGTTGTGTTCCTTAGTCTTCATGATGCTCTCTGTACTTCAAGCAGAACCCTGAGACTATCACAGAGCAGGTACATTTATACAGAGCCTTGATTACACACAGGTGGATTCTATTTATCATCATTAGTCATTTAGGACAACATTGGTTCATTCAGAAATCCACTATGAACTTCTGGAGTGAGTTTGCTGCATTGAAAGTAAAGGGGCCGAATAATATTGCACACCCCACTTTTCAGTTTTTGTATTTCCACAAAAATTTAAAATAGCCAATAAATTTCGTTCAACTTCACAATTGTGTCCCACTTGTTGTTGATTCTTCACCAAAAATTTACATTTGGTATTTTTATGTTTGAAGCATGATATGTGGGAAAAAGTTGAAACGTTCCAGGGGGCTGAATACTTTCGCAAGGCACTGTTTATGGCAGGAGGTGTACTAGTCCTCTAGTGATTAATCTCCTTCTGATAAAACAGGGATTTTATAAAACCACATCAGCCAGCCCAGTAAGACAGACATTATTGGAATCAGTTCAAAATGTAAACTATGTCAAAGATGTATACAGGTAATAAGCACAAAATTAATCAGTTCTGTTGATATGCCAAATATTATTGCATCTACCGTATTTTTCGGACTATAAAACACACTTTTTTCCCCCAGATTTGGGGATCAAATGTGGGGTGCATCTTATTGTCCGAATGTAGCTTACCTGGGGGTTGCGGCGGTGGTGGAGCAGGATCACAGGAGGCAGGGTCCCTTCTTCAAGAGGCCGGCAGTAGAAGTGGTTCAATGCTGCAGGCCCTGTGTCGGCGGTGAGGCAGAGCTGAGTGCATTGATTTCCTGACTTTCTTTTTCCTGAAGTCATGGGCCGCCAGAGGCAGCACATGCACAGACTTGGATCTTGGCCCATCCGAGAGCTCAATCTGCGCAAGGCATCAGAAAGATGGCCACCGGGAAAGACATGGACTCCGTTCTATCTCACCGCCAACACCAGACCGATAGCATCGCACTGCTGGGGCACCCATTTCTGCCACCCAGAGCCCGCTGCATTGCTTCACTTTTCCGAGGAAGGGGCCATGCCTCCTGTGACCCCGCTCAACTACCATTTCCCCCAAGTAAGATACCTTAAATTTGGACTATAAGATGGACACCTGTTTTATAAAATATCTTTTTTTTCTATTATCCTCCCCAGAATTTGGGGTGTGTCTTATAGTCCGAAAAATACTATAATAATCACTTTATATCAAAACTGCCTCACCAGTTTTGTTCCATTAAAAAAAACACAGTGGTGGGGCACCTCACCAACAAACCAAGAAGCAATGTTTTCAATAATTGTTCTGTTGTGTAGTCCATTATGTTTGCCTGTTGGTAGGATGTATAGCTGTATTTGCTGAATGCCAGACCTAATCAAACCTATGTTATCTAGAGTTCCATTATTTCACTTTTTTTTTGTTTTTAGATGTGTGAGACTAATCAAGTAGACCTGCATTCCCAGAACGTTAGTTGATTGAGGATCATCTGACCAGGACTATCCATCAGCGTCTTCCAATTGAAAAACACTGCACTTTGAATATTTGGTTTCTTAATTTCTGATGGACTGATCTGGTCACATGCTCACCATTTAACTATTTTTTGGGCAGAAGTTCTGTGAAGTCTGTGATGAGGATGCACAAACAAGTGCAGGAGAAGAACCTGTAACATTTGTTTTCTACTAATCTATCGATCCATCCATGTTGCCTTCAGTATGTTTTCTACCTACTTTGTAAACGCACTGTGACTTTTTAGACCCGATGTTGAGAAATGAGCCATGAGAATAACAGATGCCTGCAGTCTTGCTTTGGTTTCTGTCAATAGCACATTCCGCCATATGAAATACATATTCTCAGTAGTTACCAGTGACTCCCGTTTCTGAGCTCCCTGCTATCTTCATGATCTTTCTGTTTTACCCTCTTTGTCCAGTAACGGGTAAGAACATGACTTATGATTGATTTCGCACTTACAAAGTTTGTGTGTGGCGTACATTTCTTTGCTGATTATTGGCGATGTGAACACTTTTTCATGTAAATGTAGAATTTACAAATCTGTATGATCTGAGTAAAGGGTAAGACTTGTTCTTTTTCTATTTATTACAGGCCTGGAAATTAGATGGGTAGACAGTCACTTTCCCTTCACTCACCCATCTTTCGAAATGGAGATCAAATTTCAAGGAGAATGGATGGAAGTATTAGGATGTGGTGTCATGGAGCAGAAGTTAGTAAATTCAGGTAAGGACATCTCTGCCCGCTACCTGATCCTACCAAATTGATCTAGTACTGACAGCAAAAGCTTTGTAAAATCTCAGATTGGCATTACAGAACACCACATAATCTGCTCCACAGGTCAGTTTTGTTGCAGTTAAGTTTAGCTGCATGAGAATGATATTTATTCAGTAGTATCCACTTTCCTGCTACTGTTTTCCACTGCAGATTTTCTGTCCAGAAATAAATCTTCAACTATTCTGGTATTTGCGAAAGTACTCTTAAAATACATTTTGGTCTTAGGCATAAAGGCACCCCACTGGGTATGAAGGGTTAAATACTGACGCATAGTATGCCATAATCACTTTGTTAAATATAGTCTCCTAATTGGTTACTTTTTCTCAGTCTTCTAGTTTTCTTTTTGTGAAATGCTTATCTTGCTGGTCTTGGAAACCAGCATCAGAGTTTTTAGATTATCGAATGATGTATTTGGCAGACATTTTCAGACATTGGCTACAGCAGATATAAGGGAAACATTTTATTAGATTACAGGGATTGTGGATATTTTATCTCAGAAAATTCATTTGCCGACTGCCAGACAAGAAAGATATTGTGTCTTTCTTTTTTTTCTGGACCCCAGGCAGCATGTAATAGAGGAAGGACAGCTATACCGCACAAGATGCAGAAGAACATTTTGTCAGGCATGGACTATCCCTGTTTTATTCTGTGTTTTTATTTTTGATAAGGCAAGGATATTCGACATCTCGTCATAGTAACTAGATCCATCCTATGTAAGGAATAGATCTAGAAAATTATTCTCCTGAGCTCAGCACTTCTTTTTTTTATTTCCAAAGACATACAGTGGGGGAAAAAAGTATTTAGTCAGCCACCAGTTGTGCAAGTTCTCCCACTTAAAAAGGTGAGAGAGGCCTGTAATTGACATCATAGGTAAACCACAACTATGAGAGTCAAAATGAGAAAACAAATCCAGAAAATCACCTTGTCTGATTTGGCAAGATTTATTTTGCAAATTATGGTGGAAAATAAGTATTTGGTCACCTAAAAGCATGCAAAATTTCTGGCTCTCACAGACCTGTAACTTCTTCTTTAAGAGGCTCCTCTGTCCTCCACTCATTACCTGTAGTAATGGCACCTGTCTGAACTTGTTATCAGTATAAAAGACACCTGTCCACAACCTCAAACAGTCACACTCCAAACTCCACTATGGTGAAGACCAAAGAGCTGTCGAAGAATACCATAAACAAAATTGTAGCCCTGAACCAGGCTGGGAAGACTGAATCTGCAATAGGCAAGCAGCTTGGTGTGACAAAATCAACTGTGGGAGCAATAATAAGAAAATGGAAGACATACAAGACCACTTGATAATCTCCCTCGATCTGAGGCTCCACACAAGATCTCACACCGTGGGGTCAAAATGATCACAAGAATGTTGAGCAAAAATCCCAGAACCACACAGGGGGGGACCTAGTGAATGACCTGCTTAGAGCTGAGACCACCGAAACAAAGGCTACCATCAGTAACACACTACGCCTCCAGGGACTCATCCTGCAGTGCCAGACGTGTCCCCCTGCTTAAGCCAGTACATGTCTGGGCCCTTCTGAAGTTTGCTAGAGAGCATTTGATTATCCAGAAGAGTATTGGGAGAATGTCACATGGTCTGATGAAACCAAAGTAGAACTGTCTGGTAGAAACAAAACTCGTCATGTTTGGACGATGCAGAATGCTGAATTGCTTCCAAGGAACACCACACCTACTGTGAAACATGGGGGGGCAACATAATGCTTTGGGACTGTTTCTCTGCAAAGGGACCAGGACGCCTGATCCGTGTACATGAAAGAATGAATGTGGCCATGTATTGTGAGATTTTGCGTGCAAACCTCTTTCCATCAGCAAGGACATTGAAGATGAAACGTGGATGGGTCTTTCAGCATGAATAATGATCTCAAGCACACCGTCAGGGCAACGAAGGAGTGGCTTCGTAAGATGCATATGATGGTCCTGGAGTGGCCTAGCTAGTCTCCAGATCTCAACCCCATTGAAAACCTTTGGAGGGATTTGAAAGTCCGTATTGCCCAGCAACAGGCCCAAAACATCACTGCTCTAGAGGAGATCTGCATGGAGGAATGGGCCAACATACCACCAACAGTGTGTGCCAACCTTGTGAAGACTTACAGAAAACATTTGACCTCTGTCATTCCCAACAAAGTATATATAACAAAATATTGAGATTAACTTTTGTTAATGACCAAATACTTATTTTACACCATAATTTTCAAAATAAATCTTGCCAAATCAGACAAGGTGATTTTCCGGATTGGTTTTCTCATTTTGACTCTCATAGTTGCGGTCTACCTATGATGTCAATTACAGGCCTCTCTCATCTTTTTAAGTGGGAGAACTTGCACAATTGGTGGCTGAATAAATACTTTTTTTGCCCACTGTATTTTCTTAGGTTTCATAGAAGGGAGAAATTAGGCTGGATTTACACCAAGTTTTTTGCAGTTTTTTTCCATGGCACTATTCACAGTTTTTGAGTCCTACAACACTGGAAGCAGAGAGGTTGAGCCAACATCTCCTCTTCAATTCTCATGAGATGTTTGGGAAGCCTTTAGAAAATTAGTGACCTCCTGGAAGAATTGGCGCATCTGTCAGGTGCTGCTCAACCATAAACTAACGCTTCCAAATGGTTTTTGTGTGTGACACCGGGATGCTTGATCATGAGACCTGTAGTCCCTTTCTACGTTTAGAGGACAAAAAACAATGTGTGGTCTTTATAAAAAAAAAAAAAAAGAGGTTAGGGTTATGGGTAAAAATCTTGTTGACCGACCACACAGCAACTTGCAGTAAAAGTTAGCAGATTTGTGTTAGCTTAAAATCTGCAGAAATTATTGAAAATTTTGCCATACAGCACACAGTGGTTTCATTTTTGGTATCTTCATGACCTAGTTGCTACATTTATAGCAATATAACAAATAATGAAGAGACTATAATGCTTGTCCAAACAACATTGTCACAACAGAAGATAGACCGTCGGCTTCACTGAACGTAAAGCTCATGTATGTACAGTACCCATTTCTTCTGTATTCTGTTGAAAGGGAGGGTGGTATAAAAATCTGCATTTTTTTCATGACATATAGAGAGTTAATCCAGATTTCGAGATGGCTTTTTACTTGAACAACCAGTCTTTGAAGTTCTAGCATGTTTGGTGATTTGTCACATCATTGTCCTAATTTGCATGAAGTGTGGGGATCAGTAATAGTACAGGTGTTTTGTGGGCATAGATTGATTCTGTAATGTATGCAAATATTGAAATGAAATATAAATTGTGGGTTTTACATTAAGTTTTAAAATTACAGCGTATGCATATGCATTCATGACTGTTCCTTTTCAAAACCATCAAACAGATGGTGCTTGGAAGTTATTTGTGCCTTTGATGTTATACTTGTGAATACATTGCGCCTTTGATTGTTGTATTATGGCCTCAGTGACACAGTATGCCTTTATGCTTTAGCTGGCCGAGGACATTAGATAACTTTCAGACAGAAATCTTTTAAGGCAATAGTGATCACACCCCCTAGAACATGTAACTGGCCAATAGGACATGTTATTACAATGGAAGGAGGATGCTTGAGCAATTAGCGGAGATCTCCCATGCTACATATCTGTAGGAAAAGCTACAGACAATAACTAATGTTTTGACTAGCTTTATGTTCAAGGAAAAGTTTGCAATTTTTTTTTTTCAATTATTTTACTGTACTCCTTTTTTATCCTACTATCTTACTTTTTTTAAGTTATCCTTAAAAGGAATCTGTCAACCTCTCTATACACTTATCAATGGAACTAAGCAAAGTCATAATAGTAATACAGTACCTTAGTGCAGTGTACTGATATGTGTGATAGTTAGCATGGTCAACTGACAAACAATGCCAGGTTGATAGGGGTGACAGGTACCCTTCTCAGTCATAAACAAGGTGAATGAATTAATTAAAGCTGTCAGTTGTGTGAATATTTACTTAAAGGTATTCTTTCTCATGCATAGCAGCCACCAGTAATGCATAATTAATGGTCTTTGATGTGATGTTTCATTTTCATGAGCTATTCCGACACAATTAGGTCACGAAAAAGCATGTTTATGTAAGAAGCGCTCACATGAAAGAATTCTACCACATAATTGAAATGGTGAATATTTTCAAGCACATAGTATAGTATTAGTTCTTGCAAAGGCCGAATGCTGTAATTGCTGTAATTTAGTTCTGCTAAAGCGTTACATACGGTAGCTTTTTTCAGCTACAATGGACATCTGATTGCATGGGCATGAAATGCCCTATAAATAAAATTATCTTCTTGTGTGAATGTTTTCTTGCATCTTTAGAGAAAGTACTCCATCTGACTTAAAGGAGAACTCTGGTAAAAGATAAATGGTTTTCATGTTCTGATTATTCTACAGCTGTCCTAATTAATTTTTGCTGAGCTGCATAGTTTACTAAGCAGGACCCCAAACATGTGTAGGCTGTTGTGGGCTGGAACAGTCGAGCCGGCGTTGAATGGGTGCAGGGCTCACGTGTCTTACTAACCGTACGAGGGACGACACAGCTGGAATGCTTCGGCACAGGTGGTCAGTATATGTGTTTTTATTTCAATGGGGCCAAACATGAGAAATGAGAAGAAGTTGTCCTAGTAGTGGACAGCCCCTTTAATACATACTTGCTCCACATATTTGCTTGTTAGGTTGAAATGAAATTATCATGTATTTGGGCCTATTTATTTTCTCATCATTTCACAAAATAAATGCTTCATATATTCTATTTTGTTAGAGGTTGTCCCAACTTAAGCTACAAGTCCGCAGTGACTCCATGGAGGCAGAGGAGCAGTGTGCAACAGCATGAGAAAACCTCTTTAAGAACAAATAAATCAACTAAAATATCTAGCTGCTTCCCTCAAGCTTATGATGACATTCTGAATCTTTCACACCAGCAATAAATTATGCAAAAACTAAGGACCTGTAATATGCCAATAGGCACTCAGAGAAAGGAAAAATTGCACTCTATGTAACACTGGTGGGTGTGGACCGACTTGCAGAAAGTCTGGGCTTACCCTGAAGGGGCGTGACTAAGTCTCTGGATTTGCAGCAGCTGACTGGATGGTCAGAGACATTGGTATGAGGTACAGGTGGATGGAGGTAAAGATGTGGTCAGACAATCCAAGGTCAGGGCAGGCAGCACGGGTTCAATATACATAGCTGAGGTCAGGAGTGGAGAGGTCAGCATGAACGGGTAGGCAAGCCGGGTCAAAAAACAGGAGAGACAATACAAGATAGAACCTTACAGGAATCAAGACAGAAACTGAACCTTAGATCAGGCAAGGAGTGGTGGAAGGAGCTGCTTAACAAACTCCTTGCTGCTTGAGGATAGGCCAAACGATCTTACCTATGCTGGATACGATGGGGTTAAATACCTGCAGAAAGTGGCCACGCCTCCCTTTAACCAGGCAGAGACTTACCAGAAGCAGGAGGATGCAGTAGTGTTGGAATTGCTACCGAAGGCAGCTCAGTGAGACAGCTCGTGACTAGGGAGAGCAGAGCGATGAATGTTCTGAGAAGACAACCAGACCCTATCTCTAGGGTGATACTGGGGCGTCAAACTTCTCCTTCTCTGCATGAATCTTCATCCGAGACACTGCCTTAAGGAGGAAGGACTGAATTTGCTGCCGTATCTGAATTAAGTCTCCGTAAGAGCAGTGAGCAGCTGGTACCCTGGAGGAAGCAGACATTGGAGAGGACACTTGAGGATGCTGGGAGTATACAATGAAGACTGGAGATTCTCCGGAATACTATCGAACATGGTTGTTATAAAAGAAAACTGAACAGGGGAGTAGTTGTACCCAGTCAATCCGTTCCACTTGCCCATTGGACTGCAAATGGTATGCAGAGGAAAAATCTAGCTGTATATTCAGCAGCTTGCAAAGAGCTCTCCAGAGTTTTAAAGTGAACTGGACTCCACGATCAGAGACTACAGTGGGGGAAATAGGTATTTGATCCCTTGCTGAGTTTGTAAATTTGTCCACTGAAAAAAGACATGAACAGGTAGGTTAATTTTAACATTAAGATAGAATATCAAAAATAAAATCCAGAAAATTACATTGTATACATTATATAAATGTATTTGCATTTTGCAGTGAGAAATAAGTATTTGATCCCTGTGGCAAACAAGACTTAATACTTGGTGGCAAAACCCTTGTTGGCAAGCACAGCAGTCAGACATTTTTGGAGTTGATGATGAGGTTAGCACACATGTCAGGAGGAATTTTGGTCCACTTCTCTTTGCAGATCATCTCTAAATCATTAAGATTTTGAGGCTGTCGTTTGGCAACTCGGAGCTTCAACTCCCTCCATAAGTTTTGTATGGGATTAAGGTCTGGAGCCTTTTATAAAGGTGACTATGTAAGACAGCTGTCTTTAATGCACGTAACGAGTTGATTAGGAGCGTCTTACTGGTCTGTAGGAGCTAGAACTCTTAATGGTTGGTAGGGAATCAAATACTTATTTCTCACTGCAAAATGCAAATAAATTAATATTTATACAACTTGATTTTCTGGATTTTATTTTTGATATTCTATCTCTCAATGTTAAAACTAACCTACCCTTTAAATTATAGATTGTTCATGTCTTTGTCAGTGGGCAAACATACAAAATCAGCAAGGGATCAAATATTTACTTCCCCCACTGTATGTGGAGGGGGAAGACTGTGGAGATTAAATATATTCTGTAAGAACTGTGTGCTGAGATTTGGTGCTGAGTGAAGACAGGCCAGGGGAATGAATTTAGCCATCTTAGGGAACCAATCCACCACAGCCCAGATGATGTTGCAAATCAGTGAGAGAAAGCTCCGTGATTAAATCCATGGCTTTGTGTTGCCAGGGAGTGGAAGGAATTGGCATAGGCTGAAGGAGAACAACAGGCTTGTCCCTGAAGGACTTTTTTCTGGACATCCTTTACTAGTAAGGGTCCGGGCCACCAGAAGTGAGAAGCAATCAGCTCAGTGGTCTTGCAAATGCCCATATGAACAGCCAGCTTGGATTTGTGTCCCCAGCACAGAATTATCCTCCTCTTAGTAGTAGTATGGTATATTAATACTGGAGAGCTGGTGCCCTCCAGTAGATATAGCCATTCCTTGAGCACCATCTAAATGGCCAGAAGCTCATGATCCACAGTAGCATAGTTTCGCTCAGCTGGTGAAAACATTTTGGAGAAAAAAACACAAGAGACAGATTTCCCTGAAGAAGTACTTTGTAGGAGCACCACAGCAGCATCGATAGAAGAGGTATCTACTTCCAAGAGAAACTGCTTTTTGGGATCTGTGTGGTGCAAAACTGGAGCTCTCGCGAAGGGCGCCTACAACTGCTGGAAGGCTGACTATGGCCAGACTCTGGCATTAGCCCCCTTCTTGGTTGAGGTGGAGATGGGTGACATGAGGGACAAGAAGTGTGGAATAAATTATCTATAGAAGTCAGAGAAATCCTTGAACCACTGGTTGCCATGCAAGCCTTGGGGAGGATGCCTGGAGAAAACAGCTTAAACCTTCTCCGGATTCATCTCGAGGCCCTGGCTGAAAAAATGTAGCCAATGAAAAGCAAAGGAGGGTCTTTCGAAGACACATTTGGATTTCTTGACAAACAGATTGTTCTCCCATAGCCATTGCAAACCCTGATGGACGTGTCATCTATTGGTGGGTAAATACACAACCACACAGACATAAAGGAGGTCCCAGAAGATGTTCTTAACAAATTCCTGAAATACAGCAGGCATGTTGCAAAGACCAAAGGGCATGACTATATATTTTAAGTGACTGTCACAGGTTTAAAGGCCGTCATAAATTCTTCGCCATTACGGATCCAAATCAAGATATAAGCTCCCCTTAATTCCAATTTGGTGAACACCCTTGCCCCACAGATTCTATCAAATAGTTTTGAAATCAAAGACAAGGAGTTGGGTACTTTATAGTATTTTTGTGGAAGAAAAAGCCGGCAAGAAAAGAAGGCTTACGGATGAATCCCTTGGCTAAGTTCTCGTGGATATACTGTGACATGGCCCGAGTCTCCGGTATAGATAAAGGATACATCTGGCCCTGGGGTGTTGAAGTACCAGGTAGAAGGTCGACTGGACAATCATATGGTCTGTGGAGTGGCAGGACCTCTGCCTTTTTTTACAGATGTCTGACAAGATACGATAATGGATGGGCAGAGAAGCAAGGCTTGAGGGCATAGGAGGCAGTGTTTTGGGCGTGACCTTGGCCAGTTGGAAGCACCTGGCTGGAAGAGCAGTCAGTAACCGGCATGTGTATACATAGCTATGGAAGACCCAGGAAAACAGAATTCACAGATCTGGGTAGCACATAGAAGGAAATATTTTCAGCATGCAACACTGGCAGAATGGTGAGTCGAATAGACTCTGCCTGGAGTTGTCCATCAATGGAGGCAATAGACCAAGGTAATCCAGATGTTGTGTAGAGAGCTGAAGTCGACGGACCAGATCCTGATGGATGAAGTTGCCAAAGGAGTCGAAATGCAGATGGCCAGCCACAGAGAGAGACCTCTCCTTCCAGGATAGGGTAACTTCGGTCATTAGCTTTGGAGAGTAATTCCTCTCACCTAGTGTCATCTCTCAGACCAACCCTAAGGTCTGGAGTTTCCCGGTTTCACAGGCGAACAACATGTCCCTAGCCTCCACCATACATGCATAGGTTTGAAAGTTAGAAAGTTTGAACCTTTCAACCTGCATCGGCTAAGTGACTGTCAGTGCGGCTTGCAACATAAGGGGGACCTGAGGTTTGGAGCCAGTCTGGCTCGTCTTCTGGCACACGGAGACAACAAAGCTTGTTCCAGGGCCCGCTGATAGAAGCAGAGATCTGTCCTAGTGGCCAAGTGCATAATGGCATCCAGTGAGGATGGTAGATCTCTGCCTGTCAACTCGTTCTTTATTCAATTGGAGAGGCTCAGCCAGAAGGTCGCCACCAGGGCTTCTTCATTCCAAGCCAGCTTCATCGCCAAGGTATGTACATGTAAGGCATCCTGGGTCACGGTATAAATGCTCCGTCTTAGAGACAAAAGAAACAAAGCAGCTGAGGAGGTGCAGCCTTAAACCTCGAATACTGCACGGAACATCTGCAGGAGCCTCCCAGTGTCTCCGGACAGTCACGCTCCCAATTGCGGTTTGCCCAGGCCAGGGCTTGTCCAGAGAGCAGAGAGACCATAAACACTATCATGGTCTGCTCCAAAGGAAAGAGGTGAGCGTGGAGTGTGAAATGGATCTGGCACTGATTAATAAGGCCACAGCTCTTCTGGTGGGCTACATCTTAGCGGGACAGAAGAGAAGCTGGAGCTTAGCAGTTGGTGGGTGTGGACCCCTATACCACAGGCCTGGCTTACCCTGGAGGGGAATGATTAAGTGACTACCGGGCATTGACTGGAGCTCCTGATGGTGAGGATAGGCTTTTCCGCTGATAGTCACCAGGTAGCACTCCAGGGCAGTCCCCGGATCTGCAGCAGCTGACCAGAGAGTCAGACATAGGCACAAGGAACAGGTGGATGGAGCCAAAGACATGATGAGGGCAGACAGCACAGATTCAATATACATAGCCTAGGTCAGGAGCAGATGGGTGATAATAAACAGGTAGGCAAGCCAGGTCAGAAAACAGGAGAGATGATACAAGACCACACTTTACAGGAATCTATACGGAGAGTGAACTAGAACCTTCTATCAGACGAGGAGTGTCATGAGGAGCTGCCTAATGAACCCCTGCCATTTGGGGATAGGGCAGAGTATCTCACCTCTGCAAGAGAAATCGGGGTTAAATACCTCTGGAAAGTGTCTGAACCTCCATTTAGCTAGATTTATACTTACCAGCAGCGGGAGAATTCACCAATCTTGGAAATGCTACAAGAGGCAGCTCAGTGAGACAGCCTGTGACTGGGGAGAGCCGAGCGGTGACTACAATGAATAGGACAGCGCTTGCCACTTGTGCGAGTCACCAGTTTGTCACTCTCTATTTTGGATACCTTTTGCCCTGGTCTTAAATTGATTGTTGCCTCCAAGGTGTATTGTCATTCTGTGGACAAAAAATATGTGAAGGCCTGAATCAGACATCCATAGGTCTTCTACATGTGGCGAAACTCCACCCTTGACGAAGCTACGTGTGAAATGTGTTGACAGTGCTCTCCTGACTGATGAGGTTATTTACATACCACTTTACACTTTACTTTTTTATTCATTTCTGTTTGACATCTCTTGCGTATACTTACTCTGGCTGGTTGACTCAAATGCTCTGTGCAACACCCATCTTTGAATATAGATAGTTTTAGGTATCTATTTCCAATATTGTGACTGTATCAGTTACCATGTATTCTTTACATTGATCCATGCATTTACTTATTTGATGTTAATACTTACCAGTTTGTTTTTCTCTTTGCCATGACAGCACCACTGAGAGAGTGGATCCGCTCCTAGGAACATGAAACCTACGGAGAGATAAAAGGGGCGTTCCCCTCGCTTCCGCAGTTGGTTTCCTGTTCCTAAGGGAACCTGTGGAGAGAAGGTCGCAAGTGGATATCTGGGCTGTGATGCCGCCTGTGCTTTCTCTGCGGGAACGGCAGGGGCTCCAGCGCCAGATGCAGCGTCGGGGGACTCCCTCAGCTGGAAGGACACCGTGAGACCAGGGTCCGGGATGGGCCACCCTGGCTCACGTGGAGAGCGCGTTACGGCAGGACGAGCCGGTACTTGTCCTTGACTGCGATGAGGAGAGCAGGGTGCAGGTATCGGCCGCACTGCTTCCCCTGTAGATTTCAGCCGTACAGTAGCAGGTCTGGTGGTGGGAGCCACATCCTGAGCTGCAGCACCTGCTGTGCAGCAAACGGAGGACGCTGGGCCGGTCTGTTTCCGGTCCCCAGGCGGCGCGCAGCCGAGTGAGACAGAGCTGGCATGCGCAGATGCCCAAGAGAGAGCGCTCTCGCCCGGAAGTACTTGCTTTAACTTCCGGGGGTACCGTGGAGGCAGGAGAGTCTGGGCACCTGTACAAAGTGGCTAAGCCGCGCAGGCGCACAGACTGGGAAGGCGGGACCGGGAAGTGGTGGTAGCACTTCCAGGTGAAGATTAAAAAAAAAAAATGGAGGATTCAGTCGCTAATGGGGGAAGCTGCATAAAAGCATCGGCTAGAGGCTTACCAGTGTGCAGCGATGTTGTCCCCAAATGACCCCGCTATGCACCCACTTGAGGAAGTGGTGGTGTCTACGCACAGCAGCAGAAAAAGTGGCAGTGGACTCTCCAGACTAAGCGGCTCCATGGACAAGAGTGGAAAAGACAAAAAATCAAGTCACTCCACATCTCAGCCAGTGCCTTCGCCTCCACAACCGGTACCATGTTGACAAGCTTCACTGGGTGAGTGTTACTAATCACACCTATTAAGCTGACAGCCCCTTCTTTCTATATACCCCTTCAGACTAAAAAGACCGGAAAATCTAAACTTAAAGAATGCGCCCTGTGCTCCCAGCCCCTTCCGGACAGTTATCCCAAAAGGTTGTGTCAAATCTGCATCGGCATACCCTGCAGGAGGAGTCTTCAGTGAGAACGGAGGACATTAGACTTATGATCAGGCCCTGGGGGGTTCCGGCAGGACCACAGGGCAGAGGCCCAGCAGGGGAATATACCTCCCCTAGGTCCAGATCATCCTCGAACAGTAGCAAGCTTGGCTCAGATTCCTCCGAGAGTCATTGTCTTCAGAGGAGGAGGAGCATACTTTTTTTCCGACCGACAGCATTAATAACCTTGTCAGATCGGTTCGGAAGACTATGGGGTTGACGGATACCAAAGACCGCAAGACTCCTCAGGAAATTGTTTGCAGGTCTCTCTCAGAGGAAGAGGCTAGCATTCCCGGTAATACCAGTGGTAAAAGAACTGGTGAAAAAAGAATCGGAGAAGCAGCATCCCTTTGATGATGAAGATCTGTCTTCTTGGGCAAAAGCTCCCAAAGTAGATGCAGCCGTAGCCTCCACCTCGCGTCGTTCTTCCTTACCAGTGGAAGACTCAGTAATGCTATCCGACCCCCTGGATCGTAAAGCGGATACACTCCTTAAAAGGTCCTAAGAGTCATGCATGGGAGCCTTCAAGCCAGCAATATCGGCCACTTGTACCGCAAAATTCATGCTAGTATGGTTAGATCAGTTGAAGGAGAATATAAAAGGTGGTCTATCCAGAGACAAATTGCGTTCCTCCATCCCTCTATTCAGAGGCGCAGCAGCCTTCTTGGCAGACGTCTCGGCCGATTCCCTGCACCTAGCGGCCAAATCGGCAGGATTAATCCATGCAGCCCGTCGGGCCTTATGATTAAAAGGCTGGAGAGGTGACGCACAGACCAAATCGAAACTCTGTGCCATACCATGCCAGGGTGAGTACCTGTTTGGCACAGTATTTGATGAAATTCTGACCAAAGCGGGCGAAAGAAAGAAGGGGTTCCCTAATGCATATATTCCATCCTATAGGAGAGCTTTCAGAAAGCCTCATTTGGCAGAAAGAGGGACTATAGGAACCAAGACCGCTGGGGCAGCAAAGAAGCCAAGCAAAAGGGTGCCCTGTTTGGCAGACATCCCTTCAAGAGTGGAGATAAGTCCCGGTAGCTCCGACCTGCCGGAGGGTGGCAGGTTATTACTCTTCTGCCAGCAATGGAAGGCAATAACATCTAACTCCTGGGCCATTAGCCTCATGACATCTGGCTTAAGATTAGAGTTTGCACGGGTCCCTCCGGACGCCTTCCTATTGACTTCTCTAAAGTCTCAGACTCAGCAAGAGGCTTTGGAGTCGGAAATTAAGGGTCTGTTATCCAAACGTGTTCTAGTAGAGGTTCCTGCAGACCAAAGGGGAAAAGGATTTTACTCCCCCTTATTTCTGGTCTCTAAGCCATATGGCTCTTATAGGACCATAATTAATTTGAAGAGACTGAATACCTTTCTAAAATCTCGGACCTTCAAGTTGGAATCCATTCGATCAGCCATAAAACTTTTGTTTCCCAGGTGCTTCATGGCAGTCCTGGATCTCAAGGATGCATATTATCATCTCCCAATACATGTTTTGCATCAACAATACCTCCGGGTGGCGGTCGTGTTAGTCAAGTCCGTCATCTTCAGTTCGCGGCGATGCTCTTCGGGTTGTCCATGGCTCCCCGAGTCTTCACCAAATTAATGCTGGAGGTGATGTCGCACTTACGGTTAAAGGACACTTTAATAGTCCCATATCTGGACGATCTTCTGGTGGTAGGAAACGCCGCCTTCCAATGTGAGCAGCGACTGGTTGATGTAATTTGATCTTTACAGGCTTTGGGTTGGCTGATCAACTGGAACAAATCCAGGTTGCTCCCGATAACCTGCCAGATGTTCCTGGGCCTTCATCTGGACTCTGTAAGTCAGAAATGCCTCCTTTCTTTCTCTCTATTTTAATTGCTACTCAATCAAAATTGTAGTATTTTACGTTTCGTTTTACCGTGCCTTTCGCTTCCGCCCTATAGGTTTCCTTATGCTATTGTGATTACTGGCCCTTTACTTAACGCTCACTGTACATTTGCAGGCTTATCTTTATGACACAAGAATAAATGTACATTACTAAAGCAAGTAATACAAGAAAATCTCATTAGACCCTAACTTAAATTTAGTAGCCAAGCTTTCATGTGAGTGAATAACATCCAAACAATTGTCAGATATAATATCAACCCTTTTTTATCCCAGAATTAAAAAAGAAATCTCTCTCCTGTAATTGGGGAATATGCCTATTTTCCAACAATGAGATGGAGAGATGGATAAGAATCCATATGAAAAATATGTACTACCTTCTCTATATCTATTTATCTATGTGTATCTATCTTCCAGCCTGTTTTTTTAGGGTCACTGATTAGGCAGCTGTACTAGCAAAGTAAAGGCACTGTCACACTTAGAGATCGCACCAGCCATCACGACAATGATACGACCTGGTGAGATCGTTGGTGCGATCGCTATATGATCGCTAGTTAGATTCCAAACACAAAGATCTCATCAGAGATCAGCGATCTGTATAACGACCTCTGCGGTCGTTGGGAAAACCTAGTCCCGCCTGCGACGCTGGAAAAGTCGTTCATAAAGGGTGTCACACTCAGCGATTCAGGCTCACCAGCGGGACACCAACGACCAAAAAACGGCTCAGAACGTTCATAAGCGATCAGCGACATCGCAGCAGGGGCCACATCGCCGCTACATGTCACACACAGCTATGTCACTAACGAGATCGCTACTGCGTCATAAAATCGGTGACGCAGTAGCGATCTCGTTAGCGATCTCGCTTAGTGTGACAGTACCTTAACACATGTTTTGGCATCGTTGTTCTGCCCTTTGTCACAGATAGGGCTGTCTAGGGACTACAAGGAACAGCCCATATGGAGCAGGGGCGCCACAATGCCATCTTCTAGGGTACCAACCTCCGCTGATAGGCAAGTGTCAGTTTTGTATAGGTATTTTCTAGGGGTAGTCTTCCTACAGCTTTTTTCTTGATATGTCTGTTGATTATCATAGATTGCTACACTAGCTCCATGTATTGACCACTGGCACTTGGACCCATTGGACAAGTTCCTGTGTCCCCTGTAGTCTCTATAGTACCATTGATTGCTGATATATTCTTATGATCCTATATGCAAATTGCCTCTTCAAAAAAAAAAAAAAGGACTTGTATTCTATAGCGCCACCTATTGGAAGTAGCGATCCTACAAGTCACAATCAACCCTTTAACGAGTCTTGTAATATGACTTAGGATAAAAGCCAAATCAGTATCTCCATTTGCAGACACGGTGTTTCGGACTATTGGTCCTCGTCAGTGCAAAGTAGGAGAGATCTGATTTGGCTAGATGAGAGGCTCTGGACTGGGGTCTAAGGAGTAAGGTCTCTCCTTGTGGAGAGTGACATACCAGCTCTGGCGTGTCGAGGTAAGGAGGCTTATTCGCCGTGCAATGCTCCTCTGGGAAATTTAATATGCAAATTGCCTCTTCAAAAAAAAAAAAAAGGGACTTGTACTCTATAGCGCCACCTATTGGAAGTAGCGATCCTACAAGTCACAATCAACCCTTTAACGAGTCTTGTTCATATTCAAACATTAATGGCATATTGATGACTAAGATGATGTTGCTATCCTTCTTTCTGGTATCTGGCGGGTGTCACTTGGACACGCCAGTCTTTATATTGTGATTGACGTTTCTTTGCTTGTGTTTAGGGTCAGGACTAGTGATGAGCGAGCATACTAGTTGCTCGGGTTTTCCTGAGAATGCTCGGGTGTTCTCCGAGTATTTTGGCGTGCTCAGAGATTTAGTGTTTGTTGACGCAGCTGCATGATTTGCGGCTGCTAGACAGGCTGCATACATGTGGGGATTGCCTGTTTGTTAGGAATTCCACACATGTATTCAGGCTGTCTAGCAGCCGCAAACCATGCAGCTGTGTTGACAAACACTAAATCTCCAAGCACGCCAAAATACTCAGAGATCACACGAGCATGCTTGGGAAAACCCGAGCAACGAGTATTCTCGCTCATCATTAGTCAGGACCCATTAGTACTTTTGATTTTTTCTTTGTATAACAGGGTGTACTAAGGACCCTAGGGACAGCAGCCAAGGAGCGGGGGCACTACTGTTATGTATTTTAAGGTGCCAACCTCCGCTGGCAGGCAGGAGCTGAGAATAGGTACTTGATAGAGTTGTGGTTAGAGTTGAGCGAATTCGCTTGTGTCCCTGCTTATTCGGTAAGCTACAGCGCTTACCGAATAAGCTGCAGAGGGAACCTGGCTTCCTGAATCGCTGCGGCTGATCAGCTGTTCGTCTTCGTAGCTGCATGTGTCGCAGCTGTGTGACAGTCACAACACATGCATGGAGAGCCCAACAAACAGGCTCTCCATGCATGTATTGTGCCAGTCACACAGCCGCGACACATGCTGCTGCGGAGTTGAGCAGCTGATCAACTGGAGCGATTCAGGAAGCCAGGTTCCCTCTGCAGCTTATTCGGTAAGGTCTATAGCTTGCCGAATAAGCAGGAACCTGAGCAAATTCGCTCAACTCTAGTTGTGGTAGCAATCGTTTCTTTCCTGTCTATTAGTTATATTATGTATGATATTTGTTTTCTGTTTAGGACAATCTGTTCCCTTTTTAATTAGTATTTAATAAAGATATTTGTCTTAGAGGTTTACACGTTAGCTGGATAAAAATCCAGTAATATCAAAGATTCCCTTAAAGTGAACCTGTCATCAGGATTTTACTAAGTAAACTACAGACAGTGTCAGGTTGGCGCTGTTGCACTGATCAAAATGATACCTGGGTTGTGCTCCTTGGCGGCCTGTAAACGGGGCTTTATGTGGTGCGCTCTAGCCTAATCTTCATTATTGTGGCTTAAATGACAGGTTACTGATTCTTCAGTGTCCTGTCTCCTATTTTAAATATTGCAGTTAATTTTGTGAGCTTTGAAAAAAAAAATTACCTCCAGCAAAATGGCGCCGGCTGTGCCTGTGCAGTAGCATCTATTGCTTACCGGTAGATGCTACTGCGCATGCGGCACCTCCATCTTGCTGGAGGCAATTTTTTTTTGCTCTAACAAAATGGCAGCGGCGCATGTGCAGTAGCATCCATTGGCAAGCGATGCTCTCAATCTGTGCAAGCATCGTCCACCAGTTTGCATACAACAAGCTGACTGTGCTTTTAAAGGGGTTTTCTATTACTTTTAGGCTAAGTGCAGACAAAGTTTGGAGGTGGTCAAAACTGATGAGTTTTTCAAATGGAAACGTCTTCAGGAAATGTTGCTTCTTTGAGTAGTTTACTGAAGCGGTTTTGAAGAGTTTTTGTTCCTGAAGCATTTTTTCAATCTTTTGATTTGACAGTATCTATTTTGGAGCAGTCTTTTTTTTTCCACCAAAGATTTTTCAAACCCGATGCAGAAAAAATGCTTATAAAACTGGATAGATGAGCCATAAAGTTTTCCAATAGAAATGAATATGAAGAGTCTTTGAAGCATTTTTTTTTAAACGGAATCTGTCTTCATAATTTCACACCTCAAAATATTTATATCTTCATGTAGCTCTTTCAAAGACAAGTTCAGCAATACTTTTACATGGCCAGTCTGTTCCTCTGTTACTGAGAAAACAGCCTTTGAATTGATATTCAAATATCTATGCTAGATCGGAAGTCTAAGTCACTCCAGTCAGTTATATTTAACCATTCCCGATATTGGACATATCCATACATCATGTTCTGCTGGTATTTATCGACCTATGACGTATGGATACAACATGGCGTTTTTGCACACAAAGACGTTGTGCGCGCGCAATCGCCGCCAGTTGTCAGCTGATTCTGACAGCTGACACCGCAACTCTTTTGGCACTTTAACCCACTAAATACTACAATCGATATCAATCGCAGTATTTAGCAGGTGTTATGCATTACTCAGAGAGACCCAGCCAGACTGGCACCAGGCCAGCAAAGGTGCAGCCACAGATGCACTTGGCACAAGCTGCCCAGCTAGGCGGGCCCTTGACTTTGCAAGAATCCTTCCCAGTCCCAATGTTAGAAATATATAAATGTTATTAACAAAATCAATAAAAGAGTAATAGCAATGAAAGACAAGTGAACCAGGGAAGGGGAAGCAAAGAGGTGCAACACTATAGTGCACCGTGACCAGGAAATATGAAAAAAGGGGGTATACAACGGTATAGTCCACAGTCAAAGTATCAAAAATAGCAGATCATAATAGACAGTAATATATCCCACTCTCAAGGACCTAGGTATAACTCACAGCAAGATAGTACATATAGTACAGTCATGGCCAAAAGTTTTGAGAATGACACAAATTTTTATATTTTCACATGATCTGCTGCCCTCTGGTTTTTATGTGTGTTTGACAGATGTTTTTATCACAGACAGAAATATAATTGCAAACATATGAGTAACAAAAGCTTATATTGACAGAATGAGTTAATGCAGCAAGTCAATATTTGCAGTGTTGACCCTTCTTCTTCAGGACCTCTGCAATTCTCCCTGGCATGCTCTCAATCAACTTCTGGACCAAATCCTGACTGATAGCAGTCCATTCTTGCACAATCAATGCTTTCATTTTGTCAGAATTTTTAGGTTTTTGTTTGTCCACCTGTCTCTTGATTATTGACCACAAGTTCTCAATGGGATTAAGATCTGGGGAGTTTCCAGGCCATGGACCCAAAATCTCTGTTTTGTTCCCTGAGCCATTTAGTTATCACCTTTGCTTTATGGCAAGGTGCTCCATCATGCTGGAACAGGCATTGTTGATCGCCAAACTGCTCTTGGAGGGTTGGGAGAAGTTGCTCTTGGAGGACATTCTGGTACTATTCTTTATTCATGGCTGTGTTTTTTTGGCAAGACTGTGAGAGAGCCGATTCCATTGGCTGAGAAGCAACCCCACACATGAATGGTTTCAGGATGCTTAACAGTTGGCATGAGACAAGACTGTTGGTAGCGCTCACCTTGTCTTCTCCGAATGAGGCGTTTTCCTGATGTCCCAAACAATCGAAAAGGGAATTCATCAGAGAAAATAACTTTACCCCAGTCCTCAGCAGTCCACTGCCTGTACCTTTTGCAGAATATCAGTCTGTCCATGATGTTTTTCTGGAGAGAAGTGGCTTCTTTGCTGCCCTCCTTGAGACCAGGCCTTGCTCCAAGAGTCTCCGCCTCAAAGTGCGTGCGGATGCACTCACACCTGCCTGCTGCCATTCCTGAGCAAGCTCTGCACTGCTGGTAGCCCGATCCCGCAGCTGAAACACTTTTAAGAGACGGTTCTGGCGCTTGCTGGTCTTTCTTGGGCGCCCTGAAACCTTTTTGGCAACAATGGAACCTCTCTCCTTGAAGTTCTTGATGATGCGATAGATTGTGGACTGAGGTGCAATCTTTCTAGCTGCGATACTCTTCCCTGTTAGGCCATTTTTGTGCATTGCAATGAAGACTGCACGTGTTTCTTTAGAGATAACATGGTTAACAGAAGAGAAACAATGATGCCAAGCACCAGCCTCCTTTTAAAGTGTCCAGTGGTGTCATTCTTACTTAATCATGACAGATTGATCTCCAGCCATGTCCTCATCAACACCCACACCTGTGTTAATGGAGCAATCACTGAAAAGAGGTTAGCTGGTCCTTTTAAGGCAGGGCTGCAATGATGTTGAAATGTGTTTTGGGGGATAAAGTTCATTTTCTAGCCAAATATTGACTTTGCAAGTAATTGCTGTTAAGCTGATCACTCTTTATAACATTCTGGAGTATATGCAAATTGCCATTAGAAAAAGTGAAGCAGTAGACTTTGTAAAAATTAATATTTGTGTCATTCTCAAAACTTTTGGCCATGACTGTACATGAAAGTACATCAGAGTATATGAAAATATGAATATATGAAAATATGGTGAAACTCTTCGTCCGTTCTTTATTGGATAAAGTAAGAAGCAATGAGAGAGATAAAGGCAAACCTAAAAATAAGAATAAAAATAAAAACAATTAAAAACAACATATATCCGGTACAGGGAGCACAAGCGCGCGGGGAGGCAGCCGATCACAAAAATGGGGCATAGCTAAGGTTTTCATTAAGACTGTTGGGGTGAACCGTGTCCAAGGTCCATATCCAGCGTGTCTCCAGCTGAGCAAGCCGCTGAGAGATTTTGCCCCCGCTAATCCCCAGGTCCAGAGCATCAATACCCCTAACCCTCAATCCTCCACTATCGCATGATGGAAAAGTTTGAAGTGTTGTGGAAGCGTTTTGAGTGAAGCAATGTCATTATGGGTGGCCGCTGCCTGGATGCCAAGTACATGCTCCCTGACTCTAACCTTGAGCTGGCGCGTGGTTAGGCCAATATAAATCAGGGAGCATGGACACTTGGCATAATAGATTATATTTTTAGTAGAACAAGAAATGGATTTCTGAGTTTTAAAGTGGCGTGTAGAGGCAGATTTAGAGAAAGTAGTGCTGCGATCGATGTTAACACATCCGCAGCGGCCACATGGGGTACATCCACTTTTAATGGTGCGAGGGAGAGAAAAAATCGATTGGGGGCCGGGGTCATGATGGCTCTGACCCAGGAAATCACTTAAATTACTTTTGTTAATAAAATTTATATATTTCTAAATAGTTTTTTTGGACTTCTTGATCGCTCTTGGTGATTTTGTCGTCATGTTTTCCAGTCGTTTTTGCGATTGTCCTGTTTTTCATGTTATCTATATCAGCTGCTATTTATGATAAAAATGTGTATTTTACTGCTCAGTACCACATTTATGCTGATTCTGCTAATAAGCACTTATATTTATTCCAGTCCCAATGTTGCCTGGCAGCTGGTGACGCGTCTAGTGCCCAGTCAAGAACCTAGGACAGCACGGTGGCTCAGTGGTTAGCACTGCAGCCTTGCAGCGCTGTAGTCCTGTTTCCAAATCCCACCAAAGACAGCATCTGAATGGAATTTGTCTGTTCTCCCCAGTGTTTACGTGGGTTTCCTCCGAGTTCTCCGATTTCCTCCCACATTCTAAAGACACACTGATAGGGAATTTAGATTGTGAGCCCCATCAGGGACAGCGATGATATTGTGTGCAAAACTGTAAAGCGCTGCGAAATGTGTTGGCGCTATATAAAAATAAAGATTATTATTATTATAACCAGATGGGTACCTCTGCAAGACCCCCCTGGGAGTGTAGCACAAAGAGACCAGCAGAAGAACCATACAGAAAACCTTGAACAGACAGTTACCAATATTGCCAGTCTTTCTTGGTCTCTCTGTGTAGCGCATAACAGAATAAACAGCCATGGTCTGAGCAGGGTTAAATAGCCCAGCTGATGCTGAAGGAACTGATCAGGTGTTGACTACCTCCCAATCATCCCCAGATAACCACTCCCTGCTAATTTGCACAGCAGAATGGACACAATCCTACCACTGCCTAGTACCAGACATAGCAGCGCCCTCGTTGCCTGGCAAGAAGGGAGTACAGTGTCCCATGTTCCCCGGGCAGTTAAATCCGTGGGAGATACGGTGTATTGCTTTCCCACATATCTAACTACTCCAGAACGCAACACTTCAATAGATTGGAACGGTTTCCCTGAGTGCATTGTAGCACTGGACTTGAACCATTCCCAGTTGGGTGCACAGAACCACAATTCCTAACAGCAGGCAAGCAGAGGGAGGAGCCCCATCTGCTCTCTGAGCAGCGCCCCTGCAATGTCAACGCAAGGGGCCGATCGTTATTATGGTGACTCGATGTGGCCATGACAACATCCGGGTCACCAGAACTAGCAAACTTGCTAGATCATGGTCAGAGCACAATATAGCAAGTTTGTCTGTCAGTGCAGCGCTGACAGTTTGTAAAGCATAGCAAAGCTCCACACTCAAAACCACCAAGCAACAGTCAGATAAATCCACCAACCGCCTACTCCAGTTACCAGCAACAACTTCCAGTCATGCAGCATAAGCTAGCTCTGACAATGAGTGCTAGCCAGGGCCCAGATTATATAGGAGGGTGGGAGTGGCTAACAGTGCACAGCTGAGAGCCTTAGCTCCAGGAGCTCTTAACAGAGCAGATTAACCACTGCACTGCAAAAAGAAATTTACACCATTTAATTAGAAGGTGAATTGCTTCTAATTCGTGCAGGAGTAGGAGAAATCAGATGCTGGGGTCTCTGGCTCCCCTCTGTCATGGTAAACCGGCGACAGGTGTCTCTTACAGGGGGGTTCTGCAGTTCTGGCACCTCGGGCTCTCTGCCACTGTGACATGGCACCCTCAACCAGTCCAGCAAAATGTGAACTCCAATATGGCGCTTCTTCCCTTCTGAGCTTTGCAATGTGCCTAAAAATTAGTTTTCAATCACATATGGGGTATCTGCGTCCTCAGGAGAAATTTCACAACAAATTTTGGGGTCCATTTTCTCCTGTTATCCTTGTAAAATAAAAAAAATGGGGCTCTACGTTATAAACTTCTGTGAGGCATCTGGGGGTTCAAGGTGCTTACAACACATGTAGCTATATTCCTTCAGTTGTCTAGTTTCCAAAATGAGGTCACTTGTGGGGGTTTCCACTATTCAGGCTCATCAGGGGCTTTCCAAACACTTAATGATATTTGCAGACTGTTCCATCAACATCTGCATTCCAAAATGTTACTCTTTCCTTTCTGAGGTCTGCCGTGCGCCCAAACAAAAGTTTTTCACCACATATGGGGTATCTGCGTACTGAGGAGAAATTGCAAAACAAATTTGGTGTCCTGTTGTGAACATTTTGGAGACGACTTCGGAGCTGAAGCTCCCTCTGGTGGTTGCTAAGGTTATTGAATCTATCTTGAATACCAAGAGTCCTACACTCGCAGATAACGAGTTGGTGTCAGGTGGTACTGACTGGCCTGATATAAGTGAGCTGATCTCCCATGATCCTCGCCGGTGATCTATTGTGCTTCCTGGTTTAGTCTGGAATTCAGCTTGCTTTCCTGCTGTCTCCTGCTTGCATTCAGAGAAGTCTCTTTCAGCTCATTCAGTTTTTTTTTTACTGTGGTTTGAATTCCTTGCTTTTTGCTGCATTGCTTTTTGTCTTCAGCCGGGTCCCCTATGGGGGCATTGGCTGATCTCCGTTCGTTTTTTGTATTTGTTCATTTGATCAGTTCTTGTGATATTTTTCTGCTGGGTAGCTACGTGTCCACACCAGAGATCTGATATAGGTGGTCGAGACCGGTCTAGTGTTTTTGGATTCAGAAGTGTTGGAGTTTTTCCTAGAGTTTTTCTGGGTTGCAGAAAGTATTCTCTCCTGTGCTGTCCTATCTAGACAGTTTTGGACCCCAGCGTTTGATCAATCTATTTTCTGTCTGTGTTCGTATTTTCATCTTGTCTAACCGCCATTATATGTTTGGTGGCTTCCTACTCTTTTGGGGTCTACTTCGGGGCAATTAGCTTTCCTCTTTCCAACTTCAGGGATAGCTATCTCTCCGGCTGTGCCGAGGCGTCTAGGACCACCGTAGGTATGCTACATGGCTGCTTCTAGTTGTGCGGTTAGTTTAGGGGTCTGCAACCTATTAGATTCCAACCTCTCTGGTGTTAGGCTGCCTATGCGGTTTTTTGCTCCTGCCTCCTCAGCTACCATAACATAACAGTGTCCATTTTCTCCTGTTACCTAGTGAGAAAAAAGAATTGTGACTAAAAGAAAATGTTTGTTCAAGGTGCTCATCACACATCTTGATAAGTTCCCTGAGGGATTTAGTTTCCAAAATGGTGCCACTTTTGGGGGGTTTCCACTAATTAGGCACATCAGGGGCTCTCCAAACGTGATATTCCATCCACTAATTATTCTGGCTAATTTTACTTTCAAAAGGTCAAATGGCACTCCTTCCGTTCCAAGCTCTGCTGTGGGCCCAAATTGTTGCAGTTTCTCCTGTTACCCTTATGAAAATGCAAAATTTGGCTTTATTTTCATGGCTCAATGTTATAAACTTCAGAGAAGCACCTTGGGTTTCAAGGTGCTTACCACACATCTAGATACATTCCTTGTGGGGTCTAGTTTCCAAAATGGGGTCACTTGTTGGGGGGTTTCCACTATTTAGGAACATCATGGGCTTTCCAAAGGCGACATGACATCCGCTAATTATTACAGCAAATTTTTCCGTCAAATGGCGCACCTTCCCTTCCGAGCAGGGCCATGCACCCAAACAGTGGTTCTCCCCCATATATGGGATATCTGCATGCTCAGGAGAAATTGCGCAACTAATTTTGGGGTCCATTTATTCCTGTTACCCTTGTGAAAATAAAAAAATTGGTGTCTAAAGTAAAATTTCTTTGAAAAAAAGTTAAATGTTCATTTTTTCCTTCCACAGTCTAAAAATTCCTGTGAAGAAAAAGCCGTGAGCACAACTTATAATATGGCGGTGCTTGAAGTCTAGGTTCCCACACCAAGAGTATAATATGGAAAAGACTAAAGCACTCATCTTATGAAGAGGATATTTTAATAGTAGTATATCCGAAAATGTTTCGGTCAATGAGACCTTCGTCAGTAACTTCACAATATGATATGATACAGACTCCTTAATGGATATGCCCATAAATAGTATATATTAACATCAGAAGCGTGATAAAGCGTATCAAGCTTATATTAGCCAGTAGGGGCCAATGTGCCTCCTGGATGTGGTATCCACCGCTAATGTGGCTGATGCTGTGAGAGCAGCTGTAGATAGGGGCAGTCAAGCCTGTATGACAGCGGATACCGCACATACAGGCTTGACTGCCCCTTTCTACAGCTGCTCTCACAGCATCAGCCACATTAGCGGTGGATACTGCATCCAGGAGGCACATTGGCCCTACTGGCTAATATAAGCTTGATACGTTTTATCATGCTTCTGATGTTAATATATACTATTTGTGGGCATATTCATTAAGGAGTCTGTATCATATCATATTGTGAAGTTACTGACGAAGGTCTCATTGACCGAAACGTTTTCGGATATACTACTATTAAAATATCCTCTTCATAAGATGAGTGCTTAGTCTTTTCTATATTAAAAATTCCTGTGAAGCAGGAGACAAAAAAAAAAGTTTCAAAAATTGTGCTGATGTAAAGTAGACATGTGAGAAATGTTATTTTTTTTTAACTATTTTGCGTGACATAAGTTTAATTAAAGGGTATAAAAATTAAAAGTTTCAAAATTGCTAAATTTTCATGTTTGAATTACAATGTCATGAAAAAAACGTTTCAGAATTAGTGGGATCCGTTGAAAAGTACCAGAGTTATTACCTTATAAAGTTTCCTGATCCCAATCAGCCTGCATCTCTCTGCTACTCTTGGTATGTCCACTGGCTGCTGCAATACCATAACCCATCTTTACTGATCCCAATCACCCTGCATCTCTCTGCTACTATTGGTATGTCCACTGGCTGCTGCAATACCATAACACATCTTTCCTGATCCCAATCACCCTGCATCTCTCTGCTACTCTTGGTATGTCCACTGGCTGCTGCAATACCATAACCCATTGTGACGCTTCCCACGGCTGCGGGGCGTCGGGACATGGCATAGCTTGCCTAGCTAGCCAATGCTCCCACGCCGCCAGTCCACGACGACGTGAGGCATGGGTCCCAGATGGTAAGAGAATGTGGACCCACTGGACCACGGAGGGAGACCCTGGCCTGCCCGGACTAGGGAAGGGCAGCGACCGGGATCTGTGGCAGCTGAGCATGTGGGCAAGGTGGCGACCTGCAGGACTAGACAACACCGCACAACTTCAGGTAAGAAGAAACATAAAGTTTACTTAAAGAAACACAGTACATAAACAGAACATAAGACCGGGCTCCCGATTCCGCACATCAGAGAAGGTTACACGACTCAGGATCACAGACGAGTGCTGGAGGACATCACGGGTAGATGCAGTCCAGGGTTATCTGGCACGGGCATACTTGGACCGCCTCTCTCTCAGGCCTTAGGCGTAGCACAGGCTCAGCAGGAGAACATCAGACACCGACCTCAGACAGACTTCAGACGATGGCGGGGTCATCACGGGTAGATGCAGTCCAGGATCATCTGGCACGGGCATACTAGTATGGCCTCACTCTCAGGCCTCGGGCGTAGCACAGGCTCAGCAGGAGAACATCAGACACCGGCCCAGGACGAACGTCAGACGATGGCGGGGTCATCACGGGTTGATGAAGTCCAGGGTCATCTGGCACGGGCATACTAGGACGGCCTCTCTCTCAGGCCTCAGGCGTAGCACAGGCTCAGCAGGAGAACATCAGACACTGACCCAGGACAGACGTCATCACAGGGTAGACCAAGGAGGAACCGGCAGGACATCGGAACATCAGGAACATGGACTGGATCTCAGGGACACTGGAACACGGACAGGACATCGGGAACACGGATTGGAACATCAGGAACACGGATTGGGTCTCAGGGAGTCAGGAACACGGACAGGAACATGGATTGGATCTCAGGGAGTCAGGAACACGGACTGGAACATCAGGAACACGGATTGGGTCTCAGGGAGTCAGGAACACGGACAGGAACATAGATTGGATCACAGGAACACGGACTGGAACACAGGCATCGGACTCGGACATCTGGCAACGATCGGCAGGATCCGGACATCAGGCAGGGAGGATAGGATCTGGACATCTGGAAGTGGTCGTCGGACATCGGACATCAGGCCATGGTCATCAGGCATAGGATCCGGACATCTAGAATCGATCTGAAAAGGAACCCCAGCGGTCTGGTGCAAGCCCCGCCAGGCTCAACGGGAGCTGGCCGGGAATTGCACAGAAGCTGAGCACAGAGTAACGGAAACTCAGCACACACCGGACTCCTCCTTCCAAGATGAACTCAGGTTATAAAGCAAGGATTCACAGTCACTGGCACAGGGTTCAGGACACAGCAGGATTTCAGGAACATAACACAGAGGACACAGTTCAGACAGTCAGGTACAGGATGCGATCCAGGATCAGGGGTTCAGGTAATTAGACACAGCAGGAACAGGCCTGGATATACAGCCTCCAGAAACGGCGATCTGGGTAATCAGCCCCCAGCATGGGCGGAAACACAAGACACAGTTCAGACATTCAGGTACCGGGTTAGATCCAGGATCAGGGATTCAGGAAACAAGATACAACAGGAACAGGCCTGGATATACAGCCTCCAGGAACGGCGATCTGGGTAATCAGCCCCCAGCATAGGCGGAAATACAGAACACAGTTCAGACATTCAGGTACCGGTTTAGATCCAGGATCAGGGAACAAGACACAGCAGGAACAGAGAATCAGCTCTCCAGAGCTGATCAAATTCAGAGCAGGAGCTGAACACACAACCACATACGGCTAGGTTCAGGGATTCAATGTGGATTCAATGTGAAGCTCCGGCAACGCCCATCAGGGCTGGGGAACTTTATATATGAGCTGCTTCACAGCGATAGGCTGGAGCAGTAATTCTAGTACACACCCAATCCTCATAAAAGCAGGACAGGTGTGGGCCGCGCCCCCTATGCAGAGCCAGACAACTCATTACAGAGGAACAACTGACAGTGGCTGCTGCCACACACGTAGTAAATCATGCACCATTGCAGAGGACTTTGCAACCTACGGATGGTCTTCACAGCAGGCCAGGCGCCTGACAGAAGCTGCTGCCACACACGTAGTAAATCATGCACCATTGCAGAGGACTTTGGAACCTACGGATGGCTTCTGCAGCAGGTCAGGGACCGCACATGCGGGTGGTCATGCAACGCAGCGGAGACACTCACGCAAGTACGGCCACGCAGCAGAGCTGGGAACTGAGCAGCATCCATACAGGTAACAGACAACAGTATCCCAGCTGGTTAGGGGGAAAGGAGAAAAAGGGTTAATGCAAAAGACATGCAGAGTAACGCTGGAAAACAAAGTACAGACAATACCAGCGTTACACCCATCTTTCCTGATCCCAATCACCCTGAAACTCTCTGCTACTCTTGGTATGTCCACTGGCTGCTGCAATACCTCATTTCCTTGATGCTAACACTCATTTGGCCTTCTGTCCATTTGGATCTATTTCCTTTGTATTTTGTCTTCTGACTTCTAATTAATCCCCTCCTGTGTGTGTGACCAGTCTCCCTGCTGCCCCTCCCTCCTGTTCTCACCTGGCCTGTTTGATGTGCATTTGAGCTGCTATAAATTCAGACACATTGGTCTATGTGACCTTGGTCTGTCATTATAAGGATGTCTTTTAATGATAACTATTGAAATATGCCATAAGTGACCAGAAGGTATGCCTAAACTTTGTTTAAACTTACTAAATTTCTTTGTTAGCTCCACAATTACTTTTACCATGCTGACATATGCTCTAATGGTTATGTCTCCATTGCTCCTAACTCTCCTTCGCTTTCCACAGACCCCAGCACTCTCTAACCAAATAATAATCTCCCCTTTCCTCTTGCCCCCCACCTTACCTCCTCCGCTGACCTGCTTCTCAACCTCACATCTCTCCTAGAAACACACAAAACAAATCGCCCACTCTCCTTCTCCCAGCTGCTCTGCCTCTCTCTGCTTCTCCTCACTGCTGGCGACATATCTCCCAATCCTGGACACCCACAGCTCATACCTTCCATTATTACCCCCTTCTTTCGCTCCCAATCCAATATAAACACCCAAATCTTTCCAACCTCAAATACGTGGCCTTGACGCCCGCCACTCAGCTCCCTCTCTCTGGATCACTCTGGAATGCCCGCTCCATCTGCAATAAACTCCATGTGATTCACGACCTCTTTACCTCCAAAAATTGTTCCTTCCTTGGCCTCACTGAAACATGGCTGACACTCTCTGACACTGCCTCCCCTGCTGCGCTATGCTATGGCGGCCTCCACGTCACCCACTCTCCTCGCCCTGGCAACAGACATGGTGGAGGAGTGGGCATTCTCCTTTCTCCCAACTGCACCTTCAACCCAATCCCACCTCTTCCCTCCCTTGTCCTCCCCTCTTTTGAAGTCCACTCTGTCCGCATCTACTCTCCCTACAACCTACAAGTGGCTGTCATATACCGACCTCCAGGCCCAACCACTGCCTTCATGGACCAATTCTCTACATGGCTCCTTCACTTTCTCTCTGCTGACATTCCCGCCATCATCATGGGTGACTTCAACATCCCCATTGACACCCACCAGTCGGCAGCTTCTAAACTCCTGGCCCTTACTTCATCCTTTGGACTTACACAGTGGTCCTCTTCAGCCACCCACACAGACGGACTCACATTAGACCTCGTCTTCACCCGCCTCTGCTCCCTATCTAACTTCACAACCTCCCCTCTCCCTCTATCTGACCATCATCTACTCTTTCTCATCCCTGTCCTCCTCACCTGTCAGCCATGTCCAGCACCCACGCAGAAACCTTGCACATCTAGACACTCACACACTCTCTGACTCTATCCTACCACTGTCCTCCATATCTTCACTGCACGACAGACACTGCCACTAGTTTCTACAATGCCACTCTTGCATCAGCCATCAACTCGGTCGCTCCTGTCATGCATAACAGAGTGTGACGAATCAATAGACAACCCTGGCACAATAACACCACTAAAAAGCTTCGGCAAGCATCCAGAATTGCTGAACGGCGCTGGAAGAAAAATCATTCACAAGACGACTTCACTGCACTCAAACAAGCAACACTTGCATTCAAATCAGCTCTCACCTCTGCTAAACAGGCCTACTTTACATCCCTTGTATCTTCCTTATCCCACAACCCCAAAAGTTGTTCAATACTTTTAACTCCCTCCTCCGCCCACCACTGCCCCCTCCTACCTCCCTCATCTCTGCTGAGGACTTCGCCATGCACTTCAAAAACAAGATAGACCAAACACGGCAAGTCTTTATTAGTCAACCACCACAACCCCTTTGTATACTTGACCAATGCCCAAACCCCATAACCTCCTTATCCAACATCACGGAAGGGGAGCTTGCTCATCTTCTCTCCAAATCACACCTCACCACTTGTGCCCTCAACCCCATCCCATCCCACCTCCTCCCCAATCTCACCACCACTCTTATCCCATCACTAACCCACCTCTTCAACCTATCACTAACTTCCGGTACCTTCCCTTCTGCTTTCAAACATGCCACAGTCACGCCTATCCTCAAAAAGCCAACCCTCCACCCAACCACTAATTCCAGCTATCGCCCAATATCGCTGCTCCCATTCGCTACCAAACTCCTGGAGCAGCATGTCCACGCTGAACTTTCCTCCCATCTCTTATCTAACCTGCTCTTTGACAATCTACAATCTGGTTTCTGCCCCCATCACTCCATTGAGACAGCCCTGACCAAAATTACTTACGAGCTACTTACAGCCAATGCGAACGGACAATACTCTATATAATCCTCTGTTGTGAATGTGTTAGAAATGAATTCTGAGCAGAAGCTCCCTCTGGTGGTTACAAACAGTACTGAACCATTCAATGAGGATTGGCAATCAGGAGTTACAGACTGGTCTTATATAAGGGAGGTTCCCTCCCATCATGGTTGCCGGTGATAAATTGTTCTTGTCTCAACTGTGGTTCCTGGTTCACTTGGAAGGTTGCTGAGTCTTGCCTCTTCTCCTGCTCTCAGATAAGATATTTTCTGTTTTTTGTTTTTTGCTTACCATTTGCATATTTCTCTGCATTTCTGTGAGGTTAGCCAGGTCAACCACCCCCCCCCGGGGGGCTTGGGCTCCTCTCAGTTCTTCTGGAGCCACTGTTATTTGTTCATTTGCCTTTTCCAGTTTTTTCAGTGGCTGCGGCTTAGTTTTGTTACACCAGAGAACTAATTTAGGTGGTAGAGGTCGTGTGATCTCAGGTGTTTTTGCAATTAGTAGAGTTGGTATTTTTTAGGGTATTTTGGATTGCAGTAAGTGTCCTTCCTATCCTTTTCTGTCTAGGAAGATTGGGCCCCAACGTTTGCTCATACTATTTTCTGTCTGTGTCTGTATTTCCTCTTGTCTAACCGCCATTACATGTTTGGGGGCTTCCTATGTTCTTTGGGGATCTGCTCCGGGGCGGATAGCTTTCCTCTTTCTATATTTAGGTGTAGTTAACCTCTCAGGCTGTGACGAGGCATCTAGGACCAACGTAGGAACGCTCCACGGCTGCCTTTAGTTGTGGTGGTTAGTCAGGGTACTGCAATCCAGTAGATTCCAACCTCTCTGGTGTATTGCCGTTTTTTGCCTGCTCTCCTCAGCTACCAAATCATAACAGTATCACCGGCCAAACTGAAAATTATATGGTACTCAACAGAAGGGAAAAATAGTGAAAGGAAAAAAAAAAGGGAAAGTTGTCAGAATTTTTTTTTTTTCTCTGTTACATTTTTTCCCTCTTTTTCTCTGGGTGCTGAGGAGGATTCTTTTTTCTCTCTCAATGGAGTTTGCACAGTTGTCTGGCCGTGTGGATCAGCTTGCCACTGAAGTTCGGAGTATTGCTACCTATCTTGCAGGGTTGCCGTTGTGGAACCTAGGATCCCCATGCCAGATTTATTTTTGGGGGATCGAGCTAAATTTCTGAATTTAAAAAATAACTGTAAGTTGTTTTTTGCCTTAAAACCTAAGTCCTCAGGGAACGCAGCACAGCAGGTTCAAATTGTCATCTCTCTCCTGCGCGGCGATCCTCAGGATTGGGCTTTTTCCCTGACACCTGGGGACCCTGTTTTGAGTAATGTTGATGCATTTTTTCTGGCTCTGGGGTTATGTACGATGAACCTAATGTCACTGATCAAGCTGAAATAACCTTGTTGGCATTAAATCAGGGGCTTGAGGACGCTGAGTTGTACTGTCAGAAATTCCGAAAGTGGGCAGTCCTGACCAAATGGAATGATGATGCTTTGGTAGCCCTTTTTCGGAAGGGTCTGTCAGAGAAAGTAAAAGATGTTATGGTGGTTTCCCTGCTCCCTCTGGTCTCAATGATTCTATGTCATTAGCGATTCAAATTGACAGACGTTTGCGTGAGTGTAGAGGTATGCGTGGAATAGTGTTGCCTTGTGAACCAGCTTCCGAACCCATGCAGTGTGATAGAGTGGCTTCTGGGGCATAGCGTCATGAGTTTCGAAAAGCAATGGGTTATGTTTCTACTGTGGTGATGCCTCTCATGCTATTTCAGTCTGCCCTAAGCGGGGAAGACGTTTTGCACGCTCAGTTGTCTTGGGTAGTGTTCAGACTAAATTTCTGTTGACTGTTACCCTGATTTTCTCCCTGTCCACATTTTCTGCTCAGGCTTTTGTTGATTCGGGAGCAGCTATTAACCTGATGGATTTTGATTTTGCTAAACGTTGTGGGTTTCCCTTGATACCCCTACAGAAGTCTATTCCCCTACTGGGGATTGATTCTACCCCTTTGGCTGAGAATAAACCCCATGTGAGGAACTAAGCCGACCGCCACATGGTAGCCTGGGTATCACAGCTTCTGATCCCACCGCCGCTACCAAATGTGAAGGACGACCCCCTTCCTCCCACGTCACCAATGGGACGTAACTCCACAGGTACAGCTCTCCGGCGCCCCCTTTGTCTCTCAGGTCAGTAAGGGAACTGCACCTAGAGCAAATGGCCGCCAGGGAGGGTGTCCTGTTACCCACTGGGTATTCTAAGATTCGTGATCAGAGTAAAAGCATCAGCCCAAGATTAATTTTATGGTTTAATTGCCTTAAGGGCGCACTAGATAATTACAGAAATATACATAAAGCTATACAACGTAATTACAATGGATTTGCAGTCAGAGAAAAAATACAACGATAATGTACAAGGCTTAAAGGTATAAGCTATAGATCAATATTACCGGGTAGTATGGTCATGGGAAGGCAGGGGGCTCTGCCGTCCCCAGGTAACAGTCTTCAGTTGCTGGATAGTCCCCAAAGCATGTGTTGCTGCACCCTTGGCAAGGCAAATCAAATCTGTCCCTTGTGCTTATTGCTGCTGTGAGAAAATGGATTGAGAACAGCCTGTTCATGGCTACAGTTCTTAAACCTGCTAGGCCCCTCCCCTTTGCTTTGAAGCACGCATATTAACCGGCCTGCAATTCATATGGAGCAGGAACTACTGGCTTGAGTTTGAGCTATTTAGCATACGACTGACCATCTTATTCAGACACTGGCCTAAACCAATTAGCATACTAAAGCCCCTTTGATTCATAGTGGACATCAAAACCGGTCGTACTGGATATGCTAACAGGCCCTGTGTAGTTAGCAATCTGTGGCTCTGTGAACCGACAAAATGGAGGCTGGTACAGGCCCTATCTAAGATGGTGGCGGTCCCGACCTCACACCCCAGTTCTCTACTCAGGTGATAATGAGGGTTGAACCTGATCATCAGGAGAGTTGCAAATTTTTGGTGCTGTATAATCTGCATGACATTATTGTACTAGGTTTCCCTTGGTTACAGTCTCATAATCCTGTTTTGGATTGGAAATCTGTGTCTGTAACTAGTTGGGGCTGCCAATGTGTTAATGCCAACACTCCTGTTTTTTCTGCCTCTCCCCAGGCTCAGGATGTTCCTGACTTTTTGACTGATTTTTCTGATGTGTTTAGCGAAAGTAAATCTGCATCCTTCCCCCCATAGGAGCTATGACTGCGCTATTGAATTAGTGCCTGGTAGTAAATTCCCTAAAGGTCGCCTTTTTAACTTGTCTGTACCTGAACATGACGCTATGCGGTCTTATATCAAGGAGTCATTGGAGAAGGGTCATATCAGACCATCCTCTTCACCCTTGGGTGCCGTTTTTTTCTTTGTGGCCAAAAAGGATGGTTCATTAAGGCCGTGTATTGATTATTGTCTCTTGAACAATATCACTGTGAAATATCAATATCCGTCACCCTTGATTTCTGAGCTGTTTTCCAGGGTGAAAAGTGCTACTTGGTTTACCAAGCTTGACCTCAGGGGGGCGTATAACCTTATTCGCATTAAGCACGGGGATGAATGGAAGATGGCGTTTAATACCCCAGAGGGGCATTTTGAGTACCTTCCGTCTTCCAGTCCTTCATGAATTACATTTTCAGGGATTTTGTGGATAAATTTCTGATTGTTTATTTGGATGATATCTTGATTTTTTCCAATGACTGGGACTCTCATGTGAAACATGTTCGGACTGTGTTCCAGATTTTGAGAGAGAATGCTCTGTATGTGAAGGGATCAAAGTGTCTTTTTGGCGTACAGAGGATCTCATTTCTGGGATTCATTTTGTCCCCATCTGTTATTGAAATGGACCCGGTCAAGGTTCAGGCCATCTGTGATTGGGTCCAACCTACTTCATTAAAGGCTCTTCAGAGATTCTTGGGTTTTGCCAATTTTTATCGTAAATGTATTGGTAAGTTCTCTGTTATTGTTAAACTATTGACTGATTTGACCAAAAAGGGTTCTGATGTGGTGAATTGGCCTCCTGAGGCAGTCTCTGCGTTTCAGGAACTTAAGCAGAGATTCACTTCTGCTCCTGTTCTACGGCAGCCTGATGTTTCTCTGCCATTTCAGGTGGAGGTTGATGCCTCTGAAATTGGGGCAGGTGCCGTTTTGTCCCAAAGAGATCCAGAGACCTCTAAAAGTAACCCTTGTGCCTTTTTCTCTCGAAAATTTTCTCCAACTGAACGTAATTATGACGTGGGTAATCGGGAGTTATTGGCCATGAAGTGGGCTTTTGAAGAGTAGAGACATTGGCTGGAGGGAGCCAAACATCAGGTGGTGGTCCTCACGGATCATAAGAATCTGGTTTATCTGGAATCAGCCAAGCGACCTAATCCTAGACAGGCCAGGTGGGCCTTGTTTTTCACACGTTTTAATTTTGTGGTTTCCTTTCTTCCTGGCACTAAGAATGTTAAGGCGGATGCCCTCTCGAGGAGTTTCCTTGCGGACTCTCCTGAGTTATCTGATCCTGCTGTTATTTTGAAAGAGGGTGTAGTTCTTTCCGCTATCTCGCCAATTTGAGACTGGCTCTGGAAGGGTGTCAGGAAGATAAACCCGAGCGCTGCCCTATTGGGAAATTGTTTGTCCCAGACCGGTGGAAAAAGAGTGTGATGTCTGAGATTCATTCCGCGTTGGCCGGTCATCCCGGGATTTTTGGTACCAGCGACTTGGTTAGTCGGTCCTTTTGGTGGCCTACTTTGTCTCGTGACGTCAGGGAATTTGTGCAGTCCTGCGGGACTTGCTCTCGCTCCAAGCCTTGCTCTCGCTCTAGTGGTTTGTTGATGCCATTGCCTGTGCCCAAGAGACCATGGACCCATATCTCTATGGATTTCATTTCCGACCTCCCTGTTTCTCAGAGAATTACCGTTATCTGGGTGATTTGTGATAGGTTTTCCAAGATGATACATCTTGTGCCATTACCTAAGTTGCCTTCCTCCTCCGAATTGGTGCCTTTGTTCCTTCAGCACGTGGTTCGGTTACACGGCATTCCTGAGAACATTGTGTCTGACAGAGGAGTCCAGTTTGTTTCCAGATTTTGGAGGACTTTTTGTTCTAAACTTGGTGTTCAATTGTCTTTCTCCTCGGCTTTTCATCCTCAGACCAATGGACAAACTGAGAGAACAAACCAGACATTGGAGACTTATCTGAGATGCTTTGTGTCTGCTGATCAAGATGACTGGGTCTCTTTTTTGCCTTTGGCTGAGTTTGCTCTTAATAATAGGGCTAGCTCTGCCACTTTGATGTCTCCATTTTTCTGCAATTTTGGGTTTCACCCTCGATTTTCTTCGGGACAGACAGAGGCTTCTGTCTGTCCAGGTGTTGACTCTGTTGTGGAGCGTATGCAGCAGATTTGGGACCAGGTAGTGGAGAGGTTGTCCCTCTCTCAGGAGAGGGCCCAGCGGTTTGCCAACCGGCATAGGACTGATGGTCCTTGGTTTGAAGTGGGGGACTTGGTCTGGTTGTCCTCAAGAAATATCCCTATGAGAGTTGCATCTCCTAAGTTTAAGCCTAGGTTCATTGGACCTTATAAGATCATGGAGATTCTTAATCCTGGTTACTTTCGTTTACTTCTTCCAGGGACATTTAAGATCCATAACGTGTTCCACAAGTCCTTATTGAAGAGGTTTGTCGAGCCAGTGGTTCCTATGGCTGCGCCTCCTGACCCTGTTTTGGTTGAGGGCAATCTGGAGTATGTGGTTGAGAAAATATTGGATTCTCGTTTTTCTAGACGGAAACTCCAGTATTTGGTTAAGTGGAGAGGTTATGGTCAGGAGGACAATTCTTGGGTGTTTGCTTCGAACATCCATGCTAGGAGACTGATCCGTGCATATCACAGAGCTCATCCTGATCGACCTGGTTGCCCAAGTGAGGGTTCGGTGACCCCTCCTCAAAGGGGGGGGGTACTGTTGTGAATGTGTTAGAAATGAATTCTGAGCAGAAGCTCCCTCTGGTGGTTACAAACGGTACTGAACCATTCAATGAGGATTGGCAATCAGGAGTTACAGACTGGTCTTATATAAGGGAGGTTCCCTCCCATCATGGTTGCCGGTGATAAATTGTTCTTGTCTCAACTGTGGTTCCTGGTTCACTTGGAAGGTTGCTGAGTCTTGACTCTTCTCCTGCTCTCAGATAAGATATTTTCTGTTTTTTGTTTTTGTGCTTACCATTTGCATATTTCTCTGCATTTCTGTGAGGTTAGCCAGGTCTTCCCCCCCAGGGGGCTTGGGCTCCTCTCAGTTCTTCTGGAGCCACTGTTATTTGTTCATTTGCCTTTTCCAGTTTTTTCAGTGGCTGCGGCTTAGTTTTGTTACACCAGAGAACTAATTTAGGTGGTAGAGGTCGTGTGATCTCAGGTGTTTTTGCAATTAGTAGAGTTGGTATTTTTTAGGGTTTTTTGGATTGCAGTAATTGTCCTTCCCATCCTTTTCTGTCTAGGAAGATTGGGCCCCAACGTTTGCTCATACTATTTTCTGTCTGTGTCTGTATTTCCTCTTGTCTAACCGCCATTACATGTTTGGGGGCTTCCTATGTTCTTTGGGGATCTGCTCCGGGGCAGATAGCTTTCCTCTTTCTATCTTTAGGTGTAGTTAACCTCTCAGGCTGTGACGAGGCGTCTAGGACCAACGTAGGAACGCTCCACGGCTGCCTTTAGTTGTGGTGGTTAGTCAGGGTACTGCAATCCAGTAGATTCCAACCTCTCTGGTGTATTGCAGTTTTTTGCCTGCTCTCCTCAGCTACCAAATGATAACATTCCTCCTACTAGACCTGTCCTCTGCTTTTGACACAGTTGACCACTGCCTCCTACTACAGATCCTCTCTTCCTTTGGCATCAAAGACCTCGCCCTATCCTGGATCAAATCATACCTCTGCAACCGCACATTCAGCGTCTCCCACTCCCACACTACCTCCTCATCCCACCCTCTCTCTGTTGGAGTCCCCCAAGGCTCGGTTCTAGGACCCCTACCCTTCTCAATCTATACACTTGGCCTGGGGCAACTCATAAAGTCCCACGGATTCCAGTACCACCTTTATGCCGATAATACTCAGATCTACCTCTCTGGCCCAGATGTTACCTCTCTGCTCTCCAAAATCCTGGAGTGTCTATCAGCCATATCCTCTTTCTTCTCCTCCCGCTTCCTCAAACTGAATATGGACAAATCTGAACTAATCATCTTTCCCCCATCTCACAGATCTTCCTTACCTGACCTATCTATAACAATTGATAACATCACTCTTTCCCCCGTACTGGAGGTCCTCTGCCTTGGAGTAACCCTTGCCTCTGCACTGTCCTTCAACCGCACATCCAAGCTCTCTCCACATCCTGCCGCCTTCAGCTCAAAAATATTTCCAGAATCCGTCCCTTCCTTAACCCTCGCTCTACTGAAATGCTTGTGCATGCCCTCATCATCTCCCATCTCAACTACTGCAACATTCTTTTCTGTGGCCTCCCTGCTAACACCCTCGCACCTCTCCAGTCCATCCTTAACTCTGCTGCCTGACTAATTCATCTCTTTCCTCGTTACTCCTCCGCTACTCCCCTCTGCAAATCTCTCCACTGGCTCCCACTCCCTCAGCGTATCCAATTCAAATTACTAACCTCTTACTTACAAGGCCACCCATAACCTGTCTCCTCCATATATCTCTGAACTAATCTCCCGATATCTTCCTTCACGTAATCTCCGATCCTCCCAAGACCTCCTTCTCTCCTCCACACTTATTCGCTCCTCACCTAACCGCCTCCAAGACTTCTCCCGAATAGCCCCCATCCTCTGGAATTCTTTGCCCCAACATTCCGACTATCAACCACACTCGGATCCTTCAGACGGAACCTGAAAACCCACCTCTTCAGGAAAGCTTACAGCCTGCAATGATCCCCGCTGCCTCCTCACCACTACTGGAGCTACCGCCTCACCATCACTGGAGCTGCTGCAACCCCCCAACCTACTGTCTCCCTCCCCACCATCCTGTAGAATGTAAGCCCGCAAGGGCAGGGTCCTCTTTCCCCTCTATATCGGTCTGTCATTGTTAGTTTGTCTCCCGTAAGTGACATCTGTAATCTGTATGTAACCCCTTCTCATGTACAGCACCATGGAATCAATGTGTTGTGAATGGACTTGAAATGAGTTCTGAGCAGAGGCTCCCTCTGGTGGTTACAAGCGGTACTGGACTGTCCAGTGAAGATTGTGAGGATTGGGAATCAGGTGTTACTGACTGGTCTTATATAAGGGAGTCGCCTTCCCATCAGGGTTGCCGGTGATCAATTGTTCTGGTCTCAATCCTTGATTCCTGTTTCCTTTGTAGCCTGCTGTGTCGTGTCTGCATCTCCTGCTAACAGATAAGACATTTTCTTCTTTTTGTTTTTGTGCTTTATTTTTGCATTTTGTCCTGCACTTCTGTGGGGGCCTTCAGGGTCCCCTCCGGGGGCTTTGCCCTCTCAGTTTAGTTCAGCCACTGATGTTTGTACATTTGCTTTTTTCCAGTTTTTTCAGTGGCTGCTGTTTTGATTTTGTTACACCAGAGAACTGATTTGGGTGGTAGAGGTCGTGTGATCTCAGGTGTTTTTGAAATTAGTAGAGTTGGTGCTTTTCAGGGTTTTTTGGGATTGTAGTAAGTACCCTTCCTATCCTTTTCTATTTAGGTAGTTTGGGCCCCAACGTTTGCTCATACTATTTTCTGTCTGTGTCAGTATTTCTTCTTGTCTAACCGCCATTACATGTTTGGGGGCTTTCTATGTTCTTTGGGGATCTCCTCCGGGGCAGATAGCTTTCCTCTTTCTATCTTTAGGTGTAGTTAGTTTCTCGGGCTGTGACGAGGCATCTAGGACCAACGTAGGAATGCTCCACGGCTGCCTCTGGTTGTGGTGGTTAGTCAGGGTACTGCAATCTCATAGATTCCAACTGCTCTGGATTGGGCTTTTTCCCTGACACCTGGGGATCCTGTTTTGAGTGATGTTGATGCATTTTTTCAGGCTTTGGGGTTATTGTACGATGAGCCTAATGTCACTGATCAAGCTGAAAAAGCCTTGTTGGCATTAAATCAGGGGCTTGATGACGCTGAGTTTATACTGTCAGAGATTCCGTAGGTGGGCAGTCCTGACCAAATGGAATGACGACGCCCTTTTTCAGAAGGGTCTGTCAGATAATGTAAAGGATGTTATGGTGGGATTCCCTGTCCCCTCTGGTCTCAATGATTCTATGTCATTAGCGATTCAAATTGACAGACGTTTACGTGAGCGGGGAAGTATGCGTGGAATAGTGTTGCCTTTTGAACCTGCTTCTGAATCCATGCAGTGTGATAGAGTGGTTTCTGGGGCACAGCGTCATGAGTTTTGAAAGCGCAATGGGTTATGTTTCTACTGTGGTGATGCCTCTCATGCTATTTCAGTCTGCTCTAAGTGGGGAAGACGTTTTGCACGCTCAGTTGTCTTGGGTAGTGTTCAGACTAAGTTTTTATTAACTGTTACTCTGATATGCTCTCTGTCCTCATTTTCTGCTCAGGCTTTCGTTGATTCGGGAGCAGCTATTAACCTGATGGATTTTGATTTTGCTAAACGTTGTGGGTTTCCCTTGATAACCCTACAGAAGTCTATTCCCCTACTGGGGATCGATTCTACCCCTTTGGCTGAGAATAAACCTCAGTTCTCTACTCAGGTGATCATGAGGGTTGAACCTGATCATCAGGAGAGCTGCAAATTTTTGGTTCTGTATAATCTGCATGACATTATCGTACTGGGTTTCCCTTGGTTACAGTCTCGTAATCCTGTTTTGGATTGGAAATCTGTGTCTGTAACCAGTTGGGGCTGCCAATGTGTTAATACCAACACTCCTGTTTTTTCTGCCTCCCCCCAGGCTCAGGATGTTCCTGACTTTTTGATTGATTTTTCTGATGTGTTTAGCGAAATTAAATCTGCATCCTTACCTCCCCATAGGAGCTATGACTGCGCTATTGAATTAGTGCCTGGTAGTAAATTCCCTAAAGGTCGCCTTTTTAACTTGTCTGTACCTGAACATGACGCTATTCGGTCTTATATCAAGGAGTCATTGGAGAAGGGTCATATCAGACCATCCTCTTCACCCTTAGGTGCCGGTTTTTTCTTTGTGGCCAAAAAGGATGGTTCATTAAGGCCGTGTATTGATTATCGTCTTTTGAACAATATTACTGTGAAATATCAATATCCGTTACCCTTGATTTCTGACCTGTTTTCCAGGGTGAAAAACGCTACTTGGTTTACCAAGCTTGACCTCAGGGGGCATATAACCTTATTCGCATTAAGCACGGGGATGAATGGAAGACTGCATTTAATACCCCTGAGGGGCATTTTGAGTACCTTGTGATGCCCTTTGGGCTCACTAATGCTCCTTCTGTCTTCCAGTCCTTCATGAATGACATTTTCAGGGATTTTGTGGATAAATTTCTGATTGTTTATTTGGATGATATCTTGATTTTTTCCAATGACTGGGACTCTCATGTGAAACATGTTTGAACTGTATTCCAGATTTTGAGAGAGAATGCTCTGTATGTGAAGGGATCAAAGTGTCTTTTTGGCGTACAGAGGATCTCATTTTTGGGATTCATTTTGTCCCCATCTGTTATTGAAATGGACCCGGTCAAGGTTCAGGCCATCTGTGATTGGGTCCAACCTACTTCATTAAAGGCTCTTCAAAGATTTTTGGGTTTTGCCAATTTTTATCGTAAATTTATTGGTAATTTCTCGGTTATTGTTAAACCATTAACTGATTTGACCAAAAAGGGTTCTGATGTGGTGAATTGGCCTCCTGAGGCAGTCTCTGCATTTCAGGAACTTAAGCAGAGATTCACTTCTGCTCCTGTTCTACGGCAGCCTGATGTTTCTCTGCCATTTCAGGTGGAGGTTGATGCCTCTGAAATTGGGGCAGGTGCCGTTTTGTCCCAAAGAGATCCAGAGACCTCCAAAAGTAACCCTTGTGCCTTTTTCTCTCGAAAATTTTCTCCTACTGAACGTAATTATGACGTGGGTAATCGGGAGTTATTGGCCATGAAGTGGGCTTTTGAAGAGTGGAGACATTGGCTGGAGGGAGCCAAACATCAGGTGGTGGTCCTTACGGACCATAAGAATCTGGTTTATCTGGAATCTGCCAAGTGACTTAATCCTAGACAGGCCAGGTGGGCCTTGTTTTTTCACACGTTTTAATTTTGTGGTTTCCTTTCTTCCTGGCACTAAGAATGTTAAGGCGGATGCCCTCTCGAGGAGTTTCCTTGCGGACTCTCCTGAGTTATCTGATCCTTCTGTTATTTTGAAAGAAGGTGTAGTTCTTTCCGCCATCTCGCCCAATTTGAGACTGGCTCTGGAGGGGTGTCAGGAGGATAGGCCCGAGCGCTGTCCTGTTGGGAAATTGTTTGTCCCGGACCAGTGGAAAAAGAGTGTGATGTCTGAGATTCATTTTTCCGCGTTGGCCGGTCATCCCGGAATTTTTGGTACCAGAGACTTGGTTAGTCGGTCCTTTTGGTGGCCTACCTTGTCTCGTGATGTCAGGGAATTTGTGCAGTCCTGCGGGACTTGCTCTCGCTCCAAGCCTTGCTCTCGCTCTAGTGGTTTGTTGATGCCATTGCCTGTGCCCAAGAGACCATGGACCCATATCTCTATGGATTTCATTTCCGACCTCCCTGTTTCTCAGAGAATGACCGTCATCTGGGTGATTTGTGATAGGTTTTCCTAAGATGATACATCTTGTGCCATTACCTAAGTTGCCTTCCTCCTCTGAATTGGTGCCTTTGTTCCTTCAGCACGTGGTTCGTTTACACGGCATTCCTGAGAACATTGTGTCTGACAGAGGAGTCCAGTTTGTTTCCAGATTTTGGAGGACCTTTTGTTCTAAACTTGGCGTTCAATTGTCTTTCTCCTCTGCGTTTCATCCTCAGACCAATGGTCAAACTGAGAGAACAAACCAGACTTTGGAGACTTATCTAAGATACTTTGTGTCTGCTGATCAGGATGACTGGGTCTCTTTTTTGCCTTTGGCTGAGTTTGCTCTTAATAATAGGGCTAGCTCTGCCACTTTGATGTCTCCATTTTTCTGTAATTCTGGGTTTCACCCTCGATTTTCTTCAGGACAGACGGAGGCTTCTGTCTGTCCAGGTGTTGACTCTGTTGTGGAGCGTATGCAACAGATTTGGGACCAGGTAGTGGAGAGGTTGTCCCTCTCTCAGGAGAGGGCCCAGCGGTTTGCTAACCGGCATAGGACTGATGGTCCTCGGTTTAAAGTGGGGGACTTGGTCTGGTTGTCCTCAAAAAATATTCCTATGAGAGTGGCATCTCCTAAATTTAAGCCTAGGTTCATTGGACCTTATAAGATCATGGAGATTCTTAATCCTGTTTCTTTTCATTTGCTTCTTCCAGGGACATTTAAGATCCATAACGTGTTCCACAAGTCCTTGTTGAAGAGGTTTGTTGAGCCAGTGGTTCCTACTGCTGTGCCTCCTGACCCTGTTCTGGTTGAGGGCAATCTGGAGTTTGTGGTTGAGAAAATATTGAATTCTCGTTTTTCTAGACGGAAACTCCAGTATTTGGTTAAGTGGAGAGGTTATGGTCAGGAGACAATTCTTGGGTGTTTGCTTCGGACATCCATGCTAGGAGACTCATCCGTGCGTATCATAGAACTCATCCTGACCGACCTGGTTGCTCAAGTGAGGGTTCGGTGACCCCTCCTCAAGGGGGGTACTGTTGTGAATGGACTTGAAATGAGTTCTGAGCAGAGGCTCCCTCTGGTGGTTACAAGCGGTACTGGACTGTCCAGTGAAGATTGTGAGGATTGGGAATCAGGTGTTACTGACTGGTTTTATATAAGGGAGTCGCCTTCCCATCAGGGTTGCCGGTGATCAATTGTTCTGGTCTCAATCCTTGATTCCAGTTTCCTTTGTAGCCTGCTGTGTCGTGTCTGCATCTCCTGCTAACAGATAAGACATTTTCTTCTTTTGTTTTTGTGCTTTATTTTTGCATTTTGTCCTGCACTTCTGTGGGGGCCTTCAGGGTCCCCTCCGGGGCTTTTGCCCTCTCAGTTTAGTTCAGCCACTGATGTTTGTACATTTGCTTTTTTCCAGTTTTTTCAGTGGCTGCTGTTTTGATTTTGTTACACCAGAGAACTGATTTGGGTGGTAGAGGTCGTGTGATCTCAGGTGTTTTTGAAATTAGTAGAGTTGGTGCTTTTCAGGGTTTTTTGGGATTGCAGTAAGTACCCTTCCTATCCTTTTCTATTTAGGTAGTTTGGGCCCCAACGTTTGCTCATACTATTTTCTGTCTGTGTCAGTATTTCTTCTTGTCTAACCGCCATTACATGTTTGGGGGCTTTCTATGTTTTTTGGGGATCTGCTCCGGGGCAGATAGCTTTCCTCTTTCTATCTTTAGGTGTAGTTAGTTTCTTGGGCTGTGACGAGGCGTCTAGGACCAACGTAGGAACGCTCCACGGCTGCCTCTGGTTGTGGTGGTTAGTCAGGGTACTGCAATCTCATAGATTCCAACTGCTCTGGTGTATTGCCTTTTTGACCTGCACTCCTCAGCTACTGAAACATAACACAATGGCGCTATATATATAAATAAATAAATAATAATAATAATAAAGTGACATTAGTCAGAATTGTAAAATTTGGCCCAGTCATGAAGGTGAAAAATGGCTTGGGAGCTGAAGGGGTTAGAAGTAAAATAAATCATTGCCTCTAATATTATTCGGACATTTCACATTCTTGAAGTGTAGTTGTGGTCTTAACTGACGAAAGAGAGTTAATCTGTACTAGGATTAAGGGGGTCTTTTGGGCTCAACAGAAATTTCTGCAGTCACTCTGTATGACTGCAGATTGCTGAATCGTGATAGTGTGCAATGTCCACACTGTCAGAATTGCTCTCTATTTCCAGCGCAAGTAGGTGTTCACGTTAATGTTCTGTTCAGGGAAGTGGATGAGATTCTAGTTGGCATGTGACCACTCACTTATGACTTAAATTGTACTTGTATCGATTCGAACTTACCAAGGTTCATTTCAGACATGATTTTTTTCTGCAAATTATGAGGAATCTTATACCCAAGTTAACACATTGAATATCACCTACTGGGTGATAATGAAATGTTGTAATGAGTCATGCAACAAATGTCTAGTTTTACCACAATGCATAAAGCCTTCTTTATGGGTGTATATGCGATCTTCCAGGATTCTTCTTTACAGCTATAACTGAGAGGGCCAGGCATAGACTTGTTTAGTTTTTGTCTCATATAAATGACTGCGCTTGAGTCTTGACATTAATCTCTGGCTCCAATTAATCTTCGATATTGAAAGAAATATGTCAGATATTGGGGAAGTAAATGCCATGGGAAATAGTTTCTAAGTAGATTCATTATAATTGATGTTTTATGTATTGTTTGTTATGCTCTAAATAGTATGGATAAAATATTAATGCTATGTTTGTAAGAAAGACAATGTCACGGGGCAGTAATAGAAATACAGGGGACGAGGAACCTGGGCCCCTGAACTGCCCCTAAGGCTAAGGGAGGGCCCTGTCTTTCCTTAACTTGGGGGTACACTTAAAGGTAGTGAGGCCCAAGTCACCGACCTGTCCCTGTCTCCTGTTTAGCCCTGAGCTAAACCCCCAAACCCCTCCCCAGGAGGTGAGACACGGAATAAAGGGAACTACACCAAAATAACCAAATGAAGGAAAGAGAGACACCTTGGGGTAAAATCAACTAAGCAACAAACACTTCGCTTTCTCCGCTGCAATGCACCGCACAGCAGAGTAAGGCACCAGATCAGGGAAACAGCAGAAGTACCACTGCACTCAGCAAGCTCCTGACTCCAGCTTGGTTGGTCTCCAAAAGGCAGAAATATCACCAACAGTCAGCTGACGCCTCAGGTGATCTTTTAAAGGATGGTGGGAGCTGTCACCGCCTTCTCCTGACAAGTCAGCAGCAATGTAATTACACCTGCGGCCACCGGGGGAAAGACTTACATTAACCCCCGATGGCCTGAAAGGAAAAAAGTTTTAATATAGAAAGCAAAATCTGCCACGGGTCCCAAAGTGGATCGTGACAAACATAGTGTGTATAGTCTGTGCACCATCAACATGGAAAATACTGTGTATATATTATCAGTATATGGCAGTGTTCAGTGAAATCTGAGCGTAAAGAGGAAACAGGAGAAAATTACAGCACTACGCTTTGATACGTGAGCTCTGAGAGCGCGTATATTTATAGATGGGAAAAGGCCATTCATGTGTGCTGTATTCGAATGAGAGGTTGTAGGGCTGCTTCTTATAGTAGATTGCCTTGCTACACTATTTTCTCCACTGAAAAAAGTTCAATTGGAGTCCAAATTTGCATGTTTTGAGCTCCATTTGTCTAGCTGAAATCTATGGCTCCATTAGGGGCCAGTGAATCCCAGTTTTCAAGGCTTGATAAGGGTATGAATGTGGTCTGAACCTAGTCTTATCAACATCATTAAAGGAGTTGTCCACTACTAGGACAACCCCTTCTTAAACAAAATGTTCAGCCCCAATAAAATAATAAAGCCTATACTCGCCTCCCATGCCATCTCCGTTCCAGCAGTGTGGGAACTGGCGGTCCCGGGGCTGTGTTGCAGTGGAATAACACGTGATTCCCCGTACCCAAACAGCGATGGCATCACTGTCTCTGCCTTTGGACAAACTGAACATGAAGAGGAATTCCGTAATGAGCTGCAGCCTGGACTTCATCTTCATGTTCAGTTTGTAAAAAGGTGGAGACAGTGACGCCAGTGCTAATTGTCACGTGTCGCGACACTGCATCACAGCCAAGGAGAGAGTGACTGCCGACACTGCGGTAACGACTCCGACACGGGAGGTGAGTATGAGCTTTATTATTTTATAGGGGCCAAACATTTGGTTTAAGAAGGGGTTGTCCTAGTAGTGGAAAATCCCTTTAAATACAAATTATCTTGTTCCATCCTTGATTATTCTACAGCTCATGGTATACATTGGGATGGGGAGAATACTCTCCAATCTTTAGCAGCAGTCACAATGTGTCTCCTTTTGAAAACACACTTCGAGGCCTATTCAAGAAGACTGGCATTTTGAACTCTTTCTTGAATCAGCCCATTAGTTCACAATCTATGTGGATTGAGAATGGCTCCATTTGGCAGGGCTGAAACTAGAGTTGACCAAAAAGCTTGGCAGAACCCTGGTCCAGCATTTATGTTGGTAGTTCTTAGTCGCCGGACCAGAGCACTACAAACCTCCTACTACATGTTGGCATCTCCAACTCCTCTTCTGATTATTAAACGCTATATTGTGACGTACGTTGGCGTCGCACTGAGCCTACTAATTATTTGCAGGGCCTTGTCCTGGCTGCCAGGGACTACAGTACAGACGTGGCCTCTGGACCTGGGTGCTGCAAATGTTTTTGCTCAAGTCTATCTAAAACATAGCATGGTTGAATAGAGGACATTTTTATTTTTTCACTTGGATTTTGGAGTGCAGCTTCATACTTTTCTGTTCAGAGTTTACAATAGATATGTCCTTTCCATGACTTCAGATGCTGCACATCAGTCACCACACATAATTACACCCAAAAGGCTCATATAACTTGTAACTCCGTTTTCAAGGTCCCTTGAAGTGTTTTTCTTGTATTCTGCATGAGGTTTAATGAAAAGTGTCACTTTTGTGGATTTTCTTTTTTTTTTTTTCACATATAGGTATACTTTTAAGGGCAAGATACCATTCTCATCTTAACCCCTTCACACCAGGGAGATTTTTTGTTTTTCTCTTTCACTTTTTCCTCCTCTTCTACCAAGAGTCAAAACTTTTTTTTATTTTTCCAGCCATATAGCTGTATGAGGGCTTTTTTTTTGCAGGACAAGTTGTACTTTGATGTGGAATTGCAAAAAAAAGTACAATTCCACAGTGGCTTTTGGGGTTTTTTATTTACGATTTTCAATAATTGGTAAAACTGACCTGGCAATATGATTCCTCAGGTCAGTATGAGTACTCAGATACCAAACGTGTCTAGACTTTTTTTTTTATTTAAGTGGTGAAAAAATTTCAGAAATTTGTGAATAAAAATACTGCTTTTGTCTCCATTTTCCTAGACCAGTAACGTTCTCATTTTTTTACTGATACCATTTTGGGGTACATACGATGTTTTGATCGCCTTTTATTGCAACGTAATTCTGCCATTTTGATTACAAGTATGTGTATTTTTTTTAATTTTTAAATTCTTTTATTTTTAATGGGGCATAAGGGGGGTGATTTTAACTTTTGTGTTTTTTTTTTTTATATATTTTTTAAACTTTTTTTACTGTATTTAATAGTCCTCTTAGGAAACTTCAAGCTGCTATCATCTGTGCTATACATAGCAGTGTTCCTGCACTGCTATCTACAGCAGAAATCACGTAACTCCTGTGAAAACCAGCCATGGGCCGGCGTTCACTGGAAGATTGTGATGGCAGGCATGGGGATCTTCAGCAGACCACCGACTGACATGACAACCAATCAGTGTGACATGCGTGTTGATGGGCGGGATCAATGGCGCGTTCCCTTTTTGCTCGTGTTATACGCTGCTCTCAGTGATTAGCGGCGGCATTTAACTGATTAACAGGCGCTGCTGTTAGAGGCACTTGTTGGCTGATTTAATCAGCCATCAAGTGTGAAGAAAGATGCGGGTTCAGTATGTGAGCCCACATCAAAGGCATGGAATATACATCATCTGTCGTGAAGGAGTAAAATCTGAATATAAAAAATAGCAATATATTTGCACTATGCAGGGGCATTGTTAGATTAGGAGTTTTATCTCTACATGTTTGGTGTTTGCCTTTGTAACACAAGAAAGTACATAAAGTGAATCTGTGCTTTCAGATGACTTTTCAGAATATGTTGTGAGGTGTTTATCCCTGAAAATTAGCACTATATATGGACAATATTTGAACTGAATTCATTCATTTTTCCCTAGTTTTCCACTCTGCAATCTCTAGCTGCAATTTTCCATTTTCCTTGAGATATTGGGTAGAGACTAGCTGCTATGATGTCACTCATACACAGAGAAATAGATTACTTATTTCTCTATGTAACCCATGTTCAGAAGCAGCAGAACGGTGGACATTATACACCAGTATTGAGTAATTAAGCTGTGAATCTAGCACAATGGCGGTACAAAACACTTGCAAGAAATGCAGCAATGGCATATGTATGTCTCTTTACCTCTCTCTCGCTTAGCCCATCCCTCCTGCTACCCCTCTCCATAGACCTCAATAGGCAGCTGGAATCTCCAACCCTAGTAAGCCCTACTGAGCATCTATCTGTGAGGCATCCTCAAATGGAAGGTGGAGGAGTGCAAGGTCTCTAACATCCACCAGCTTCATGATGTGGTCATGTAGGAGTAGAAGAGGATTCCAGTGGCAACCTGTGAAGCTCTAGTGACCTCCATGCCCAAGAGTTTTAAGGCAGTGCTTGAAAATAATGGTGGCTATACAAAATATTAACACTTTGGGTGCAATTTGGCCATTTTCACTTACGGGTGCACTCACTTTGTTGCCAGCGGTTTAGACATTAATGGCTGTGTGTTGAGTTATTTAGAGGGTACACAAATTTACACTGTTATGCAAGCTGTACTCTATATATATTTATTCAAGCGGAGAAAGGAAGAATCCAGCTCAGGATGGAGTAGGCAAAAATAGGACTAACCTTTATTGGACAAACGTAAAATATCCAAAACATAGCACACACGTGGCACAACAGTGGAGGCGATCAACGCGTTTCAACTTAAAAGTCTTACTCATGATCTCAGAGATTCTTCCTTTCTCCACTTGATGTTTGCTGTGGCTGCTCACCACGATCCGTGCTGGACATGAGTTGGCCAGGGGATTTCTTCAGACCGGTAAGCTGACTTTCACCATTGTTTTTTCTGCTATATACACTGCTCAAAAAAATAAAAGGAACACTTAAACAACAGAATATAACTCCAAGTAAATCAAACTTCTGTGAAATCAAACTGTCAACTTAGGAAGCAACACTGATTGACAATCAATTTCACATGCTGTTGTGCAAATGGAATAGACAACAGATGGAAATTATTGACAATTATCAAGACATACTCAATAAAGGAGTGGTTCTGCAGGTGGGGACCACAGACCTCATCTCAGTACCAATGCTTTCTGGCTGATGTTGTGGCCGCTTTTGAATGTTGGTTGTGCTTTCACACTCGTGGTAGCATGAGATGGACTATACAACCCACTCAAGTGGCTCAGATAGTGCAGCTCATCCAGGATGGCACATCAGTGCAAGCTGTGGCAAGAAGGTTTGATGTGTCTGTCAGCAAAGTGTCCAGAGGCTGGAACTAAGAACAAGAAAAGAAGTGTGTATATAAGACGCGGTCAACCCTAGTCTCCAGAGGCTGGAGGCGCTACCAGGAGACAGGCCAGTACACCAGGAGACGTGGAGGGGGCCGTAGGAGGGCAACAACCCAGCAGCAGGACCACTACCTCCGCCTTTGTGCAAGGAGGAACAGGAAGAGCACTGCCAGAGCCCTGCAAAATGACCTCCAGCAGGCCACAAATGTGCATGTGTCTGCACAAACGGTTAGAAACCGACTCCATGAAGATGGTCTGAGTGCCCGACATCCATAGATGGGGTTGTGCTCACAGCCCAACACCGTGCAGGACGCTTGGCATTTGCCACAGAACACCAGGATTGGCAAATTCACCACTGGAGCCCTGTGCTCTTCACAGATGAAAGCAGGTTCACACTAAGCACATGTGACAGACGTGACAGAGTCTGGAGACTCCGTGGAGAGTGATCTTCTGCCTGCAACATCCTTCAGCATGACCAGTTTGACAGTGGGTCAGTAATTTGGTGGGGTGGCGTTTCTTTAGATGGCCGCACAGCCCTCCATGTGCTCGCCAGAGGTAGCCTGACTGCCATTTGGTACCGAGATGAGTTCCTCTGACCCCTTGTGAAACCATATGCTGCTGCGGTTGGCCCTGGGTTCCTCCTAATGCAGGACAATGCCAGACCTCATGTGGCTCAAGTGTGTCAGCAGTTCCTGCAAGATGAAGGCATTGAGGCTATGGACTGGCCCGCCCGTTCCCCAAACCTGATTCCGATTGCGCACATCTGGGATATCATGTCTTGCTCCATCCACACGTCATATTGCACCACAGACTGTCCAGGAGTTGGCGGATGCTTTAGTCCAGGACTGAGAGGAGATCCCTCCAGGAGACCATCCGCCACCTCATCAGGAGCACGCCCTGGCATTGTAGGGAGGTCATAAAGGCACAGGGAGGTCATACAGGCACGTGGATGCCACACACTACTGAGCATCATTTTGACTTGTTTTAAGGACATTACATTGCACTTTAATTTTGTGGGTGACTCTAAATCCCGGCCTCCATTGGTTAATAAATTTTATTTCCATTGATGATTTTTGTGTGATTTTGTTGTCAGCACATTCAACTTTGTACAGAACAAAGTATTCAATGCGAATATTTCATTAATTCAGATGTAGGATTTTTTATTTGAGTGTTCCCTTTATTTTTTTTTGAGCAGTGTATATTCACTTGTACTGTTGATTTCTGAAAAAGGATAGATACTATTTAAATAATACTTCTATAATAATAGAAATATTAATAATAACCAAACTCTTAAATCCCTCTGCCTTGCATCCCATTTTTCCCAGGCTGGGAGCTCTGTGAAAGTAACAAACAACTCTTTAGGGTATGCCACACTAAGCGAGATCGCTAGCGAGATCGCTCAAGTGACAGCGATTTTATGACGCAGCAGCGACATCGTTAGCGACGTCGCTGTGTGTGACATGTAGCAGTGATGTCGCCCCTGCTGTGATGTCGCTGATCGTTCACGAACGTTCTGGACCGTTTTTTGATCGTCGGCGTCCCGCTGGTGAGCCTGAATCGCTGAGTTTGGCACCTTTTGAGAACGACGAGCGACCTCGTTGGTGACGCATATGACAGCGGCGCAGGCGGGACTAGGTTTTCTTTAGCGGCACAGAGTGGATCGCAGTAGCTGCAAAGCAGGCTAGCAGGACGCAGGAAGCAGGAGCGATGCTGGAAATTCTTATGAATCAGAAGCGCTCGAGAACAATGGAAGGGAGCGCTATACGTCGTCTTTCATGACGCTGTCAAAACATTAATTATAGCATACATATATAATTATAAAACATATACAGTGACCACAATCTGTGCTGAGGGGCGTGGAAAAGGTTGCACTCAATACATGCTGTGACAGATCCTAACGACCGCCGAAGTCGTTATACAGATCGCTGACCGCTGATGTGTCGTTGATGAGATCGTCCTGTTTGGAAGCTGCTAGCGACCTTAAAGTGATCACACCAACGATCTCGTTAGCTTGCGTCGTTGTCGTGATCGCTAGTGTGATCGCTTAGTGCGGCATACCCTTTATTCGAGGAGCCATCTCCGCTACCTCCTTCAGCCTAATTAGGTCTCATTCACACTGTCTGGATAGACTCCCTCTTCCCTACTCCAAGAACCAGGCCCTATTCCAAGTTTAAACCAAACCTCATGCACTGAAGACTCTTTCTCCACTGAAAACACTTATTTGTTGCCTGAAATATCACATTTTGTAACACACATGGGCCATTTTTGCTGCTGAATTGCTACATCTAAACACATGTATCAGCGCTAACCCAAATTTGCATCACTCTACACTGCTTTTGTATTACACATTTACGCATTTTGTGAAGCAGGACTCTTATTCAAAATGCGTTAGACACCCGCCCCACACACATTACATAGAGCTCTATGTCACAGAACCAATGTTTTTGCTTTTTTTTCATTTTTTTCATACCAGCTATATCAGTATACTGAAACAAGCACACACATTTCTGACATTCTGTACTTCAGTACTATTCCTTAATTCAGAACCAAAAAGGTTACAGCAAACTTAAAAAAAAAAAAAAAAATCCAAAAAACATGTAGCAAATGCATCCTGTGAACAGCTGCGTACATCTCTATGCACATCCGAAATTCGCTTGTGGTATGTTATAGCAATCATTTTGACGGCAATTAGGACTGTCGAGCAATGGAAGCATGAAGCTTAAATATTTTCTAAGGAAAACTTGTCACTTTCCTGTATTTAGCTCAACACTTCATATTCCCAGAGCAAAAAGACACTGTGTAGTCTCCGTGCTGTTATTTACCTCCTGCTTGCCAACCTTCAGAACCCTGGAATTACCTGCTAATTAATACAGTTGTGCCTCACATGCCATCTGCTAGTGCTAGGCACTTTCTAAAGTCACTGACAGAAAATTGCAGTCTCCTATTATGTTACCACTCACCCCCACTAAACAGGTGGGCTATCATTTTAAAGGGAACCTGTTAGCTCGTTTTTCCGCAATAAACTGCGGCCACTGCCTTTCGGGGTTTATCTACAGCATTCTATAATGCTGTAGATAAGCCCCCGATCTAACCTGAAAGATAAGAAAAACAAGTTATATTATGCTCACCCGGGGGCGGTCCTGTCCGATGGGTGTCGTAGGTCCGGGTCCGGCGCCTCCCATCTTCATGTGATGACGTCCTCCTCCTTGCTTCATGTCACGGCTCCTGCACAGGTGTACTGATCTGCCCTGTTGAGGTCAGAGCAATGTACTGCAGTGCACAGGCGCTGGACCTCTCTGACCTTTCCCTGCGCACTGTAGTACTTTGCTCTGCCCTCAACAGGGCAGATCAGTACGCCTGCGCAGTAGCCGTGACATGAAGCAAGGAGGAGGACGTCATCACATGAAGATGGGAGGCGCTGGACCCAGGACTGCAAAGCCCATCGGACCGGATGGCGGACAGCCCCTGGGTGAGTATAATATAACTTGTTTTTCGCCTCTTTCAGTTCAGATCGGGGGCTTATATACAGCATTATAGAATGCTGTAGATAAACCCCGAAAGGCAGTGGCCGGAGCTTATTGCAGAAAAACGAGCTGACAGGTTCCATTTAATGACACTGACTGAATGAAGGAGAGTAATGGTTGTGGTACAGTCATATACAAATACTTTGCTTTCAGATATCCCTTAGGAATCTGGCACAGCTAAGAATATTGCAAGACTTGTTTCGCCTAATAAGAAGTAATTTCCCAAAATATGTGTTTTCTTATACAAAGCTGTTGGAATTAGTTTACCTTGTATTATGCTTGCTTATTGGCCATAATTCATATACACTACGCTATATAAATATTACTTTCTGCAGCAGCTTTATTATTAATTTATTATTAAAAAACTATGAAGCTTTTAGTATACTTTGTCTGGGCTGCATTTACACTGTTTGCGATATCGGTTAGTTATGCATTTTTTTGGGAAGATAGGAGAGATGAAGGAATCCATTTGCAGACCCTGGTCCAGCTACCACGACTACTTGTCATGAGCTCTGTGAACCAACTTCTATCTGCTGAAATCCTTGACGCCTCTTCTGATTTGTAGGCCTAGCACAAGGTCACACCGAGGCTAATAATCAGAAAAGGCGCTTTGGATGCCAACCTGTAGGAGGTGGTACAGAGGGCTCCTGACGATTGTCCATGGTCTGCTGATGTGGCAGCTAGACCAAGGTCATGTTTTTCAATTCATGTATCGCTAGAACAGGGAAGAGAAACCTTTTTCTGCCATGGATCATTTGGATATTTACAGTTGTGTGAAAAGTGTTTGCCCCCTTCCTGATTTCCTATTCTTTTGCATGTTTGTCACACTTAAATGTTTCAGATCACCAAACAAATGTAAATATTAGACACAGATAACACAAACACACAACGCAGTTTTTAAATGAAGGTCTTTGTTATTAAGGGAAAAAGAAATCTAAACCTACAAGGTACTGTGTGAAAAAGTGATTGCCCCCTAAACTTAACTGGTTGGGCCACACTTAGCAGCAACAACTGCAATCACGCTTTGCGATAACTGGCAATGAATCATTTACAACGCCTTGGGGAAATTTTGGCACTCTCATCTTTGCAGAAATGTTGTAATTCAGACACATTGGAGGGTTTCCGAGCATGAATTGCGTTTTAAGGTCAAAATTTGAATATTATTAAAGACTGTTTTAAGGGATTATGTGTTCACATATTTTGATTTAATTCCTGGTAATATTAGTTTTTATTCGTTTCTGACGTTTTAAGGTCATGCCACAGCATCTCATTCAGATTAAGGTCAGGATTTTGATTTGGCCACTCCAAAGTCTTAATTTCGTTTTTCTTAAGCCATTAAGAGGTGGTCTTGCTGGTGTTTGGATCATTGTCCTGCTGCATAACGCAAGTGCGTTTCAGCTTGAGGTCACAAACAGATGGCTGGACATTCTCCATAAGGATTTTTTGGTAGACAGCAGACTTCATGGTTCCATTTGCCATAGCAAGTCTTCCAGGTCCCAGGCCATCACACTACCACCATATTTTACTGTTGGTATGATGTTCCTTCTGAAATGCTGTTTTTCTTGTATGCCAGATGTAATGGGACATACAGTACACCTTCCAAAAAGTTCAACTTTTGTCAGTCCACAGTGTTTTCTCCTAAAAGTCTTGGGGATCATCAAGATGTTTTCTGGCAAACTGAGGTGAACTTTATTGTTCTTATTGCTCAGCAGTGATTTTCATCTTGGAACGCTGCAGGGCATTGTTGCTCAGTTTCTTTCTTATGGTGAAGTCATGAACACTAAACTTAAAGCAAGTGAGGCCTGCAGTTCTTTGGATGATGTTGTTTTTTTTTTTCTAACCTCTTGGATGAGTCGGCGCTGTGATCTGGGGGTAATTTGGTTGGCCCGCCACTCCTGGGAAGGCTCACCACTGTTCCATGTTTTCGCCATTTGTGGATAATAGCTGGAGTCCCAAAGCTTTAGAAATGGCTTTATAATCTTTTCCAGACTGATAGTTCTCAATTACTTTGTTTATCATTTGTTCCAGAATTTCTTTGGATCACAGTATGATGTCCAGCTGTTGAGGAACTTTTCGTCTACTTCACTTTGTCAGGCAGGTCCTATTTAAGTGATTTCTTGTTTGAGAACAGTTGTGACAGTAATCGGGCCTTGGTGTGGCTTTGGAATTTGAACTCAGATTCCCAAAGATGTGCTAAACCACTGTTAATTTATGTTTTAAGTGTGGAGGGGAATCACTTTTTCACAGAGGGCCCTAAAGGTTTGTATTTCTTTTTCCCTTCATTTTTACTTGTGTTATCTTTGTTTGTCTAATATTTAGATTTCTTTGGTTATCTGAAACATTTAAGTGTGACAAATATGCAAAAGAATAGAAAATCAGGAAGGGGGCAAACACTTTTTTACACAACTGTGTAACATAATTCATGGGCCATACAGAATTATCAACTTACAATTTATCCCCCTATATTGGGTCAAATGTTTTATTAACTCACCCCTAAAGTGATGGCTGAAACTATTTTTCTTTGGTGGGAAATGTAATATTAGGTGGCATTGATGATGTTGCTACTCGCAACTGCTTACAAGGTCTTTATCGGTCTGGAGTTCAATTATCTCTTGAGATGATACGTTTTGTAAAGAACTGCTCGCATCAGTGAGCTGTTCCAAACACAGATGTAGATTACACTGCATGTCTCCTCAAATTGGGAAATTCATCACTGCTCATATCACCTTTACAAAACTCAAATAAAAAAATGGGTAAATGTGGATTTAATCTGCGCTGCTGAATAATTAGGATCTAGACCATGTAGCCATTGAATTGTGGAATTTATTCTCAACGCGTTTCAAAGTGCAAGACTTCTTCATCAGGAGCACCACAATGTACCATATTGTGGTGCTCCTGATGAAGAAGCCTTGTACTTTGAAACGTGTTGAGAATAAATCCACAATCTGCGCTGCTGAATAATTCAGGATCCAGACCATGTAGCCATTGAATTGTGGATTTATTCTCAGCGCGTTTCAAAGTACAAGACTTCTTCATCAAGAGCACCACAATATAGTACTTTTTTTTTTTTATCTCTGGTTGGTCACAAATGGACCGATGGATCTGCAGTAATGGATATCTCTATAAGCTTGTCTGTTGGCTCAAATTGGTGAGTACAATTTGAGCATAGTAATCATTTTATCCTGGATAAGACCCTAGTGCGCTATTATCCTCCAGCAGCACATATTGGCTTTACAGAACTCAAACAGGGGAGAGTCTGCTGTATATATCACATATGAAATACTGGGACTGTTGTATATGCATCAAATAGTATGCTCTGAGTCTGTTGTGTGTATATATATATATATGTATGTTGTACACAGTACAGACCAAAAGTTTGGACACACCTCATTCAAAGATTTTTCTGTATTTTCATGACTATGAAAATTGTACATTCACACTGAAGGCATCAAATTTATGAATTAACACATGTGGAATTATATACTTAACAAAAAAGTCTGAAATGACTGAAAATATGTCTTATATTCTAGGTTCTTCAAAGTAGCCACCTTTTGCTTTGATTAGTGCTTTGCACACTCTTGGCATTCTCTTGATGAGCTTAAAGAGGTAGTCACCGGAAATGGTCTTCCAACAGTCTTGAAGGAGTTCCCAGAGATGCTCAGGACTTTTTGGCCCTTTTGCCTTCACTCTGCGGTCCAGCTCACCCCAAACCATCTCGATTGGGTTCAGGTCTGGTGACTGTGGAGGCCAGGTCATCTGGTGTAGCACCCCATCACTCTCCTTCTTGGTCAAATAGCCCATACACAGCCTGTAGGTGTGTTTGTTGTCATTGTCCTGTTGAAAAAAAAATGATGGTCCAACTAAACGCAAACCGGTTGGAATAGCATGCCGCTGCAAGATGCTATGGTAGCCATGCTGGTTCAGTATGCCTTCAATTTTGAATAAATCCCCAACAGTGTCACCAGCAAAGCACCCACCACACCATCACACCTCCTCCTCCATGCTTCACGGTGGGAACCAGGCATGTAGAGTCCATCCGTTCACCTTTTCTGTGTCACACAAACACACAGTGGTTGGAACCAAAGATCTCAAATTTGGACTCCTCAGACCAAAGCACAGATTTACACTGGTCTAATGTCCATTCCTTGTGTTCTTTAGCCCAAACAAGTCTCTTCTGTTTGTTGCCTGTCCTTAGCAGTGGTTTCCTAGCAGCTATTTTACCATGAATGCCTGCTGCACAAAGTCTCCTCTTAACAGTTGTTGTAGAGATGTGTCTGCTGCTAGAACTCTGTGTGTCATTGACCTGGTCTCTAATCTGAGCTGCTGTAAACCTGCGATTTCTGAGGCTGGTGACTCGGATAAACTTATCCTCAGAAGCAGAGGTGATTCTTGGTCTTCCTTTCCTGGGGCGGTCCTCATGTGAGCCAGTTTCTTTGTAGCGCTTGATGGTTTTTGCAACTGCACTTGGGGACACTTTCAAAGTTTCCCCAATTTTTCGGACTGACTGACCTTCATTTCTTAAAGTAATAGTGGCCACTCGTTTTTTTTCTTTACTTAGCTGCTTTTTTCTTGCCATAATACAAATTCTAACAGTCTATTCAGTAGGACTATCAGCTGTGTATCCACCAGACTTCTGCACAACACAACTGATGGTCCCAACCGCATTGATAAGGCCAGAAATCCCACTTCTTAAACCTGACAGGGCACACCCGTGATGTGAAAACCATTTCCGGTGACTACCTCTTGAAGCTCATCAAGAGAATGCCAAGAGTGTGCAAAGCAGTAATCAAAGCAGCAAAAGGTAGCTGCTTTGAAGAACCTAGAATATAAGACATATTTTCAGTTGTTTCAGACATTTTTGTTAAGTATGTAATTCCACATGTGTTAATTCATAGTTTTGATGCCTTCAGTGTGAATGTACAATTTTCTTAGTCCTGAAAATACAGAAAAATCTTTGAATGAGAAGATGTGTCCAAACTTTTGGACTGTACTGTCCATCACATAGAAGACACTAGGATTGATGTATTTACATCACATAGACACTGGGTCCAACCAGTATATATATATATATATATATATATATATATATATATATATATTACATAGGACACACTGCGACTACTGTATATACATATCATAGGAAACACCAGAACTGATGTTTAAACATATCATGGGAGACACTGGAACTGATATATATACATCACATAAGAGAATGAGACTGGTGTGTATACATCATATAGGAGACAGAGCCTGTTTTAGACTGGGTTCACATTGTGTTAATGGCAATGCGCTAACGGCATCCGTTACATAGCTGCACTAATGCTATGTAACAGATGCGTAAGCGCACCCATAGACTGCCATTATGTAGCGCATCGCTAACGCATGTCATAAACGGCATGCCTTAGCGATGTTACGTCATTCTGTAATGGACCCCCGGATGCGGTCTGCAGCGTTCAGGGATCCGTCACTGCTAGCACAGATGGAGCATCTGCGCTAGCGTGATCCCATAACGCAATCTTTAAAAGGCACTTGCGTTAGCGCAGTCCGTTTAACGCATGCGTTGAGCAGACTGCACTAACGCAATGTGAACCTAGCCTTATACTAAATGGGCAACACTGATACTGTTGTACATACATCACATAGGAGACATTGAGAGTCTGCTGTATACATTACATAGGAGATACCGAGACTGCTATTTTTACATCATATAGGAAATGCTGGGACTGATGTATATGCATAACATAGGAGATGCTGGGACTGATATATAAGCAGCACATAGAAAAAGCTGGAGCTTCTGTATATACCTCACATAGGAGAGGCTGGGGCTGGTATACATACATCCACAGGAGAAGGACAGGACTGCAGAGCATGCTAACTCTGCCTAAAAAGAAGGTCTTGACACTGGAATTAGCTATCATCAGGATGTAATCCAGCATTGTTTGCACCATGGACTTCAGTAGTGAATGCTGCCTGCACGTTCCGGTACTCTAGGGGAAAATTATAGTGCCGGCTGCCCACTGGAGAACTGCCCAAGGGCAGGAGCAAATAACGTTGTGTACCGGAGGTTCCTTCCTCCAGCTTTAGAGGATAGGAATATGTTTCTCTCATGTTCCATAATTGTTTATTTGGCTGTATATATTTTTTACTGGTTGCCTTTTCATAGGATAGCATAGTCTACTAATCTTGTCTGCAGAGCAAAAAGTATACTGACCTATATATGCCCAGCGTATACAGTGAGCCAACCATATCCATAGGTCCCGATTCACCTGACTCAGGTGGAAGAGTATGACTGCAATATTAGCAACTCCTGTTATAATTAAGCATTGATTGTTACTTGCTATCTTTAATTTGAATTTTTTTTTTTTATAAAAATGCGCTTGTGTGTGCTCCACAACCCAGAGTTCCTGCATAAGAATATAAATAATGTTTTAATTCAACAGAAGAAGGAGAGCATAAGTAGAGGAGAACAAGATGGTGAGCTGAACACGTGTCCTTCTTATTCTGAATACAAGAAAGCATCACAACTTGTAAAGCATATGCAATGGTGGACAGACAGTACATGCAGTCACAAATTCCAGATCCACAAAAATCCCCAAAGTTAATCATCATTCAGGTGGACAGGATCCAATTTTCATTTATTTTCTAGCTTCTCCTAACCATTAAACAGTAAAAAAAATGGATAGCATTCAGGTGACAGATGTTGAATGAGTACTCAAAGACTGAAAGACCGTTGAATTACAGTGATGAAGATAAACTTAAGAGAAATTATTTCCTAAAAAGAGTCTTTTCAAGCAAATATAAAAGTGCAAAGTATTAGTATATATAGTCCATTTAAAGGGTTATTACAAAAATCAAGTTATCCCCTATCCATTTTATGCTGTAAATAGCTAAGTGTTGTGAATACTCTGGAGGCGACTTCTGAGCTGGGGCTCCCTCCGGTGGTTGCTGAGGGTAATGAACTAATTGCTGAATGGCCTTCAGCTGGCTCTGAATGGTCTGATATAAGTGACCTGAGTTCCCATCAGCCTTGGCGGTAATCAATTGTTCTTCCTGGTCTTGCTTGGAGCACAGCTTGCATTCCTGCTCTCATTCAGATAAGTAATTTGCTGTTTTTTTTTTCCTCTGGTTGGATTTTCCTTGCTGGTTTGCTGCTTGCAGTGGACTTCAGCCTGGTCCCCTTTTGGGGTCTGGCGCTGCAGTTGTGCTCATTTTGTGTTTGCACTTTTGCTCTGTTCCTTTGTCACTTTTTATTTGCTGAGTAGCTGTGTTTTACACCAGAGATCTGATTTATGTGGTAGAGATTGTGTGGTCTCAGGTTTTTTTTGTTAATCATAAGTGTTGGTATTTTTGTCAGGGTGTTTTGGGTTGCAGTCAGAATTCTTTCCTATACTTTTCTATCTAGACAGATTGGGCCCCAGCGTTTGCTCATTCTATTTTCTGTCTGTGTCCGTATTTTCCATTTGTCTAACCGCCATTACATGTTTGGGGGCTTCCTATTTCTTTGGGGGTTCTGCTACGGGGCAGATAGCTTTCATCTTTCTGCCTTTACGTGTAGCTTTCTCTCCGGCTGTGACGAGGCGTCTAGGATCACCGTAGGTACGCTCCACGGCTACTTCTAGTGTTAGTTTAGGGTCCTGCAATCCAATAGGTTCCAGCCTCTCTGGTGTATTGCTACTTTGCTATTTCTCCTCAGCTACCATAACATAACAGCTAAGCACTGTTTTCAGCAGTCCCATTGAAAATGAATGGACATAAAGCCATGCGTATGCACCTCCGCTTTATTCAGTGCATTGCTACAGAGCTTCATTCTCAGGGTTCAAATTAATTATCTCGAGATCGCTGGAGGTCCCAGCTGTCAGACACCAAACAAGCATTAAATTATCCCCTTTCCTATGGTAATGAATACTTGAATTTTTTCAAAATAAACTTTTAATAATGACACATCACTACCCCCAATCATTACATAAGCATATCTTGCACTATCAATATTAGATAAATAATTATTTTTCATTGTAGGTGCTTCATGACAATAGTAGAGTTCAAAAAACCTGACTGGCACTTCCAGACTAATGTGAACTAGGTGCAAACCAAAGGGAGCTACCCTCATGTAAAACATCCAAAAAAAGGCTGCACTCAAGCATACTAAAGCATGACAACATAGAATACATGAAATTTTGAATAGCAATATGGCTTTGGAATATAAGGAAAAATTTGAGACGCTTAGTATAAACATTTGGCCAAACATTTTAAAGCCCAACAACCATCGTCAAGGTGGTCTCAATTCTGTTGAGTCCCTAACCTAATGTGAACATACCTCTATTAGGCTGATATCTGAATTTCTGGGTGAATATGCACCTCTGTCAGTAATGCCTGCATTTATGGGTAAAGTAGGGAGCTGGTGTAATTAAAATCACCACCTGGTGGGGGGCGGAGTGCTCGGTCAGCAAGCTAACATGCAGCCTTTTTTTGGATGTTTTACATGAGGGTAGCTCCCTTTGGTTTGCACCTAGTTCACATTAGTCTGGAAGTGCCAGTCAGGTTTTTTGTCTTTGAATGTTAGCTTGCTGACCGAGCACTCCGCCCCCCACCAGGTGGTGATTTTAATTACACCAGCTCCCTACTTTACCCATAAATGCAGGCATTACTGACAGAGGTGCATATTCACCCAGAAATTCAGATATCAGCCTAATAGAGGTATGTTCACATTAGGTTAGGGACTCAACAGAATTGAGACCACCTTGACGATGGTTGTTGGGCTTTAAAATGTTTGGCCAAATGTTTATACTAAGCGTCTCAAATTTTTCCTTATATTCCAAAGCCATATTGCTATTCAAAATTTCATGTATTCTATGTTGTCATGCTTTAGTATGCTTGAGTGCAGCCTTTTTTTTGGATGAAATAGTAGAGTTCAGTCATGACTCTATTGTCAGGTATCCCAGGGCCAGGGGCTCCTTCTCTGTTCCTGTCGCTAGAGGCGCCCTAGCTATCCCTGTTCCCCAGATTACTTCTAATGGTGAAGATGCCAGGGCCAAGTACCTTGCTGAGCTCCTGAATGTGCCCTTAGTCGGATCACTCCCACCCACCCAGGGAACAGGCGAGTAGTAGTGTATGACTATTTGCCAACCAGATTAAAAAGGTAATACGAACATGGATAAAGGAAAATACCAATCATACAAAAATGCACACACAAACAACAGGGGAGATTCCAGGGAGTAAAGGCTGGGAAAAAAACAAAGTTAGAGAAAGAAAGGATTTGCACACAACCAAAACCTAGCAACAATCTTGGATAAATCCACCAAACGCCTTCACATACAACACAACACGAACTCCTCAACCATGCAGCAATTAAGATAACTCTGACACTGCCAGAGTCTAGTTTATATAGGAGAGGGGAGTGACTAATAGTGAACTGCTAAGAGCTTTAATGCAGGAAAGCTTCCAGGCGCTCTCAATTGAGCATCTTAACCACTGCACTGCTAAAAGCAACCTGCACCATTTAATATGAAGGTGAAGTGCTTCTAGTCAGTGCATGAGTAGATGAACTCAGACGGTGCAGTCCACTGGCTCCTCTGTAAATCCGTGAAAAGTTCTCTCTCCTGTTGCAAGACACTGACTAGTTGGATGATTGCAGGGCACTAGAGGAAGCTCCACATCACTAAAGGGCAACAATGCCTGCACAGCCCTCATCCTGCTGCTGGTGCTGAAATGGCAGTCATTGGACACTGGCGCTGAAGAACCTTCCAGGATATCACAGTCACGTGATCAGTTGCATGGAAACTGGAAAGTTGAGAGAATAAGAAGACTTTATACCTGGTGCTAAACTACTCTGGGTTAAAAATGGTGTAGGATACTTGCATCAGAGGTATGTGTGTGCGTGTGTGTAAGGCAACCATAGTGGTATTTGTGGCAAAGGGTTGTACTGTTCCCGCACCCTGGCGCCCCACAGATAAAACACAATGTCCCTTCTGCTGAACATGCAGCGCACGAAGCAAATCTCTCACAGTCACTGTCAGGTTTCCCTCGGCAGCTGTCTTGGCGGTTCCGTATCCATGAGCCCCATAAATCACTTTGGAGATTAACTTTACTGGACAGCAACGTATTCATCACATAGGCAGCACAGGTTAAACAGAGAGACATCTTATCTTTCCCTGCCGTCCGGGCAGCTCCTATCCTCTCCAACAGCTCTGTCTCCCTTTTACTGGCAATCCCTGCCATATCTCTGGACAGTCCGTGTCCCATCAGTATCTTCAGCGTCACCAGCTCCCTGTTAGCCCCTCGTCCGGTTCCATTAGGGAAGGGTTCCGGGAACGCCATCTCAGCTGCTCCCACCTCAGTCTTAGGCCTCGAATCCTCCTCGGGATTGTCTTCTTGAGCTGCTGCTCGGCCGCACTATTCTCAGCCTGGGGCCCCTTACTTCCGTCGCAGCTTTATCCCCATGGCTGTCTATCATCCATGTCACTATTCCTCACATCTCGCCCTGGGAAAGTAGCCCGGGCTTTTGCCTCTAATCAGGATGTGCCTGTCCTATACCTCCCTGCGTTGTGCTGCTCTTCTCTAACTCCTCTCCACTGAAAAACCACTTGCTGCCTGTGCCTAACTGACACCATTATCTATCCTATTCTCTATCTCTAATGTGCCCCCCTCTATTCTAACCCCGCTATTACTCTACGCTAGCTTCTATCCCTAATCCTTAACATGTACACAGTACATGACATCACAGTACAAAAACATTACATTACACATTAATAACAATGAGGTGCCGCATGTAATTGCCCGAACAGTGTCCAGGGGAGAGGAGGCACGTGAGGTTCCCCGCCACTTCCTTGCATGTGTATGTGTTTCTGTAGCAGATCTGTTTGTGTAGCTGAGCTGTGTATGTCTGCTGGACATGTAGCACAGTTGTGTCCATAGCAGAGTTGTCTGTACAATGTGAATACTGAAGAGATATGCTAGCAGAAACTGACTTTTAACCCCTTTCTGCCATCCGACGTACTGACCCGTCCATAGTACTTGGGCCCGTATGACCATGCTCCCGGGAGCGCATCCGATCGCGGCCGGGTGTCAGCTGATTATCACAGCTGACACCCAGCACTATGTGCCAGGAGGAGATGTGATCGCGCTGTTCTGAGGCCTTCCTCCCTGCAAGACCCCGGATCCAAGATGGCCGCAGGGTCCTGCAGGGAGTCGGCTTCCTCAGTGCCTGCTGAGAGCAGGTGCTGAGAAAGCCTGCAGCAGTGCCTGTGAGATCGCTGGTCTCACAGAGTGCTGTGCACACTGTCAGACCAGCGATCTGACCCTATACTGTGATGTCCAACCCTGGGACAAAGTAAATAAGTTAAAAAAATAAAAATCACATGTGTAAAAAAAAAAAATTCCCAAATAAAGAAAAAAAAATGTTCCTCAATAAATTCATTTCTTCATGTAAAAAAACCCAAACAATAAAAGTACACATATTTGGTATCGCTGCGTCCGTAATGACCCGCCCTATAAAACTTTCCCACTAGTTAACCCGTTTAGTGAACCCCTTAACCCCTTAGTGACAGAGCCAATTTGCAGCTTAATGACCGGGCCAATTTCTACAATTCTGACCACTGTCACTTTATGAGGTTATAACTCTGGAACGTTTTAACGAATCCACCTGATTCTGAGATTTTTTTTTCGTGACATATTGTACTTCACGTTAGTGGTAAAAAATTTTTTATATGACTTGCTTTTATTTATGAAAAAAATGGAAACATGTTGAAAATTTTGAAAATTTAGCAATTTTCAAAATTTAAATTTTTATGCCCTTAAATCAGAGAGATATGTCACACAAATCTCTTAATAAATAACATTTCCCACATGTCTACTTTACATCAGCACAATATTGGAAACAATTTTTTTTTGTTACGAAGTTATAAGTGTTAAAAGTTGACCAGCGATTTCTCATTTTTACAACACCATTTTTTTTAGGGACCACATCACATTTGAAGTCACTTTGAGGGGTCTATATGATAGAAAATACCCAAAAGTGACACCATTCTAAAAACTGCACCCCTCAAGGTGCTCAAAACCACATTAAAGAAGTTTATTAACCCTTTACGTGCTTCACAGGAACTGAAGCAATGTGGAAGGAAAAAATTAACATTTAACTTTTTTTTGCAAAAACTTTACTTCAGATCCATTTTTTTTTATTTTCACAAGTGTTAAAATAAAAAAAGAACCATAAAATTTGTTGTGTAATTTCTCCTGAATACGCCGATACACCATATGTGGGGGTAAACCACTTTTTGGGCGCACGGCAGAGATCGCAAGGGAAGGAGTGCCGTTTGACTTTTTCAACGCAGAATTGGCTGGACGCCATGTCTCGTTTGTAGAGGCCCTGATGTGTCTAAACAGTGTAAACCCCCCACAAGTGACCCCATTTTGGAAACTAGACCCCTAAGGAACTTCTCTAGATGTGTGGTGAGCACTTTGAACCCCCAAGTGCTTCACAGAAGTTTATAATAAAAAATCATATTTTTTCCACAAACCTGATCGTTTAGTCCCCAATTTTTTATTTTCCCAAGGGTAATAGGAGAAATTACACCCCAAAAGTTGTTGTCCAATTTGTCTGAATACGCTGATACCCCATATGTGGGGGGGACCACTGTTAGGGCGCACGGCAGGGCTTGGAAGGGAAGCAGCGCCGTTTGACTTTTTCAAACCAAAATTGGCTGGAATTGAGATTGGACGCCATGTCGCGTTTGGAGAGCCCCTGATGCGCCTAAACAGTGGAAACCCCTCACAAATGACACCATTTTGGAAACTTATCTAGATGTGTGGTGAGCACTTTGAACCTCCAAGTGCTTCACAGTAGTTTATAACGTAGAGCCGTGAAAATAAAAAATCATTTTTTTCCTCAAAAATGATTTTTTTTTAGCCCGCTATTTTTAATTTTCCCAAGGGTAACAGGAGAAATTGGACCCAACAGTTGTTGTGCAATTTTTCCTGAGTACGCTGATACCATATATGTGGGGTGGAACCACTGTTTGGGTGCATGGGAGAGCTTGGAAGGGAAGGAGCGCCATTTTGTAATGCAGACTTTGATGGAATGTTCTGCGGGTGAAATGTTAGGTTTGCAGAGCCCTGATGTGCCTAAACAGTAGAAACCCCCTGCAAGTGACACCATTTTGGAAACTAGACCCACCCAAGGAGGTTATCTAGATGTGTGGTGAGCACTTTGAACCCCAAGTGCTTCACAGAAATTTATAAACGCAGAGCCGTGAAAATAAAAAAAACATTTTTTTCCTCAAAAATGATTTTTTTAGCCAGCTATTTTTTATTTTCCCAAGGGTAACAGGAGAAATTAGAACCCCAAAATTTGTGTGCAATTTGTCCTGAGTATGCTGATACCCCATATGTTGGGGTAAACCACTGTTTGGGCGCACGGCAGGTCTCAGAAGGGAGGGATCGCCATTTGACTTTTTGAACGCCACGTCGTGTTTGGAGACCCCCTGATGTGCCTAAATAGTGGAAACCCCTCAATTCTAGCTCCAACCATAACCCCAGCACACCCCTAACCCTAATCCCAACCCTAATCCTAGCCCTAATCCCAACCCTAATTCCAACCCTAATTGTAACCCTAACCCTAATTGTAACCCTAACCCTAATTCCAACCCTAACCCTAATTATAACCCTAACCCTAAGGTTCATATTGCGTTTTACCAGCCCGTTCAACACATAGCATTGACAGGCTGGTAACGGTATAGCATAACGCGATCGCGTTATGCTATGCCCGCTAATGCAGAGGAATCAGCAGATGATTCATCTGCGCTAGCGGTGACGGAGCCCAGACGCTGAAGGCCGCGTCCGAGGCTCCATCACTGAATGATGGTACGTCGCAAACGCATGCCGCTCTACGACATGCGTCGCGATGCGCCCTCAAATGGGGGTGAATGGCAGCGTTAACGGACTGCGTTACACCACGTTATACCGCGGTGTAACGCAGTCCGTCTAACGGACTGCCATAACGCAGTGTGAACCCAGCCTAACCCTAATGCTAACCCTAACCCTAATTATAACCCTAGCCCTAACCCTAACGGAAAAATGAAAATAAATACAATTTCTATATTTTATTATATGTCCCTAACTAAGGGGGTGATAAAGGGGGGGTTATGTACTGTTTTTTTATTTTGATCAACTTGATAGTTTATCACAGTGATTAAAATGTACTTTTAGAGAATGAATGAATCATTCATTTTTTTAATCTGCCATTTTTTACAGCATGAAGACGCCGTGAGGTCGGGAGCTGCAGGACACAGAGGGGACACCGGGAGGTACAGGGAGGGGGGTCGGGGGTCCCGGGGACACTATTTCTCACCTCTCTGATGTGCGATCACATCAGAGGGGAGAGAAAATATATATATTTTTGCGGTCGCCGTTATACTCAGTATAATGGCGATCGCGACACCGGGG
>JARQOD010000006.1:252227486-252306732 GCA_033576555.1 Oophaga sylvatica
AAATAAAAAAAAAAACAATAAAAGTACACATATTTGGTATCGCCGCGTCCGTAACGACCCCCCCTATAAAATTGTGCAACTAGTTAACCCCTTTAGTGAACCCCTTAAAAAAAAAAAAAAAAAACGAAGCAAAAAATCAATGCTTTATCATCATACCGCCGAACAAAAAGTGGAATAACACGCGATCAAAAAGACCGATATAAAAAAACATGGTACCGCTGAAAACGTCATCTTGTCCCGCAAAAAACGAGCCGTCATAAAGCATCATCAGCGAAAAAATAAAAAAGTTATAGCTCGCAGAATAAAGCGATGCAAAAATAATTATTTTTTATATAAAATTGTTTTTATTCTATAAAAGCGCCAAAACATGAAAAAATGATATAAATGAGGTATCGCCATAATCGTACTGACCCGAAGAATAAAACTGCTTTATCAATTTTACCACACGCGGAACGGTATAAACGCCTCCCCCAAAAGAAATTCATGAATTGCTGATTTTTGTTCATTCTAACCTCCCAAAAATCGAAATAAAAAGCGATCAAAAAACGTCACGTGCTCAAAAATGGTACCAATAAAAACGTCAACTCGTCCCGCAAAAAATAAGACCTCACATGACTCTGTGGGCCAAAATATGCAAAAATTATAGCTCTCAAAATGTGATGATGCAAAAACTATTTTTGCAATAAAAAGCGTCTTTTAGCGTGACAGCTGCCAATCATAAAAACCCGCTATAAATAGTAAATCAAACCCCCCTTTATCACCCCCTTAGTAAGGGAAAAATAATAAAATTAAAAAAAAGCATTTATTTCCATTTTCCCATTAGGGTTAGGGTTAGGGTTGCTGCTAAAGTTAGGGTTAGGGTTGGCACTAAAGTTAGGATTAGGGTTAGGGTTGGGATTAGGGGTGTGTTAGGGTTAGGTTTGTGGTTAGGGTTGGGACTAGGGTTAGGGGTGTGTTGGGGTTAGGGTTGGAGTTAGAATTGGGGGGTTTCAGCTGTTTAGGCACATCAGGGGCTCTCCAAATGTGACATGGCGTCTGATCTCAATTCCAGCCAATTCTGCGTTGAAAAAGTCAAACGGTGCTCCTTCACTTCTCAGCTCTGCCATGCGTCCAAACAGTAGTTTATCCCCACATATGGGGTATCAGCGTACTCTGGACCCCAAGAGTTATTGTGCAATTTGTCCTATTTCTTCTGCTACCCTTGGGAAAATAAAAAACTGGGGGCGAAAATATCATTTTTGTACAAAAAAAAAATATTTTTTTGTTTTTACGGCTGTACATTATAAACTTCTGTGAAGCACTTGGGGCTTCATAGCGCTCACCACACATCTAGATAAGTTCCTTGTGGGGTCTATTTTCCAAAATGGGGTCACTTGTTGGGGATTTCCACTGTTTAGGCGCATCAGGGGCTCTCCAAATGCAACATGACGCCCCCAGACCATTCCATCAAAGTCTGCAATCCAAAACGTCACTACTTCCCTTCCGAGCCCCAACGTGTACCCATACAGTAGTTTTCTCCCACATATTGGATATCAGCGTACTCAGGACAAATTGGACAACTTTTGGGGTCCAATTTCTCCTGTTACCCTTGTAAAAATAAAATATTGGGGCAAAAAAATCATTTTTGCAAAAAAAAAAAAGGATTTTTTATTTTTACGGCTGTGCGTTATAAACTTCTGTGAAGCACTTCGGGGTTCAAAGTGCTCACCACACATCTAGACAAGTTCCTTGTGGGGTCTATTTTCCAAAATGGGGTCACTTGTGGGGGGTTTCCACTGTTTAGGCGCATCAGGGGCTCTCCAAATGCGACATGACGCCCCAGACCATTCCATCAAAGTCTGCAATCCAAAACGTCACTACTTCCCTTCCGAGCCCTGACGTGCGCCCATACAGTAGTTTTCTCCCACATATTGGGTATCAGCGTACTCAGGACAAATTGGACAACAACTTTTGGGGTCCAATTTCTCCTGTTACCCTTGTGAAAATAAAATATTGGGGGCAAAAAAAATCATTTTTGTAAAAAAAAAAAGATTTTTTTATTTTTACGGCTGTACGTTATAAACTTCTGTGAAGCACTTCGGGGTTCAAAGTGCTCACCACACATCTAGATAAGTTCCTTGTGGGGTCTATTTGCCAAAATGGGGTCACTTGTGGGGGGTTTCCACTGTATAGGTGCATCAGGGGCTCTCCAAATGTGACATGACGCCCCATACCATTCCATCAAAGTCTGCAATCCAAAACGTCACTACTTCCCTTCCGAGCCCTGACGTGCACCCATACAGTAGTTTTCTCCCACATATTGGGTATCAGTGTACTCAGGACAAATTGGACAACAACTTTTGGGTTCCAATTTCTTCTGTTACCCTTGTGAAAATAAAATATTGGGGACAAAAAAATCATTTTTGTAAAAAAAAAAAGGATTTTTTATTTTACGGCTGTACGTTATAAACTTTAGTGAAACACCTGGGGGTTAAAAGTTCTCACCACACATCTAGATAAGTTCCTTGAGGGGTCTAGTTTCCAAAATGGCGTCATTTATGGGGGTTTCCACTGTTTAGGCAGATCAGGAGCTCTCCAAACACGACATGGCGTCCAGCCAATTCTGCGTTGAAAAAGTCAGACGGCGCTCCTTCCCTTCCAGACTCTGCCATGCACCCAAACAGTGGTTTACCCCCACATATGGGGTATCAGCGCACTCAGGACAAATTGCACAATAACTTTTGGAGTCTTGTTACCCTTGGAAAAATAAAAATTGGGGTGAAAAGATCATTTTTGTGGAAAAAATATGATTTTTAAATTTTACGGCTCTACGTTATAAACTTGTGTGAAGCATTTGGGGGTTCAAATTGCTCACCAAAGATCTATAAAAGTTCCTTAGGGGGTCTAGTTTCCAAAATGGGGTCATTTGTGGGGGTTTCCACTGTTTAGGCACATCAGGGGCTCTCCAAATGCAACATGTCATCCATTCTCAATTCCAGCCAATTTTGGTTGGAAAAAGTCAAATGGTGCTCCTTCCATTCCGAGCTCTGCCGTGTGCCCAAACAGTGGTTCCCACCCACATATGGGGTATCAGCGTACTCAGGACAAATTGGACAACAACTTATGCGGTCCAATTTCTCCTGTTACCCTTGAGAAAATAAAAAATTAGTGACTAAAAGATAATTTTTGTGGGAAAAAAATAGGATTTTTTATTTTCATGCCCGGGAATTATAGACTTGTGTGAAGCACTTGGGGTTCAAAGTGCTCACCAAAGATCTAGATAAGTTCCTTAGGGGGTATAGTTTCCAAAATGGGGTCACTTGTGGGGGGTTTCCACTGTTTAGGCTCATCTGGGGCACTGCAAACGGAACATGACCCCCATCAACGTCTGCATTCCAAAACGTTACTACTTCCTTTCCAAGCCCTGCCGTGCACCCAAACAGTTCCCCCCCCACATATGGGGTATCAGCGTACTCAGGACAAATTGGACAACAACTTTTGGGGTCCAATTTCCTTGGGAAAATTCAAAAATTTGGGACTAAAAAATCATTTTTGTGGAAAATTGTTTTTTTTTTTTTTTCACACCCAGGCATTATAAGCTTTTGTGAAACACTTGGGAGTTCAAAGTGCTCACAACAGATCTAGATAAGTACCTTAGGGGGTCTAGTTTCCAAAATGGTGTCACTTGTGGGGGTTTCCACTGTTTAGGCGCATCAGGGCTCTCCAAACACGACATGGCGTCCAATCTCAATTCCAGCCAATTTTAGTTTGAAAAAGTCAAACGGCGCTCCTTCCCTTACGAGCTCTGCCGTGTGCCCAAACAGTGGTTTTCCCCACATATTGGGTATTGGCGTACTCAGGAGAAATTGCATAACAACCTTATCTGTCCATTTTCTCCTTTTACCCTTGTGAAAATAAAAAAAAAGTTTGTAAAAGATCATTTTTGTGGCTAAAAAGTTAAATATTCATTTTTTCCTTCCACGTTGCTTTAGTTCCTGTGAAGCACCTGAAGGGTTAATAATCTTCTTGAATGTGGTTTTGAGTACCTTGAGGGGTGCAGTTTTTAGAATGGTGTCACTTTTGGGTATTTTCTGCCATATAGACCCCTCAAAGTGACTTCAAATGAGAGGTGGTCCCTAAAAAAAATGGCTTTGTAAATTTTGTTGTAAAAATGAGAAATCGCTGGTCAACTTTTAACCCTTATAACTTCCTAACAAAAAAAAATTTTGGTTCCAAAATTGTGCTGATGTAAAGTAGACATGTGGGAAATGTTATTTCTTAACTATTTTATGTGACATATTTCTCTGTTTTAAGGGAATAAAAATTCAAAGTTTGAAAATTGCAAAATTTTAAAAATTTTCGCCATATTTGCGTTTTTTTCAAAAATAACGCAAGTTATATCGAAGAAATTTTACTTCTAACGTGAAGTACAATATGTCACGAGAAAACAATCTCAAAATCGCGAAGATCCGTTGAAGCGTTCCAGAGTTATAACCTCATTTATCTGAAGGGATGTCACAGTGCAGAGGGATAATCCTTATTCTCATTTGCACATGGAAACACGAGAAGCAATGGAATGAAACTGAAAGAGGGAAGATACAGATTAAATATTAGAAAAAGCTTTTGACAGTGAGGGTGATCAATGAGTGGCACAGGCTGCCACAAGAGGTGGTGAGTTCTCCTTCAATTGAAGTCTTCAAACAGAGGCTGGACAGACATCTGAGATGGATTAGTGAATCCTGCATTGAGCAAGGGGGTTGGACATGATGACCCTGGAGGTCCTACCAACTCTAACATTCTATAATTCTATGATACCTTTGAAAGTCTGGTCGGAGACTATAGCCAGAGAAAAGACTAGTCCATCTTTGCCCCGCCAGCACTTAACATTGCCGCTCCAGGTCTCTCCCTTGTGTATACATAGGGAAAGACCTGTCAATCAGCAGCTGCAGATCTTTTAATTGCCACCTGGAGACGGAGTTGGACTTGTCTGTCTTTGGCTATGGTCGCTGGCGGATTCTTCTATAGCATTGTGGTAGATTGGCTGCTATACACAGAGGTAGACATAGGAACACTAGCTTTAGGAATGTCCTTTGTTTATTACATGCAGCATAAACCAAGGTGAAGCACAAAGTAAACACAGCCCTCTGGGCAAAAGAGTAAAACAAAACAAAAATGGTAGCACTAAGCACAGTCCTTGTATTAGCGAGGATCAGCCTCCTCAGGATTAGCAAGACCCACGGTTCAGGTATCAGCAAACCACAAACAGTTCTCTAGATTGTTCCTCTCCAGACACTTAACACCTACTGCCTCTGGAGGTCAGCTACTTAAGCCCCAGACCACACCCTGGGGTTGAGATAAGGTGGACATTCTCCCACCCGCTCTATGGATGTCCACATAAAACTCAGCCCATTATACAAATTAGCTGTTAACCCCTCACCACACTTAGTGTGCTGGAGGAAAATCTATGGGTTTTATATCACTGACGCCATTAAGCGCAGTGAAACATATCTCCCCTCCAGCACTTTACCGGTGACTTTGTACCAGTATAATGTCTCTGAAACTTTGGCGCATTTCATTGAATAATATACCTGACTGCAATTGTATAGCCAGGTTACTATTCAGGCTAGCCGTGGTTTGGCCTGCATGAATCACCTGACAGGTTCCCTTTAACCCATTTCCTTATACACTACGTTTATATATTGTTTTGCTCATTTCAGTCCTAATATTATTCCTCACATGGTAGTGAATTGTACCAGCTCCTGTGAGTAAAACGTCATGTTTATGTCACTGGGTTGTAGAATATATCTCCATGTGGTACAGGAATATGAAAGGATCCACACCAGAAGCCAAAAATAGGATTGCAGACACTGTTTTGAATATTGACGAAGATGTTAGTATTTTTGCGATGTACAAGCTATGGGAGGTGTAATGCGTCTTGAAGATGAATTGAGGCAGAAAATGAAAGTTAAAGCCACCAGGCAGATGTCTTCTACAGTGTCAGAAGTGCTGCTGTTTTTAGTCCTTTTTAGAAAAGGTTTCACATTCGCCGGCTTATTGATTCCTTTGCCTCATGTGCCCTTGGTTGCTAAGCAGCAGAACCACCATTTGTTTTTGGGAGGATAGAAAGTTTATGTAAGAAAATATTCAAGGCGTATGGATTTTTATGCCAGCTGGACATTGCTTAAAAGCATGTTCCATGCTCCATAAATCACATTTAATTATTTTTTCAGTTAAATGACACTTCGATTTTTGAAGACATTTTTTCTTGTGAAGTCACGTCTCATGTCCTTACTGTTGACTGAATGAAGCTGACCTCTACTAAGAAAAGAGAGAAAAAATGGAGATATTAGAAGCCAACATTGTTTAGAGTGAAAAGACCTGAATGTTTATATATAAAGAAGCAGTCTGCAGCCATGACTTTTGTAGTTATGACAGATATAATGAAACAAACACAGTCCTCTGATCGTGCTACATAATAAGGGACATTTTCCTGTTACATCCTCTGCCCTACCCTGTTATATGCAGCACCTCACCTTGGGCAATGTCATCATTATTCCATTTGCACAGGAGCAGGTCAACATCACTTCTGTTTCCAGGCTGAACCCTCTTATGTGCATTTTGTAAATTTGTGTTTAAAGAGAATCTGTGACTCACTCACTGAAAAAAATGAAGCTAAATATTTAGTAAAAATACCTGAGCTCTCCGGATTCTACCTCTGTTCTCCATTTTGCGCTTCTTCACTCCATTACAGAGATAGTCACATTTGTTGCCTTTGAAGCGCAGTAATGTGAAATCTCATCTTACAGACCAACTGGGCATTTCTTCTGTCAGTACTTTATCCAAGCGCGTCACTAGACACTTGGATTCGGGTCCTGGGCCTCGGATCATGAGTGCACTGCCCGAATCTCAGTTTAGTTTTTTCTTTAAACTGTATTTGTGAACAGGGGTAGGATTCAGCCATTTCTTATCGGTTGTTCAATTCATAGCTGGTTCACAGAACCAGCAAGAAGTGCCCCGATCCCGTTCTAAAGTCAGCATCTGCGCTTCGAGGTGTCTCTCAGAGGGCGTTACAGTCCCCCAGCAGGAGGAGCACTGTGCCGCCCCCTGACAGATGAGGACCTATATGGGAGACAAGGATAGGGGACATATGGGAACCAGGATGGGGGACATATGGGGATCTGGATGAGAGATATATGTGGACCAGGATGAGAGCTATATGGGGAACCAGGATGGAATATATTTGTGGAACAGGAATGGAGATACAGGGGACCAGGTTGAAAGACATATGAGGACCAGGATGGAAGACATGGGGACCAGAATGGAGCACATATGAGGACCGTGATGGAGCACATATGGGGACAAGATGAGATAGGACGATGCACATATGGGAACCAGGATAGAGCACATATGAGAACCAGGATGAGTGACATATGGGGACCAGGATGGAGCACATATGGTGTGCAGGATGGAGCACAAATAGGGACCATGATTTTGTGTTCAGAAAGTCAAACGGTACTCCCTCCCTTCTGAGCCCTGCCATGCGCCCAAACAGTGACTTTCCCTCACATGCGGGGTATCGGTGTGCTCAGGAGAAACAACAAATTTTGTGGTCCGTTCTCTTATGTTACCCTTGTGAAAATAAAAACTTTGGGTCTAAAGTAAATTTTTTGTGAAAAAAGTAAATTGTTCATTTTTTCCTTACACATTGCTTTAGTTCTCGTGAAGCACCTGAAAGGTTAATAAACTTCTTGAATGTGGTTTTGAGTACCTTGAGGGGTGAAGTTTTTAGAATGGTGTCACTTTTGGGTATTTTCTGTCATATTGACCCCCCAAACTTCAAATGTGAAGTGGTCCCTAAAAAATGGTTTTGTAAATTTAGTTGGAAACATGAGAAATCGCTGGTCAAATTTTAACCCTTATAACATCCTAAGAAAAAAAATTATGTTTGCAAAATTATGCCGATGTAAAGTAGACATGTGGGAAATGTTATTTATTAACTGTTTTGTGCTATATGACTCTCTGATCTAAAAAGTTTGAAAATTCCACATTTTTCAAAATTTTTGCCAAATTTCCATTTTTTTCATAAATTAATGCAAGTCATATAGAAGAATTTTTACCACTAACATGAAGTACAATATGTCATGAAAAAAACAATCTCAGAATCAATGGGGTATGTTGAAGCCTTCCAGAGCTATAACCTCATAATGTGACAGTGGTCAGAGTTGTAAAAATTGGCTTGCTTATTAAGTAAAAAATTGGCTCTGTCACTAAGTTAACCAAGGGTGCCCAAACTTTTACATTCCACTGTATCTTTGTTATTACTTCTATGCTGTCACTACAGTGATTTTCCTGTACTCAGAAATCACTGTTATTGTTATCTCTGAACTATATCACTACATGCGTTATTCTTCTATTACAGCTCATACCCACCATTAGTACTCCTTCCTACTGCTCCCTATCTAATAAGAACTACCGCAATCTTTCCAACGTAAAACCCGTGCCATTGACACCCACCCCCTGCTACCTTCTCTGGAGCACTCTGGAATGCCCACTCCATCTGCAATAAGCTTCATGTGATTCAAGACCTCTTTCTCTCTCACAAACTTGCTTTCCTCGCCCTCACAGAAACATGGCTGACACCCTCTCACACCGCCTCCCCTGCTGCGCTGTGTTACGGCGGCCTCCAATTCACCCACACTCCTCGCTCTGGCAACAGACATGGTGGAGGAGTGGGTATTCTCCTTTCCTCTAACTGCACCTTTAACCCAATCCCACCTCTTCCCTCCCTATTCCTCCCATCTTTTGAAGTCCACTCTGTCCCCATCTACTCTCCCTTCGACCTCCAAGTGGCCATCATATACTGACCTCCAAGCCCGACCACTGCCTTCATGGACCAATTCTCTACCTGGCTTCTTCACTTTCTTTCCACTGACATCCCCACTATCATCATGGGTGACTTCAACATCCCCACTGATACCTTTCAGTCAGCAGCCTCCAAACTCCTGTCCCTTACTTCATCCTTTAGACTTACTCAGTGGTCCTCCTCAGCCACCCACACGGACGGACATACATTAGACCTGGTCTTCACCCGACTCTGCTCTCTATCTAACTTCACCACCTCCCCTCTCCCCCTATCCGACCACCATCTACTCACTTTCTCATCCCTGTCCTCCTCTCCTGTCACACATGTCCAGCAACACACGCACCCCTGCAGAAACCTTGCACACCTAGACATCCACACAATCTCTGTCTCTATTCTACCACTGGCATCCATATCCTCACTTCACGACACAGACAGTGCCACTGCTTTCTACAATGCCACTCTCGCATTGGCTATTGACACGGTCGCCCCTCTTGTTCATGGCAGAGTGCGACGTACCAACAGATAACCCTGGCACAATAACACCACTAAAAAGCTCCGGCAAGTGTCCAGGATTACAGAGCGGCGTTGGAAGAAAACAAATTCACAAGACGACTTCACTGCATTCAAACAAGCAACACTCTCTTTCAAATCTGCCCTTACCTCTGCTAAACAGGCCTACTTCACAACCCTCGTATCTTCCCTATCCTACAACCCCAAACAGTTATTCAAAACTTTTAACTTCCTCCTCCGCCCACCACTGCCCCCTCCTTCCTCCCTCATCTCTGCTGAGGACTTTGCCACACACTTCAAAAATAAGATCGACCAAACAAGGCAAGTCTTCATTGTTCAACCACCACAACCCCTTTGTATACCAGACCAATGCCCAACCCCATAACCTCCCTCTCCAACATAACCGAAGGGGAGCTTAATTGTCTCCTCTCCAAATCGCACCTCACAACCTGTGCACTTGACCCCATCCCAACCCACCTCCTCCCCAAACTCACCACCACTATTATCCCATCCCTAACCCACCTCCTTCAACCTATCACTAACTTCCGGTACCTTCCCTTCTGCTTTCAAACAGCCACAATCATTCCTATCCTTAAAAAGCCAACCCTCGACCCAACCGCTATGTCCAGCTATCGCCCAATATTGCTGCTCCCATTCTCTTCCAAACTCCTGGAGCTGCATGTCCACGCTGAGCTTTCCTACCACCTCTCTTCTAACTTGCTCTTTGACACTCTACAATCTGGTTTCTGACCCCATCACTCCACTGAGACAGCCCTGACCAAAATTACTAATGACCTACTTACAGCCAAAGCGAATGGACAATACTCTATACTCCTGCTTCTTGACCTGTCCTCTGCTTTTGACACAGTTGACCACTGCCTTCTACTACAGATTCTCTCCTCCATTGGTGTCAAGGACCTCGCCCTATCCTGGATCTCCTCATACCTTTCCAACCGCACATTCAGCGTCTCCCACTCCCACACTACCTCCTCGTCCCACCCTCTCTCTGTTGGAGTCCCCCAAGCCTCTGTTCTAGGACCCCTACTCTTCGCCTACATATGATAAATCATCAAAATCTAAATCGTACCATAGACCAGATGGATGTCGCATTTGATGGGCTGGTCTATGGTACGATTTAGATTTTGATGATTTATCATAGTAGGCGCCTTGTCTTTAATTAATCCTGACCTATGACGGTAATCATGAACCATGGTTGATATGTCTATTATATGTCTCTCTTTCATGTCAAGTACTAGGACATCGCATACTTATGTGCTGTTTCCTGGATCAATTGCGGTTTATAATGATCATGTGAATTAGCATTTTTTCATGTACAAACTAAGTGCAATATGCTACCATGCACTTTATATTATGTTTGACCAATTGTGATTTTGTGACGTCAATCATGAACTAACGTCTGATATATACATTTTCGCTTACCTATATCAGAATTAGCGATAATACACACTGATAATGCCGTTTTTTTGTACCAACTGGGATTTCTAATATCGCGACCTGTAATGTCTTATGTGAACCAGCGCATTCATATGTACATAATATTCTCATGCACTTTATGTGGTATCTTTGATCAACTGTGAACTAATGCCTGATTCACTTATTTTACAGCGATAATACACAATTTTTTGAACTTATTGTGACCCATAATGTTATATACGAATGGTTTGTTTACTGAAATGCACTTTATAATAATCTTTTTATTTGTGCTTAAATCACGAATACCGTAAACTATCTTGTATGTACTTCATATTTTGGTCTGGTTTATTATACGCTAACCAGAGATTCTGTACCTGAGGGAGTTCTGTCACTAAGGCTCTGATAATCTAATTCACGCATGCGCTTGTTTTTTATGTAACTCCGCATGCGCAGTGGTCCGTTTTATAGCCATCTTGGTACTCCTCATATGTGACTCCTGGCTTCGTCACTTCCGGTTTCTGGACACTTCCTGTAGGCGAGCTTGTTCACCGCTCTCAGCTGTTGTAAGTTGCTATTCCACTATATTGTATATATATATTGACTTCTGCTACACACAACACTACCTATTGCTCCTGACGAAGCCACAGCAGTGGCGACACGCATTGGGCTCTGCCCTCCCTTAACCCCTTTCCTTCCTTCCCCTCAGGCTCGGTAACTTTTTGGTCATTTTCTATGGCACATTTCCAGCTCATTAGGTCTGTTACACCATGTGCGCTCCATTCTATGGGCATATTTTCAGCCCACTAGGTGTGTGTCCTCATGTGTGCTCTATTAGTTCTTACTGGGTCTGTGACTTTATGCGCGCTCCATTTATGGGCATATTTTTAGCCCACTAGGTGTGTGACCTCATGTGCGCTCTATTTAGTTTTCACTAGTTTGTGACTTCATGTGCGCTCCACTATGGGCATTTTTTCAGCCCCCTAGGTGTGTGACCTTATGTGCGCTGTATCTAGTTTTTACTTATTTGTGTCCTTATGTGCGCTTCATTCTATGGGTTAACTTTAGCCCACTAGGTGTGTGATCTCATGTGCGCTCTATTTAGTTCTTATCAGTTTGTGACCTCATTTGCGCTCCATTCTATGGGCATATGATTTTTTGTTCTGGGCTTATTTGAGTCCTTTCTAGTTACTGGTGCCATCTATTTGTTACTTAACATATATATCTCTGCTGCTATCTCTATGTATATTATCATCCTGATATAAGAACAGTCTGTATTATTGTTATGTGACCTCATTTCTAACATACTTATGGGGATTGGTTAGGTTTACATGCTATTGTGCAACACCCTACATATTATCTCTTCATGTGTATCACTATATGGGGTTTAGGGAGTTCTGTACCCCCTTTTTGGGGATTGTATGTTCAATTTTAATTGTTTTTAATTATTTAGTGTGTTGTATTGTTTGCAGTTTTCAATAAATTCTATTTATGCTCTATACATGGGAGTTCCCTGGTGTTTAGTATGTTCCTTTTTTCTCTTTTTTTTTTTGCTCTAATTGTGTTTGACATACTCCAGGTTGAGCCCCCACTTTTCATTTTTTATACATTTTTTGTGTTATTTCTTTGGGTTGTGCCCTCCACCCTTTCGTTTCTTTTAACCCTAACCAACCTTCATATTACTCTGCTTAACCTGATGGAAGATATTAAAAAGTATGCGGAATTATCTGGGTATAAACGAAATACTTCAAAAACAGAAGCCCTGCCATTAAATATCCCTCCTGATGCACTGGATCATGTAAAACTAAATTTTAAATTTAGATGGAAGTTGGAGCCAATTAAATATCTAGTTGTCTAGTTAACCTGTCTTCTTCTTATGGTAACCTATATCACTAATTTTCCACCACTTTTGAGTGACTTAAAGAAACTGATGGATAGATGGAAACCTCTCTCGCTCTCAATAATTGGTCGTATTACTTCACGTTCCTAAGTTGCTTTATTTTTTTTTAGACTTTGCTTGTCAGAGTCCCCATGAGTGAACTTAAATCCCTTCAGGCAGCTATGCTGAGGTACAATTAGAATTGCAAGCGTCATCGGATATCTAAGCATGTCCTCGTCTCTCTTAAAACGCAAGGGGGTCTATCAGTCCCTGACATTATTAAATACTATTGGGCCACTCATCTACGTAGAACTCCCTCGTGGCTTCGTTATGGGCATACAACAAATGGACAGAAATAAAATAATTATAGTTAGCTCCAACTCACCTGAACTCACTGTTATGGTTAAATAAGTCCATTTGAACCCCAGAGGGTCTATTGGGTCCTATATGGTACACGAGGTAGATTTGGCTTTCTTGTGTGAGGAGGTTTAGTTTGGCCTCCCCTAACTCGCCAATGATTTCATTTATATTTCAACCCCTTTTGCCAAACAGTTTGGATCGTGCGATTGCTCACCCCTGGTCCTCTGCGGGTTTGTTTAGATTTGCGGACCTTATAGATGGGGACACACTAGAGCTCCTGACATTTGATGACGTTAAAGGGAACCTACATATTAAAATAGGAAAATGGTTGCACTCAATCGTGTTAATGTCAGTGTGCAATACGTGAAATGTGAATAGCAAAATGGCTTTTGAAATTTAGGAAAAATACACGAGACGCTTTGCACAAAATTTGGCCAAATAATGTGAGCCCATCCACCATCGTCAAGGTAATCTCATGAATTGGATGGGTCTCTGACCTCCCTGTCCAGTGTGAACACTTACCTAAGGCCGGGATCACACATGCGAGAAACACAAGTGTCGCATGTTTAGATCCGGCACTGCCACCTGCACTCGGGAGCGGAGCGTTTGGCTGCATGTATTTCTATGTAGCCGCATGCTTCGCTCCCGAGTGCCTGCGGCAGTCCCGGGTAATAACATGTGAGACTCGTCTGTGTTTCTCGCATGTGTGATCCCAGCCTAAGGCTAATATCTGCATGCATGGGTGAATGTGGACACCTCTCTCAGTAAAGCCTACTGTAGATAAGCCCCCAATCTCATGAATTGGATGGGTCTCTGACCTCCCTGTCCAGTGTGAACACTTACCTAAGGCCGGGATCACACATGCGAGAATTACGAGTGTCGCATGTTCATATCCGGCACTGCCACCTGCACTCGGGAGCGGAGCGTTTGGCTGCATGTATTTCTATGCAGCCGCATACTTCGCTCCCGAGTGCCTGCGGCAGTCCCGGGTAATAACATGTGAGACTCGTCCGTGTTTCTCGCATGTGTGATCCCAGCCTAAGGCTAATATCTGCATGCATGGGTGAATGTGGACACCTCTCTCAGTAAAGCCTACATATATGGGTTGGTCGGACCTAGATGTGATTAGATGTAATTAAAATCACCACATGGTGTGGGGCAGAGTGCTCCATCAGAAAACTTAGCATATAAAGAACAAAAAACTGACTGAAACACCAAGAACTAGTCAGACTAGTTTTTGGTGTTTGTCAGTTTTTTTGTTAGTTGAAGTGAACCTGTCACCTGTTTTGGCCCATATTAGGTACGTCCAATGCCTTTCAGGGCTTATCTACAGCATTCTGTAATGCTGTAGATAAGCCCCCGGTCCGACCTGAAAGATAAGAAAAACACATTTTATTATACTAACCAAGGGGGCGGTCCAGTTCGATGGGTGTCGCAGGTCCGGGTGCGGCACCTCCCAACTTATGCCGCCCTCCTGTTGCTTCATCGCTCCCTGGCTTTGCGCTCTGCGCAGGCGTACTTATCTGCCCTGTTGAGGGCATACCAAAGTACTGCAGTGCGCAGGCCCTGGAAAAGGTCAGAGAGGCCCAGCGCCTACGCATTGCAGTGCTTTACTTTGCCCTCAACAGGGCAGATAAGTACGCCTGTGCAGGAGCGCGATGCCAGGGAGCCTGTGAAGCAACAGGAGGGCGGTGTCGCAAGAAGATGGGAGGCGCCGGATCCGGACCTGCAACACCCATTGGACTGGATCACACAGGACCGTCCCCCCCCCCCCGGGTGAGTATAATAAACTTATTTTTCTTATCTTACAGGTCGGATCTGGGACTTATCTACAGCATTACAGAATGCTGTAGATAAGCCCTGAAAGGCATTGGCCGTATCTTATATCGGCCAAAACTGCTGACAGGTTCGCTTTAAGTCCAAGTTTGCTATTACTAATAAAGAGTTTTACCAGTATTTGCAGATCAAACACTTCGTCTCTTTGCTTTATGGATCTTCTGGGTTCTCTCTACCAACGGAATTTGAGATGATCTGCAGGAGAAGGCCGTCAACTAGAGGATTGATATCAGACATATATAAAATATTGAGTTCTCCCCAGGGAGGGCAACAATTGAAACATTCCTACATGTGCAAATGGGAGTCTATTCTGGGAAGGTGACTATTGCCTCAAAGCTGGAATATTATATGGGATAAAGCAGCCAAGTGCTCTATTTGCACTCTTTACAAGGAAAATCAGTATAAATTCTAATGTTCTGGTATCTTACTCCTGACCTCCTCCACAGATTGAACCCCTAAATTTCAAATATGTGTTGGCATTGTTGCTCTGATGTGAGCACACAGTATCATATTTTTTTGTCTTGTCCTGTGATCACGGATTTCTGGGAAAAAGTGAGAATATTAACTTCCAAGGTTCTTTATGTGGAGGTGGGACTGGAGCCGACTATATATCTGTTAAATATTACTCCCAAGGGGATGGGGAAAAACTCAGCCAAGATGTTATTACACATTCTCACAGCGCTAGGTGCATGATTGCTCTTAACTAGAAACAAATCTGCCCTCCCTTATATCACAACTTATATAGAATTAATGACATCAGAAGAATGGAATATATGATGGCTCTGGTGGGTTTGAGAGTGGATTGTTTTGATTCTGTTTGGGCTCTGTGGGATTACTTCTGGGCTCATAGAAATGATTAGATCATGATTCATCTTCTAAATGCTTGGTTCATTCTCTTCTTAGATTATTTACTCCCCTCTTTTTCTCCCCTTCCTTGATGTGTGTGCCTTGTCTCTTTGTCCATCATAGAGGTTGTACTCATGATACTACTGTTGGGGGAATGTTGGGGATTTTTGATACCCAACTTTGCTCGGTATACTGAATACCCATTGGCTCAGCTTATAGTTAGCATCTGAGCATTCTATTATTTTAGGGAGTTCCTCCCTATATTGCCTTGTCATTGTAATTTCTTTGATTTTGTATGTCTCTGAATGTAAATGTGGTTTGCTCGGATTTATAATTCCAATTTGTGCTATAATATGGTTGTAAATCTCTTTATAAAAATTTACAGTTTTTTTAAAATAAAAAAAAGTGCAGGTCTAAGAAACAGTGATCCATAATAAGTACTTAATTGTATTTAATTAGATATGCGGAATATGATAGCGCTATATAAGCAATGCATAATATATATATATATTTAGAAAAATAGATATGTGGTGACAGTTGACATGTCCTTTTTTTTTAAATAGTAAATTTTTATTGAACATTTTGAACACAACATGTTATGCAAATCAACAAAACAATGAACAATGTAACAATCTCAGTGTCCCCTTCAATCCCTTATCTTAAACCAAAAGATGTATATAAGGAGCAATACAATGGCAGATGCATGAATTATAAAAAATTACTTTACAGGTTCCGAAATATTTTCTTCTTACATTCCGTTATGGTCCAGGGTGACCATATTTTTTCATACATATTCAGTTTCCCTCTTTTTTCAAAAATACCCTTTTCCAATTGTGTAATATGTTTAACACTTTTAGAGTATTCTTCCCTCGAGGAGGATCATGCCCAGTCCAATTTCTTTCAATTAATTTCCGAGCACAAATACAGTAATCTGGCAATAGCTATTTTATTATTATTCTTAACTAAGATTTCTTCCACATAGCCCAACAAACACGTAACAGGATCCCCAGAGACCTCACATCTATACACCCCTTCTATCATGGCAATTACTCCTGAACAAAACATTGAAAGCCTAGGTCACTCCCACATCATGTGGAATATACCTGCCATCTCCATTTTACATCTTGGACACTCAGAGTCCATGTGTGACAATCTTGCCGGTTCGCTCATAGATAGCTTGTGTACATATTCCAAAATGTTTTCCCATATGTCCTCACTTATACTTCCCAATTCTTCCTCCCATTTAAACTTAGCTTTCAACGGGAACCCCAGAAGAAAAGTATGCATCAGGTCTCTATGTGTGCTTGAAATTACTGCTTTAGTGGTTCCCTCTTGACACATATTTTCCAGAACCAAATCGGTCTCCACTACCAAACTCTGTTGTGCTCTCTGGGTTCTAATTGCATGTTTAACCTGTTCAAAATGATACATTCCGTGTTTGGCAATAAGAACTCATTTTGTAGCTGCGAAAAGGATTTAATATCTTCCTCTTCCATTATTTGAAACATATACCTTATTCCTTTTCCTACCCATTCTCTAATAGTTCCTATTTTTTGTATCTCTGGCGTGTATTTTTTTGTATCTCTGGGTGTAAATTTAGTTAGTCCCTTTACCCCTCTTACTGTCTTTATTGTGTTCCAGATTTTATTTATGAGCTCTAACGTGGGCATTTCCCCTCCCAATCTTTTGACATTACCTCCTTCCAGTCCCTCTAGTATCGGCCTATCATCCATACAGTATTCCAACATTCTTTTTACTAATCCGCCAGGCTCAGGCCCTGACCATCCTCTAAAGTGCTGACTCTGGGCAGCCAAGAAAAATATTTCTGGGTTCGGTAACGCCATTCTCCTCCCCCCCCCCCCGTCTTTAGGTCTCTGAAGTATTTCCAACTTTATTCTTGCCTTTTTCTTTCCCCATACCAAAGCTCTAATCATCACATTTAAAGACTTAAATCTTTTTTTTTATATCCACACAGGTGCATTGTGTAAAATATACAGTAGTTTAGGCATCAGGATCATTTTAGAAAGGTATATCCTTCCTACCACCGTTAAGTGAAGCTTATTCCAGATCTCTATTTTGGTTTTTAATTTTTGAAGCAATGGCATTAGGTTGACATTAAGGAATTCTGATACCGGTAAGGAAATCTGTATTCCTAAATATTTAAAGATCTCTTTACACTGTAATTTGTTGACTTCAGTATCTCTATCTGTCCATTCCACCTCTCGATCTACTTTGAACAAGACTGATTTCGACCAATTAATTCTCAACCCCGATATAGTCCCAAACTTCTCGATTGTCTGCATGGCACAGCTCAACGATTCGGAAGGATCTCCCAGAACCAATAAAAGGTCATCTGCATACAGAGCGACCAATTCCTCCTTTTCGCCATACCTGAACCCCCGAATTTCCGGATTCCCTCTAATGGCTGCTGCTAAAGGTTCAATTGCCACCGCGAAGAGGAGCGGCGATAGTGGGCACCCCTGTCTGGTTCCTCTACCCAAGGGGAAGGATGAGGAAATCGCCCCATTGACTCTAACTTTAGCCGTGGGTTGAGAATACAGCAGCTGTAACCATTCAATAAATTGAGGCCCAAACCCAAATTTTTGCATAACTCTCCATAAGTAAGCCCATTGCACACTTTTGAACGCATTTTAGGCGTCTAGTGAGGCTCTCACCCTTCGACCCGGATTATCAGATTGCAATTGGAGATTAAGGTACATCCTTCTTATAAACCCGGCTGTAGATCTCTTAGGCATAAACCCCGCCTGATCTGGATGTATCAGGGAGGAAGTGACCCCGTTCAACCTATTCGCCAAAACCTTAGCCAGAATTTTAATGTCTACCGTTAACAGTGAGATTGGTCTGTATGACTCGGGCACTCTAGGGTCCTCCTCCTCCTTGGGGATCACCACTATCACCGCCTCCCTCATAGAGACCGGAAGCGACTTCTTCTCTCTGGCCTCTTCAAACACTTTCAATAATTTTGGGAGTAATAGTTCTGCAAATTGTTTATAAATCTCTGACGTTATGCCGTCTGACCCAGGGGCTTTCTCATTTGCCATGCCATGCAGCGCAATCTCCATCTCTTCCAGAGTAATAGGAGAATCCAGCCTGTCCCTGTTCTCTTTACTTAGCTTGGGGAGTGACCCTAGCTTTAAAAAGTCATCCATCTCCTCCCTTCCCACATTTTCTCCCGAGGAGTATAAACTCTTGTAAAAGTCGCTAAAAATATTCAATATCCCTTCAAGTCATTAACATTCCTCCCTTTTTTATTCATCATATTATAAATAAATGTGTTAGTTCTTTGTGCCGAGGCTATAACAGATAGTAGATGTCTCACTTTCTCTCCTTCACCATAAAAACTAGCTTTTCTGAACGCCTGCATTTTAGTCATTTTATCCAACAAACATTTATTTACCAGTTCCTGAGCGTCCCACAGTCCCTTTTGAGTTTCAGGCGTTTCATTATTTATAGCCTCTTCCTCCGCCTTCTTTAATGCTTCCAAATTTTCTGTTTCCTCTCTTTTAGTCTGTGATTTACGTTTACAAATATCTCTAACTAGCAACCCTCTAAGAAAGGCCTTCATCGCGTCCCATTCCACTAGACTATCTGTACTACCAGCATTATGAATAAAAAATTCTTCCAATTCTTTCCCTATCCCTTGAACATTAAGATATTGTAGCCATACTGGATGCATTTTCCATCCATCTCTAATTATTCCTTTCTGCGATCCATATCCAATAGTCACCATAACTGGGCTATGATCAGAAATCACTCTGGGGAGATATTGTACCTCCTTGATCATGGCGTCTGCCAACTCATCCGCTAATGCTAGGTCAATTCGTGACAATGTGCCATATGATGTGGAATTGAAAGAGTATAATTCACCTCACACATAAAAAGAAGAGATAATGTTGATGCCAAGAAGTGATATTTATTACAGTTCTCCACTTTCAAACTTGTAGTGCCACATACAAAATAGAAAAAAAGGGATTGAATACCATACATTAATACCCATACATAGATTAATACCCAACGTTTCGATACTCCCGTATCTTAATCATGGGGTACTGTAGAGAGATCAAAGAAAACAGGCTTTAAGATATAGCATAGGAACATGACACACAAAATAATATAAACATATATACATAATTACATATATACAAAATTACACTAATAGTGGTAATATAGAATTAAGTAAGAAAGGTAACTGCATAATGTCAGATAAAGCAAAATAGTATCGCTATATAATCTCAGATATTAATCAGATCAAACAATGTATAAGCAGTAGCAATGCTCAGTTCTATGAGAGTCTATAAGTTGCAAATCTTTTAATAATTGGATTTAAGATACACTGGAGAGAAGTGCAAGGAGACTACAAAGTACCTTAGTAGTGGGTATATTTAGACTGAGGCACTAGATGAAGACAGAATTAAACGCCCCATTTATGCGGTTCCAGGTACTAGGATAAAGAAAGAGGTACACAGTGCATAAATATATAAATAGGAACATCACCTACTATCGCCGTCCTCCCAGTGAGTATGGTTTTACCTGTAACTATGTCTAATGTAGTAGGGGCAGGAGGCGTTATAAGTCAAAAAAGCAGAGTTGCTAGAGGGAAGAAAGGAGATAGCTTGCGGTCATATTGAGTGCTATCTACTAATTAGGTGGACTTGTGCCCATGATTTGAGATCAGAAAATACCTGTGAGTGGGGTAATCAGAAAGGCGACGCACCAGCGTCCTGCCATGGCTGCAGACTGCGGTTGTGTGAGGAAGCAGGGCGGGCCCTGCTTTATGCGATCGGCTAGATCGGAAGTGTGTACCTAATTAGTAGATAGCACTCAATATGAACGCCATCTGTGGGATTCACAGATGGCGATACGCAACGGATGCCAAGGAGCGGGGGGGTGAGGACATGGAAACCGCCTGACCTGACTGCCGTGATTGACAGGGAAAAAAACGAAGTTTGCAAAGGTATTTTGATCTGAAAACGGGGGTATCATGATATATGATACCCACCGTTCGCTTTGTTATGGGACGCACTATTCAGCCATATCTTTTTCTGATATGACAATTTTGGGGTGACAGATTCCCTTTAACTGCCACTCCTTGTCCCTCTGAGTCTATGTATACATCAGTTTCTTCAAATGGGGTGGATCTGTTAATAAAAATCGACACTCCTCTGGTGTAGTTAGAAAAGGTAGAGTGATATGCCTTTTGTATCCACCTCCTATTTGTTATGTGGGTTGTTTCCTTTTGTAAGTGAGTTTCTAGGAGACAGATCACCGATGCCTTCTGATCCTGCATACATTTAAATATTGTCGCCCTTCTATTTTTCTCCGATAAACCTCTAACGTTCCAACTTATAACTTTAAAACTACCCATCATATATATTAAAGGGAATCTGTCACCCTAAATTGGCGGGATATTTAAATGATGGCAATCAGGTCAGATGGGCGGTGTTTTGGGTACTTGCCTTAACATGTTGTTCGCCGCTGTCTCCATTTCTGGGAATTGTAGTCGTTGCCCTCCATATAACGCGCCTGCGCATTGCAATCTGCGGGCAAAGCATACTGCACATGCGCAATTCATGATTGCAATGCGCAGGCGCGTTATATGGAGGGCAACGACTACAATTACCAGAAATAATGGAGACAGCGGCGAACAACATGTTAAGGCAAGTACCCAAAACACCGCCCATCTGACCTGACTGCCATCATTTAAATATCCCCCAATTTAGGGTGACAGATTCCCTTTAAACACCATTTCCTTCAATCTGTCATTTTCCCCTCCTACTGTCGGTGTCCTCCCCCTCCCTCCCCTTCCCCAACTCCCCCTTGCTGCCTCCTCTCCTTGCATGCTCTTTAGAGCAATGGGTTCTTCACTCTTGGCCTACTCTCCCAAAAATAACACATCTCTCCTATTATCCCTGTACCACCTCGGTACTTACCAAGTTGTCACTCCTCTCACCTCATCTCTCTCCCCCTCCCGTTGCGCCTCCTTATATTTCCCCCCACAGTTGTCTCACTATGAAAAAACAGAGTTAAAATTATATATAATGTACAAAAATATAACATAACTGTGGTTACAAATAAAGATCCTCGCCACCGTGCCCTCCGCCAGGGCTATTTGCATAAATTTCACACATTTCGTAGCAACCCCTTTCTCATTTAACCATTACTAATTTCCCATTAGAGATTGGATCATTTTCAAAAAACCCAAAAATTAGAAAACAAAAGGCTAAAGTCACGAAAGTGGAGACCAGAAGTTAACAGCTTTTCACTCCTAGTCTTATCTTCCGGATCACATATACATTTATAAACTGTGTATTGTGGATGTCTCCACTCCGATCCATCCATCCTAGTTCTCAAATATTTTTTGCAAACTAGAAAGGGGCTAGTTTCCTAAATGTCCTCAGCCGACCTCTCCACCAGAGAATATGTTGAATTCCGTGGTAGTCTCTTATTCCTTGACTTGTAAAGAGTTTGCGTTAATATCAATCCACTTTGTGGCCTCCTCAGGTTCCGTAAAAAAGACCTTATCCATAGCTACCACTCGCAATTTGGCCGGAAACATCATTGAATATTTGGCCCCGAGTTCTCTCAAACGTCTTTTAACTCCTCCAAACTGCATTCGTTGTTTCTGTACGGCTACCGAGTAGTCAGGGTATTTACCAATTCGTTGGCCGTTCATTACAATCTCCTCCGATTCTCTTGCTTTACGGATAATGATATCTCTATCCTTGTAGTGGAGCAGCTTCGCAATCGTGACTCGTGGATTAGTACCAGGGGGTTGTGGTTGCATTGGTATTCTATGCGCCCGTTCCACTGCATAAAATTTAGTGAGAGAATCTGCTCCAATATGATCTCTTAACCAGTTCTCCACAAATTCCGTGGGATCTCTCCCCTCCGTCTTTTCCGGAATACCAACAATTCTAATATTATTTCTTCTGGAGCGATTTTCCAGATCATAATTTTTTCCCATAACTTCAGAGATTTGCTGCTTAAACTGTTTTTCAGACTTTTTAAATTTATTAATCCAGTTCTCCTCTTCTCCCACTCTGTTTTCTACCTCACCCGTCCTAGTAGTTACTTTATGGATGTCTTTTTTAATAGTGGCTACTTCAGACTGTATGCCCAGGACTTGCTGGGTTAAGGTAGTTAATGCCTGTTTACAGAAGGACACCACTGTAAACACGTCTTTAATGGTGGGATTCTCCTGTGTCTCACTCTCCTCCTGTGTTGCCACCGCCATTTTCTCCCCCTCAGGGATATTGCTCTCTGGGGATTTTCCTCCCTCCGTCTCTTCCTGCGACTCCATCCCTTCATCCCTGTCCTCCTCCTCCTCTCCCTCTGACTCTTGCTGTCTAAGGCTCTCCACCTTGCGGCATACCTTTCCAGCTTTGCTGCGGCGCTCATGCGGCGCTGACATGCAGCATTGAGCTTGGCCGCTTCCTCTTTCTTCTCCTCGCCATCTTGGGAATTGCAACCATCCCCCCAGCCCGGGTCTTTCTGCCTCCTGCGTGTCCTGTCGGCTCACCTCCGTCTTCTCCTGCACTCTCAGCAGTCTGCAATCCTTCCCCCACCGTTCGGTCGGCTGAGGCTGGCGGTGGCGGCAGAACAGTTTAAAAGGTCAGGCACCGACGGGAGAGCACAGAGACGCGTCCTCTCACATTGCTGGCCTGGCTCCGCCCCCGTTGACAGGTCCTTAGTAAGGCCCAGGTTAGCCCTTGTCTTAGGGCCCTTTTACATTGCGTATTTCCTACTTTTGGTGACCCCGTTGGGGCTTACGTTTGAACCACCACAAAACAAAATTCTGTTTTATGTTCCAACAGGGCCATTGACTATAATGATGCAGACTAAGTCACCATGTTCTCTGTGGACACCTAGACATAGTCTACCACGCCTTAGGTGTAATGATCTCTTTGCTTTAGAAGTAATGTGTAAGTACGCCCATGCACAATCTGACTGTGAGGCCTTGGTGCCATGCGTGGCCTAGACCCACATGTAGTTTTAACCCCTTCCCGACCCATGACGCCACGTAGGCGTCATGAAAGTCAGTGACAATCCGACCCATGACGCCTATGTGGCGTCATGAAAGGATCGCGTCCCTGCGGGCCGGGTGACCGGGGTCACTGAAAGGTCACCCGACCCCCGGCACAGGACCCTTTGTGCTTCACCACAAGGGGGTTAGCTTAACCCCCCCGTGGCCACGATCGCTCTGATTGGCTGTTAAAAGTGAAACAGCCAATCAAAGCAATCTGTAATATTTCACCAATATAATTGGTGAAATATTACAATCCAGCCATGGCCGATGCTGCAATAGCATCTGCCATGGCTGGACACCGAGCCCTGACCCCCCCACACGGATTCATGGCGGCGATCGGCCGCCGCCACCGAAAGATGGCAGCGGTCGGTCACCGCCGTCACTAAAAGCTCCCCTCGTCCTGGCCTCCGCTGCCCCCACCTTCCGATCCTCCCCCCTCACTTCCGACCCCCATACTCACCTCTCCCGGTCCACCGATGTCCCTGGATCCTTCCCGGCGGCTGCCCGGGATTCTTCATGGGCGCCGCCATCTTGGAAAATGGCGGGCGCATGCGCAGTGCGCCAGCCGGCCGGCGCATGCGCAGTGCGCCCTGCATAGTCAAAAAATTTATTTTGATCACTGTGATAAACTGTATAACGCGGTGTAACGCAGTCCGTTAACGCTGCCATTCACCCCATTTGTGTGCGCATCGCAACGCATGCCATGAAGCGGCATGCGTTCGCGATGTGTCGTCATTCAGTGACGGAGCCTTGGACGCAGGCTGCAGCGTCTGGGCTCCATCACCGCTAGCACAGATGAATCATCGCTGATTCCTCTGCACTAGCGGGTATAGCATATTGCGATCGCGTTATGCTATACCGTTACCAGCCCGTCAACGCTACGTGTTGAACGGGCTGGTAAAACGCAATATGAACCCAGCCTTAGGGTTAGAACTAAGGTTAGGGTTAGAACTAGGGTAAGGGTTGGAATTAGGGTTAGGGTTGGAATTAGGGTTAGGGTTGGAATTAGGGTTAGGGTTGGGATTAGGGTTAGGGTTGGGATAAGCGTTAGGGGTGTTTTGGGTTTAGGGTTGGGATTAGGGTTAGGCTTGTGGTTAGGTTTATGGTTAGAGTTGGGATTAGGGTTAGGGGTGTGTTGGGGTTAGGGTTATTGTTAGGGTTTGTATTAGGGTTAGGGGTGTGTAGGGGTTGGGGGTTAGGGGTGTGTTGGGGTTAGGGTTGGAGTTAGAATTGAGGGGTTTCCACTATTTAGGTACATCAGGGGGTCTCCATACGCGACATGTCGCCACCATTGATTCCTGCAAATTTTGCGTTCAAAAAGTCAAACAGTGCTCCCTTTATTCCAAGCCCCGACGTGTGCCCAAACAGTGGTTTACCCCCACATATGGGGTATCAGCGTACTCGGGAAAAATTGCACAACAACTTTGGGGGTCTAATTTCTCCTGTTACTGTTGGGAAAAAAAATTGGGGACTAAAAAAGTTTTTTTTGTGAAAAAAAAATGATTTTTTATTTTCACGGCTCTGCGTTATAAACTTCTGTGAAGAACTTGGGGGTTCAAAGTGCTCACCACACATCTAGATAAGTTCCTTGCGGGGTCTAGTTTCCAAAATGGGGTCACTTGTGGGGAGTTTATACTGTTTAGGCACATCAGGGACTCTGCAAACGTAACATGACGCCCGCAGACCATTCCATCAAGTCGGCATTTCAAAACGTCACTACTTCCCTTCCGAGCCCCGAAGTGTGCCCATACAGTAGTTTTCTCCCACATATGGGATATCAGCGTACTCAGGACAAATTGGACAACAACTTTTGAGGTCTAATTTCTCCTGTTACCTTTGGAAAAATAAAAAAATTGGGGACTAAAAGATCATGTTTGTGGAAAAAATATGATTTTTTTATTTTCATGGCCCAGCGTTATAAACTTCTGTGTAGCCCTTGGGGGTTCAAAGTGCTCACTACACATCTAGATAAGCTCCTTGGGGGGTCTAGTTTCCAAAATGGGGTCACTTGTGGGGGGTTTCTACTGTTTAGGCACATCAGGGGCTCTGCAAACGCAACATGACGCCCACAGAACATTCCATCAAGTCTGCATTCCAAAATGGCGCTCCTTCCCTTCTGTGCTCTCCCATGCGCCAAAACAGTGGTTCCCCCCCACATATGGGGTACCAGTGTACTCAGGACAAACTGTACAACAACTTTTGTGGTCCAATTTCTCCTGTTACCCTTGTGAAAATAAAAAATTGCGGGTTAAAAAAATCAGTTTTTGAGGAAAAAAATGATTTTTTATTTTCACGGCTCTGCATTACAAACTTCTGTGAAGCACGTGGGGGTTCAAGGTGCTCACCACACATCTAGTTAAGTTCCTTGAGGGGTCTAGTTTACAAAATGTGGTCACTTGTGGGGGGTTTCTACTGTTTAGGCACATCAGGGGCTCTGCCCGCCCGCAGACCATTCCATCAAGTCGACATTTCAAAGCGTCACTACATCCCTTCCAAGCCCTGACGTGTGCCCAAACAGTGGTTTCCCCCACATGTGAGGTACTAGCGTACTTAGGACAAATTAGACAACAACTTTTGGGGTCCAATTTCTCCTGTAACGATTGTAAAAATAAAAAATATGGGGCTAAATAATCATTTTATGAGAAAAAAAAATGATTTTTTATTTTCACGGCTCTGCGTTATAAACTTTTGTGAAGCACCTGGGGGTTCAAAGTGCTCACTGTGCATCTGCATAAGTTTCTTAGGGGGTCTAGTTTCCAAAATGGGGTTATTTGTGGGGGAGCTCCAAAGTTTAGGCATACAGGGGCTCTCCAAACATGACATGGTGTCCGCTAACGACTGGAGCTAATTTTCCATTCAAAAAGTCAAATGGCGCTCCTTCCCTTCTGAGCCCTGCCGTGCGCCCAAACAGTGGTTTATGACCACATATGAGGTATCTGTGTACTCAGGAGAAATTGCCCAACAAATTTTAGGATCCAATTTATACTGTTGCCCATGTGAAAATGAAAAAACTGAGGCTAAAAGAACATTTTTGTGAAAAAAAAAGTACTTTCTTTTTTTTACGGATCAATTTGTGAAGCACTTGGGGGTTCAAAGTGCTCACTCTGCATCTAGATAAGTTCCTTGGGGGGTCTAGTTTCCAAAATGGGGTCACTTGTGGGGGAGCTCCAATGTTTAGGCACACAGGGACTCTCCAAATGCGACATGGCATCCGCTAAATATTCCAGCATACTTTCCATTCAAAAAGTCAAATGGCGCTCCTTCCCTTCTGAGCCCTGCCGTGCGCCCAAACAGTGGTTTATGACCACATATGAGGTATCGGTCTACTCAGGAGAAATTGCCCAACAAATTATAGGATCCATTTTATACTGTTGCCCATGTGAAAATGAAAAAACTGAGGCTAAAAGAAAATTTTTGTGAAAAAAAAAGTACTTTCTTTTTTTTACGGATCAATTTGTGAAGCACCTGGGGGTTCAAAGTGCTCACTCTGGATCTAGATAAGTTCCTTGGGGGGTCTAGTTTCCAAAATGGGGTCACTTGTGGGGGAGCTCCAATGTTTAGGCACACAGGGACTCTCCAAATGCGACATGGCAACCGCTAAATATTCCAGCATATTTTCCATTCAAAAAGTCAAATGGCGCTCCTTCCCTTCTGAGCCCTGCCGTGCGCCCAAACAGTGGTTTATGACCACATATGAGGTATCTGTGTACTCAGGAGAAATTGCCCAACAAATTTTAGGATCCATTTTATCCTGTTGCCCATGTGAAAATGAAAAAACTGAGGCTAAAAGAAAATTTTTGTGAAAAAAAAAAAGTACTTTCTTTTTTTTACGGATCAATTTGTGAAGCACCTGGGGGTTCAAAGTGCTCACTCTGCATCTAGATAAGTTCCTTGGGGGGTCTAGTTTCCAAAATGGGGTCACTTGTGGGGGAGCTCCAATGTTTAGGCACACAGGGACTCTCCAAATGCGACATGGCAACCGCTAAATATTCCAGCATATTTTCTATTCAAAAAGTAAAATGGCGCTCCTTCTCTTCTGAGCCCTGCCGTGCGCCCAAACAGTGGTTTATGACCACATATGAGGTATCTGTGTACTCAGGAGAAATTGCCCAACAAATTTTAGGGTCCATTTTATCCTGTTGCCCATGCAAAAATGAAAAAATTGATGCTAAAAGAAAAATTTTGTTGGAAAAATTAAAATGTCCATTTTTTCCTTCCACGTTGCTTTAGTTCCTGTGAAGCACCTGAAGGGTTAATGATCTTCTTGAATGTAGTTTTGAGTAGCTTGAGGGGTGCAGTTTTTATAATGGTGTCACTTATGGGTATTTTCTGCCATATAGACCCCTCAAAGTGACTTCAAATGTGAGGTGGTCCCTAAAAAAATGGTTTTGTAAATTTTGCTGTAAAAATGAGAAATCGCTGGTCAACTTTTAACCTTATAACTTCCTAACAAAAAAAATGTTGTTCCCAAAATTGTGCTGATGTAAAGTAGACATGTGGGCAATGTTATTTATTAACTATTTTGTGTCACATAACTCTCTGGTTTAACAGAATAAAAATTCAAAATTTGAAAATTGCGAAATTTTCAAAATTTTGGCCAAAGTTCCATTTTTTTCACAAATAAACGCAAAAATTATCGACCTAAATTTACCACTAACATGAAGCCCAATATGTCACGAAAAAACAATCTCAGAATCGCTAGGATCCGTTGAAGCGTTCCTGAGTTATTACCTCATAAAGGGACACTGGTCAGAATTGCAAAAAATGGCCAGGTCATTTAGGTCAAAATAGGCTGGGTCATGAAGGGGTTAATAGAGATTTGATGGCTTGGAGATGCAGTTTTTGGATGCTTGACTTGTGCATATATAGCAAATTAAAACCATGTACATCGTGTGCAACCACCCTAAACTCTCAAAACGAATCGTTATTAAGTTATTTTAGGTGGGTGTATTATGTAAATTATCTGGGGTCTTTAGGACTTTGTGATTTCTTGATCATTAGAGCTTCTCTTAATTAGCATATTCTTGATTGATGTCAGTATGTTTATGCTCTTGCATGCACAATTATTTACCGTATTAATGGCACGATTATGCATCGCATTGAAGTCAACATCAGCGTCTTTTCCATGCTAAAGAAATGTCTTGTCTTTTTTTTTCCTGTCATTTTTTTTTCTCCGAAGAACCTTTGACAGACTCCAGTGTGCTTACAAACGGAAGGTTACAGATGCCTTGTTTGAAACTGATCCATAACATTTCGAGCTGTACTCCTTATATGAAAGTGTTGGGGCCGGAGGGATAGAGAGAATGTTAAAGATGCCTTCACTTCATAGAAAGTGTGAGAATGAGAGAATGTGAGGATGAGAGCTGATGGATGGAACTATGTTATGAGCACCATAACACGGCAGCCATAGAAGTCCATGGAGGCTGCTAGAAAACTGTAGTTTTTTTTCACAGATATACTTCTTCTAGAAGCATGATAAGGTCCAACACGAAGGACAATGAGTTCATTTAAGGATCTGTAGAGAATTTTTGCTTCTCCATCCAGGTTTCTTCATTCACACATCTCACCCATGTGCGTGAGGCTTTTTGCTGCTTCGTATGCTAGTTTTTTTGAGGAATAAACAAACACTAGGTGAAAATATTATCCCATTTTGTCTAAACATCCCCCCTCCATTTCCCTTGTGTGTTTAATGACTTGCTAATTAGAGATGTCTGGATACTGTGATCTATACACTGTTTAGTAATAATCCTATTAAAGTGCTTTTTACCACCAAATATATTTATAATCTGTCTACAGGCTAATAAATGACTGATTGCTGGCGGTCAGCTGCCATTCCATTCATTGTCTGAGGCTGACGGCTGAGCGCTGTTCACAGTGGGATCACAGTGATCACGTGGATACCTGAAAATATCCTTGGTGGTAAAACCCCTTTCATGATACAAGATGGAATTTCTGTTAATACAATTCACTAATATTTTAGGACATATATCATATAGTGCTTCACCTATTAAAAAATAGAATCATATAATGTTAGAGTTGAAAGGGACTTCCAGGGTCATCGTGTTCAACCCCCCGCTCAATGCTGGATTCACTAAACCATCTCAGACAGATGTCTGTCCAGCCTCTGTTTGAACACTTCCATTGAAAGAGAACTCACCACCTCTCTTGGCAGCCTGTTCCACTCAATGATCACTCTCACTGTCAAAAAGTGTTTTCTAATATCTAATCTGTGTGTTCTCCCTTTCAGTTTCATTCCATTGCGTCTCGTGTTTTTATGTGCAAATGAGAATAAAGATAATCCTTCTACACTGTGACATCCTTTCAGATATTTGTAGACAGCTATTAGGTCTACTCGCAGCCTTCTCTTTTGCAAGCGAAACATTCCCAAATCCTGCAACCGTTCCTCATAGGACATGGTTTGAAGACCGGTCACCGTTCTGGTCTCTCTTCTCTGAACCTGCTCCAGTTTACATAGTAACATAGTTATTAAGGTTGAAGGAAGACTTTAAGTCCATCTAGTTCAACCCATATCCTATCCTAACCTGCCCTAACATGTTGATCCAGAGGAAGGCAAAAAAAACCCAAGTGGCAAACAGTAAGCTTCACATTGGGGAAAAAAATTCCTTCCCGACTCCACATACGGCAATCAGACTAGCTCCCTGGATCAACGCTGTATCTAGGAAACTAGTGAATATAGCCTGTAATATTATACTTTTCAAGAAAGGCATCCAGTCCCTTCTTAAATTTTAGTAAGGAATCACTCATTACAACATTAGATGGCAGAGAGTTCCATAGTCTCACTGCTCTTACAGTAAAGAATCTGCGTCTGTGATTATGGCTAAACCTTCTTTCCTCCAGACGTAGAGGATGCCCCCTTGTCCCCGTCACAGGTCTAAGAGTAAAAAGATCATTAGAAAGGTCTTTGTACTGTCCCCTCATATATTTGTACATTGTAATAAGATCACCCCTAAGCCTTCGTTTTTCCAAACTAAATAACCCCAAGTGTAATAACCTGTCTTGGTATTGCAGACCCCCCAGTTCTCTAATAACCTTGGTCGCTCTTCTCTGCACCCTCTCCAGTTCAGCTATGTCTTTCTTATACACCGGAGACCAGAACTGCACACAGTATTCTAAGTGTGATCGCACCAGTGACTTGTATAGAGGTAAAATTATGTTCTCCTCATGAGCATCTATGCCTCTTTTAATGCATCCCATTATTTTATTTGCCTTGGCAGCATCTGCCTGACATTGGCCACTAAATGTGAGTTTGTCGTCCACCCATACACCCAGGTCTTTTTCAGTAACAGTTTTGCCCAGTGTTTTACAATTAAGCACATAATTATACATCTTATTTGTTCTACCCAAGTGCATGACCTTACATTTATCCCCATTAAAGCTCATTTGCCATTTATCAGCCCAAGCTTCTAGTTTACATAAATCCTCCTGTAATATAAAATTATCCTCCTCTGTATTTATTACCCTGCAGAGTTTAGTGTCATCTGCAAATATTGAAATACTACTCTGTATGCCCCCTACAAGGTCATTAATAAATATGTTACAGAGAAGCGGCCCCAATACTGACCCCTGTGGTACCCCACTGCTAACCGTGACCCAGTCCGAGTGTGCTCCATTAATAACCACCCTTTGTTTTCTATCCATGAGCCAGTTCTTAACCCACTTACACATATTTTCCCCTATCCCCATTGTTCTCATTTTATGTATCAACCTTTTGTGTGGCACTGTATCAAAAGCTTTTGAGAAGTCCATGAACACCACGTCCACTGCATTCCCTTGGTCCAGTCCTGAACTTACCCCTTCATAAAAGCTTATCAGATTAGTCTGACAAGAGCGGTCCCTCGTAAAGTTTCTTCATGTCTTTTTTAAAAATAGTCCTATATCAGGAATTAAGTACAAACGCACTTCACCAATTTTTTTTTTTATTCCTAGTTGTTCCTAAGTATTTTAGAGGTGCACTTGTACTTGAAATGACGAGGCTTTTCGTTATTGCAATAATTATGTTCTGGTTGTAAAGATTGGTGTGTAGACATGTAGATACAACATAATAACTATACATTATGGGCTATGAATATTCTGTTACCAAATGCTGAAAATCATTCAGCCCACCCAAAATGAATGCCTTTACATTTCTCAAAAGAAAAAAAAGCGACACGAATAGAGACGAGCGAGACAGAACTGTAAAAAACATGGACCTCTCCTGGAATTCTGTTTTACAGTTCGGGAGTTTGGGAGAAAGTTAGAGACTGACCAACCTTCCATGGGTCGGTCCGCTCATCCCTACATGTGAACAGATCATTAATTTCCAAAAAGTACGGTAGTTTATACAGGAATTAAATATAAGCTAAAAGCCGAACATTTACTATCAAAACATACCACAAAAATTCCAATAGTACAAAATCATACATTGTATTGTGCTTTTCTCACAATGGACCCAAAGTGCAGTCGTTGGGTCAATTAGAGCATGAATGATGCAAAGACTTTTCTCAATGTCTTTTAGATTTTTGATTCTGGGGATCCTATACAGAAAATACTCTTTCTGATGGATATTATTTGTTAGGCATCATGTACATAAGTCATTTACATTTGTTTTGTTTGAGAAATACCCCATATTCTAGTTTTGTGGCGCCTCTGTGCAAATGTTTGTGCCTCAGAATTTTCCCCTACAAGCAATGCAGTGGCTGTATGCAAAGGACCATCTATGCAACTGTGGAAAACAATTCTGCATACCTTTGTTGGCCCCATAGTTTATTAAAGGCCTCATATTTAGGATTCATGCAAAAGAAGCAAAACTTTCTGCACAATATTAGCTACTTCTTGAAGTTGTCTCTACACAGGATTTAGGAAATGTGAGTCAAAAAATCCCCAGCAAAAGCCACTGTGAAAACTACAGGATTACTGTTTTTTTTAAGACATGGAACATAAAAACCCGACTTAAACAATAGACCATTAAAACTTCCCTTCAAAGGGAATCTGTCACCCCATTTTGGCCCTATGAGATAGGGCCACCGCCATCAGGGGCTTATCTACAGCATTCTGTAATGCTGTAGATAAGCCCCCGATGTTACCTGAAAGTGAAGAAAAGTGAGTTATAAAATACTCACCCAGGGGCGTTCCGGGGGGCCGGTTGGGTCCGGAGGGAGTTGCGGTCCGGTCCGGGGCCTCCTATGTTGTAGCGATGCCGGCCTCTTCTTTCTGTCCCATCGTGGCTCACACGCAAGCGCACTGCTCTGCCCTGGTGAGAGCAGAGTAGAGTACTGCAGTGCGCAGGCGCCGGGAAAGGTCAGAGAGGTTCGGCGCCTGCGCACTACAGTACTCTGCTCTGCCCTCACCAGGGCACAGCAGTGCGCCTGCGTGGGAGCCGCGATGGGACGGAAAGAAGAGGCCGGCATCGCTACAAGATGGGAGGCCCCGGACCGGACCGCGACTCCCTCCGGACCCGACCGCCCCCCGGAACGCCCCTGGGTGAGTATTTTCTAACTCGTTTTTCTTCCCTTTCAGGTAACATCGGGGGCTTATCTACAGCATTGCAGAATGCTGTAGATAAGCCCCTGATGGCGGTGGCCCTATCTTATAGGGCCAAAATGGGGTGACAGATTACCTTTATGGAATTAAATGAAATGTGTCATGAGAAAATTACTAGTAATGAGCGAACACCTTATCTGAGCATGCTCAGGCGCTACCCGAGTGGCTTTGCCGTGCTCGAATAATGTGCTCAAGCCCCCGCGGCTGCATGTCCGATGGTTGTTAAGGGTATGCCACACTAAACAATATCGCTAACGGGATCGCTAAAAAACGTCACTATTTAGCGATCCTGTTAGCGATATTGTTCAGTGCGGCAGCTTCCAGCGACGAGCTTCCTGCTGTGATCTCGCTCGTCGCTGGAATCGTTCCGGACCCTATTTCATCGCTGGCGCTCCCGCTGGGTAAGTATCTAATCGCTGTGTGGCACCTTTTCTTAGCGATTTAGCGGTACTTTTGTACCGCTAAAGTCGTTAAGAAGATCGCTAACGGCGATAGCGTCGTTAACTATATCGCTAAATGCGGCAGCATTTAGCGATATAGAAACAATCCCGCTAGCGATCTCATTAGTATGCAACGCTAACGAGATCGCTAGCGGGATAGCTCAGTGTGGCAGTACCTTTAGACAGCTGCAACACATGCAGGGATTTCCTGTTTTTTGGTTATCCCTGCACTTTGTATAACCAATCTGTTAAGCATCTTCTCAGCAGGAACTGTTTATTCAGGGAAGATACAGCTACATGTCTAGACACTCCACCATCTTTCCCCTAAGGTAGGGATTACTGCACATGTTCTCGCTGTGCTGCCATGTACTTTACTTAAAATGAATGGCAAAAAAGTACCTTGAAGCCCCAAACAATAAACCTAAAATAAACAACTGTGTGACCTAGTTATCACATAAAACACAACAGAAAAAAAAAAAAACGAGAGAAATACAGATTTTTTTTTTATTACTGTTAATCTATGGTTAGTTGAAATTCCAGGATTAGAGGTAAACCGAGAGATTTATAGATTTCTTCTGCCAATCAATCCATCCCAAATATTGAAGCAGTCACCTCCTCCAATAATATGCCACAAAAAAACTGGTCAACACTTCCAAACAGAATAAAGCAAGTGTGAACATGTGCAAGCTGCTATGACTGCATAATGTACAAACACAAATGGGCGCTTTGTCATGGCTGGTGGGCTCTTATGCATTGGGCTAATTTGTGCACTAAGTTTGTTTCAGAAATATATTCATAAGTATGTATAAGTATATTCTATATAACAGTATAACTTTAATGTAGTCCAAATTTCATATCCCATATCTATCTATGTATTATATTTATCTCTCTATTTAGCTATCTAACTCATATCTATCTATCTAATATCTATCGATCTTTGTATTATATCTATCTAACTCATATCTATGTATTCTATCTATCTATGTATTATATCTATCTAATATCTATCTATGTATTATATCTATCTATTGATATATCATCTATCTATCATCTATCTCATATCTATCTATGTATTATATCTCTTTCTTTCTAATATAATAATATTTATATAGAGCCAACATATTCCGCAGCGCTTTACAGTTTAACAATTTCAAAACACAAGTCATAAGTAACAACGTTAACAATACAATAATTAAAGCAAAATAAGACGACTCTTCTCGTGAGAGCTTACAATCTACAATGAGGTGGGGGAGATACAAAGTACAGGTGCTTATTTACAATGGTGTATTTAATCATAGAATCATAGAATGGTAGAGTTGGAAGGGACCTCCTGGGCCTTCTGGTCCAACCCCCTGCTCAAAGCAGGATTCTCTAAATCATCCCAGACAGATGTCTGTCCAGCCTCTGTTTGAAGACTTCCATTGAAGGAGAACTCACCACCTCTCGTGGCAGCCTGTTCCACTCATTGATCACCCTAACTGTCAAAAAGTTTTTTCTAATATCTAATCTGTGTCTCCTCCCATTCAGTTTCATCCCATTGCTTCTAGTCTTTCCTTGTGCAAATGAGAATAAAGATGATCCTTCTACAATGTGACAGCCCTTGAGACAATGATGGTCCAGCCATCTTGAGGGTGTCATGTGTGCATTGCCACGAAGATCGTCGCGGTTGCACATTTTGACTTCTCACAGCTGAGCTGCTGTTTCTTTGTGTTTGGCAGCTAGGGAGTTAATTCTGTCTGTGCTCGGTGCTGGGACTGGGTGCAGTTTCTTCCGGCTGCAATTGATTATTTGTTGATTGGTTTCCTTTAAATTCCTGGTTGTCTGCTTGGGGAGTTGCCAGTGAAACCTTCATGGAGACCACAGATAGGAATGAATCTGTATAGACTTTAGTTGTGAGCTCCTTAGTTGTTCTAAGCTCAACTTGGTTAGAGTTTATTTCCCAGACCATTTATGTTCCTTTGGTGTTTGAGTGTGTATGCAAGCGAGTGTTATCCTGTCTGTCTTATATGTCTAATCTGTGTATTTAGCTAAGATCAGCCCATATCCCTTTGGTGGTAGTCAGGATCCTTCTTAGGACTGATTACAGGGTTCAGGGTCTGATAGGAGACAGGGTTAGGTTGGAGACTTGGACCTCTGAACCATTATCAGTACCTCCAAGGTGAGGGATTAGTTAGGACCCCAGTTTAGGGTCAGGTTAGATCCCGGTCCACCTCTTTCCTGTTTCAGCTCATCAAGTCCTCAAGATTAACCCTGAGTTCAGCAGATATCGTGTCAGGTAAATCTATTCTATACTTACATGCTGATGTTGCTATACTAGTTGTTGTATAGAGTGTTGTTCCTGTATTAATAGTTTACTGACATTGTATACATATCATTAGACAGCGTGACATTTTCACTGGCCATAAAAATTATCTCCAGTTACCATGGATCCAGTAGCCCAGCTGGCTCTGCAGTTGCAGGGATTATCCATGGAGCTGACGGACATTAAGTCCAAAGTTTTGTCTCCCCTGGAGCAAACCAGAGTTGAACCTAAGGTTGCTCTCCCAGACAGGTTCACTGGTGGGCGAGACAAATTTTTCACCTTCCGGGAGGCATGTAAATTGTATTTTCGGCTTCGGCCTCGATCATCAGGGAGTGAGGAGCAGAGAGTGGGAATTGTTATCTCACTTCTGCAAGGGGACCCTCAATCCTGGGCATTTTCCCTTCCTCTGGGATCCCCGGCTCTACTGTCTGTAGATCAATTTTTTACTGCCCTGGGATTGGTATATGATGACCCAGATCGGGTCTCTCTTGCTGAGACAAAATTACGTAAGATACAGCAGGGAGATCGTCCGGCAGAGGAATTTGCTTCTGAGTTTCGTAGATGGGCCACAGATACTCAGTGGAATGACCCAGCTCTTAGGAGCCAGTTTTGTCATGGGCTTTCTGATAAATTAAAAGACGTTTTGGCTCAGTATGAGTCTCCTCCTTCTCTGGAGGCTGCTATGGCCTTAGCTATCCGTACTGATAGACGGCTTCGGGAGAGGGGTGAGGTAACCCCACTCCCTGTTGTTTCTTCACCTACCACTAAAGTCCCTTATGTTGAGGTTCCCCTTGTCTGTTCGGATGAGCCTATGCAGTTTGGAGGGACATCATTTCGTAGGAGGGGATTGGCGGTACGCCGCAGGACTAGAAGATGTTTTTTCTGCGGGAAAGAGGGACATTTTGTTGGAGAATGTCCATCCCGTGCCTTGTTGAGCCAAAAGTCGCCGGAAAACTGTTAATCCCAGGTTGTGTGGTGGACGACAACCTGGGAGTATGTATTTCATCCGCCAGTTCTTCTCAGTTCCTTGTACCAGTGGAGGTGGTAGTTGGTACGAGAGTGGAGAGATTGTCTGTTCTTCTTGATAGTGGTTCCGGGGCTAATCTGGTTGACGCTCAGTTTGCTCAGGCTCAAGGTATGCATCTGAGTGTATTGGTCAAACCGATCCCTATATTCTCCATTGACGCCAGGCCTCTCGGCCAAGGTAGCTTTCTTCATGAGGTTCATAACATTGACCTTCGGGTAGGGGCAATACATAGGGAACAATTATCTTGTTATGTGTTGGAGGGTCTACCTACTCCCATTGTGTTGGGACTTCCTTGGTTGGTTAAACATAACCCTGTGATTAATTGGCAGTCCAGAGAAATAAGCCAATGGGGTGAGTTTTGCAAAAGCAACTGCATGAACACAGTCATCAGTGCGGTCGTGCCTAGTACATTGCCTCCTTTTTTGGAGGATTTTGGGGATGTTTTCTCTGAGGAGGGGTGTCAGGAGTTGCCTCCTCATCGCGTGTATGACTGCTCTATTAATCTCCTTCCTGATGCTAAGTTGCCTAAAGCTAGGTTGTATAATCTTTCTGGTCCTGAGAGGCAGGCTATGAAAGATTATATTTCTGAAAGTCTGGCCAAAGGGCATATTAGACCTTCATCTTCCCCAGTAGCCGCGGGGTTCTTCTTTGTGAAGAAGAAAGATGGAGGCCTACGCCCTTGCTTGGATTTCCGCGAACTTAATCGGATTACTGTTCGAGATCCGTATCCACTCCCTCTTATTCCTGATCTCTTCAATCAAATTGTTGGCGCCAAATGGTTTTCTAAATTGGATCTCAGGGGGGCGTATAATCTGATTAGGATAAAAGAGGGGGATGAGTGGAAAACGGCGTTTAACACGCCGGAGGGACATTATGAGAACCTAGTCATGCCTTTTGGTCTGACTACTGCACCAGCAGTATTCCAACATTTTGTTAATGACATTTTTCGTCACCTTGTGGGGCTGTTTGTGGTTGTATATTTGGACGACATTTTAATTTACTCGCCAGATCTTGTGTCTCATCAGGAGCATGTGAGACAGGTGTTGCAGATCTTGCGAGACAATAAATTATACGCCAAACTGGAGAAGTGTGTATTTGCCGTACAGGAACTTCAGTTTTTGGGTTTTTTGGTGTCAGCCTCCGGTTTCCGTATGGACCCTGAAAAGGTGAGAGCAGTGCTTGAATGGGATCAGCCAGGGGATCTTAAGGCTCTGCAGCATTTTTTTGGGGGTTTGCTAACTACTACCGGAAATTTATTTGTAATTTCTCATCTGTCGTCAAACCTCTCACTGACATGACAAGAAAAGGGACGGATTTTTCTAAATGGTCGGACAAAGCTTGCCAAGCCTTTTCCTCTTTGAAGAAATGTTTTGCTTCGGCACCCGTTCTCATCCAACCAGATGCATCTCAGCCGTTCATTGTGGAGGTGGATGCGTCTGACGTAGGGGTGGGTGCTATATTGTCCCAGGGTCCGTCCCCTGGTAAATGGCATCCGTGCGCTTTCTTTTCTAAGAAATTGTCGTCCGCCGAAAGGAATTATGATATCGGCAATAGGGAACTTTTGGCCATTAAGTTAGCTTTTGAAGAATGGCGTCACTTTTTGGAGGGGGCAGTCCACCCGGTTACCGTTATTACTGATCACAAGAACCTGTTGTATTTGGAATCCGCTAAGCGTCTGAATTCCAGACAAGCTCGATGGTCGTTGTTTTTTACCAGGTTTAATTTTGGCGTCACTTATCGCCCGGGGTCTAAGAATGTAAAGGCTGATGCCTTGTCTCGCAGTTTCCCAGGGGCCGGGAAAACGGATGACCCGAGTCCTATCCTTCAGGAGGGGGTGGTAGTGTCGGCTGTATTTTCTGAGCTTGAGGAGGAGGTGTTAGAGGCTCAGGGGGACGCCCCTGCAGGACCTCCAGGGAGACTGTTTGTCCCAAATCTGTTGAGACAAAAGGTTATTGAGGCACATCATAATTCTGCTCTAGCAGGACATCCAGGGAGTAAGGCTACTTTAGATCTCCTTTCTCGCCGGTTTTGGTGGCCTAATGCTAATAAAGATGTTATAACTTTTGTCGCGTCATGTGGGGTGTGTGCTCGCTCTAAAACCCCTCATACCCGTCCGTCTGGGACCCTTTTACCCTTGAAACTTCCGGAGCGTCCATGGACTCATTTATCTATGGACTTCATTACGGACCTTCCTCCGTCGTCAGGGAATACTGTCATACTGGTGGTTGTTGACAGGTTCAGTAAGATGGCACATTTCGTTGCTCTTCCTGCACTCCCTAATGCTAAAACTCTGGCGCAGGTGTTCATTAGGGAGATCGTTAGACTTCATGGGTTACCTTCTGATGTGGTGTCAGATAGGGGGTCTCAGTTTGTGTCCAAATTTTGGAGGGCATTTTGTTTACGTCGGGGGATGCAATTGTCATTTTCCTCGGCTTTTCATCCGCAGACCAATGGTCAGACAGAGCGTCTGAATCAGAGCTTAGAGACATATCTCCGGTGTTTTGTCTCAGAGAACCAAGAGGACTGGTCTTCTTTCTTGCCTCTGGCAGAGTTCGCTCTTAACAACAGGCGGAGCGAGTCCACTGGTAAGTCCCCGTTTTTTGGGGCATATGGTTTTCATCCCCAGTTTTGTACTTTCAATGGGGGGGGCCCTTCTGGGGTTCCTGAGGAGGAGCGTTTCTCGTCGTCACTTGCTTCTGTGTGGAGAGGTGTATTGAATAATCTGAGTGCGATGGGGAACCGTTACAAACGTATGGCTGATAGGAGGAGAGTTTCTGGTCCAGATCTGAATGTGAACGATCTGGTATGGTTGTCTACCAGGAATATAAAACTTAAAGTGCCCTCCTGGAAACTGGGTCCCAGATTCATCGGGCCGTACAGGATCAGTTCCATAATTAATCCTGTGGCATTTCGTCTGGACCTCCCTCCTACGTTTAAAATTCATAATGTGTTCCACAAGTCATTACTTAAAAGGTATGTGGCACCAGTCATACCGTCACCTCTACCTCCTCCTCCTGTGTTGGTCAATGGTAACTTGGAAATTCAAGTATCAAAGATCATTGACTCACGTCTGAATCGCCGGTCCCTTCAGTACTTGGTGCATTGGAAGGGGTATGGTCCAGAGGAGAGGACGTGGGTCCCTGCGTCTGATGTTAACGCAGATCGTTTGGTTCGGACCTTCCACAGAACTCACCCGGGCAGGCCTGGCCCTGAGGGTCCGGAGGCCCCTCGTAGAAGGGGGGGTACTGTCATGTGTGCATTGCCACGAAGATCGTCGCGGTTGCACATTTTGACTTCTCACAGCTGAGCTGCTGTTTGTTGTGTTTGGCAGCTAGGGAGTTAATTCTGTCTGTGCTCGGTGCTGGGACTGGGTGCAGTTTCTCCCGGCTGCAATTGATTATTTGTTGATTGGTTTCCTTTAAATTCCTGGTTGTCTGCTTGGGGAGTTGCCAGTGAAACCTTCATGCAGACCACAGATAGGAATGAATCTGTATAGACTTTAGTTGTGAGCTCCTTAGTTGTTCTAAGCTCAACTTGGTTAGAGTTTATTTCCCAGACCATTTATGTTCCTTTGGTGTTTGAGTGTGTATGCAAGCGAGTGTTATCCTGTCTGTCTTATATGTCTAATCTGTGTATTTAGCTAAGATCAGCCCATATCCCTTTGGTGGTAGTCAGGATCCTTCTTAGGACTGATTACAGGGTTCAGGGTCTGATAGGAGACAGGGTTAGGTTGGAGACTTGGACCTCTGAACCATTATCAGTACCTCCAAGGTGAGGGATTAGTTAGGACCCCAGTTTAGGGTCAGGTTAGATCCCGGTCCACCTCTTTCCTGTTTCAGCTCATCAAGTCCTCAAGATTAACCCTGAGTTCAGCAGATATCGTGTCAGGTAAATCTATTCTATACTTACATGCTGATGTTGCTATACTAGTTGTTGTATAGAGTGTTGTTCCTGTATTAATAGTTTACTGACATTGTATACATATCATTAGACAGCGTGACAGAGGGAGTGAGAGATGGATGGAGATTGTGAATGGGCTACACACGCACACTTACACATAGAATGACTTTGATTAAGGAACGTGATAGGCCGCTCTGAACAAATGTGTTTTGAGGAAGCGCCTGAAACTATTCAAATTGTGAATAGTCCTAATTTCTTGGGGTAGAGCATTCCAAAGGATTGGCGCAGCGCGGGAGAAGTCTTGGAGTCGGGAGTGGGAGGTACAGATTAGTGCAGAGGTTAGTCGAAAGTTGTTTGCAGAGCGCAGCAGTCGGTTAGGCCGATAGACAGAAATGAGGGAGGAGATGTATGGGGTGCTGCACTGTGGAGAGCTTTGTGGGTGAGAACAAGTACTTTGAATTGGATCCTATAATGAATGTATGTATAATATCTATGTATCTATCTATCTGTCTATCTATCGATATATCATCTATCTATCTCATATCTATCTATGTATTATATCTATCTTTCCAATATCTATCTATATATTATATCTATCTTTCTAATATCTATGTATGTATCTATGTATTATATCTATCTATCTAATATCTATCGATCTATGCCGAGATTTTTAGCCCATTTTTTAAGGCTGGAAGTCCCCCTCTCAGCTTATACGCGAGTCATATACGCCAGGGAGTCGTCGGGGGGAGGGGGAGCGGGGGTGTCAGATCATGCTTACCCCCCCCGGCGCGTCTCCGCAGCCCCCCTGCTTCTCCCACGATCTCAGGCTCCTTCCTTCAGCGGTCACGTGGTACTGTTCATTAAAGTCATGAATACTCACATATTCATGACTTTAATGAGCGATACCACGTGACCGCTGAAGGAAGGAATAGCTGCCGGAGACCGCGGGAGAAGCAGGGGGCTGCAGAGACGCTCCAGGAGGGGGTAAGTATATGCGATATTCACCTGTCCCCAGTCCACCACTGTGCGCCGCTCTATCCTTTGCGTCCTCTGGCTGTGACGTTCAGGTCAGAGGGCACGATGACGTACTTAGTGCGCGCCGTGCCTTCTGCCTGAGCAGTCACTGACAGAGGACCCGGAAAACGGAGCGGCGCGCAGTGATGGACCGGGGACAGGTGAATATCTCAGGTGCCGGGGCCCTGAGACAGTGGTGACACTGGCACCTGTCCCCCATAGCGCGCCGGTGTCCCTGCCTGCTGAGGACACCAGCACCTGGCCCTCAGCGACGAGAGGTGAGTATGTCATTTTTTCTTTATTTGCAGCAGCAGCATATGGGGCCTATTCTATGGAGCATCTTATGGGGCATAATATATGGAGCATGATATGGGGCATAACATATATAGAGCATCTTATGGAGCAAAATCTATGGAGTATTTTATGGGGCAGCATATGGGGCATAATCTATGGAGCATCGTATGGGGCAGCATATGGGGCATAATCTATGGAGCAGTATATGGGGCATAATATATGGAGCATCTTATGGGGCATAATCTATGGAGCATCTTATGGGGCATAATCTATGGAGCATTTTATGGGGCCATAACATTTATGGAGCAGCATATGGGGCATATTATTCTATGGAGCATCTTCTGGGGCCATTATTAACCTTTGTGCAGCATTATATGGGGTGTATTTTGTATGGAGCATCTTATGGGGCATAATCTATGGAGCATTTTATTGGGCATAATCTATGGAGCATTTTATGGAGCCATAACCTTTATGGAGCAGCATATGGGGCATATTATTCTATAGAGCATCTTATGGGGCCCATCATGAACTTTATGGAGCATTATATGGGGCATATTTTGTATGGATCATCTTATGGGGCCCATCATTAACTGTATGGAGCATTGTATGGGGCTCCTGATTCAATATGGATATTGAAAAACATTTAACCTACTGATGTGTCAATTAATTTTACTTTTATTGGTATCTATTTGTATTTTGAAATTTACCAGTAGCTGCTGCATTTTCCACCCTAGGCTTATACGCAAGTCAGTAAGTTTTCCCAGTTTTTTGTGGCAAAATTTGAGGGGTCGGCTTACACTTAGGTCGACTTATACACGAGTATATACGGTAATCTATATCTATCTATCTATCTATCTTATCACTACCTACCACTGTCACAGGTGATAGTCACAGATCTCAGAGTATCTGGGCTATTGTTTGCTAATGTGCCAGGCGGCTGCTGTAAAGCAGGGTTCCCCAACTCCAGTCCTTAAGGCCCACCAACAGATCATGTTTTCAGGATTTCCTTAGTATTGCTCAGGTGATAATTGCATGACCTGTGCAATATAAAGGAAATCCTGAAAACATGATCTGTTGGTGGGCCTTGAGGACTGGAGTTGGGGAACCCTGCTGTTAAGCATATCTGTAAATGCTGTTTTCAGCAGCTCAGGCATAATCGTTGCCCCTATAATTTAGTATAAAAAAAAACATTCAGTAAAAAATTGATTTGAATAAAAGAATATGTATTAGTCTTTGGTTTGAATTAGTAAAAAAGTAGATAATATATTTACTGTTGGCTGCAAAAAGAGTGGAGTCTTTATTACTCATTTTTTCGGTTGTTATTGATGTTCATCACTTAAGATTGCAGAACTACATTAGGTGTGTAATTCAGACAATTCATTAAAAAAATCTATGCTAAAACAATTTCTTCCTAAATTTGATTAATGTCTTAGTGCTAACTAAAAAAGCTGTGGCTGATCAATAAGGCAGAGATGTGTGTAACCGCTGTATTAAACTAGACAAGGTCTTTCCTATACGAAGACAGAACCGGTAGAAGCCTCACTGAGATTCTAATATAAGTTGTAAATACAACTGAAATGCTTCTGTGTGATAGTGCAATATGTGAGCATTTGGGACCCCACTTTAAACTTTGGCCCAGGGTCTCACTTTGTCTAAAACCAGCCCTGCACATATGATCCATCTATTTTGGTCCAGTATTCTGCCATTATTTTGTTATAACATCTATACTCATTAAAGGGAATCTGTCATCCCATTTTTGCCCTATAAGCTGCGGCCACCACCATCAGGGGCTTTTCTACAGCATTCTGGAATGCTGTAGATAAGCCCCCGATGTCACCAGAAAGTGAAGAAAAACGAGTTATAAAATACTCACCCAGGGGCGTTCCGCCGTCCGGTCCAGAGGGAGTCGCGGTCCTGTTTGGCGCCTCCCATCTTGTAGCGAAGCCTGCCTCTTCTTTCCGTCCCGTCGCGGCTTCTGCTTAGGCGCACTGCGAGTACTGCAGTGCGCATGCGCTGGGAAAGGTCAGAGAGGTCCGGCGCCTGTGCACTGCAGTACTCTTTTCTTCCCTCACCAGGAGCCGCGACGGGACGGAAAGAATAGGCCGGCTTCGCTACAAGATGGGAGGCGCTGAACCGGACCGTGACTCCCTCCAGACTGGCCCGGATAGCAGAATGCCCCTGGGTGAGTATTTTATAACTCGTTTTTTCTTCACTTTCAGGTGACATCGGTGGCCGCAGCTTATAGGGCAAAAATGGAATGACAGATTCCCTTTAAGGGTTACATAGCACAGGGGAACACAATAGCCCCAAAGTATCTGGCAAGCATTAAAGAAGAGCTTACAAGCTCTGTATGAAACAGCAAGTACGTATTTTGCCTAGGAGACCTGCCACTGCTCATATACTGCAAAGGTGGACTGCAACATTGGCAACAAGCAGTTTACAATAAAATTAAAAATCCCTCCTTTCTTGAGAACCAAGAGAATTATTAGTAAGAGGTAAATTTCTCCTCATAGATTTTAAGCATGCGAGCAGGGCCCTCATTCCTCTTGGTATCTGTTTTGATCTATGTGTTTATTGTTATGCTGTAATGTCTATTGTCTGTACAAGTTCCCTCAAAAATGTAAAAGTGCTGTGGAATATGTTGGCGCTATAGAAATTAAATTTTTATTATTATTATAAATTGTAAAGTTGCTTGTTTTTACCAATTTAAGAACTTGAGAATAACCCTTTGATTCCATTAATCTTATCCTAAAAATCTGAAACGTCAAAAAAGAAGTGTGAACGTAGCCTAGGTTTGCTTTTAATAATTGTTAAACATAATAATATGAATAATAAGAATAATAGGCCAAATCTATTCATATGGTAATTGATCGGTCTTTCGGTCGATACAGTCAGCTTTGTGTCTATCTACCGGTCTTTTTTTTTTTCTCACTTGAGTTGTTTCTTTCTATCACTTCTTTGTTACATTTGCGGTTTTCTTTCTTTAATTTCTCTCGTTATTTGTTTCTCAGTCTTTCGTTCTTTCCATCTCTTGTTTTTTTTTTTCTTCTTTTCTTTCTTTCCTTCTTGTTATCTTTTCTGTTTTTTCTGTGTTAATCGGCTGTATATTAGTCCTAATATGGCCGTCACAAGGCTCCTTGTTTTAGCAGTGTTTGATTGATATTAACATGCATGGTATCTCTGTCCATGTTATCCTCATTGATGCCATAAACAGGATCAAATAAGTACTCTTTATGGTTGTGTGTAGCTTGTCCAAAGCAATTTCTAGCCGTGGCTGTAGACCACCTAAAGCTATGCCTTAGGCGCACTTGTCTCACTAGTCATTCATAACAAACTGTAAAGTTTTTTTTGTCATGTTCTATTGTTTAAGCTGTTTAGCTAGTATAACTGTTGAAAAAGACATTTGCAGAAATTCTTTTTGATAACTTGACACATTAGATATAAAATATGCAAACAGTAATCTCAGAAGCTAATATGTAGCAGTTAAGAAATGCTGAAGGCAGTGAAGTTTTTAACATTCAAAGGTTAATGTAAGGATAAACTTTGTATCTGATACCCTCTTTTAAGGAGGTTATGTTATCAAGGACACACACCCAAGGCATAAGTCTCCCTTTTAGAAAGTGGCCCAATAGTCGATCTCCTAATCATCGTGGGTCCAGCATTTGGTAATCAGCTGATTTTGTCTGGCTAAAATGTTGCCAGCCAAGCATTTCCCCTACAGCAGCAACTATAGTGTACAGCAGAAGCTGGGCAAAGAGCGTCACACGGGCAACATCCAGCCCTCTGGCTTTTCCAGTCTGGCCCGTGCACCAGACAGCCAAAGGGCCAAATCAGTGGTCCAAGGGCCGCCCCATGCCCTCGCCCATCTGCTGCCACCCCTTCACAAAGTCATCACTATCCACAACTTCAGGATTCATCAGGATTCAGATAGCGGTGAATATATTGGTGGAGGACAGAGCCGCCAGCTCCTTCTTTCACCAATCAGCATGTTAGACAGCACCCGCGATTACATTACGTCTGCTATACAGAGAGTCAGTGCACCGGAGACCGAAGCAGAGTGCTGGGAAAAACGGTAACGAGGTAAGTATGTGGGTTTTTTTTCTAATATGTATGTGGGATGTTTGCATGTATATAGAAGACTATGTGGGTGCTCATATTTTATATAGGGAGATAGCGGGGGCTCATTCTGTATTTAGGAGGCAATATGGGGATTCATACTGTATTTAGGAGGCTATGTGAGGGCTCATACTGTATTTAGGGGCTTTGTGAGGGCTGATACTGTATATATGAGGCTGTGTGGGGTTTCATACTGTATGTAGGGGATATGCAGTGTAGTGAAAATATGCATTTGTATGGATGTACAGTCATGGCCAAAAGTTTTGAGAATGACACAAATATTAATTTTTACAAAGTCTACTGCTTCACTTTTTCTAATGGCAATTTGCATATACTCCAGAATGTTATAAAGAGTGATCAGCTTAACAGCAATTACTTGCAAAGTCAATATTTGGCTAGAAAATGAACTTTATCCCCCAAAACACATGTCAACATCATTGCAGCCCTGCATTAAAAGGACCAGCTAACCTCTTTTCAGTGATTGCTCCATTAACACAGGTGTGGGTGTTGATGAGGACATGGCTGGAGATCAATCTGTCATGATTAAGTAAGAATGACACCACTGGACACTTTAAAAGGAGGCTGGTGCTTGGCATCATTGTTTCTCTTCTGTTAACCATGGTTATCGCTAAAGAAATATGTGCAGTCATCATTGCAATGCACAAAAATGGCCTAACAGGGAAGGTATCGCAGCTAGAAAGATTGCACCTCAGTCAATAATCTATCGCATCATCAAGAACTTCAAGGAGAGAGGTTCCATTGTTGCCAAAAAGGCTTCAGGGCGCCCAAGAAAGACCAGCAAGAGCCAGGACCGTCTCTTAAAAGTGTTTCAGCTGCGGGATCGGGCTACCAGCAGTGCAGAGCTTGTTCAGGAATGGCAGCAGGCAGGAGTGAGTGCATCTGCATGCACTGTGAGGTGGAGACTCTTGGAGCAAGGCCTGGTCTCAAGGAGGGCAGCAAAGAAGCCACTTCTCTCCAGAAAAAACATCATGGACAGACTGATATTCTGCAAAAGGTACAGGCAGTGGACTGCTGAGGACTGGGGTAAAGTTATTTTCTCTGATGAATCCCCTTTTTGATTGTTTGGGACATCAGGAAAACGCCTCATTCGGAGAAGACAAGGTGAGCGCTACCACCAGTCTTGTCTCAACTGTTAAGCATCCTGAAACCATTCATGTGTGGGGTTGTGTTGTGAATGGACTTGAAATGAGTTCTGAGCAGAGGCTCCCTCTGGTGGTTACAAGCGGTACTGGACTGTCCAGTGAAGATTGTGAGGAGTGGGAATCAGGTGTTACTGACTGGTCTTATATAAGGGAGTCGCCTTCCCATCAGGGTTGCCGGTGATCAATTGTTCTGGTCTCAATCCTTGAGTCCTGTTTCCTTTGTAGCCTGCTGTGTCGTGTCTGCATCTCCTGCTAACAGATAAGACATTTTCTTCTTTTTGTTTTTGTGCTTGATTTTTGCATTTTGTCCTGCACTTCTGTGGGGGCCTTCAGGGTCCCCTCCGGGGGCTTTTGCCCTCTCAGTTTAGTTCAGCCACTGATGTTTGTACTTTTGCTTTTTCCAGTTTTTTCAGTGGCTGCTGTTTTGATTTTGTTACACCAGAGAACTAATTTAGGTGGTAGAGGTCGTGTGATCTCAGGTGATTTTGAAATTAGTAGAGTTGGTGCTTTTCAGGGTTTTTTGGGATTGCAGTAAGTGCCCTTCCTATCCTTTTCTATTTAGGTAGTTTGGGCCCCAACGTTTGCTCATACTATTTTCTGTCTGTGTCAGTATTTCTTCTTGTCTAACCGTCATTACATGTTTGGGGGCTTTCTATGTTCTTTGGGGATCTGCTCCGGGGCAGATAGCTTTCCTCTTTCTATCTTTAGGTGTAGTTAGTTTCTCAGGCTGTGACGAGGCGTCTAGGACCAACGTAGGAACGCTCCACGGCTGCCTCTAGTTGTGGTGGTTAGTCAGGGTACTGCAATCTCATAGATTCCAACTGCTCTGGTGTATTGCCTTTTTTACCTGCACTCCTCAGCTACCGAAACATAACAGGGTTGCTTCTCAGCCAAGGGAATCGGCTCTCTCACAGTCTTGCCTAAAAACACAGCCATGAATAAAGAATGGTACCAGAATGTCCTCCAAGAGCAACTTCTCCCAACCCTCCAAGAGCAGTTTGGCGATCAACAATGCCTTTTTCCAGCATGATGGAGCACCGTGCCATAAAGCAAAGGTGATAACTAAATGGCTCAGGGAACAAAACATAGAGATTTTGGGTCCATGGCCTGGAAACTCCCCAGATCTTAATCCCATTCAGAACTTGTGGTCAATCATCAAGAGACGGGTGGACAAACAAAAACCTAAAAATTCTGACAAAATGAAAGCATTGATTGTGCAAGAATGAACTGCTATCAGTCAGGATTTGGTCCAGAAGTTGATTGAGAGCATGCCAGGGAGAATTGCAGAGGTCCTGAAGAAGAAGGGTCAGCACTGCAAATATTGACTTGCTGCATTAACTCATTCTAACTGTCAATGTAAGCTTTTGTTACTCATATGTTTGCAATTATTATATTTCTGTCTGTGATAAAAACATCTGTCAAACACACATAAAAACCAGAGGGCAGCAGATCATGTGAAAATATATATTTGTGTCATTCTCAAAACTTTTGGCCATGACTGTATGACCGGCAGTAAATTAGCATCTGTTCTTATTCTGCAGCTCTTCATAAAGGTCATAACCTATGTTATCCTGAGAAAAGGTAGTTTTCCTGGTCTCAGGGTCTCCGACCCCTGGGTGCCTTCCTGAGAACACACAGAATGGAACCATTTCACACTTCTGGTGCCTTTAAATGAAGAATCCAAATGGGACCTAGTGCAGCCTGACACTTTCTATTTTCTATGGGAAAGAAAGGTTACAACAAAGAGCGTTTTAGAGAAAAATAATGTATTTATTGGTAAAGTAGCCATGGTCCAGTCACAAACCAGGAATTAGAATATTAACATGAAGTGCTGGTCTAGAAATCTGATCTCCTGGCTAAGCCTATAAATTGGGCCCTCCACAAAGAAAGTTGTTCACAGATTGAGGCAGCCAAGCTGATGTGATCTATTTCATACACCCCTCAGGGAACAGAATACCAGACAGCAAAGTTTAGATATTTCTGTAAGTTTCTCCCTTTTATTTTATAATTGTTTTGCATATTTGTATGTCACTTTTTATTTCCATATTTTTTATATCCTTTTCTTTTTATTGTAAGCACTGTACCTTTTCTATTAAAGCCTAAAACTTTAATAAGTTTGAACCTTGCATGCTCTAAAAGAATCCTTAGCCTTAGAGTGTATGATCCTGGTTATTGGCAGACAATAGTAGTAGTACTTCCGGGACTCATGGCCTGTGTGTTCGGTGAGTGGTGGCAGCATGTGTGAAGCGGGGTGTGTGGTCCGTGTTGGGGTGTGATTTATGCTCCCATTGCATCATAGGACAGAGGTTGAATGCTGGACTGAGTAAGAGGAGATAGATTGACCCTTGCAGGTGTGACCCCTAGCCACGTGCTGAGAAGCGGGTACGTGACATGCATACTGTAGATAGGAGGCTATGTGAGAGCTCATTTTGTATATAGAGAGGCTTTGTGGGGCTCATACTGTATATAGGGGTTATGTGTAGTCTCATACTGAATATACAGGAGCTACAGTATGTGGAGGCTCATACTGTGTGTAGGGGGCTCTGCACAGGCTCATACGGTTTGTATGGTGTTGTCAGAATACTTCATTCTGCTCAATATTAAATGAAGATATTAATTTAAAATAATAATTATAATTGAAATTAATATGTTAATATTAATATTGAGCAGAATTTCAGCCTATTGTTTAGACCCTCCACATTATTCATGGTCTCTCATGTGGCCCCTCGGAAAAAAAATAATTTTTCACCCCTGGTGTAGAAGGTAGCTGAGATGCTATCTATCCTGGCTCTTAGAATGGAGGTCCCAAATGCAGACCTCCTTTATCGTGTTTTTACACCCATAATATTACCTTGAAGATTCCAGTTGTCAGCAATCGATAAGTGCAACAGTAAAATGGCTTTCTTACTTGGACCGTCACTTACGAACCCCTTAAAAAGTCATTAGATTGTGGTATGATGCTCAGTTTTTCAGTTGTTAATTTTTTTTAAAAGATGAACGAATATGTTAGACTAAGCTTTCCAAGGAGAAAACTTTATGGCCCCGATGGAAAGGGCATGAATGTTTCTTCATAAGAGACTATAATATAAAAAAGTTATGTTCACTTATGCAAATTGTCTCTTCAGAGAGACGACTAGAACTCTAGCACTGTAACAACCCTACTGGCATCACTGCATGGCCTCCCATTCCCCACATACCAACTTGCTCACTGCTCCAGGTCATGCTGTGATTTCTGTCTGCTGCCAGCTCCATGCTTTGTGCCTCTTGTCTTCAATCTGCTCTCTGCATGTCTCCTGGCTGTGTACATAGGGGGGCGGCGCCAGAACTCTCTGGTTCTTATGGAGTCAGGGTGCACCTGTTCAATATGTCCCTGACCAATTACCATTAGCACTCTAGTATTTAGGGCAGCTCCACTCTGTGGATCTTGCCTGTGCAATGTGTTAACTCAGTTAGTGTTTTGCTACTGAGTTGCCAGGTCTTGCTCTGTGTTCCTCCATCTTTGGAGGCTTCACTCCTAGCTTTGCCTTGTACCTGTTTGTCCGCCTTCCAGGAGGCAGAATATCCTGGTCTCTGCTAATGTTCCTCATCTTGTCTTGTACTTGTCCTTTCTGCCCTCCAGGAGGCAGAATATCCTGGTCCCTGTATCTTTGTCCCTGTACCTTGTCTCGTGTTATTACTTTGTCTGAACTCTGTCCTACCTCGGTCTCTTAGTCTCCTTGTGTGTGATTTCTTTCCTGCTGTGTCTATCCTTGTGTTCTCTCTGAACCACTTTCTACGTCTTGTCCGCACTGCTTCGGTTCTATACCTTCTCACTCTGCTTTGCTCCTGCCGTTGCAGAACCTCTTGCTGCAGCTCCTCTCCCCATATCTTGCAGTTCCGCTCTGCTTCACTCCTGCAACTGCAGAACCTCTTGCTGCAGCTCCTCTACTCATACCTTGCGGTTCCACTTTGCATTGCTCCTGCCGCTACAGAACCTCTTGCTGCTTTACAGCCCTTTGCCGCAGCCTTGCGATTCTCCTCCTGTGTGAACAGGTCTCTCTGTTTCTCCATACACCATTCCTTCCAGTCAGTTCCAGTATCTGCATTTGCTGTGTGAACAGGACCCTACCCTGTGTCTCAGCCGTGCCTGCCAGCACTGTGTCTCAGCCATGCCTGCCAGCCCTGTGTCTCAGGCATGCCTGCCAGCCTTGTGTCTCAGGTGTGCCTGCCAGCCCTGTGTCTCAGCCGTGCCTGCCAGCCCTGTGTCTCAGCTGTGCCTGCCTGCCAGTGTCTCAGCCGTGCCACTGTCTCGCCAAGTGGGATCAGCAGCCACAACCAGACACCACCCTGGAGTGGCACCTGGCAGCTGCCTGCCGCACAAGCCTGACCTCCCCATCAGAGGCTCCAGTGAAGACCGAGGCAGCTGTCCTAGTCACGCCCCTTCCAGGATAGTCTGATCTGTGGCATAGTGGGGCCACAACCCCCTGGCTCACGCCCACCAGCCAGAACATGAGCGTGACAAGCACCACCTATAGGAAGTCGCAATCCTAAAAGTCAATATTGACCCTTTAATGAGCCTTGTCAAATGACTTAGGATATAAGTCAAAATCTTAATTTGCAAATCTCTCCGTGCCGCAGCATCACCTCACCTGAGGAAGGTGAGTACAGTATCAGCATCACCGCACCTCTGCCACACCACTGCCGCAACCCCTGCTGTACCACCGCCGGCCCACAGGTACCTTAAAATTCGGACAATAAGACGGACCCCCACATTGTAAAAATCTTTTTTTCTGCTATTTTCACCCAAAATTTGGGGTGCGTCTTATGGTCCGGTGCGTCTTATAGTTCGAAAAATACGGTAATTTTCTGCTTTGCCCAATACCTGGTTGTCTAATGGTTAGATGGAGACCTGGAGAGGCGTACAAGCCACAGTATCTTGCACCTACTGTGAAATTTGGTAGAGGATCGGTGATGATCTGGGGATACTTCAGCAAGGCTGGAATTGGGCAGGTTATTCTTTGCGAAGGACGTATGAATCAGGCCGTATACAAGGTTATCCTGGAAAAACAGTTGATTCCTTCTGCTCAGGCAATTTTCCCCAACGTTGAGGACTGGATTTTCCAGCAGGACAATGTGTCATGCCCCACAGCTAGGTCAATCAATGTGTGGATGAAGGAACACCACATCAAATCCTTGTCATGGTCAGCCCAATCTCCAGACCTGAACCCCATTGAAAACCTCTGGAATGTAATCAAGAAGAAGATGGATAGTCACAAGCCATCAAACAAAGAAGAACTGCTTAAATTTTTGTACCAGGAGTGGCATAAGGTCACCCAACAGCAGTGTGAAAGACTGGTGGAAAGCATGCCAAGATGCATGAAAGCTGTGATTAAAAATCATGGTTATTCTACAAAATATTGATTTCTGAACTCATCCTGAGTTAAAACATTATTTTTGTTGTTTCTAAATGATTATGAACTTGTTTTCTTAGCATTAGTTGAGGTCTGCAAGCACTGCATTTTTTTTTTTTATTTTGACCATTTCTCATTTTCTGAAAATAAATACAAAATTTATTGCTTGGAAATTCGGAGACATCTTGTCAGTAGTTTATAGAATAAAAGAGCAATTTACATTTTACTCAAAAATATACCTATAAAGAGAAAAATCAGACAAACTGAACATTTTGCAGTGGTCTCTTAATTTTTGCCAGAGCTGTACATTCATCCAAGCCAGTCATGTTTGTTTATTTCAGAAAGAAGAGGGGAAATTGATTGAGGCTCATGTTTCTTAATTGTTAAAAGGCCTCTGTACACATTAGATTGTCAGACGATCTTACAGCAGAGAATTCTGTTAATATAAATATAGTGATGCTTTCACTGACCAGTTTAACATTTTCCTTTCCTATCGTGTAATAGTACGTCATGAGGTGGGTGTGGGTGTATGAAGCCCTCCCGATCCCTCCACATGAGACAGGTGCCTGCTGTGTTTTACCCAGTCTGTGACAGCAGCAATTGGAACTAGCTCCAATGACTGCTGCTATTTAACCATTTAAATGCCACTGTCCATCTCTAATAGCAGCATTTACAGGGTGTTCTCAAGTTTGAAAGTTATTCCCTATCCATAGGATAGGTCATAACCGTCCGTAATGTCCCCCAGCGATCCCAATAACTGGAGCTCTGATGAACGGCTACTGAATGGAGCTGTGCTCGATCATGTGCAGTGCCTCTCCATTCATTCTGAATGAGAGCTCCGGAGACAGTTAAGCACTCCGCTCAGCTGATATTCGGAACTCCTATTTGAATGAATGTAGTAGTGCACATGATTGACCTCTACTCCATTCAGCCAAAGTTCTTCAGAGACCCAGTTCTCAGGATCACTAGGGCCCATGCAGTCATACCCCAGGACTCATAAAGTTATCCCCTATCCTATGGATACAGGATAACTTTCAAATTTGAAAATACCTCTTTAAGTTGTGCAATCCATTTGGAACATTCATTCCAGTTCCCTGGCAATTAGGGGCCTGCTAAAGGCCTTCATTGCCCCCATCTTGTAGATGCTGCAAAGCCCAGCCACAGATGGAGATCACTATTTGTACTATTGTGTAGTGTATTGTACAGGTTCTCAAACAACTACAGGTTTTAATCCCCATAGGAGTCAATAAAGTGAAGGATAATAAATATATATATCAATATAAATTTTTTTACCATATTTGTTTAATCTATTAAAATATTTAACACTTTTTACCTACAAGGTTAATACCACAAATCAAAAAATATTGAAACGTCATAATTTCCATTTTTGATCACTTCACTTCCCTCAAAAAATGGAATGCATAGGGGTCAAAATGTCACATGTATCTCAAAAATAAAACCCACATACAGGTTCATTGAAGAAAAATTCCACAGTAGTTTCAGTAGTTTTTTATGCTGCCTATACAGCACCCTCTAATACAGATACCCCTAAATAAAATCCTTAGTGACTAATTGCCTACAGAAGCCACATAATTAGTAAATTGGGCCCACCTGTGTATGATTTATTGTCAGTACAACTGCAGCTGTTCTGTGAAGGCCTCAGATATTCATTTGAGAAGATTAGAGATCAAACAGCATAATGAGAACCAAGGAACAAACCAGACATTCATCCCCTGAAGCCAAGTGTTCGCGTGCCGGCATCAGATAGGTGCACTGCGCATGATCGGAAGTCTTCTGCACTCTCTGAAGCCTGGAAACATAAACCCGGCTTCAGAGGATGAATGCAGTGAGGCATAGAACCCCTTCTCATGTACAGCACCAGGGAATTAATGACGCTATATAAATAAATAATAATAGAAGCCACACACATGCGAGAGGTGAGTATAGCGCTAGCGATGACACCGGCGCTAGTAAGTTATATAATCACGCCCAGAGGGGCATGTTAACATCTAAGTGGGTCAGCTAGTCTGGGGACACTAACACTCCATCGACTCGTCAAGGCCCTCATTTATGTATCATAAATGGACATTAGAAATACTTTTTCTAAAGGTCTGTTTACGTGTTAAATGTAATAAAGAGACTGTTAGGCAGGGTATTTACATATACAGACACAACTGCTGGTGGTTCTGGTGGCATAGGGAACTTGACAGTGCCCTTTAATAATTTTGATAATGACTGATTAATTTTGGCAGAGAAAGAAGCACATTCCTCTGATAAGATATATTACAAAGTTGCTAATTTTCATGTGTACTATTGTTTTATTAAATAAAAATTTAAAATGATGGCTACTCTTTAAGTTTGTGGGGGTTCCGTGAAAAAATCTGGAAACGTTTATGGGGTATGAATACTTTTTTGAGACCCTGTATTTATGCCTCATGTTTTATTTTATTTAGACTCCATCTTGATTCCTAGCTCTAACCCTGTGTTTAATTACTGCAAGCTAAGCTATAAATCTTTTGATTCATCATTTCAGCATCGCATAACCAGCTACATCTAGTACCATCTCTGTTAATTGAGATGACACCATAATTGTTTTTTGTAAATTGTCTTAAATAAGCAAAGATATTCTAAACCTTGTCAAGAAGGCTACATTACAAGTGTGTGTCAGGAGCTGTGCAGTCATTATCATTATCTGTGACAAAAGCGTCTGTCATCTGCATGGTACAGTCCACTTAGTTTAATCATACAGGAAATTAATTTGACTAAGATGGTGACCCTCTTTTAAAGAACCTAAAGCCATGTACTTTTTTAACTGAAGAGATGTATTCCATAAATTTCCAATTAGAAATAGTAACTAAATAAGATACTAAATATATGATCCATATTGGTGAAGTAGGGGCAGGATGCAAAAGAAAAAAACTTTTTGCAGCGCATCTATGCAGGGGAATAGTTATAGCCGCCATAGACAATGCTGTGCGCAATGACAGTAGCTGCTCCTACACTCCTCTATGACTGAAAAACAGTGGCTCCTGGTAAAATAAACTTTATTTTCTCCTGGTAGCCGTCCTTTAAGTAAGGTGGCCGGACAGCATTGTAACGCTATTTATCTGAAGATAGATTCTACAGCTGTAGGTTGTTAGTATTTGAGGGCATGTCAAGTTCCCTTTAATGTTCAGGGATGCCATGTAGATACTTATGATGGTAAAATGTAATTCTGTTATAAACACAAAATCTGAGTTTCTTGGGAAGTTACCTTACATAGTTATAAAGTTCAGTAAAGCAGACTTGAGACTGGCTTTCTGATTCACCAGTGTCTGTAGGTTAAGCTCCTGTGTGTTCTCTTTGGTGTTTGCCTTGAGTTGTGCATCTTCTTTTATCACAGAGCATGATTCATGTCATTTACAGCAATTTAACAGACAAGTGCCTGTACATTTTACAGAAAAGATTCTTTTGCCTTTACTTTCTACAGCGTAGATCCCAATTAATGAAGGAAAAATCCCAGCAATGACATATCTTTGCCTTCAGTATTCTAACGTCTCCTTGTACTCTTTACAAAAAAAGATGTCATGAAGTACAAATGCTGCTTCTTTATCTTTTCAAAAGTATTGAGGTCTGACTTTTTATTAGCAGAGAATCACCAGGATACATATTGAAAGTTCTGAAACAGCAGAATTGATTTTTATTCAAGAAGTTAAAAGTTATTGTGTTGTTTTTTTTACACATGCACCCTAGGGCTACATCACTAGTGAAGCACAGCCGCCGTTTTGGATTTTTTCACTGCCCATTTCCACACCCAATTAAGCGCTGTGCAATTAAACAGCCTCATTCATTAGAGTCTAACAGAGTTGCAGTTCTTTGCCTAGTGCTTATCTGGGAGCCGTTCTCTGAGGGGGGGGGTCTCAGTGGTCAGACTCAAAATCAGTAAGTGATGACAAAGCCTAGCAATGTTTTATCACTTCTAATGATGGCTAAGCCCCTTTTAATGGTGTGTATTTCATTTTATGGTGTTTAATAGAAACATAGCAATCTTGGTTGTAGACTTCAATTATTCATCTAAGTGGGCAATAAATGAGATCACTTCAAATTAAATTTATATGGATCCACCAAATTTCCTGTTGTCTATGAAGAGAGTTTCATGTTATTGATGCCTACAGTTTAGTGAGTCTGCTCCAACATTGCCCATATATCTTAGTTGGATCTCTGATGGACTATCTCTCCATACTCCCCTATAAACACACTCGCTCAGCTGTTTTCATGGATGCCTTACCATTTTAAGCAGTTTTCAGTAAATTTAAGCCTTCATAGGAAGCTGGATCTTTTTCTCTATTGTTTTCCTCTCAAGCCATCCCTTGGAATCCGTGCCTCCACACTCCTTGCACAGGGTGATCTGGTTCTTCCTTTCTTTTTCTACATACACTCCTCAAAAAAATAAAGGGAACACTTAAACAACAGACGATAACTCCAAGTAAGTCAAACTTCTATGAAATCAAACTGTCCACTTAGGAAGCTACACTGATTGACAATCAATTTCACATGCTGTTGTGCAAATGGAATAGACAACAGATGGAAATTATTGTTAATTATCAAGACACACTCAATAAAGGAGTGGTTCTGCAGGTGGGGGACCACAGACCACATCTCAGTACCAATGCTTTCTGGCTGATGTTTTGGTCACTTTTGAATGTTGGTTGTGCTTTAACACTCGTGGTAGCATTAGACGGACTCTGCAACCCACACAAGTGGCTCAGGTAGTGCTGCTCATCCAGGATGGCACATCAATGCGAGCAGTGGCAAGAAGGTTTGCTGTGTCTGTCAGTGTAGTGTCCAGAGGCTGGGGCGCTTCCAGGAGACAGGCCAGTACACCAGGAGACGTGGAGGGGGCCATAGGAGGACAACAACCCAGCAGCAGGAGCACTACCTCTGCCTTTGTGCAAAGAGGAACAGGAGGATCACTGCCAGAGCTCTGCAAAATGACCTCCAGCAGGCCACAAATGTGCATGTGTCTGCACAAACGGCTAGTAACCGACTCCATGAGGATGGTCTGAGTGCCCGACGTCCACAGATGGGGGTTGTGCTCACAGCCCAACACCGTGCAGGACGCTAGGCATTTGCCACAGAACACCTGGATTGGCATATTTGCCACTGGCGCCCTGTGCTTTTCACAGATGAAAGCAGGTTCACACTGAGCACGTGACAGAGTCTGGAGACTCCGTGGAGAGCGATCTGCTGCCTGCAACATCCTTCAGCATGACCAGTTTGGCAGTGGGTCAATAAAGGTGTGGGGTGGCATTTCTTTGGAGGGCCGCACATCCCTCCATGTGCTCGCCAGAGGTAGCCTGACTGCCATTAGGTACCGAGATGAGATCGTCAGACCCCTTGTGAGACCATATGCTGGTGCATTGGCCCTGGGTTCCTCCTAATGCAAGACAATGCCAGACCTCATGTGGCTGGAGTGTTTCAGCAGTTACTGCAAGATGAAGGCATTGAACCTATGGACTGGCCCACCCGTTCCCCAGACCTGAATCCGATTTAGCACATTTGACTGTCCAAAAGTTGGCAGATGTGTTAGTCCAAGTCTGGGAGGAGATCCCTCAGAAGACCATCCGCCGCCTCATCAGGAGCATACCCAGGTGTTGAAGGGAGGTCATACAGGCACATGGAGGCCACACACACACTACAGAGCATCATTTCCTTGTCTTGAGGCATTTCCACTGAATTTGGATCAGCCTGTAACTTGATTTTCCATTTTGATTTTGAGTATCATTCCAAATCCAGACCTCCATGGGATATTAATTTTGATTTACACTGATCATTTTTATGTTCTATTGTTCTCAACACAGTACACTATATAAAGAATAAAGATTTAAAACTGAAATATTTCATCTAGTGATATCTAGGATGTGGGATTTTAGTGTTCCCTTTATTTTTTTGAGCAGTTTATATCTTAGATGACTCTCTGATGGACTCTCTCTCCCTACTCCTCTATAAACACACTGGCTCAGCTGCGTGTTCATGTGTTTTCAATAGGGATCAATCTGCCGTATGACTACCCTGGCAGTGTCTGATCTCCATCTGAAACAAAAGCATCAGGCATTGAATTCATACTGTCCTGCCCATGACTTAATTTGTTGGATTGCCTACATACAGATGGTTCCATTGGTATTGTCTTGTTTGTCCGACTGCGATCTAATGTGTATGGTGATATTAGAACACCAATGTCATTGGGTGGTGGCACCCTAATAAAGGAAACTATTATCTGCTCATAGAAGCACCAAGTTTGTACCGATCCCCTGAACCAGAATATGGAGGTGGTAAATTCTATTTCTACAGTCAATCTGTAAAGTGCACTTCCAAGTTTAGGATCTCTTGTTCTGACAATAGGATTGGGTGAATTGAGGTTCTGGGTAAATGTAGGCTTTGGGCTAGTGTCACAGTGGCTCCTTGTCTAACCACATTGGGCTTTACAAGCACATGGGCCCTGGGTATTATACCAGTGCTGCTTGGGCACTATAATGTTACTTATTAGAAAGCTGTGATATCTATAATGATGCACGTCTAAAAACAAAGCTATAAATAACGTGTTCTGCATCAGACACTATAGCTGGTGTTAGTGTCTGTGTGCAAGCAAGAGCCCTAAAGAGAACAGATGACTATAATGAGAATAAGCAAATACAGGAAAGCCTCTCTCAAAGGCTGAAAGATCAATAACTACTATGTAGACCAGAATTTTCTGTAATGGATTTTCTATTCCCAATTCTTTTCTGAATATTGGCTTTTTCTACCACACTAAAAGATGATTTTTAATTCATTTATTTATTTTTGTCTCTGACTTGGGTCAGACTTATTTTGGGGTCTGATTAATGTAGTCATCTGGATTGATTTAGGGGTCAGGTCTGAAATTCAGAATAACTTATCTTTGGTCTAATTTTACTGCTTGAGGCTCAAATTTTTTTTGATATAGTGATTTATAACTGCTTGCATATTGCTTCTTTTTAGCCATTTTTATATTTTGAAAAAAAAATGATAGTATCGTGCTGCTGCAGTGGAAGTAGGTGCAGGCTCCACAAGATGGCAATAGAGTGGAAGCAGGACTGCACCTAGACCAAGCCGGCCTGTCGTGCAGCAGCGAGGCTGCCACCAGGTGGCGGCAGAATAGTCAAACAAGCCGGGTTAAATCCTAGACTATAGCGCAGTAACAGAGGAATAAACAAACTCAGAGTCATGGACAAGCCAAAGGATTACTAACGGTCAGTAGCGGATAAGCCAAAATACAAAAGACAGAAACAGGTCAGGATACAAGCCAAGTCAAAACCAGGGAGTCAATACACTAAAGTGGAACACTGAGTCAGTACGGGGTTAGGGTAAAACAGAGACACGGGTTCAGATAGCAAATGCAACAGGACAAATCAGAGTAAGCTACAGCAGCCCTAGGCAAAAACTATAACTGACATCACCTGCAGTAAGCAGCGGCGATAAATAGCCAACCTGAACCCAGACTGAGGCTGAGAAAGGTTAACCCCTGACATGACCAGACCGGGAAAACAGGACTCAAAACCCGGTCTGGATCATGACAGATAGTTTTGTTTTGTTTTTTTTTTAGATATTTTTTTCTGGGAGTTTTTCAGTGGTTAAAATATTGGAAACCCAAGTCAGTATGGTATTTTTAAAAATAATTACCGTACTTGCAGAACATTATTGAAACAAATAATGTAACATTTTAACTCATCTATATAGAGAAGGTTTTTTCCACTTTGGGGAAGGTGGACCTCAAGCACTGTAAAATAAGCTAAAAAGAAAAAACAAAGTGTGTGATGGGGTCCAAGCGATGGCTCTCTGCTTTTGCTTGGATCTTGGTGTTTTTGCTGCAGGGCACGAGCCACTGAGCTCAGTGATTGCCTACAGTGGTGATGCATACTGTCAACATGACGTTACCGCCACAACCAAATCACTGAGATCCGAGCAGTTGTGTGGAGCCGGTACTGACCCTGTAGAGGGGGAATATCTACTTTGCTTGTTATGTTAGGCATTTAGCAGCGTTTGGGGGGTCCACTTTCTTGAAAGTACAAACCAACTCTTTAAATGGACTTTTTTGTTCATTGTAACTCTGCATTAAAACTTTCTGTAAAAAATGTATATGTACACTGACATCCTGCTTACCAGAGTTGCCAATCATCATGACATTGTCAGTCACGCATCGTCAACAGAGCGGAAGTGAACCTGCTTCTCTGTTGACTTGACGTCAGCGGAAGTTGCTGATTGCCGACAGGAGTGGTCTGTAATTGTTTTTTGTTGACAGAGTTCAGTGGGCACAGCAGGCAGCTAGTTATAAACTACTTGCCTGCTAGTTCTTATGCCCGTAGTAAAAAAAAAAAAATTGTGCTAGATAACAGCTTTTAAAGTTGTCACCTATTCATAGGATGTATGATGACTTCCTGATTGATTGGGGTCAGACTACTGGGATCTGCACCAATCAGCAGAGAAAGGAATTTTATCACCAACTTGGCACTTTTATTTTACAAAATGGAGTGGCAGGTCGAATGTCCGACTGCTATTATTCAGTCTCTATGGGGCTGCCGGAAAAGACTGAGAGTGGCATTTGGCAGCCCCATAAGGAATGAAGAGAGTGACGGTCAAGCATACAACTGACACTTCATTCTAACAGTGATGAAAGTTCCCTCCCCCGTTTAGCCAATCTGTGCTGTTCTCAGTGGTCCTACCACCACTGATCAGTAAGTTATATTTCCGTCAATTTCATCTTTCCAAACAGCTGGTTGCAAAATCGAATAAAAGATTAATACAGGGAGATTGAAGAGTTCTTCTGATAGAAAATATGTTAAATGCATATACTATAAAGTCACTGTTCATATATTCACCCTAATATGTCTTGTCCTTAGATCACCTTTTCGTGTAAGATTCTGTTACCAAACAGTATGTGAACCTAATTAATGGAATAAAATCAATCTAAGAAGCTTAAAAAGGAAAATTCTTTCAACATGAATCTGTTTCTTCATAGAAAACTAATTATATGAGAGACTTGTTTATTTTCTGAAAGTTAAAAAATAATACAGACCTGGACTGTTAATGGGGTCTTAGATCTGCATGACTTCAAACTTCCAAATTGGTCAGCTCTGTTTTCGAAGTAAAAGAAAGTGAAGGTTTTTTCACACCTTTTTTTACTGATCAAATTAGAGACTTTCCAAAAGGTACAATATACAGTGAAGAGCAAAAGGGTAACAATGTTTTGAACTTTTGACTTTCAGACTCCATAACTAACCATCCACTACTGCTTTGATCGTGAGTCTACCATCATTTTATAGACAATCATCTTGACTATCTCATTCATAAATTTGACTTGTAACTAGTTAGCATATGATTAGTTATGCAGATTCTTGTTGGGTCACTGCATTGTAACCGTTTTGCTCCTGGTGATGAAAAAATATTTTTCTTCCTGTATACTACAAAACACAACCTGTTCCCACATTCCCTAACAGCTCAATATATTATTAGGTTGATTCCCAAGTGAAAGGTCATTGGTTGGAATCGAGGAGCAGCCATGAAGACGATTTCCCAAGAAAAGAGAATCAGCGACTTCCAGCTCATCAATAGCGGTCTCTTGGCTAAGAAAATTTACAAACTGCATCATGTGAGTGCCAGGACAGTTGGAAGAATACAAAATGAAGTCCGTCCATCCATTCAGAAGCCAAAAGGTGGACATCCAGGCAAAGTATCGGAGTCAACAAGTCGGCTCATCCCAAGGTGTATCAGTTCTGGTGCAACAATCACGGCAGTGGAGGTAGCGCGCATGCTTTATAATATTGAGATCACAGGCGTCGATGCAAGCACTGTGTGATGCACATTACACAAGTCTGGAATGGTGTCCCAAAAAAAGGTGAAGAAGCCTCAACTTCAATATTGTCATCAGAAGTATTGATTCGCGTTTGCAAACAAGTACGAAAAGTGGACATTCAAAGATTTGAAACAGGTGATTTGGAGCGATGACACGAAAGTCAATAGACTAGGCTCTGATAGGTGCAAATGGGTCTGAAAGAAACAAGGGAAAAAGGGGCTAAAGGATTGAGAAATTTAAGGAAATGTCAAGTTCGATGGAGGAAGCCTGATGATGTGAGGTTGCTTCACAGCCAAAGGCATTGAATACTTGACTAGGAACGATGGTGGTCTCAATGCTGAACTATCTGTGAGTATCCTACAAGATGAGTTACTTCATACACTCAAGTACTATGGGTATGAAAAGGAGGGCATAGTGTTCCCACAGGAGAACAAAACGAAGCATGATGTAGCGATGCTGAAATGGCCCCACAGTCCCCAGACCTCAACCCAATCAAATACTTGTGGGTAGAATTGAAGAAAAAACTGTATACATACCCAAGAGAGTCGACCAGTATGCACCAACTTTTGGAATTTGTAGAGGAGACTTGAGATCAAATTTCAGTTGACACACGTTTGAATCTGATCGAGAGCATGTCCAGGAGGATTCAGGCAATGTTGAAAGCCAAAGGTGGATTTACAAAATACTAATAAAATAATGAAAATTTAAATTTAGATCTTTAGGAGCAAAACAGTAACAATGCAGTGACATGACAAGAATTTGCATAACTAATCATATACTAAATAGTTGCAAGTTAAATTTAAGTTTGAGATATCCAAGATGATTGTCTATAAAAATGATGTCAGTCTTAAGATCAAAGCCGAAGTGGATAATGAGATATGGAGCATGAAAGTCAATGGTTCAAAATATTGTTACCATTTTGCTCTTAACTGTATTTTGCCTTATCGTCCCTTTTATTATAAGAAAGAATCATCCATGGTTTCATTTTAGACCTTCAGCAGAATATAAGCTATGTATATATTACTGCTCTGGCAAAAATTAAGAGACCATCACATCAAAACCCTGTCATGGGCAGCCCATTCTCCAGACCTGAACCCCATTGAAAAACCTCTTGAATGTGACCAAGAGGATGATGGATAGTCAGAAGCCATCAAACAAAGAAGAACTGCTTAAATTTTTGCGCCAGAAGCAGTGTGAAAGACTGGTGGCAAACATTCCAAGACGTATGAAAGCTGTTTTTAAAAATCATGGTTATTCCACAAAATATTGATTTCAGAACTCTTCCTGAGTTAAAACATTAGTATTGTTGTTTCTAAATGATTATGTACTTGTTTTTGCATTATTTGAGGTCTGAAAGCACTGTGTTTTTCTTTGAATTTTGACGACTTTTCTTTGTCAGAAAAAAAATACTAAATTTATTGCTTGGAAATTCGGAGACATGTTGTCAGAAGTTTATAGACTAAAAGAACAATTTACATTTTACTAAAAAATTTACCTATAAAGAGAAAAATCAGACAAACTGAACATTTGAAAGTGGTCTCTTAATTTTTGCCAGAACTGTATTTACTGAGTATATATTGTAGAGATTCACTCACTTTCTGGCAGCTAGTAGTATCACGCAGGTACCAAGTCTCTTTGTGGGAATACAGGAAGTTTTATTGCAGTTCATCAAACTTCCAGGACAGATGAAACAAAAACTGTCTTTTTCCAACATAAAGTTGAAAATAAACTAAAACAAAGAGTTCATACAGCGAGCAGAAAAAAGAGCTATTCAGCCGCTTAAGGTTAAAGACTGATACTCAGCCTCTAGCAGAGTCTGAAGAGCACACAATAGGTTTTTTCCACCTTGCACACACAGACCCAAGTCCCAGAGGTGTTTCCACTTTTACTGCCAGACACTTGTCGAGCAGCTCAGCTGCCCTTTTATCTCAGCTGTACTTTCTATATTGGAGGATGGGAATGACCAGTCCCACCCAGCTCTACCAGCCGTTCCTAAAACCTGAACCCAAAATACCGGGCCCATTAGCATCCCTCTCAGCAATTATCATGCTGAGCCATCTCTCTGGGTTTCACATCACCTAGGCTAGACAAAAAAAAAACCAAACGCCTGACATACCCGTGACCACCGCATCACATCAGGTAATTTACCATTATGGCCCTTCCATTTCTACCACTAGCACCTCTGAATTAGAGCCAAGACTGTTGGCTGTTATTTTGCACAGGCACTTTACACTGCAGCCACTTTCTCTATCCAGTCCAGTGTTTACCTCTCTAATAGCTGCATGTCTGCAACTCCTGTAATTTGTTTATGCATTTAGTTCTTGGACTATACTTATTGAGGGATTATACTGGGTCAATACTTACCTGACTACCTGTTGGTGTGTATGGGATATGTTGTCAGTCCTTCCCCCATTTTTGTGAAGCACCTTCGCTTATTGTGATTTTATCATTGTACTGTTATTATATTGACTTTAATAAATATATATTTTGCCTCATGCAGTTAGTGTTTTTGCTTACTTCCCATCATAAGTTATATGGGTATGGTTTACTTTCTTTGATTTTGCTATGTATATAGTTAAACACTGCTATTGTGTTTTGGATCACCATAATGATTTAGTATCACCGAGGCTAGGCACACTCCATCCAGTACCTGTGCAGCTGCAAGCCTACTGTATACAGCTCTGGCAAAAATTAAGAGACCACTGTAAAATTTTCAGTTTGCCTGATTTTTCTCTTTATAGGTATATTTTTAAGTAAAATGTAAAATGCTCTTTTATGCTCTAAACTACTGACAACATGTCTCTGAATTTCCAAGCAATAAATTTTGTATTTATTTTCAGAAAATGAGAAATGGTCAAAATAACAAAAAAATACAGTGCAGGCAGAACTCAAATAATGCTAAGAAAAGAAGTTCATAATCATTTAGAAACAACAATACTAATGTTTTAACTCAAAAAGAGTTCAGAAATCAATATTTTGTGGACTACCCATGACTTTTAATCACAGCTTTCATGTGTCTAGGCATGCTTTCCACCAGTCTTTCACACTGCTTTTGTGTGCCTTTATACCACTCCTTGTACAAAAATTTAAGCAGTTCTTCTTTGTTTGATGGCTTGTGACTATCCATCTTCCTCTTGATTACATTCCAGAGGTTTTCAATGGGGTTCTGGTCTGGAGATTGCGCTGGCCATAACAGGGATTTGATGAGGTGGTCCTTCATCTACACATTGCTTGACCTAGCTGTGTGGCATGGCGCATTGTCCTGCTAGAAAAACCAGTCCTCAGAGTTGGGGAACATTGCCTTAGCAGAAGAAATCAACTCTTTTTCCAGGATAACCTTGTATGCGGCTTGATTCATGCGTCCTTCACAAAGAATAACCTGCCCAATTCAGCCTTGCTGAAGCATCCCTAGATCATCACCGATCCTCCACCAAATTTCACAGTGGGTGCAAGACACTGTGGCTTGTACGCCTCTCCAGGTCTCCATCTAACCATTAGATGAACAGGTGCTGAGCAAAGCTGAAAATTAGACTCATCAGAGAAGATTACCTTACTCCAGTCCTCTATGGTCCAATCCTTATGGTCTTTGGCAAACTTCAGCCTGGCTCTCCTTTGCTTCTCATTGATGAAAGGCTTTTTTATAGCTTTACCTGACTTGAGCCCTGCCTCTAGGAGCCTGTTACGAAGTGTTCTTGCTGTGCACTTCACCCCAGCTGCCATTTGCCATTTGTAGTTCACTTGATGTCATCCTGCGGTTGCTGAGTGATATTCGAATAAGGTGACGATAATCCCGGTCAGTAGAGAGTAGTTTTCGCCCTCTCTCGGTCTGTAGCTTTGTTGTCTGCAATGTCTGCTGCTTGACCTTGTTGTAATGGACTGCCGTCTTAGAAATTTTAAGGTTGGAGGAAACATGACGTTCACTGTATCCCTCTGCTAATAAAGCCAGAATTGAGCCCTTCTTTTCCTCACTCAAGACTTTTCTTTTCAACTCCTTTGGCATGGTTAAAGGTTATTTTTTAATTCCTATTACTTTTGGGATATTACTAGCACTTGTTTTGCCATCCAGCTTGTCCTATTGCAAGAGGATTTTGAACACCACTGCAGTGTTTTTTATACTTTCCTTCATTATATAAGATTTGGTTCAGGTGATCACCTAATCAGAAGCACATTAAGTAGAATGAGGTGTACTCTGGTTGGAATTCAACTGACACTGGAATGGAATGGTGTCAGACATGAAGAGTAGCTGATTTTTATAAAACTGTGCAGTGGTCTCTTAATTTTTGCCAGAGCTGTATATATATATTCCAAAAATGGAAGTGGTAATATTTTATTACTATTTTAATCAATTAACATAATGGAAAATCAATGTAAAAAAATAGAAATCTAAATCCAATATTTGGTGAAACTACCCTTTGCTTATGCATTATAAATTTTTCTGTGTGCACTTGCGCAAAGTCAGAGATTTTGTATGATTGCTGTCAACTGTATGAGTAACCAATTATACCGAACAGGTGATAATGATCATTATTTTCATGTTTAGGTTGAATCACAGTCTTTAATTGAAACAGCTGTGTAGATGGGTTAAATTTGGGGGAGGAATTGCATCTAAATTGTTAGTTTTCTCCTTGTGGAGAGTTACATGCCAGGTCTGGAACGACAGTATGGAAGACTTAAATGCCTTGCATGCTCCTCTGAGAAACTAAAAATGTGCAAATTGTCTCTTCAGAGAGGAAGAGGACTTGAACTCTAGTTCCACCTATTGGAAGTAGCAATCCTACAAGTCAATATTGACCCTTTAACGAGCCTTGCCATATGACTTAGGAAAAAAGCCAAATCAGAATCTCAATTTGTTGAGACAGTGTTTCGAGTATTGCCCCTCGTCAGTGCAAAGTATGAGATAAGATTTGGCTGGGTGAGAGGTTAATAACCAAAGTTGAGGTTGTTGATGATCGTTTTATGTCACAGGTTATATTCCAAGGAAAGAATGAGCACAGAAACAAAACACAAGGTAGTTGCAGCAGCAAGGTCTTCCCAAGGCAAATATTTCATAGCAGATTGGGGTTTAAGGATTGGCTGTTCACTCTTTTGAAGAAGCATCAAGAAATGGGCAATGTTAAGGATTAATGGCACAGTGCTTGACCAAGGAAAACTTAGTGCAGCGGATGAAATGCACATCATTCTTACTTCCCTATGAAATATGAATATATCTCCCAGTGCCATTGGATCAGACTGGCTGCCATCAGTGGAACAATGTTCTTTTCACAACAGCAATCTTGTTCACCCTTTGGGTTGGCATGGGTTTTTGAGGTTGCTTGTATTAATCTCATTATTTTTTCAAATCCTAACAAATATACCATAACATGATAGACATAACTTTTTAAATACCTTCCACACCACTGTACACCTTTTTTTGTACATTGTATGACCCTAAGACCATGTTCATACGTTGAGTATTTGGTGAGATTTTACCTCGGTATTTTCAAGCCAAAACCAGGAGTGGGTAAAAAATGCAGAAGTGGTGCACGTGTTTTTGTTATACTTTTCCTCACCTGATTTTGGCTTACAAACACTGAGGCATAGGGGAGAAGTCGTATGAGGCGAAAGCTAGATACAGAGTATGGTATGGGTCAAGGGAGGGCTTTTTGAGGATGGGTGTTATCAAGGCAATGTTTTAAGCATGAGGGGAAGACACCAGTTGTTTGTGATAGGTTGAAGAGATGGGTTAGGGTTGGGATGAAGAATGTGGTTGAGGTTTGGGATGAGGAGGGGTGGGATCAAGTCAAGTGCACAGGTGGTGAGATGTGATCTGGATAGTAGAAAGGAAAGTTTATCTTCAGTAATGGTGGAGAAGCTGGTTTTTGAGGAAGAGGGCAATGTAGTTATGAGGAAAGGCTTTGGTGACTGAAGGCCAAAACTTTCTCTGATTTAGTCAATCTTCCGCTTGAAAAATGAGGCAAAACCTTCAGATGAGAGGAGAGTGATAAGGTGCTGGGGGATGGAGGAGAGAATTGAAATTGCTGAAAAGCTGTTTTGGGCTGTGAGACAGGGAGGATATGAGAGATAAGAAGTAGGTTTGTTTTGCACTGTGAGTGTGCACTTGAAATTGATGAGTGAGTGATTGTATGTGATGAAATTCGCAATGAAATTTGATCTCTTCCATCTCCGCTCAGCAACTCTGGAAGCCCGACTCAGTTCTTTTGTCAGGGTGCTGTGTCAGGGTTGCCTATTGATTGTATAAGTTTTGGTATGTGTGAGGGGGGTGACCGATTCGAGAGCTGTAGCTATTGTGGTGTTATTTATAGCAGCAGCATCTGCATTGTGTAAAGAACCTATGTCTGCTAGAGAGAGAAGGAACTTTGAAAATGAGTGTACATCGAGGTGTTTAAGATTTTTGCGAGAGTGTACAAGTTTGTGGAGTGGGGATTTTGCACTTAAAAGGGAGAGGGAAGAGAATGTATGAATGCATCATCAAGATTCTACAGGTAGCAAATTTTGCCATTTAATTCATTAAGCCCAGTTTAGCCCTTGACGACCTCAGATGCGCCTTTTAACAGTACTTATTCGCTTTATAGCGGCGCTGAGAAATATGATTATCGCGCCTCCCCAGCGTCGGAAAATCTCCGGGATCTCTGCTTCCGGGGGTAGCCGAGACCTCGAACATGATTCGGGTAGGTTGTTACTGTCCTCAGTGTTGCGATCGCCGTTATTCACCTTATAACAGCAACCGCAAAAAAAGTCAGATTTTCCATTCATTTCTCTCTCCTCTGATATGATCTAGCATACCAGAGGAGAGATAAATGGGGTCCCTCAAGCCCCCCGGTACCTCCCACATCCTCCGGTCCCTCCAGCTCTGTCTCCTGGCCCTCGGCATCTTCTTCTGGGATGAAAATGGCAGGTGCATGCGCAGTGCGCCCGCCGAGATCTGCTAGCCGGCACCTGGCAACAATATATTTTTTCTATTGGTTCATTTTGATCACTGTGATAGATCCTATCACAGTGATCAAAATAAAAAAATAGTAAATCAAACACCCCTTTATCACCCCCTAAGTTAGGTAAAAATAATAAAGTAGAAAAAATATATTTTTTTTCCCATAGGGTTAGGGTTGATGTTAGAGATAGGGTTGGGACTATGGTTAGGGTTGGCGGTAGGGTTGGGGTAGGTTAGAGTTGGGCTAGGGTTTAGGGTTGGGTTAGGGTCGGGGCTAGGGTTGGGCCTAGGGTTGATGTTATGGTTGTGTTGGGGTTAGGAATTGTTGGGTAGGGTTATGGTTAGGGGTGGGTTGGGGTTAGCGCTGTGTTGGGTTGGAGTTAGAATTGGGGGGCTTCCACTCTTAAGGTACATCAGGCGGCATCCAAACGCGACTTCCCTTCCCTTCTGAGCCCTGCCATGTGCCCAAACAGTGGCTTTCCCCCTCATATGGAGTATTGGCGTACTCAGCAGAAATTGCACAACAAATTTTGTGGTCCACTTATCCTGTTACCCTTGTGAAAATAAAAAAGTTTTGGTTCCAATATACCGTATATACTCATGTATAAGCCGACCGTGTTTAAGCCGACCCCCCTAATTTTGCCCCCATATGATGCTCCACAGATTAGGCCCCCATAAACTGCACAGTTATGCCCCGCATGATCCACAGATTATGCCCCCATATGCTGCACAGATTATGCCCCATATGCTGCACAGATTATGCCCAATATGCTCCACAGATTATGCCCCCATATGCTCCACAGATTATGCCCAATATGTTCCACAGATTATGCCCCCATATGCTCCAGATTATGCCCCCATATGCTCCAGATTATGCCCCCATATGCTCCAGATTATGCCCCCATATGTTCCACAGATTATGCTCCCATATGCTGCACAGATTATGCCCCCATATGCTGCACAGATTATGCCCCATATGTTCCACAGATTATGCCCCCCATATGCTGCACAGATTATGCCCCATATGCTCTAAGATTATGCCCCCGTATGATCCACAGATTATACCACATATGCTCCACAGATTATGCCCCCATATGCTCCAGATTATGCCCCCATATGCTCCAGATTATGCCCCCATATGTTCCACAGATTGTGCCCCCATATGCTGCACAGATTATGCCCCCATATGATCCACAGATTATGCCCCATAGTATATGTCCCTTATGCTGCTGCAAAAAAATGACATACTCGCCTCTCATCGCTGGGGGCCAGGTGCCGGTTTCCTGAGCAGGCGGTGACACTGGCGCGCTATGGGGGATAGGTGCCGGTGTCACCGCTCGCTCAGGACCCCGGCACCTGAGATATTTACCTGTCCTCTCTCCACCGCTGCGCACTGCTCCCTCTTCCGGGTCCTCGGCAGTGAATAATCAGGCAGGGGGCGCGACGCGCACTAACGACATCATCGCGCCCTCTCCCTGAACATTCACAGCCAGAGGAGTCGGACGAGGGAGCAGCGCACAGTGTTGGTCCGGGGACAGGTAAATATCGCTATACTCACCCCTCCGCCGGCGCGTCTCTGCAGCCTCTCCTCTTCTCCCGGCGGTCTCCGCAGCTCTTCAGTCCTACAGCGGTCACGTGGTACCGCTCATTAAAGTCATGAATATGTGCATATTCATGACTTTAATGAGCGGTACCATGTGACCGCTGCAGGAAGGAGCCGGAGATCGTGGGAGAAGCAGGGGGCTGCAGAGATGCGCCGGCGGAGGGGTGAGTATGATCCGACACCTCCGCTCCCCCTCCCCTGCCGACACCCCGGTATATGACTCGCGTATAAGCCGAGAGAGGGACTTTCAGCCCTAAAAAAATGGGCTGAAAATCTCGGCTTATACACGAGTATATACGGTAATTGTTTTGTGAAAAAAGTTAAATATTCATTTTTTCCTTCCACATTTCTTTAGTTCTCGTGAAGCACCTAAAGGGTTAATAAACTACTTGAATGTGGTTTTGCGCAACTTGAGGGGTACAGTTTTTAGAATAGTGTCACTTTTGTGTTTTTTCTATTATATCGACCAGCCAAACTCGCTTCAAATGTGAGGTGGTCCCTAAAAAAAAATGGTTTTAGAAATTATGTGGAAAAATGAGAATTTGCTGGTCAACTTTTAACCCTTATAGCATCCTAACAAAAAAAATATGTTTCCAAAATTGTGCTGATGAAAAGTAGACATGTGGGAATTGTTATTCATTAACTATTTTGTGCGATATGACTCTCTGGTTTAACCCTTTCATGACCGGAGATATTTTCATTTTTGCGTTTTCGTTTTTTGCTTCCCTTCTTTCCAGAGCCATAACTTTTTTTTATTTTTTGGTCAGTGTGGCCACATGAGGGCTTTTTTTTGTAGGACAATTGTACTTTTGAATAGCAGCATTAGTTTTAACATATAGTGTACTGGAAAACAGGAAAAAAATTCCAAGTGCGGTGAAATTGCAAAAAAGTGTAATCCTACATTTGTTTTTTTGTTTTGCTTTTTTACTATGTTCACTAAATGCTAAAACTGACCTGCCATTATGATTCTCCAGGTCATCACGAGGTCATAGACACCAAACATGTCTAGGTTCTTTTTTATCTAAATTGTACAAAAAAAATCCAAACTTTGTTAAAAAAAAATGCGCCACTTTCCGATACCCATAGCGTCTCCATTTTTCATGATCTTGGGTTGGGTGAGGGCTTAGTTTTTGCGCGCCGAGCTGACGTTTTTAGTGATACCATTTTGGTGGAGATATTACCTTTTGACCACCTGTTATTGCATTTTAATGCAATGTCGCTGTGACCAAGAAAAACGTAATTCTGGCGTTTTGATTTTTTTCTCACTATGCCATTTAGCGATCAGCTTAACCTTTTTTTACTGATATATTGGGCGATTCTGAACACGGCGATACCAAATATGTGTATGTTTGAGTTTTTTATTTTTTTTGAATGGGGCAAAATGGGGATGATTTGAAATTTTGTTTTTTATATTTTTAAAAACATTTTTTTTTTTTTTACTTTTGGCATGCTTCAATAGTTTCCATGGGAGACTAGAAGCTGCCATAACCCAATCGACTCTGCTACATACAGGCGATGATCAGATCGCCTGTATGTAACAGAATTACTCACTTGCTATGAGCGTCGACCTCTGAGCGGAGCTCAGCAGTCTGACATTGACAACCTTCGAGGTCTACAGGAGATCTCTGGTTGTCATGCCAACCAATGGTTGACCTGCGATCATGTGATGGGGGTCACCGATGGGCGGATTTCTGACGTGCTTGCCAGAAGCACTTGTTAAATGCCACTGTCCGAGTTTGACTGCTGCATTTAACGGGTTTTCAGCTGTGGGAGGATCGCGATTCCTCCCACCGCTTTTCGAGGCACATGTCAGCTGTTCAAAACAGCTGAGATGTGCTGGAATAGATATGGGTTCACCGCCGGAGCCCACATCAAAGGGAGGGGTGTCCGACTACGCCTTATTATTATGCCCGATGTCTGAAAAGAGTTAAGGGCACAAAAGTTAAATGGTTGAAAATTGCTAATTTTTCAAAATTTTTGCCAAATTTCTGTTTTTTTCATAAATAAACGCAAGTCATATCAAAGAAATTTTTACCACTAACATGAAGTACAATATGTCACAAAAAACAGTCTCAGAATCAGCGGGATCCGTTAAATCGTTCCAGAACTATAACCTCATAAAGTGACAGTTGTCAGACTTGTAAAAATTGGCTTGGTCATTAAGTACAAAATTGGCTCTGTCACTAAGGGGTTAAGGGGAGAGGATTTTTATTAAAACAAAATATAAGCCAAAGGGTGCGTTTTTGGATTTTCCAGTTTAATTCCCTTATTCCATGTAGTGAAAAAAATTACTTTGAACTAAGATGTTTTTTATAAATATTTTTTTCAATGTGGCACTTAATATGCATTTTATGTGTTTTTTATTGCTATTTATGTTATAACTTTTGTAAACATGTGGCACATACCATCTACTGTTAGATTCACTCTACAATACTAATTTATGTATTTAAATGTATACTGAATATACAAGATCAAAGGTCAGGAGCGCTCTAAATCTACTTCAGGAAGAAGCCATACAGTAAAACTTAAGGTCAGTCTAGATTGTTGTGGCGCGTGTCTCTATTTAACTTGTTAAAGGGAAGCTGTCAGCATGATTATGCTGGTTTACTTGAGCGGGGCACCATTTTCAAAATCACTTTTTTTTTCCTCGCTCAAGTAAAACTGCAAAAGGGATTAAGTCAGTGCACAGTAACCATGCGATTATGCTGCATCGCAGATGCCACGGCCGGCACGTGCCTGCAGAAGCGTTTTTTTTTTAATTCAGTATGTGATGGTAATCATTATGCAAACTAGGGGGCAGGTCAGTGAGGGATCAGTGACCTGTCAGCAGTCTGCATTATGAATATATAATGAGAGCACCACATACATGAGCCCCGCCTTAGGGCACGAGCATATCATTAACACAATACTGAAAATAAAGATTAAGTAACAGCCACAAGACGGATTTTATCAACCAAGGTATCATTGTAATCAGTATAACGGCGCCGACCTGACACTGTGTGTAGGTTACTATGCATAATCCTGCTGACAGATTCCCTTAAAATGCCGCTATCAATCTCTAACAGCGACATTTAGCATGTGCCGACATGCGCAAGCCTGTGACATGATTGTGGGTTGCCGATGAGTTGTCATGACAGCTGTCATTACAGAGCTCCTTTGAAACCCTGCCTTTGATTGGGCTTCAAAGGAAACCTTGGATTTCTGCTATATGCAGGGATGCAACAGCATTGCTTTGTAAAGCACAAGGGATCAGACGGTCACATCCTCAAGTCCCCTAAGGGGGCTAACAGCAAAAAAAAAAAAAGTTTAAAGCAAACAAAAAAAGAAAGAAAAAAATAAAAGTTCATCTCACTCCGTTATGCCTCGTTGAAAATAAAGATATAGATTAAAAAAAAATGCACATATATGGTATCGTCCCGTTAAGAAAAGTCGTAAACGGGAATAATTCAAGAACACCAAAATTATTCCACAAAAAAGGCTGTAACAAGCAAACAAAAAGTTACATCTATCCTAAAATATTACTAATAAAAATGGCGTCTCGCTTCGCAAAAAAAAAGGCATCACACAGCTCTACGGCCGAAAAATAAAAATGTTACGGGTCTTTGAAAATGGCAACACAACCCCAAAAATTTGGTTTTGCAAAACTTTTGACATTTTTTTCACCACTAAAATAATTAAAAAATTGGACATGTTTGGCATCACCATTATCGAAATTGCATGGTCACTTTTTACAGCAAAATGTACAGACAATTCACAAAAAACAATGTGAGAATTGTGTTTCTTTTTTTCCGAAATTTTGCGGCACTTGGAATTTTTTTCCTGTTTTCCAGTACAATATGTGGTAAAATGAATGGTCACATTCAGAAGTACAACTCATTGTGCAAAAAACAAGTCCTCATATGTCTATTTGGACAGAAAAATAAAGGAGTTATAGCTCTGAGAAGAAGGGGAGGAAAAATCAAATGCAAAAATGGAAATTGGCTGTGATGTGAAGGGGTTAAAGAATCCGTGCACCCTGCATGCATAACACCGATGACAACAATCGTGGGCACGCTGCAAACATGTTTTCTCTATCAGTACTCTATATATGCCTAAAATCGGTGGAGAAGATCTCTGCTGTCCAAAGATTCCATCTATTCTAACTTTTTTTCATAATGTTTATGCTCAAATGTATAACTCTACCCTTCACCTCTCCAAACAAGCCTTCTTCTCGACCCTCATCACCTCACTTTCAAACAATCCAAAACAAGTCTTTGACACTTTTCACTTCCTCCTCAGTCTTAAAGTGCAGGCCCCTATGACCAACCTCAGCACTGTCAATCTGGCCGCTTAGTTCAGCGAAAAGATTGACCATATCTGACAGGAAATTGTTTCCCAAAGCCTTAATATAATACATCATCTATCTTCCCACACTTCAGCATGTTAACTTTTTGTTTTTGAACCAGTCACAGAAGAGGACGTTACCAGGCACCTTTCTTTTTCTTGCCCTACTACCTGAACCATTAACCCTATTCTCTCTCACACCTTCTCCAGTCCCTCTCCTCTGCTGTAACTACCCACATAACCAAAATATTTAACCTCTCTTTTTCATCTGGTATCTTTACATCCTCCTTTAAACACCCCATCATAAACCCTTTACTAAAAAAAAAAATCATCCCTCTACCAGAACTGATCTGCCACCTACAGACTTGTCTCTAAGGGCCCCGTCTCACATAGCGACCACCAGCGATCCCGACAACGATCAGGATCGCTGGTGTGTCGCTACATGATCGCTGCTGAGCTGCCAAACAGGCAGCGATCAGGACAGCGACACTGCGGGTAACGTCGCCTAGTTACCCGCAGTGTACGTTGGTTACCAGCTCCCCTGCAGCAGCGCGCTGGTATCCAACGTACACATCGGGTTTCCAGGCACAGCCCCGCGCCTGGAAACCCGATGTGTACCTTGGTTACCAGCTGTTCGCTGGTCTCCTGCCTGCCACACGCAGCGATGTGTGCTGGCCAGCGGGAGACCAGCGATCAAAAAAAAGTCCATGCATTTCTGACACGACCAGCGATTCACAGCAGGGGCCTGATCGCTGGTACATGTCAGACATAGCGAGATCGCTGCTGAGATCGCTGTTGCGTCATAAAACTTGTGACTCAGCAGCGATCTCGCTTGCGATCTCGCTATGTGAGACAGGGCCCTAACCTTCCATTCATTTCTAACACCTGCAGAGCTTGGTCTAATCCACTGATTTTCAGATAACTGTTTTCTTGAACCCTTACAATTTGGTTCCTTTTCTTTACATTCTACAGAAACTGCCTTTACAAAAGTCTCTAACGATCTAATAGCTAAATCCAATACTCCCTTCTGATTCTTCTGGATCTTTCTGTAGCATATGACACTATGGACCACCAACTGCTCAGTATGCTCCACTCTACATCGGTCTCAAGGGTGCTGTTCTTTCTTAGTTCTCCTAGTACCTATATGCTCCTTAAGTGTATAATTTGCCAGCTATTCTTCATTCTTCTCTTCCCATTACTGTCAAGGATCCTTAAAGTAAAAAGCTTACTGTTGCCCTGATTCATTTTTATTGTGACTACTGCAACTTTCTACTATAAACTTATCACTCTCAACTACAAAGTTCTGCACAGTTTTTTACCGCCCTACATCTCCTCCCTCATCTCTGTGTGCCACTCAACCCATGTTTTCCATTCCACTAATGACCTAAGATTAACATACTGTATAAATTAAGCCTCCCACTTCCTTCGCCAAGACTTCTCTCATGCTGTGCCAGTTCTCTGGAAAGCACTACCCCAGACTATCCAGATAATTCCCAGTATCCACAGTTTTAATTGTGCTCTAAAAAAATGTGTTTTTTTAGACAGGCTAATCACCTCACCTGTTATTGCTTCCTAACTTTTCCTAAGAATTCTGTCCTTTTTATTGTCTGTTTTCTCAACCTCCATGCACTTAATAGCACTTTGTATCTGCACTTATACGAATACTGGCTGATGACTGGTTAATGCAGCGTTATTCAAATTCCCCTTTTTATATATATTGACAAGCACTTTTTTACCTTTTGAGTCACCTCTATTTCCTCATAGATTGTAAGGCCGGCGTCACACTGACAAGTTTGATGCGAGTAAGTCGCACGACTTTCTCGCATCAACACCCGGCACGGCCGCCCGCTCTCGGATCCGAGTGCGCGGCTGCATAGAAATACATGCAGCCGCACACTCGGGTCCGACAGCAGGCGGCCGTGCCGGGTGTTGATGCGAGAAAGTCGTGCGACTTACTCGCATCAAACTCGCCAGTGTGACGCCGGCCTAAGCTTGCGAGTAGGTCGCTCACTACTCTTGTTATTTGTGGAATTGTGAATTAGGCCGGCGTCACACTGGCGACAAAATCGGACGATTGCAATGCGATGAAAAATCGCATTGCAGTCTGCCGTATGTTAATCTATGGAGCAGCTCCCAGTAGCCGTTTTTTTGTGGTCCGTTTTCAACGTCCGTCTGCAACGAGCATGCGCGTTTTCACCGATTTTGGGTCGACAATGCCAATGCAAGCTAGGGAGCGATGAAAAAATCTGATTACAAAAGGCCGCATGTGGGCTTGCGATGAAATCGCATCGGGTCCTTTGAAAACCCCGGGAATTCTCCCGGCTTTTTCTGTAAAACCACTGACAGTTTAATGATAGAAAAAATAATTATACACATAAAAAAATTTTTTTTATTATACATGTCACTGTATGTATATATACAATATTTTTGTTCCTAGACTTTAAAATACTGTAATAGCCCCTAAATTTAATTGCCCCGGGGTTTTTTGAAAACACAGAAGCCCATAAATGATACATTGTTTCCAACATTTTTTCCATGAAATTTTTATGTTTTTTTATATGTTTGAAAATACAAATTTCTGAGTGTATTTTTTGCAAAATTTTTAGACGTAGGGGTTTAAATTTAAAAAGGGAATTGTTGAAAAAAAAATGGTGGGCTCCCGCTGTATTTTCTCCCCCAGACAGAAAAGCAAAGCGAGTGGGGGCGATAATTAAAAGCCCAGGGGGGTGCATTTTTTTTGGGGCCCCCCCTGGCTATAAACATCTGCCCCCCGCACCCCGAAAGGGCAAATCCCATAATTTGATTCGCCCCTTTTTGGGCACTTTTTCCCGTTTTTTTTCCATTTCCCCGTAGGGGGTCGAATGGGGTTTAAACTCACCCTTTTGTCCCTTTCAAATTGGAAAAAGGGACCTTAAGGCAGGTTAAGATTGATAGTGTAATTAGACAACTATCAATTTTTTAATCCTATTGAAGAAAAAATAAAAAAACACACACCTTTAAGAAAAAATAATTTTAATTTAAATAAAAAAACCCTTTTTTTGACCTATTTTATTTTAACTTAAAAAAATTGCGAAGCTTTATCCCTAAAATTAAAAAAAAAGAAATAAAACAATTTTTTTTTCCATTTCCGGTGATCTTTTTCACGTCCCCCGCTGTTTTCCTTAAAAAAGGGTTAAAATAGCTTTGAGCCCGCTTTTGAGTAATCGGCCTTTCTCGTCAAAGCTCATTTAATTTAATAAGTTTTCCTGGTGCGGGGGGAGGATGTGTTTCATGAAAGAAGCTTAATTGTTGTGTCCACTTTCCCCTTTTGGTAGGTCAAAACAGGGGGAAAATTTGGGAATTTAATCAATTAAGCTCCATTAAAGAAACTTTTTCCTTAAATTTTGTGGTAGAGGAAATTATTTTTTTCCAAAGGGGGAAAACGGTCTGAGACAGATTATTAGCTCTCTGCGACTGAAAAACCCGTTAAACCCCTTTTGATGGATTACACCCTGGAACCCGACTGTTTTCATGGATTTGGGAAGATAATTTTTCTTTTTTATTTTTTTTTTATTTTAAAGGGAAAGGTTTTTTGCAGGAAAATAAAAATATGGTTCCCAAAAAAGGTG
>JARQOD010000006.1:252306832-252345391 GCA_033576555.1 Oophaga sylvatica
ATTGCTTGACCTACGTGTGGCTGCGCTTGCCTGCAAAAAACCCCAGTCCTCAGTTTTTGGGAACATTCCTTAGCAGAAAAAAAAAAACTCTTTTTTCCGGGAAAAACCTTGTAGGGGTTGATTCAGCTCCTTCACAAAAAAAAACCCCCAATTCAGCCTTGCTGAACCCCCCCAATCTCACCATCCCCACCAAATTTCACGGGGTGCAAACACGGGGCTGTACGCCTCTCAGGTCTCCATCTAACCATTAATGAAGGGGTGCGAGCAAAGCTAAAAATTAGACCATCAGAGAAGATTACCTACTCCAGTCCTCATGGCCAACCTTAGGTCTTTGGAAATTCAGCCTGGCTCTCCTTGCTTCTCATTGATAAAAGGCTTTTTTATAGTTTTCCCCGACTTACCCTGCCTCTAGGAGCCTGTTACGAAGTGTTTTTGCTGGCACTTCCCCCCCACCCCTTTTCCTTTTTTGTAGTTCACTTGAGCATCCGGGGTTCTGAGTGATATTCGAAAAGGGGGTGACAAAAACCCCCGGTCAGTAGAATATTTTCGCCCTCCTCGGTCTGTAGCTTTTTGTCTCAATGTCTGTCTTGACCTTGTTGAAATGGACTGCCGCTTAAAAATTTTTAAAAGGGGAGGAAACGACGTTCATGTACCCTCTGCTAATAAAGCCAAATTACCCTTTTTTCCTCACCAAGACTTTTTTTTAAAACCCTTTGGATGGTTAAAGGTTTTTTTTAATTCCTATTACTTTGGGATATTACTACACTTGTTTTCCAAACCATTTGTCCTATTGCAAGAGTTTTGAACACCACTGCAGTGTTTTTATACTTTCCTTCATTATAAAAGATTGGGTTCGGGGGTCACCTAATAAAACACTTTTAATAAATGGGTACCGGTTGGAATTAACTGACACTGAAGGGAATGGTGTCAGACAGAAATACTGTTTTTAAAAACGTGCATGGCCTTTTAAATTTTGCCAGAGCTGATATAAAATTTTCCCAAAAAAAGGAAGTGGAAATATTTTTTTTACTTTTTTTAAAAAAACATAATGGAAAACAATGAAAAAAATAAAACAAATCCAATTTTTTGGGAAACTACCCTTTGCTTATGCATTTAAATTTTGTTCACTTGAAAAAAACAGAGTTTTTTGATGATTGCTGTCCAATGTATGAGTAACCAATTAAAAACCAAAGGGTAAGACTTTTTATTTTCAGTTTGTTAACACAGCCCCTTTAATTAAACACTGTGTAAGGGGTTAAAAAATTTGGGGGGGAAAGCATCAAAATTGTTATTTTCTCCTTGGGAGATTTTCATGCCGGGCTGGAACGACAGTAGGGAAAATTAAATGCCTTGCAGCCCCCAGAAAAAAAAAATGGAAAATTTCCTTCAGAGAGAAGGGACTTGAACTCTAGTTCCACCATTGGAAGTAGCAACCTACAAGTCAATATTGCCCCTTTTTAACGCCCCTTGCCATATGACTTGGAAAAAAAACCCAAATAAAAATCTCAATTTGTTGAGACAGTGTTTCGAGTATTGCCCCTCTCATGCAAAGTAAAAAAAATTTTGGGGGGGGTGGGGGTTAATAACCAAAGTTGAGTTGTTGATGATCGTTTAAAATGTCCAGGATATATTCCAAGGAAAGAATGCAAAAAACAAAACCAAGGTTTTTTGCAGGCACAAGGTCTTCCCAAGGCAAATTTCATAGCAGATTGGGGTTTAAGGGGATTGGCGTTCACTCTTTTGAGAAAAAAACAAGAAAGGGGGAAAGTTAAGGATTAATGGCACATGCTTGACCAAGAAACTTGGCAGCGGAAAAAAGGGACACATCTACTTCCCTATGAAAAATGAAATACCCCCATGCCATTGGTCAAACGGGCGCCACATGGAAAAAAAGTTCTTTTCACAACACAACTTTTTCACCCTTTGGTTTATGGTTTTTGAGGTTCTGATTAATCTCATTTTTTTTCAAATCCTAACAAATAACCAAAACATATAGACATAACTTTTAAATACCTTCCACACCCTGAAAACTTTTTTTGTACATTTTTTGAAAACCCAAGACCCGTTCATACGTGAGTATTTTTGGGAGATTTTACCCGGTATTTTCAAGCCAAAACCGGATGGGTAAAAAATGCAGATGTTTTCCCTGTTTTTGTTATCTTTTCCTCACCTATTTTGGGTTTCAAAAACCGAGGCATGGGGAAAGTCTAGAGGCAACAATACAAGTTGGGATGGGTCAAGGGGGGCTTTTTGAGGAGGTTTATCAAGGCGTTTTTAACATGAGGGAAGACCCATTGTTTTTTGATAGGTTTGAAAGAGGGTTAGGGTTGGGTGAAGAATTGGTTGGGTTTGGGATAGGGGGGGTGGGTCAACAAGTGCACAGTGGTGAATGTTCTGGATAGTAAAAGGAAATTTTTTTTTCAGTAATGGGGAGAAGCTGGTTTTTGGGAAAGGGGGAATGAAAAAATGGGAAAGGGGTTGGGGGACAAGGCCCCAAAAAATTTCTCTGATTTAGTCAATCCCCTTTTAAAAATGAGCAAACCCTTTAGATGAGAGGAAGTAAAGGGGGGCGGGGGGTGGGGAGAGAATTAAATGCGAAAACTTTTGGCTGTGAGACGGGGGGGAAAGAAGATAAGAATAGGTTTGTTTTGCAACTGGATTGCACTAAAAAAGATAGTGGGATGTAGTTAAAAATTTGCAATGAAATTTTTCCTTTCCCTCCGTCAGCAACTCGGAAGCCCGACTCAGTTCTTTTGCAGGTCGTGTCAGGGTTTTTCCCTTTATTTTTTAATTTTGGTAAAATTTAGGGGGGGGGACCCGATTCGAGAGCTGTACTATTGGGTGTTATTTTTACAGAGCATCGCTTGTTAAAGAACTATTCCAGAGAGAGAAGGAACTTTTAAAAAAATGACATCAGGTTTTAAGATTTTTCGAGAGTGTCAATTTGTGGAGGGGGATTTTGCACTTTTTAAAAGGGGAGGGAAAGAAAGAATTTTTATCATCAAGATTCTACAGGTAGCAAATTTGCCATTTAATTCATTAACCCAGTTTAGCCCCTTGACACCTCAATGCGCCTTTTAAATACTTTTCGTTTAAAACGGCGTTGAGAAATTAAACCCCGCCCTCCCCACGTCGGAAAATCCCCGGGGATCCTCTTCCGGGGGAGCCGAGACCTAAAACAATTCTTAGGTTGTTACTGTCCTCAGTGTTGCGATCGCCGTTTTTTCCCTTTAAAAAAAAACCCCCAAAAAAAGTCATTTTTTCCATTCTTTCTCTCTCCTCTGATATATCTAGCATACCAGAGGAAGAAAAAGGGGGGCCCCAAAACCCCCCCCGTACCTCCCACACCTCCGGTCCCTCAGCTCTGTCTCCTGGCCCTCGCATTTTTTTGGGGGATAAAAAAGGCAGGTGCAGCCGTGCGCCCGCCGAACTGCTAGCCGGCACCTGGCAACAATAATTTTTTCTAGGGTTCATTTTGACACTAAAAGATCCTATCACAGTGATCAAAATAAAAAAATAGTAAATAAACACCCTTTTCCCCCCCAAGTAGTAAAAAAATAAATAAAAAAAAAATTTTTTTTTTTTCCCAAGGGTTGGGTTTTTTAAATGGGGTTGGACTTGTTAGGGTGGGGTGGGTTTGGGGTTTTAGGGTTAGAGTTGGGGCTAGGTTTAGGTTGGTTAGGGTCGGGCAGTTGGGCCGGGGGTTGATTTATGGTTTTTTGGGGTTTAATTTTTTGGGGTTAGGGTTAGGTTAGGGGGGGTTGGGGTTTAGCGCTGTGTTAGGGTTGAGTTAAAATTTGGGGGGGGTTTTCCCTTTTTAAGGGGACATCAGGGGCATCCAAACGCGACTTCCCTTCCCTTCTACCCTGCTGCCCCCAAAAGGGGTTTCCCCCCCATATGGAGTATTGGGTACTCAGCAGAAATTGACAACAAATTTTTTGTCCACTTTATCCTTTTACCCTTGAAAATAAAAAATTTGGGGTTCCAAATACCGTATAACCAATATAAGCCGACCCTGAAAGCCACCCCCCTAATTTTTTGGCCCCCAATGAGCTCCACAGATTACCCCCCCTAAATCCCAGATTTGCCCCCATGATCCACAAAAAACCCCATAGCGCACAGATTTGCCCCCATATGCGCACAAATTTGCCCAAATCCCACGATTAGCCCCCATAGCTCCACAATTATGCCCAAATGTTCCACAGAAAAAACCCCCCCTATGCTCCAGATTTTCCCCCCTATCTCCAATTTTCCCCCATTGCTCCAGATTATGCCCCCAATTTTTCCCAATTATGCTCCCATACGCACAATTATCCCCCCATATGCTGCAAAATTTTTGCCCATTTTCCCCAATTTTCCCCCCATATGCTCACAGATTATGCCCCCATTGCCTAAAGATTATGCCCCCTTTACCACAGATTAACCACATATGCCCAAATTACCCCCCCTTTGCTCCAGATTATCCCCCATATCCCCCAGATTACCCCCAAATGTTCCACAGATTGCCCCCCCAATGGCACAGTTTCCCCCATATGACCCAGATTATCCCCAATATAGTCCCTATGCTGCTGCAAAAAAATGACATACCCCTCTCATCGCGGGGGCCAGTCCGGGGTTTTCCTGAGCGGGGGGTGACACGGCGCGCTAGGGGGGATGGTCCGTGTCACCGCCCTCAGGACCCCCCCCCTAAAATTTTACCTTCCTCCTCCACCGCTGCCACTGCTCCCCTTCCGGCCCTCGCAGGAATAATCGGCGGGGGCGCGACCCACTAACACACATCGCCCCTCCCCCAAAATTCACAGCCAAGATGGACAGGAGCAGCGCAGGGGTTTTGGTCCGGGAAAAGGAAAAAAATCGCATACCACCCCCCGCCGGCGCGTCTCTGCACCTCCCCTCTCCCGGGTCCCGCAGCTCTCACCAAAGGCACGGGGTACCGCTAAAATTAAAAACAGAATATGTGCAATCATGACTTTAATGAGGGACCATGGACCGCTGCGGGGGGACCGGAATGGGGAGAAGCAGGGGCTCAGAATGCGCCGGCGGAGGGGGAGTAGTCCGACACCCCGCCCCCCCCCCCTTTTCCGACACCCCTATATGACCCGTATAACCGGAGGGGGACTTTCAGCCCTAAAAAAAGGGCTAAAATCCGGTTTTTTAAAAAACAGTATATACGTAATTTTTTTTGTAAAAAAAATTAAATATTCATTTTTTCTTCCACTTTTTTTTATTCTCGTGAAGCACCCAAAGGTTAAAAAAAAAACTTAAGGGGGTTTTGCGCAATTGGGGGGTACATTTTTAGAATATGCACTTTTTTTTTTTTCATTAATCGCCAGCCAAACTCGCTTCAAAGGAGTGGTCCCAAAAAAAAAAATTTTTTTTAAAAAAATTGGGGAAAAAAAGAGAATTTGCTGGTCAAAATTTTCCCTTATAGCATCCAACAAAAAAAAAGTTTTTCCCCAAAAATTTGCTGAAAAGTAACTTGGGGGAAATTTTTTTTCATTAACAAATTTTTGCGATAGACCCTGGTTTAACCCTTTTTTGACCGGAGATATTTTCATTTTTTTTGTTTTTTTTTTTTGCTTTTCCCCTTTTTTTAAGCCAAACTTTTTTTTATTTTTTCTGGGCCCATGGGGTTTTTTTTTTTTGCAATTGACTTTTGAATAGCAGATTTTTAAAAAAAAATGTAAGGAAAACAGGAAAAAAATCCAAGGCGGTGAAATTGCAAAAAAAATGTAATCCACTTTGTTTTTTTTTTTTGCTTTTTTCATTTCACTAAATCTAAAAAACCTGCCATTATGATTCTCCGCACACAGGGGATAGACACCAAAAAGTCAGGGCTTTTTATCTAAATTGTAAAAAAAAATCCAAACTTTTTTTAAAAAAAAAACCCACTTTCCCCATCCCAAGCGTCTCCATTTTCATGATCTTGGGTTGGGTGGGGGTTAGTTTTGCGCGCCGAGCTGACGTTTTTAGTGATACCTTTTTTGGGGGAGAATTCCTTTTGCCACCTGTTTTTGCTTTTTAATGCAATGTCCTGTGCCCAAAAAAAAACTAATCGGCGTTTTGTTTTTTTTCTCCTATCCATTTAGCGCCTTAACCTTTTTTTTACAAATATTGGGCGATTCAAAACACGGCGATACCAAATAGTGTATTTTAGTTTTTTTTTTTTTTTGAATGGGCAAAATGGGATATTTGAAATTTTGTTTTTTATTTTAAAAACTTTTTTTTTTTTTTTATTTTGGGGCATCTTCAATAGTTTCCAGGGAGACTAAAGCTCCAAACCCAATCGACTTGCCAAAGGGGCATATCAGATCGCCTGATGAACAGAATTACCACTTCTATGAGCTCGCCCCTTTAGCGGGGCTCAGCATCTAAATTTGAAAACCCTTTTTGAGGTCTACAGGGGATCCGGGTTTCATGCCAACCAATGGTTACCGCGACATGGAGGGGGGTCACCGATGGGGGGATTCTGACTTTTTCCAGAAGCACTTTTTAAAAAAGCCACTGTCCGGTTTGACTGCTGCTTTAAGGGGTTTCAGCTGTGGGGGGTCGCATTCCTCCCACCGTTTTTTTGAGGCACAGTCAGCGCAAAACACTGAGATTGTGGAATAAAAAGGGGTTACCGCCGGAGCCCACAAAAAAGGGGGGGGTGCCGACTACGCCTTTTTATTTGCCATGTCTAAAAGATAAAGGGAAAAAAAGTTAAAGGTTGAAAATTCTAATTTTTAAAAAATTTTTCCCAAAATTTCGTTTTTTTCATAAAACGCAAGTCAATCAAAAAATTTTTACCACTAACATGAAGTACAAATGCACAAAAAAAGCCCCCAGAATCAGCGGGATCCTTAAAAAAACGTTCCGAAATAACCCATAAAGTGACAGTTGCAATTGTAAAAATTGGGGTTGGTCATTAATACAAAATTGGTCTGTCACTAAGGGTTAAGGGGAGTTTTTTTTTTTAAAACAAAAAATAAGCCAAAGGGGGCTTTTTTGGGTTTTCCTTTTAAAATTCCCCCTTTTCCCCGAGTGAAAAAAATTACTTTAAACTAAGATTTTTTTTATAAATATTTTTTTCAATGGGCATTTAATTGCTTTTAGTGTTTTTTTTTTTGCATTTTTTTTTATAACTTTTGTAAACATGTGGCACATACCATCTATTTTTTAATTTTAAACCTAAATACTTTTTTATGTATTTAAATTATCTGAATAACAAGATCAAAGGCAGGGCCTCTAAATCACTTCAGGAAGAAGCCATACAAAAAATTAAGGTCATCAATTGTTGTGGCGCGGTCTCTATTTAACTTTTAAAAGGAAGCGTCAGCTGATTTGCTGTTTACTTGGGGGGGGCCCCTTTTTAAAAAAACTTTTTTTTTTTCCCGCCAAGAAAACTCAAAAGGGATTAATCATGCACAGTAACCATGCGATTAGCTGCATCGCAGATGCCACCCGGGGACGTCCCGCAGAAGCTTTTTTTTTTTTAATTCAGTATGTATGGAATCTTTTTCAAACTAGGGGGCAGGTCAGTGGGGATCATGACCTTCAGCTCTGCATATGAATATATAATAAGCACCACATACATACCCCCGCCTTAGGGGACGAGCAATCATTAACAAAATACTAAAAAAAAAGTTAAGAAAAACCACAAGAGGGGTTTTTTCAACCAAGGAATCTTTTTTCAGTATAAGGCGCCGACCTGACCCTGTGTTATTTTACTATGCAAATCCTGCTGACAGTTTTCCCAAAAAAAGCCGCATCAATCTCAAAAAACGAATTTAGCAGTGCCGACATGCAACCTGTGACATGATTGGTTGCCGTGAGTTTCAGACAGCTGTAAAATTTCAGAGCTCCTTTGAAACCCCCTTTTTTTTGGGCTTAAAAAGGAAAACCTTTGGTTTCGCTTTGCAGGGATGCAACAGCATTGTTTGTAAACACGGGGGTCAGACGCACACCCCAAAATCCCCTAAGGGGGGTAACAAAAAAAAAAAAAATTTTTTAAAAACAAACAAAAAAAAAAGAAATAAAAAAAAAAGTTCATCCACCCCTTTTTGCCTCGTTAAAAAAAAAGAATAGTTAAAAAAAAATGCACATATAGGATCGCCCTTAAAAAAATCTAAAAAAAAATTTTCAAAAACACCAAAATTTTTTCCACAAAAAGGCGTAACAACCAAAAAAAAAAGTTTCATCATCCAAAAAAATTACAAAAAAAAGGGGGCTCGTTCGCAAAAAAAAAAAGGGTCACACAGCCTCCCCGGGCCCAAAAATAAAAATGTTTCGGGTCTTTTAAAAAGGGGAAAACAACCCCAAAAATTTGTTTGCAAACTTTTTACATTTTTTTACCACTAAAATAATTAAAAAATTGGGCTTTTGGCATCACCCCTTTTCGAATTGCAAGCACTTTTTTTCAGCAAAATGACAGACAATTACAAAAAACAAGTGAGAATTTGTTTCTTTTTTTTCCCCAAATTTTCGCGGCACTTGGAAATTTTTTTCCGTTTTCCCCCACAATTGTGGTAAAATGAATGGTCACACAGAAGACAACCATTGTGCAAAAAACAATTTTCCCAATTTTAATTTTTGGCAGAAAAATAAAGGGTTAAGCTCGAGAAAAGGGGGGGGAAAAATCAAAAGCAAAAAGGAAAGGGGGGATTAAGGGGTTTAAAAAACCGTGCCCCTGCATGCATAAAACCGAGACAACAACTGGCGCACCGCAAAAAAGTTTTTTTTATCAGTACTTAAAATGCCTAAAAACGGGGAGAAGTCTCGCTGTCCAAAGATTCCTCTATTCTAACTTTTTTTTTTAATGTTTATCTCAAAGAAACTCAAAACCCTTTTCCTCTCCAAACAAGCCTTTTCCGACCCCATCACCTCACTTTCAAACAATCCAAAACAAGTCTTTGACACTTTTTTCACTTCCTCCTCATCTTAAAGTGCAGGCCCCTATGACCAACCTCAGCACTGTCAATCTGGCCGCTTAGTTCCGAAAAGATTGACCATATCTGACAGGAAATTGTTTCCCAAAGCCTTAATATAATACATCATCTATCTTCCACACTTCAGCATGTTAACTTTTTGTTTTTGAACCAGTCACAGAAGAGGACGTTACCAGGCACCTTTCTTTTTCTTGCCCTACTACCTGAACCATTAACCCTATTCTCTCTCACACCTTCTCCAGTCCCTCTCCTCTGCTGTAACTACCCACATAACCAAAATATTTAACCTCTCTTTTTCATCTGGGTATCTTTACATCCTCCTTTAAACACCCCATCATAAACCCTTTACTAAAAAAAAAATCATCCCTCTACCAGAACTGATCTGCCACCTACAGACTTGTCTCTAAGGGCCCCGTCTCACATAGCGACACCGCAGATCCCGACAACGATCAGGATCGCTGGTGTGTCGCTACATGATCGCTGCTGAGCTGCCAAACAGGCAGCGATCAGGACAGCGACACTGCGGGTAACGTCGCCTAGTTACCCGCAGTGTACGTTGGTTACCAGCTCCCTGCAGCAGCGCGCTGGTATCCAACGTACACATACGGGTTTCAGGCAACAGCCCCGCGCCTGGAAACCGATGTGTACCTTGGTTACCAGCTGTTCGCTGGTCTCCTGCCTGCCACACGCAGCGATGTGTGCTGGCCAGCGGGAGACCAGCGATCAAAAAAAAGTCCATGCATTTCTGACACGACCAGCGATTCACAGCAGGGGCTGATCGCTGGTACATGTCAGACATAGCGAGATCGCTGCTGAGATCGCTGTTGCGTCATAAAACTTGTGACTCAGCAGCGATCTCGCTTGCGACTCGCTATGTGAGACAGGGCCCTAACCTTCCATTCATTTCTAACACCTGCAGAGCTTGGTCTAATCCACTGATTTTCAGATAACTGTTTTCTTGAACCCTTACAATTTGGTTCCTTTTCTTTACATTCTACAGAAACTGCCTTTACAAAGTCTCTAACGATCTAATAGCTAAATCCAATACTCCCTTCTGATTCTTCTGGATCTTTCTGTAGCATATGACACTATGGACCACCAACTGCTCAGTATGCTCCACTCTACATCGGTCTCAAGGGTGCTGTTCTTTCTTAGTTCTCCTAGTACCTATATGCTCCTTAAGTGTATAATTTGCCGCTATTCTTCATCTTCTCCCTTCCCATTACTGTCAAGGATCCTTAAAGTAAAAAGCTTACTGTTGCCCTGATTCATTTTTATTGTGACTACTGCAACTTTACTATAAACTTATCACTCTCAACTACAAAGTTCTGCACAGTTTTTTACCGCCCTACATCTCCTCCCTCATCTCTGTGTGCCACTCAACCCATGTTTTCCATTCCACTAATGACCTAAGATTAACATACTGTATAAATTAGCCTCCCACTTCCTTCGCAAGACTTCTCTCATGCTGTGCCAGTTCTCTGGAAAGCACTACCCCAGACTATCCAGATAATTCCCAGTATCCACAGTTTTAATTGTGCTCTAAAAAATGTGTTTTTTTAGACAGGCTAATCACCTCACCTGTTATTGCTTCCTAACTTTTCCTAAGAATTCTGTCCTTTTTATTGTCTGTTTTCTCAACCTCCATGCACTTAATAGCACTTTGTATCTGCACTTATACGAATACTGGCTGATGACTGGTTAATGCAGCGTTATTCAAATTCCCCTTTTTATTATATTGACAAGCACTTTTTTACCTTTTGAGTCACCTCTATTTCCTCATAGATTGTAAGGCGCGCGTCACACTGACAAGTTTGATGCGAGTAAGTCGCACGACTTTCTCGCATCAACACCCGGCACGGCCGCCCGCTCTCGGATCCGAGTGCGCGGCTGCATAGAAATACATGCAGCGCACACTCGGGTCCGACAGCAGGCGGCCGTGCGGGTGTTGATGCGAGAAAGTCGTGCGACTTACTCGCATCAAACTCGCCAGTGTGACGCCGGCCTAAGCTTGCGAGTAGGTCGCTCACTACTCTTGTTATTGTGGAATTGTGAATTAGGGCCGGCGTCACACTGGCGACAAAATCGGACGATTGCAATGCGATGAAAAATCGCATTGCAGTCTGCCGTATGTTAATCTATGGAGCAGCTCCCAGTAGCCGTTTTTTTTGTGGTCCGTTTTCAACGTCCGTCTGCAATCGCAGCATGCTGCGATTGTCACCGATTGTGGGTCGACAATCGCCAATGCAAGTCTATGGGAGCGATGAAAAAACTGATTACAACGGACCGCATGTGTGACTTGCGATGAAATCGCATCGGTGTCCTTTAGAAAAAGCCGGCAATTCATCCCCGCTATACTGTAAAATCACACTGACAGCTTTAATAAAGACTAGAAAGAATAGATATATACACATAGAACACATATATATATATATATACATGTCACTGTGACATGTATATATACATATATTTATAGTTCCTAGACTTCTACATACTGTAATAGCCGCTAATTCAATTGCCGGGTTTTGTGAAACACAGAAGCCGACATGAAATGATACATTGTTTTCCACACATTTAACCATGTAATTTCATGTATTTTTATATATGTTTGAAACATACAATTACATGAGTGTATTTGTGCAAAATTTCAGACATGTAGGGGTTAATTAAAGGTGTAATTTTGTTGAAAAAAAAATGCGTGGGCTCCCGCTGTATTTTTCTCCACCAGACAGACAAAGCAAAGCGAGTGGGGGCAGATAATAATAGCCCAGGAGGGTGCATTTTTTTGTGCCCCCCTGGCTACTAACATCTGCCCCCAGACACCCCCGAAAGGGCAAATCTATAATTAATTCGCCCTTTCTGGCACTTTGCCCGTCCTTTTCCCATTGCCTGTTAGCGGTGGCGAATGGGTTAATCTCACCTTACTGTCACCTTGCAATTGAAAGGTGACCTTAAGGCAGGTTAATGATTGATAGCTGTCAATTAGACAACTATCAATTATTAATCCTATTGAAGTAAATAAAAAAACACACCACTTTAAGAATAAATAATTTTAATGAAATAAAAAAAACATTTTTTTGACCATATTTTATTTTAGACTTAATCCGTGCGAAGCCATTGATCTCCTAAAATAAAGAAAAAGAAATAAAACAACATTATTCTTACCTATTCGCTGATCTGTCACGTCCCACGCTGTAATCCTTCACAAGGGTTAACTAGCTTTGAGCCAAGCTGTGCAAGTAATCCGCATGCTCAGCTCAAAGCTCATGAATGAATAAGTTCCTCTCTGGTGAAGGAGAGGATGTGTTTCATGAATGAAGCTTAATTGATTGTGTCCACTTTCCCTTTAGGTCAGGTCACTACAGTTAAATTGGCAATAAATCAATTAAGCTCCATTCATGAATCTATTCCTCTACTTTTTTGGGTAGAGGAACTTATTCATTCAGGGGAATACAGGTCTGAGACAGCATTATTAGCTCTCTGCGACTGTAACCTGTTAACCTTTCTGATGGATTACACATGGAACCTGACTGTACATGGGATTGGTAAGTTTTAATTTTGCTTTTTTATTTTATTTTTATTACAGGAAATGGTTTTAGCAGGAAAATAAAATATGGTCAAAAACTGTGTGATTATTTAATTAAACTTATTTTTTATTAACTGTGTGTGTTTGATTTTTCTTTCATACAATATATTAATAATTGATAGTTGTCTAATTGACAGCTATCAATTTTAACCTGGCTTAAAGTGACCTTTCAATTGCAAGGTCATTTTAACACCTTATTAACCCATTCGCCACCGCTACAGGGCAATGGGAATAGACGGGCAAAGTGCAGAAAGGGCGAATCTAATTATAGATTTGCCCTTTCTGGGGTGTCTGGGGGCAGATGTTAGTAGCCGGGGGGGGGGCACAAAAAAATGTACCCTCCCTAGGCTATTATTATCTGCCCCCACTCGCTTTGCTTTGTCTGTCTGGTGGAGAAAATAACAGCGGGACCCCACGCATTTTTTTTCAACGAATTTACACCTTTAATTAACCCTACATGTCTGAAATTTAGCACACATATACTCATGTAATGTATGTTTCAAACATATATAAAAATACATGAAATTACATGGTTAAATGTGTGGAAACAATGTATCATTTCATTTCGGCTTCTGTGATTTCACTGAAGCCGGCAATTGAATTAGCGGCTATAACAGTATGTAGAAGTGTAAGAATTATAAATATATGTTATATTTTATATGTCACAATGACATATACATATATATATATGTGTTTAGTGTATAATCTATTCTTTCTTTTGGCATTTAAATACTATTCTATTGGATCCAAATTTTATTCAGTTTTGCAATCCTGCGAGAAAAATCTCGCAAGTCGGATGAAAATCGGATGTTACAAGGTACACACACATGCGATTAAATCGCATTTTGAAGGAAAATCGGATGCCAGAAGGATGTGTGATGTTTTTATTTTGATCCGATTGTCGACCGTCTAAAACGGACCGATTTTTTGTGGTTGTGTGTGACACCGGCCTTACTCTAGAAATGTCTTATATTGTTTGTACATGTTTCCCTGATTTGTAAAGTGTTGCAGAATTTTTGGCACTATAGAATAAAACTGATTATTATGAGGGTTATGGATCACTTAAAAGAACCGTCAGCAGTTTTGGCTGATATAAAATACGGCCACTGCATTTCAGAGCTTATCTACAGCATTCTAGAATGCTGTAGATAGCCCCGATTCGACCTGAAAGATAAGAAAAATAAGTTTTATTATACTCACCGATGGCGGTCTGGTCCGATGGGTGTCTTGGTTCTGGGTCTGGCGGCTCCCATCTTCTTGCGATGCCACATCCTGCTTGCTTTAAAGGCTCCCTGGCATTGTGTTCCTGCACAGGTGTACTTCTCTGACCTGTTGAGGGTATAGCAAAGAATGCAGTGCACAGGCGGCAGGAAAGTTCAGAGAGGCCCAGCGCTTGCGCACTGCAGTACTATGCTCTGCCTCAACAGGGGAGATAAGTTCACTTGTGCCGCAGTGCGATGTCGGGAGCCTGTGAAGCGAGCAGGAGGGCGGCATCGCAAGAAGATGGGAGACGCCGGACCCGTTACAGCCATCGGACCAGACCGCATTGGACCGCCCCCCCAGGTGAGTATAATAAAACTTTTTTTTCTTATCTTTCAGGCCTGATCGGGGGCTTACCTACAGCATTATAGAATGCTGTAAAAAAGCCCGGAAAGCAGTGGCCACAGCTGACAGGTTCCCTTTAATTTCAAATGAGGAACTATGGAAATTCTTTTTCATGTCTCTCTAATACGTATCATAATTGCTGAATGATCTTTTCTGAATCTGTGAGTCTAGCGAAAAGTAAAAGTTGTAATGAAAACAAATTCATGAGCTAAACTCCAACTCTTCCCACAAAAATTCTGTTTGCCTCATTTATGTGAGTGGATATGCCAAGGGACATGTTTGAATGTCGTTCGATCTTGTTAGATGATGGATTGCTCAGAGTAGAACAGTGATATAATGTGAACATGCTTTGATTCTGCTGTCTATTCGTTTACAAAAAAGCATATTTGCTTTTCCGCAAACTGTTTTTCTAGTTTTTATGTTTAGAATTGGACATAAGCAAATCTTTTGTAATTTGAATTCGCTATCTCCCAAATTTTTCCCCATAAAATTCTGTACACAGGGAATAGAATTGTTGCAAATCCTAAGTATTGCCAAGACTCAAATTGCCCTGAAAAAAATCTACAATATAATTGTCTAACTTTCACTTCCGTCTGTAACGGAAATCCTGCGTCGCTGATTGGTCGCGCCCGGCCGGGCGCGACCAATCAGCGACAGGCACATCCGGCCACGCCATCGCTATATTCGGAGATCAGCGGCGCTAGCCACTGATCACCCGGGTGGAGCGGAGCATGTATATAGGATGGGAGGGTGGGAGCGGAGCCTTGTATATAGGATGGGAGGGTGGGCGCAGAGCCATGCAAACAAGGATGGGAGGGTGGGCGCGGAGCCATGTATACAGGATGGGAGGGTGGGAGCGGATCCATGTATACATGATGGGAGGGTGGGAGCGGATCCATGTATACAGGATGGGAGGGTGGGAGCGGAGCCATGTATATAGGGTGGGAGCGGAGCCATGTATATAGGGTGGGAGCGGAGCCATGTATATAGGGTGGGAGCGGAGCCATGTATAAAGGATGGGAGGTGGGAGCGGAGCCATGTATATAGGATGGGAGAGTGGGAGCGGAGCCATGTATATAGGATGGGAGGGTGGGAGCGAAGCCATGTATACTGGATGGGAGAGTGGGAGCGGAGCCATTTTTACAGGATGGGAGGGTGGGAGCAGAGCCATGTATATAGGATGGGAGGGTGGGAGCGGAGCCATGTATATAGGGTGGGAACGGAGCCATGTATAAAGGATGGGAGCGTGGGAGCGGAGCCATGTATATAGGATGGGAGGTGGGAGCGAAGCCATGTATACAGGATGGGAGGTGGTAGCGGAGCCATGTATACAGGTTGGGAGGGTGGGAGCGGAGCCATGTATATAGGATGGGAGGGTGGGAGCGGAGCCATGTATATAGGGTGGGAACGGAGCCATGTATAAAGGGTAGGAGGGTGGGAGCGGAGCCATGTATAAAGGGTAGGAGGGTGGGAGCGGAGCCATGTATATAGGATGGGAGGGTGGGAGCGGAGCCATGTAAATAGGATGGGAAGGTGGGAACGGAGCCATGTATATAGGATGGGAGGATGGGAGCGGAGCCATGTATACAGGATGGGAGGGTGGGAGCAGAGCCATGTATACAGGATGGGAGGGTGGGAGCAGAGCCATGTATACAGGATGGGAGGGTGGGAGCGGAGCCTTGTATATAGGGTGGGAGCGGAGCCATGTATATAGGATGGGAGGGTGGGAGCGGAGCCATGTAAATAGGATGGGAGGGTGGGAGCGGAGCCATGTATATAGGATGGGAGGGTGGGAGCGGAGCCATGCATACAAGGGTGGGAGCGGAGCCATGAATACAAGGATGGGAGGGTGGGAGCGGAGCCATGCATAAATAAACTACATACATATTCTAGAATACCCGATGCGTTAGAATCGGGCCACCATCTAGTATATATAACAATCTGAGGTCTCCTAGGGCTGTATTCAAAACATTTCAAACTCATTAACACAAACACAGCCTTAGTAATGTTAAATTGGCCATAATATGCAAGGCTATGGGTTAACTTATGGTAAAAAGCCCATCTGTGCAAAGTGTTATTTACCTGAAAAAGTTACCCCTTTGGGGTCAGATGCCTGCCATACCAGTGTTTATACGTGTTTATAAAGTAGAAAAATCATGCCTTTTTGGGAGAATAACAATAGGCTGCTTGCAGTGAAAATGAAGAAACTGCAGCTTTTAAAAAGCTTTTCATCAAATTATCCCCTCTTTGGATCAGCAATCTGTTTGATGTTTGGAAAATGAAAAAGCAATGCTTTTTTGAGGCTCTGGCTTAAAACATCACTTTTTTGGGAGCAGCAATAGGTTTGCTACTTGAAAAGTGAAAAAACAGTATTTTCTAGCACCTGGTGGAATAGTGCAATGGATCGTTTTGTTCTTACTGGCAGAGCCATATTAATGCTAAGCAGATTCCCAAGAATAGGGATGAAGAGTGTAAAAAAAATGTATAACTTTTTGTTCGTAACAGATCAAGATACAGTGCTGGCAAACCACTGCCGCAACAAAGCACGCATGTATTAGGCCAGTTTCACGTTAGCATTCCTCAGAGCTGCGGAGGGCTGCGGACTTCCTCCGTGAAGCTACGCCCACCGCTGCACCTCCTCCGTTCAGCTCCGCCTATGTTTGCATGCGGCCTGTATACCTATCTTTAACATTGGGTACACAGGCCTTGCGGATGTATGGGGATGCCTCCGCATGCGTCGTTTTGACAATGAGGCAACCCGCGTCGAACGCACCGTGTTGGAATTTGTTTTGTTTGCCGCATTGTCAAAACGACGCATGCGGAGGCATCAGCATACAGCCGCAAGGCCTGCGTACCCAATGTTAAAGATAGGTACGCAGGCCGCATGCAGACGTTGGCGGAGCTGTCCGGAGGAGTTGCGGCAGTGGGCGGAGCTTCACGGATTAAGTCCGCAGCTCTGAGGAACGCTAGTGTGAAACTAGTCTTAAAATGTCGTGATGTCTAGCGTTGAGGCTAGCAGTAATCTGTAGACTGGACTGGGAGTGAAATTTAGCTCTGGTATTTGTAAGCAGATAGACCCATATTGTTCCTCCCCTTGATGCTACGTCTCAACTGCACCTTGAGGACTCTGATACTCTTAACAGCATAGCAGACAATGCAGCCCACAACTGGACCAGGCCATCTGGCATTTGCCAGAATTGCCAGATGGCCAGTCAGGCCCTGTCTGTAGCTTTTGTTTCTTCAAATAAATGAAGAGCCAAGTCAAGACAACTGAAAAATAACTTTTTGGATCTAAATAATGTAAGATGTATCCACCATGGATTACTTTTCAGCATATTTTGCATGAGTGTTGTGAATATCAGATAAAAATATTTCCTTTGAAATCTTTTGTACTAATCTTTGGATTTTCAAATATTTTTATTTTTTTACAGCTGGTGCTGAAGACAAAATTGGATGGGCATTTGGTCTTGGATTAGAGAGATTGGCCATGATTCTTTATAGTATTCCTGACATTCGCTTGTTCTGGAGTGAAAGCGAGCTTTTTCTGAAACAATTCCACGTGTCCGACATCAACCAGGCAGTTAAGTTTCAGGTAAACAATGATTAGTGACTTGCTAATTGAATTGTGTGAACTGCCGCTAAATTGGTAACTAGGTATTGGGTTTTTTATTATTTTTAAAATGTAAAAGATGAAAACATATATATATATTTTTTGCCTAAAATACAAAGGAAATGTGTCACCTTTAATTTCAGGCCTTTTAGAGATCATTTCATTGCTTAACTGTTGACAATAACAGTCATTTAGACCTGGGGTGCCAAACTTTTACATGCCACTGTATGTGATGTTACATGTATTCATATTCATTGTTGACGTTTCCCAGAAAGAGACGTTTCTCATAAAGTGTTTCGGAGAACTAAATATAGGTCTTGCTTGGTGTTTATACACTGGAGGCTTGTTCTTAAAAGCCAGATGATATCACATTTATAAAGATCTCTTTTTCTACATTCAGAAAGACAGCTGGGCAGCAATAAAGGTCACTGTATATTGTAAACCATTGTACATGACAGTTTGCCTGTCTCCATGGGAAATCATTATTGGTTTTCAAAGAAAAATGACAATATTAGTACAGTGAAATCTCTCCCAAAAAATTCATTTGAGAAGACCATCCCCGAGAGTAGATATTTTTGGTGATTAATTTACATTTCCATAACATCCTTTGTATATAGTCTCTCTTCTTTCAGAGCACTACCCCTCAATAAGGCTATTTTATAACTCTGTGTAGGTGGTCATCTCAAAACGACTTGACTTGTACGTACTAAGATTTTGAAAGTAGAGAATTTTCTCAATCATTTTTGCTGCTTTTTATCCCAAGAGTTTTCTGAAATGAACTTTGTTATTTTCAGTTTTGTATCTAGATATCTATATCAATGGTATAATAATAAATTCTAGCCATCAACTTACAGTTAGTAATACAAGCAATGATCTGAAAAATCTACTGTAATGTTCATGTAAAGGTCTTCATACACATTAGATGATTGGCAGACTGAGCTAACTTTAATGTGCATGGGACCTCCAAACATCTTTTCAATAGAATATTAGGAAAAAGAGGTACATGGCATGTCGAATTACGGTGTCCGATCGTTTTCTTCTCTATTTTTTTTTTATCGAGGTAAGCACGTGCACGTTTTCCGTGAAATGTTCAGCGATTGTAACCAAAAGTAACTTATCTTGGGTAAGATTAGGATATCAGTCCATTATAGTTAGCTTGAGAAAGTTTGTCTCATTAAATTCAGCTTGATATTATACCAACTTTCACATAAACTAGGCCTCTGTGCCTCATGTGGGTATTAAAGTGATTATGTCCTTCGAAATAGCTCACCGTTCACTTCATTATCATTACACGTATGTAAGAGTCAGAAAACTAGAGAATACAAAGTGAACTAAAGAGCAAAATATGAAATATGTTGGACTTTGAGGGCTCTAGTCCTCTCTCTCACTAATTGTTTCTGAGGAAGAGGTAGATTACTTAGAAACTTGTGTTCAATATTTCTCTTACGGTGGTTTCACACTCCGAATTGTTTTGGAAAACCGCTAAAGTTTTCTGGTAGACTGTAATGCTATTTTGTAGACAAAAGTCAGAAGTCTATTTAAAGGGAGTATGAAATAGACATAAAGAACCTATCATTTAAAGGGAATCTGTCACCGCATTTTCGCCCTATGAGATAGGGCCACCGCCATCAGGGGCTTATCTACAGCATTCTGTAATGCTGTAGCTAAGCCCCCGATGTTACTTGAAAGTGAAGAAAAACGAGTTATATTATACTCACCCAGGGGCGTTTTGCCGTCCGTTCGGGTCAGATGGTCATGTCCGGGGCCTCCCATCTTGTGACGAAGCCGGCGTGTTCTTTCTGCCCTGTCGCAGCTCCTGAACAGGCGCACTGCTCGGCCCGCAGGCGCCGGGAAAGGTCAGAGAGGTCAGATGGGAGGCCCCGGACATGACCGCGACGCCCATCTGACCCGAATGGACGGCGGAACGCCCCTGGGTTAGTATAATATAACTAGTTTTTCTTCACTTTCAGGTGACATCGGGAGCTTATCTACAGCTTTCCAGAATGCTGTAGATAAGCCCCTAATGGCGGTGGCCCTATCTACAGCATTCTAGAATGCTGTAGATAAGCCCCCGATGTCACCTGAAAGTGAAGAAAAATGAGTTATATTATACTAACCCAGGGGCGTTCCGCCGTCCATTCGGGTCAGATGGGCGTCGCGGTCATGTCCGGGGCCTCCCATCTTGTGACGAAGCCGGCGTGTTCTTTCTGCCCCGTCGCGGCTCCTGCGCAGGCGCACTGCTCGGCCCTGGTGAGGGCAGAGCAGAGTGCTACAGTGCGCAGGCTCCGGACCTCTCTGACCTTTCCCGGCGCCTGCGCACTGTAGCACTCTGCTCTGCCCTCACCAGGGCCAAGCAGTGCGCCTGTGCAGGAGCCGCGACAGGGCAGAAAGAACACGCCGGCTTCATCACAAGATGGGAGGCCCCGGACATGACCGCGACGCCCATCTGACCCGAATGGACGGCGGAACGCCCCTGGGTGAGTATAATATAACTCGTTTTTCTTCACTTTCAGGTAACATCGGGGGCTTAGCTACAGCATTACAGAATGCTGTAGATAAGCCCCTGATGGCGGTGGCCCTATCTCATAGGGCGAAAATGCGGTGACAGAGTCCCTTTAAGCTGCATTAAAATCTGCAGTAGCATTTTTCTTAAAAGAAAAACAATAATGAGTGTAAAACCATAGCATAACCTGGTTAAGATTTAATTTTCTTGTCATCCCTTATTTACATTAAATGACCAATTTGACACCACCTTTGGAACAGCCATTCATTGGGACAAAAATCTACTTGGTGATGAAATCATTCTACAACAGCATTGACCAGAAAATAGCGACAGGAAAGAGTTTTGCAGTTTCCGCAAAGTAGATTAGGGTAGTGACGTGTTATGGGCATCCTGTTCTATCTTGTCCAAGAAGGTATGAGAAGCAAGGAAAACTGAAACTAATCCTTAACGATATAACTCTTGTGGCATGGTTCACTGTCCTGCTGCCATTGGGTAAACAGCTTATCTGAACGGATGAACTTGGACGATCGCAATCTTTAAATAAGTCCTGCTGTCCAAACATCCATCTTCAGAGAACCGAGGACCCACATTATCACCAAATCAGTCTACACTGTTGACATGACAGGAGAGTCCATTGATTTATGCTGCTTGCACCCAATTCTGAAACTCCCATCAACATGGTAAAAAAGAAATATGGATATATCTGACCAGGCTTTGCTTTTCCTTTGCTCATTGATCTAGATTTGAGCTCTTTTTGCCTAATGGAGTTTTGCTTTTTCTGTTTTCTTAGACAGCAATGGCACTTGAATTGGTCTGTTACAGGTTTAACCCATCCGTGCTAAAAAAAAAAAACAGCAAGTAGTGTGCTGAGACATGAGCTGGAGCACCAGCTTTTTATTAATTTGCAGTTTGCTTGAGTGTGCACCGCCAGATTATCAGAATGATTCTTCACGTCCTTTGGCTTTTTCGTAGTCAAGTTGTTTATGTCCACAGGATAAGCTTTTGCTGGATGCTTCTCCTTAGGCCGAGGTCACAATTGCGAGTGTGATGTGAGAAACTCGCATCAATACCCGGCACTGCCACCGACACTCGGACTGGAGCGTTCAGCTGCATAGAAATACATGCAGCCGCACACGTCGGTCCCGAGTGCTGGCGGCAGTGAAGGGTATTGTTGCGAATGATTCGTGCGAGTTTATCGCATCGCAGTCTCAAGTGTGACCCCAGCTTTAATCACACCATTCTCAGTATACTTTTCACATACTGTTGCATGAGAAAAACCTTACAATGAGTTATGTCTTGTTCAAGGTTATTGCGCTAGATTTACCTATTTTAGGATATGTGCATACGATGAGTATTTGCAGCAGATCACCACCAAAAACCACAGCGTTAGTAGAAAAAACACCACCTAAAATATGTACCTTTATGACACTTCTTTATGTACATTTTTCATGAATTTTTACTTTTTACTGTGAAACCGCAAAAAGAATTGACATGCTGAAGATTTGAAAAGAATGCTTTGATGGCTCAAATCCCAAGGAAAAAATGTGCATGAGATTTCAGAAATCTCATTCACTTTGCTTGTACTTTACAGTGTAGGATTTTTTACCCTTGAAAAACGAGCGGAAAAAAGTGTGGCAAAAATGCAGCATGTGAGCAAGTCCATAATGTGGACTTCACAGTGAAACTGATACATGGAAAACTCACTTGAATTTATTCTGCAATTGAGGATCATTTATCAAATTTCCCAGTAGTGACACTCCAATCCTGAAAGGGCAGTTGCTTTAATAAATTGACTATTAAAGTGGTTGCCTATAACTTCAATATGAACGATCCATCTCTAGGATAGTTCATCAATATCAGATCACGCATCCAGAACCCAGCCCCCCAACTGTAATTCAGCTCTGTTTGCCACATGTAAACAGTTTACAGAGTAGCAGAGCTGCATATACTGTAACGTTGTCACTCTCGGGTACTACAGTTGGGCATGTCAATTATAATGTACATTGTAAAATACATGATTACATGGCAACTGAAGAATTTCCATTTCACCACCTATTAGAATGACAAAACAGGGCCTTGTAAATCCCAGATGCACCAAGGGTGACCGTATTTTAGGGTAAACTGAAAAAGTTCACGTGACCCTGCCACAGAGTACCAGCAGGGATACGACACCAGAGTCCTGCCAATCTTATTGCTCAATTTTAATGCTCTTTTTCATTAGGTGTGGTATAAACAGGATCCCTGGCATGATCAATATTCCTTTGCGATCAAAGGGTTGCCACATTACAACGGATATAGTAATCATACTAAGTTTAGTAAAAATATTTACCCAAATTTTAGGGGTTATTTTTGTCTTTTTGATTCGTTTTGAGACTTCTTGCCTTTTCCTCTTGTCCCCTTTCTTAATGATTAGTGGATGATAATGTAGGAGAGAGAGCCCCCGCTGTGTGACCAGGCCGGAACCAAGGGGGTTGTCACTTAAGTTCCTAGGGGGTAGGTTCCCGGTGGAAGGAACTGCAGGACGACCCAGAGACTGTCCTGGAAGGTGCGGGGGCGGGGCGACTATAAAAGGAGCACAGGAGACCAGCAGGGGGCACTTGACGCAGAGGCAGACAAGAGGCAGGAAGGAGGAACCTGACGGGGATTGGAGAGCAAGACCAGGCCAGCAGCCACGCATGAGAAAGTACAGGGACTCACGTGACTCGAGGAGAGAACGAGCGGAGCGAGGAGGGAGCAGAACTCTGACACCTTCTCCCGCCACTGCCCGGCTCCAGCCCGCAGCTGCGGCCTGTACACTGCTATCCGCGGCCGCCACTGCCCCACTCCAGCCCGCGGCTGCGGCTTGTACGCTGCCATCCGCGGCCGCCTCTGCCCCACTCCAGCCCGCGGCTGCGGCCTGTACGCTGCCATCCGCAGCCGCCTCTGCCCCACTCCAGCCCGCGGCTGCGGCTTGTACGCTGCCATCCGCGGCCGCCTCTGCCCCACTCCAGCCCGCGGCTGCGGCCTGTACGCTGCCATCCGCAGCCGCCTCTGCCCCACTCCAGCCCGCAGCTGCGGCCTGTACGCTGCCATCCGCGGTCGCCTCTGCCCCTCTCCAGCCCGCGGCTGCGGCCTGTACGCTGCCATCCCCGGCCCCCACTGCCCAACCCCTGCCCGCGGCTGCGGCCGCCGCTGCCCCGTACCAGCCTGCGGTTGCGGCCTGTGCACTGCCACCCGCGGCCGCTACTGTCCCTCTCCATCCCGCGGCTGTGGCCTGCACCACAGGATCCGCGGCTGCCGCCATCTCGCCTGAGAGGGGCGGTCTCAACGTCGGGGAACTTCTCCAGGGCCTGTTGTGCCCCATCTGCACCTGGGTGTAGGAACGCCCGAAGCCTACGACAGCTCCTCGTCGGCTGGGCCCAGCGGCTGAGACACCGAACGGACACCTCCTGGACAACAGCTCTGCTGGACATCAGAGAAGGGTAAGTGACACTCAATTAAATGTTCATTATAGTTCTAGGACCTTTAGATGGCCATATTATGCCTAGTAGCCGTTTGTTCAGTTATTTGTGTATTGTTGTATACTTTCCCTGCGAGGAGAACTACTGTCAGCTTACTAGTTATTCCTATAACCCCTATATAAAGGTTAAATTTAATCTTGCTCCATCTCCGACTCGTCTCTGCATACCGCGTACCTGCGAATACCACAATATGACAAAAAATAAAAATAAGCCATTGTAAAAGATCCAGTGAGCAATAAATAACTGAATTCTCATTAGATAATTGTTGCACATGTTTACGCTGCACAATGATTAACCCCTTAACGACCGCCGATACGCCTTTTAACGGCGGTCATTAAAGGTACTTAAACCACAGCGCCGTTAATTAACGGCGCTGTGGAAAAAGTGAATAGCGCCCCCCAGAGGCGCATTTTCTCCGGGGTCTCGGCTACCGGGGGTAGCCGAGACCCCAGAGAACATGAATCGGGTTGGTTTTTACCGACACCGATGTTGCGATCGCCGTTATTAACCCTATAACGGCGACCGCAACAAAAAAAAAAAAAAAAGTTGTGCCATTTAATTTCTCTGTCCTCTGATGTCATCGGACATCAGAGGACAGAGAAAAAGGGTCCCCAGGACCCCCATGTGGCCCCCGATCCAGTCCATGTGGCCCCCGGGCCCTCCGGTGTCCCCCGGTGCCGGCGCCGTTAAGACAATGGCGGGCGCATGCCCAGTGCGCCCGCCGCTATGTGCCGCTGTGCTGGTGGGGGGATGGGCAAATATTCTCTGGGGTCTCGGCTACCGGGGGTAGCCGAGACCCCAGAGAACATGATCCGGGTCGGTATTCACCGATCCCGGTGTTGCGATCGCGGCTATGCAAGCATAGCCGCGATCGCAAAAAAAAAAAAAAAAAAAATATTTCTCTCCCCTCTGATGTGATCGCACATCAGAGGGGAGAAAATGAGGGTCCCCCGATCGCCCCCCCATATACTTACCGGTGTCCTCCGTCCTCCCGCAGGCCCCAGGATCCCGGCTTCTTCTCCCTGCAAAAAAAAAATGGCGGGCGCATGCGCAGTGCGCCCGCCCATCTGCTTTGGCGGCAGATTCAAATTTTTTTTCATTCATTCTCATAAAAGTACATTTTGATCACTGTGATAAACTATCACAGTGATCAAAATAAAAAAAACAGTACATACCCCCCCCATTTATCACCCCCTTAGTTAGGGACATATAATAAAAAGTAGAAATTATATTTATTTTCATTTTTCTGTTAGGGTTAGGGTTATAATTAGGGTTAGGGTTATAATTAGGGTTAAGGTTATAATTAGGGTTAGGGTTAGCATTAGGCTGGTTTCACACATCCGGTGTGCGCCTGACGGCGCCCCCGGCATTTAGCCGCAGCGCCGCATCAGAAAATCTGATGCGCCGCATGCGTTTTTTTGCATTGACTTGCATTAGCGCCGGATGGCGCCGCATGTCAATGCGTTGCATGCGGTTTTGTCCGGATGCGGCGCAAATGTACATTGCGGCGGCCGGACAAAACGCTGCATGTAACGTTTTTTGTTTTTGCCGGATGGTTTCTGATGTCTCCGGGCATCAGAAACCATCCGGCAAAAATCGCATGCGGCCGCCGGCGGCGCATCAGGTTTTCTGATGCGGCGCTGCGGCAAAATGCCGGGGGCGCCGACAGGCGCCCGCCGGAAGTGTGAAAGCAGCCTTAGGGTAAGGGTTATAATTAGCGTTAGGGTTAGGCTGGGTTCATACTGCGTTATGGCAGTCCGTTAGACGGACTGCGTTACACCGCGGTATAACGCGGTGTAACGCAGTCCGTTAACGCTGCCATTCACCCCCATTTGAGGGCGCATCGCGACGCATGCCGTAAAGCGGCATGCGTTTGCGACGTGCCATCATTCAGTGACGGAGCCTCGGACGCGGGCTGCAGCGTTTGGGCTCCGTCACCGCTAGCGCAGATGAATCATCTGCTGATTCTTCTGCGCTAGCGGGTATAGCATAATGCGATCGCGTTATGCTATACCATTACCAGCCCGTCAACGCTATGTGTTGAACGGGCTGGTAAAACGCAAAATGAACCTAGCCTTAGGGTTAGGGTTATAATTAGGGTTAGAATTAGGGTTAGGGTTACAATTAGGGTTAGGGTTATAATTAAGGTTATAATTAAGGTTAGGGTTACAATTAGGGTTGGAATTAGGTTTGGGATTTAGGTTAGGATTAGGGTTGGGATTAGGGTTAGGGGTGTGTTGGGATTAGGGTTGGAGCTAGAATTGAGGGATTTCCACTATTTAGGCACATCAGGGGGTCTCCAAACACGATGTGGCGTTCAAAAAGTCAAATGGCGCTCCCTCCCTTCCGAGCCCTGCCGTGCGCCCAAACAGTGGTTTACCCCAACATATGGGGTATCAGCGTACTCAGGACAAATTGCACACCAATTTTGGGGTTCTAATTTCTCCGATTACCCTTGGGAAAATAAAAAATAGCTGGCTAAAAAAATCATTTTTGAGAAAAAAAATGATTTTTCATTTTCACGGCTCTGCGTTTATAAATTTCTGTGAAGCACTAGGGGTTCAAAGTGCTCACCACACATCTAGATAAGCTCCTTAAGGGGTCTAGTTTCCAAAATGGGGTCACTTGTGGGGGGTTTCCACTGTTTAGGCTCATCTGGGGCACTGCAAACGGAACATGACCCCACCAACGTCTGCATTCCAAAACGTTATTACTTCCTTTCCAAGCCCTGCTGTGCGCCAAAACAGTTCCCCCCCCCCCCACATATTTGGTATCAGCGTACTCAGGACAAATTGGACAACAACTTTTGGGGTCCAATTTCCTTGTGAAAAATCAAAAATTTGGGACTAAAAAATCATTTTTGTGGAAAATTGATTTTTTTTTTCACACCCAGGCATTATAAACTTTTGTGAAACACTTGGAGGTTCAAAGTGCTCACCACAGATCTAGATAAGTTCCTTATGGGGTCTAGTTTCCAAAATGGGGTCACTTGTGGGGGTTTTCCACTGTTTAGGCTCATCTGGGGCACTGCAAACGGAACATGACCCCCACCAACGTCTGCATTCCAAAACGTTATTACTTCCTTTCCAAGCCCTGCTGTGCGCCAAAACAGTTTCCCCCCCACATATTTGGTATCAGCGTACTCAGGACAAATTGGACAACAACTTTTGGGGTCCAATTTCCTTGGGAAAAATCAAAAATTTGGGACTAAAAAATCATTTTTGTGGAAAATTGTTTTTTTTTTTTTTTTCACACCCAGGCATTATAAACTTTTGTGAAACACTTGGGGGTTCAAAGTGCTCACAGCGGATCTAGATAAGTTCCATAGGTGGTCTAGTTTCCAAAATGGTGTTACTTGTGGGGGGTTTCCACTGTTTAGGCGCATCAGGGGCTCTCCAAACGCGACATGGTGTCCAATCTCAATTCCAGCCAATTTTGGTTTGAAAAAGTCAAACGGTGCTGCTTCCATTCCAAGCCCTGCCGTGCGCCCAAACAGTGGTCCCCCCCCATATATGGGGTATCAGCATACTCAGGACAAATTGTACAACAACTTTTGTTGTCCAATTTCTCCTGTTACCCTTGTGAAAATAAAAAATTGGGGACTAAACGATCAGGTTTGTGGAAAAAATATGATTTTTTATTTTCACGCCCGGGCGTTATAAACTTCTGTGAAGCACTTGGGGCTTCAAAGTGCTCACCACACATCTAGATAAGTTCCTTAGGGGGTCTAGTTTCCAAAATGGGGTCACTTGTGGGGGGTTTCCACTGTTTAGACACATCAGGGCCTCTACAAATGCGACATGGCGTCCAGCCAATTCCGCGTTGAAAAAGTCAAACGGAGCTCCTTCCCTTGCGACCTCTGCCGTGCGCCAAAAAAGTGGTTTACCCCAACATATGGGGTATCGGCATGCTCAGGACAAATTGCACAAAAACTTTTGGGGTCTTGTTACCCTTGGGAAAATAAAAATTGGGGTGAAAAGATCATTTTTGTGGAAAAAATATGATTTTTTATTTTCACGGCTCTACGTTATAAACTTGTGTGAATCACTTGGAGGTTCAAAGTGCTCACCACACATCTAGATAAGTTCCTTAGGGGGTCTAGTTTCCAAAATGGGGTCACTTGTTGGGGGTTTCCACTGTTTAGGCACATCAGGGGCTCTCTAAACGCGACATGGCATCCAGCCAATTCTGCGTTGAAAAAGTCAAACAGCGCTCCTTCCCTTGCGACCTCTGCCGTGCGCCCAAAAAGTGGTTTACCCCCACATATGGGGTATCAGCATGCTCAGGACAAATTGCACAAAAACTTTTGCGGTCTTATTACCCTTGGGAAATTAAAAATTGGGGTGAAAAGATCATTTTTGTGAAAAAAAATTTTTTTTTTTTTTTCACGGCTCTAGGTTATAAACTTGTGTGAAGCACTTGGAGGTTCAAAGTTCTCACCACACATCTAGATAAGTTCCTTAAGGGGTCTTGTATCCAAAATGGGGTCACTTGTGGGGTGTTTCCACTGTTTAGGCACATCAGAGGCTATCTAAACGCGACATGGCATTCAGCCAATTCTGCGTTGAAAAAGTCAAACGGCGCTCCTTCCCTTGCGACCTCTGCCACGCGCCCAAAAAGTGGTTTACCCCCACATATGGGGTATCGAAGTATTCAGAAGAAATTGCACAACAAATTTTGTGGTTCATTTTTTCTTTTAACACTTGTGAAAATAAATAAACTTGGTTCCGAAGTAAAGCTTTTGCAAAAAAAGTTAAATGTCAATTTTTTCCTTCCACATTGCTTCAGCTCCTGTGAAGCACTTGAAGGGTTAATAAACTTCTTGAATGTGGTTTTGAGCACCTTGAGGGGTGCAGTTTTTAGAATGGTGTCACTTTTGGGTATTTTCTATCATATAGACCCCTCAAAGTGACTTCAAATGTGATGTGGTCCCTAAAAAAAAATGGTGTTGTAAAAATGAGAAATCGCTGGTCAACTTTTAACCCTTATAACTTCGTAACAAAAAAAAAATTTTGGTCCCAAAATTGTGCTGATGTAAAGTAGACATGTGGGAAATGTTATTTATTAAGAAATTTGTGTGACGTATCTCTCTGATTTAAGGGCATAAAAATTTAAAGTTTGAAAATTGTTAAATTTTCAAAATTTTCGCCATATTTCCGTTTTTTTCATAAATAAACACAAGTCATATCAAAGAAATTTTACCACTAACGTGAAGTACAATATGTCACGAAAAAACAATCTCAGAATCAGCGGGATTCGTTAAAGCGTTCCAGAGTTATAACCTCATAAAGTGACAGTGGTCAGAATTGTAAAAATTGGCCCGGTCATTAAGCTGCAAAATGGCTCTGTCCTTAAGGGGTTAAAAATATTTCATAGTAATTTTTTTTACAAAAAAGCCCATTTTTAATAAAGATGTTTTTTTCATCTTTAGTTTTAAGAATGAAATATCTTTATATTTCAGTTTCTAACACCTAATGTAATACCAGATCCAAGTAGCACAGGGTATAGCAGAGAATGATTGTGTGGAAACTTGCTAAATATTTAAAACAATACTAATAGCATCTAACTTCTGCAAAAAGAAAACAATAACATTAAACAATAGAAGATGCATAACAGAAGTGCATAAATAATCCATACAATATAATTTGGCCCCAAAACTGCTTTTTATAAAATATATATATACATATATATATAATGCCAACCTAGCTTGATAAGATCATACAATAATACAATATAGGAATGGACTGTAAACTCCTGTAGGAAATAGACAATGCATCTATTATATTGGAATCTGTCCTAGCATGTACAGTTTGGATACATTTAGAGACTTATCTTTGAGTTGGTCAGGGCTCCTTATCTTTTGCAGACTAGACTGATATGTTGCCTTTAGTCTCCTGTGTGCATCTTGCCTTCTAAGCCGCTTTGACATTCTGTACAATAAAGGCTTTTGAAATGATCCTCTCTACCAGCGCTTTGTGTAGTCTCACTCATGACACTGACATTTTGAGAGAAATATTCCCCTTCTGATCTAATGTCAGACATTGGTACACATCCTCTTCATCTCCTTTTTTTTTTACATGTCCTCATTAAAAGCTCAGCGCAATCCTATGATAATGCACATTTGTGGAAAGCATAATCTTATTGTTAGTTATTATTCATGCATTTAATGTAAGGATTTTAATTGTGTGAAAATCTGGCCTGTAAAAATATACATGTACTGTTATGTATAGTAATAAAATGTTAATTGGCATTGTAGATGACAATGACCTATATATCACTGCAGATTTACACTGTGTGCAGAATTAGGCAAGTGGGTAATTTAAACATTTCATCTTTTGTATGCAGATTTTCCAACTCAAGCTGTATAAACTTGCATGCTTATTGGATGAAGCAGATCAGGTGATGTGTATTTGTGTAATGAGGGAGGATGAGGCCTAAGGACACAACTCCTTTAATCAAGGTGTGCAGAATTATTAGGCACCTTGTTTTCCTCAGGCAAAATTGACAAAAAAAAGCATTTAACTGACTTTGAAAAGTAAAAAGTGTTACAAGTCTTATGGAGGGATGCAGTATTCTTGAAATTACTAAGATATTGGAGCGTGATCACAGAACTATTAAAAGTTTTGTTGCAAATAGCCAATAGGGCCACAAAAATCGTATGGACAAAAAACGCACATTAACTGCTAAAGATTCAAGAAGAATCAAGCATGAAATGACCAGGAACGCATTATCCTCCAGTGCTGTTATATTCCAGGATTACTTCCTACCTGGAGTGCCCAGAAGTACAAGCTGTTTAGTCTCCGAGACATGGCCAAGGCAATGAGCCATGATACCCTACCACCACTGAACAAGACACAGAAGTTGAAATGAGTCAAGAAATATCTGAAGACAGATTTTTTAAAGGTTTTATAAACTAATGAGAGAGAGAGACTCTTGACGGACCAGATGGATGGGCCTGTGCCTGGATTAGTAACAGGCACAGACCTCTACGTTGACTCAAACACCAGTAAGGTGAAGGTGGAGTACTGCTGTGGACTGGAATTATTAAAGATGAGCTGTTTGGACCTTTTCGGGTTGAACATGGATTCAAATTCAATTCCTAAACCGATTGTCAGTTTTCAGATGACACTTTCTTCAAGCAGTGGTTCAGGAAAAATTTGCATCTTTCAAGAAAACCATTTTTCTGCAGGCCAATGCTCCATCATATGCAGGTGCTTCTCATAAAATTAGAATATCTTCAAAAAGTTAATTTATTTCAGTTCTTCAATAGAAAAAGTGAAACTCATATATTATATAGAGGCATTACAAACAAAGTAGTCTATTTCTAGTGTTTATTTCTGTTAATGTTGATGATTATGGCTTACAGCCAATGAAAACCCAAAAATCATTATCTCAGTAAATTAGAATACTTTATAACACCAGCTTGAAAAATTATTTTAAAATCCGAAATGTTGCCCTACTGAAATGTTTGTTCAGTAAATGCACTCAATACTTGGTCGAGGCTCCTTTGGCATCAGTACTGCATCAATACAGCGTGGCATGGAGGCGATTAGCCGTTGGCACTGCTGAGGTGTTATGAAAGCCCAGGTTGTGTTGATAGCAACCTTAAGCTCGTCTGCATTGTTGGGTCTGGTGTCTCTCATCTTCCTCTTGACTATACCCAATAGATTCTCCATGGGGTTAAGGTCAGGTAAATTTGCTGGCCAATCATATACAATGATACTGCTGTTTTTAAACCTGGTATCGGTACTTTTAGTAGTGTGGACAGGTGCCAAGACCTGCTGGAGAATGAAATTTTCATCTCCAAAAAAGCTTGTCGGCAGAGGGAAGCATGAAGTGTTCTAAAATTTCCATGTAGACGACTGCACTGACTTTGATCTATATAAAACACAGTGGACCTACACCAGCAGATGACATGGCTCTCCAAACCATCACTGATTGTGGAAAACTTCACACTAAACCTTGGAAATCAAGGTCCTAGAGTCTGGAGGAAGAGTGGAGATGCACACAATCCAAGCTGCTTAAGGTTTAATGTGAAGTTTCCACAATTAGTGATGGTTTGGGGAGTGTTATGTTTCGGTAACTGAGGAGGACAGGAACAACAGCAGGGCAGCCGAACACCTGAGATGTTGGTAACTGATGGGTTCAGATTCCTAAACTAACAACACAACTAGAGGTAGCCGTGGAGCGTTCCTACGTTGATCCTAGACGCCTCGTCACAGCCTGAGAGATAACTACACCTAAAGGCAGAAAGATGAAAGCTATCTGCCCCAGAGCAGATCCCAAAGAAAATAGGAAGCCCCCAAACATATAATGGCGGTTAGACAAGATGAAAACACAAACACAGGCAGAAAATAGACTGAGCAAACGCTGGGGCCACAAGCTGACTAAATAGGATTGGACAGGAGAGATTACTTTCTGCAACCCAGAAAACCCTACAAAAATCCAACAATTCTGATTACAAAAATACTGAGATCAAATGATCTCGCCACCCACTAAATCAGATATCAGTGTGAACAAAAACCAAGCCGCAGCCGCTGAAAAAACAGGAAAAAGCAAATGAGCAAATAACAGGGGCTGCAGAAAAACTGTGAGGAGCACAGGCCCCAGAGGGACCTGGCTGACCTCCACAAAAGTGCAGAAAACAATGCAAAAAGCAAGCACAAAAAGAAAAGCAAAAATATCTTATCTGAAAGCAGGAGATGCAGGCAAAACTCCAGCAAACTTCCAAATGAACCGGGAACCACAATTGAGACAAGAACAATTGATCACCGGCAACCATCATGGAGGGAACCTCCCTTATATCAGACCAGTCAGTGAACCCAGATTGCCACTCCTTGCTGAAAGGTTCAGTACTGTCTGTAACCACCAGAGGGAGCCTCTGCTCAGAAACCATCTCTAGCACATCCACAACCAGTACCCCCCCCTTGAGGAGGGGTCACCGAACCCTCACTTGTGCAACCAGGCCGATCAGATGAGCTCGGTGATAGGCACGGATCAGTCTCCTAGCATGGATGTCCAAAGCAAACACCCAAGAATTATCCTCCTGACCATAACCTCTCCACTTAACCAAATACTGGAGTTTCTGTCTAGAAAAACGAGAATCCAATATTTTCTCAACCACATACTCCAGATTGCCCTCAACCAAAACAGGGTCAGGAGGTGAAGCCATAGGAACCACTGCTCGACAAACCTCTTCAATAAGGACTTGTGGAACACGTTTTGGATCTTAAAGGTCCCTGGAAGAAGCAAACGGAAGGAAACAGGATTAAGAATCTCTATGGTCTTATAAGGTCCAATGAACCTGGGCTTAAACTTTGGAGATGCAACCCTCATAGGGATATTTCTTGAGGACAACCAACCAAGTCCCCTACTTTAAACCGAGGACCATCAGTCCTATGCCGGTTGGCAAACCATTGGGCCTTCTCCTGAGAGAGAGTGTCATGTATAGTGTACAGTTCCTATAGCGTCTTGTGCTTGGGTGCGAGGAAAACACAAGAGACACAGGTTGATATGAAATGACTTGTATGCTTCATACAAGCATGCTGAAAAGTTCACACAGTTTGCAGAACAGCGACAGGAGACACAGCAGGCCAAGTAACTTCAGCACTACAATAAATCTCCAAAGCAGGTTCAGGATCTCTTCTCTGTACCGTAATTCCTCTGCAAACATGGATTCACCAAACAGCAGGTTTCCAGAGTCCAAAAGTGTTCCAAGGTTCCTCAGTAGGGGAATAGCTGGAGTACAAGTCCAAGGTTAGCAGGAGTCAGGTCACAGACTGACTGAGGCTTGATTCAGGAGCACTGATTGTTCAGCTGAGGCTGCTTAAGAAGCAAGAGGGAAGAATCAGGCGGGAACATGAAAACTGGAAACTCCATATTAACTGAGGCAAGAGCTGCAGAAAGACAGAAAGCAAAATGGCCGACGGAAAACTGAGTTTCAAGGAACATGTCAACAGAGACAAAGAACCTTACATTACTCCCCCTTAGGGACAACCTCCGGATGACCTCAGACCAGGCTTGTCTGGGTACCTCTGATGAAACTGGCGGAGCAGGCGAGGAGCATTTACATTATTGACTGGTTCCCATGAGTTGTCCTCCACTGGGTACCCCTGCCATTTAATCAAATATTGCAACTGATTTCTGGAATCTAGAATCCTTTCCACCATAAATTCTTCCTGACCATCGACCAGCACTGGTCAGGGCAAGGAGAAGAACGTCCAGGAAACTTATTGGGTGTTGCAGCCTTTAGTAGGGAGACATGAAAGACAGGGTGGATTCTCATAGTTCTGGGCAGTTGAAGACGACAAGCAACAGCACTTATAATCTTATTGATCTTATAAGGTTCCAATGTACTTATGTCCCAATTTAGACGATGGAATCTTTAATTTAAGATTTCTGGTTGACAGCCAGACCAAATCTCCTACCTTGAAAGCTGGTGAGGTTTACGAAATTTATCTGCTCTTTCTTGTACTTTCCTGGGCCAATCTAAATTTTCCTTTAAAGATCCATATTCTTTTGTAAAGAAGTGATTTTTTTCAGCCACTGCCGCAAGGGCTATCTATGGGAAATCGAGGAAGAATGTTAGGATATAACCTAATTGGATAAAAAAAGACGCTTAGTGGAGGCGCTCTGAAGTTGTTATAAGAGAACCCAGCCAGTGAATAGACCACCCAATCATCCTAAGGTGGCAGATAAAACAGCGGAGATACGCTCCGGGGGTCTGATTGGTTCGTTCTGTCTGTCCTTAGTCGGGGATGAAAACAAAAGAAAGGTTTTACTTTAATGTCCAATCTCACAAAAAATTTTGCCAAACCTGAAGTGAATTGCCCACCCCTCGAACCAAATGCCCTCACCCGGGTACTCCATTAAGCAAACACATTCTTAATCATCAAGTCTGATGTCTGTTTTGCTGGGTAAGCCACCAAGGATAAAATGACTGCCTTTGTTAGACGGTCAACCACCACTAGAATGGTGTTTTCCCTTGAGGGTTGGTAACTCCCAATGAAGCCAAGAAATGGATCCCCAGGGGGGCGGGTGGGGGGGGAAAAGAGGTTGCAACAGACCAGTTTGGTGAGGACGAGGTGTTTTGCATCTTGCACAGACTTCACATGAATTACATAGTTTAAGACTTTTTCTGAAAGTGGGCCACCAAAAGAAACGAGAAAGAAATTCTTGTGTCTTTAAATTCCCCTATGCCCGCTATCTTGGAATCGTGGAGAGTTCAATACTGTCAATCTGACGTTTCAGTAATACAGACGTTGCCCTGAATCCACACACCATTCTTAAAGACAAACTTACGTCCCTTGGGGGTTGAGCCAAAAAAGATCCGCATGGTATGTTTCCTTGATGTCCTTAATAGGTCTTGATTATGAACACTCCCAGGAATCTAGAGCCCAGGAAAATATCAGGAGGAGTAAGTGGAGGCGCTCCTGCTGAATGAATCCTAGAGAGTGAAACAGCCTTTCCATTGCGTTATCCTGGCTTTTAAGAATGACAAAATTAAATTTGGTTTAGGAAAAATTCCAGCGAGCCTGGCGAAGTCAGGCACTTAGCCGACCTGAAAATTCAAGGTTACGATGGTCTGTCAGGACGACTATTTCTGTGCGCTCCCTGAAGAAGGGTCTCCATTCCTTGAAGGCAGCAATAATGGCCAACTTTTCTCTATTCCCCACATCGTAGTTCCTCTCACCCGAAGAAAACTGCTGGAAAAAAAAGGCACAGGGATGCAAACATTCTTTCCACCTGTTCTCTGAGAAGTATACTCCAACGGCACAGTCAAGAAATCCACCCTATTAAAAAAGGCAATCCGGGGGTTGGATTACAAGATAGGTGCGGTGGTAAATTTATCCTTTAACAGGAAAATGCTTCCTGAGCTTGCGGGGTCCAGGAGAACCTAGACGTTTCCGGTAAGTTGGTGATAGGTGACACTACCTCAGAAAAATTCTTAATGAAACTCTATAGAAGTTGGCAAACCCATGAAACGCTGCACCTCCTTCACATTTCTAGGAATTGGCCAACCTTGATGGCTTGGTCTTGCTTCCATCCATACTAATCCCTGCGTAGATAGTACAATACCCCAAAATTGAATTTCGGTCCTATGGAATTCACATTTTTTCAGTTTGATGTAGAGTGGTTTTGTCTTGAGGCTTCTAAACCATTCTCACATGTCCATGATGTTTCCTCTTGGAGTTAGAAAAAATCAGAATATCACCAGATAAATCACCACAAAATTACTAGGAGATCCCTGAAATATCATTCATAAGTGTTGGAAAGTGGCTGGGCGGTACTCAACCAAAAGGCATAACAGATATTCAAAGTGTCCATAGCGTGACCTAAAGCAGTCTTCCATTCATCCCCAGGTCTAATACGACCAAGTTATAGGCCCCACGGAATCCAGTTTAGAGAAAATTTTGGCATGCCGCACTCTCCCAACAACTCAGGATTAAAGGCAATGGATAACGGTTTCTAATAGTAACCTTATTGAGTTCCCTATAGCTATGCAGGGTCTCAGAGATCCATCTTTCTTCTTCACAAAGAAATGGGGCCCTGCGGGAGATGAGAGGGCGAAAGAACCCTTGGCTAAATTTTCGTCTAAATAATCCTTCAAAGCTTTTAGCTCGGGCCCCGCTAGGGGTAGATCTTACCAAAAGGTATCTCGGCTCCAGGCAATAATTCAATTGGACAATCATATGGACGGTGAGAGGAACTGATCACGTTCTTCTTGTCACAAAATCCACATAGTCCTGGTATACAGCTGGTATTCAGGACTGACATGTTCCTTTAGAACAGAGCAAGCTGAAACTCCTTGACTCATCTGTTTCTCCGGAAAGTGTAATTCCTTGGTCCCCAGTTAATCGTAAGGATTCGCGCCTGCAGCCATGGTAGCCCTAGAATAATGGGAAAGTGGGGAAAGAGATAAGCAAAAAATACATTTTCTCCTGATGATCTTTACCCATAAGGACCTTCAAAGGCTCTGTTCTCTTGATCCACTGGTCCAGAAGTCAGTAGAGAGCCATCCACAGTCTCCATCTGTACTGAGTACCTTCTTCACTGAACGATCCCCTGTTTCAGAGCAAAGGAGATATCTAAAATTTCCACTTGCTCCTGAGTCGATCATAGCAGAGCTAGACACCCGACTGAGTCAACCCCAGAGTTTGATGGAAAGGAAGCAATGAAACTGTTTTTTTACAACTCAGCTGGGACACCGCTGAGGAAACTTGAAAAATTGCAGCGTTTATACCGTCATCGTCCCCAGAACTAACAGAGTTTAAGTCCGAGAAAACAAGATCTCTTGCAGCAGATCTCTCTGGACCTGAGCTCGACATACAGAGCTCCTCTCGCAACACTCACAGTGAATGACTGCTGCAGTAGTCTTACAGAACGCTGGGGCAGTTTATAATGAATGCCCTGACTTACCACCCGTAGAAACATAGTTTTCCTTTATCGATGTTCTTTGCGTGCATCACTAAACCCGTCTTTGTAAAGAGTCCACCTGCATGGGTTCAGGTTCTGGTTCCCTTGTATCCACTCAAAGGTTCCTTAGCTGAGGAGGGAGGTAGTAAAAGGTTGTGCGATTATTTTCGAACCATCTCTCTTGTCGCGTTCATCAGACGAGCATCAAACGGATACAATAGTTAATAAAGTCACCTAACCAGTGGAGGGTCGGCACGAGCAAGTTCATCCTTAATCAGTGAGACAACCCTTTCCGAAAAATAATTTTTTTTAGCGGAATGTCCCAATGGTATAAAGAGCCCACCCTGAAATCCGGGGCATTTTGGGCTACTGAACCTTCCCTTTGCGCAAATTAACATGGCTGCTTCGCTGTTGCACCCGATTGGGGTCACAAACACCTCCCCCATGGGTGAATAAAAACACAAGGGGATTTAAAAATCATCCTCAGTCTCAAAAAAAGGTTTGCCCAAATCAAAACCTTTTGTAAGCAACCTGATTTTAGTAAGCACTTTGGAACGTTCGTGGGGAAAATTTTGAAGCAGTGCAGAGAAAAATAAATTTTCTTGATTAATAAATCCCCTGAATTTTTTCACGTTTACCGCCAAAACGAAAAGGAGGTAATTTTGGGGGTCCCCCAAACCGGGTTTGGCAGGGGCCTGGGGCTGTTTCCTCTAGAGCCTCAATCCTGGCCGCAAACCTGGGGAGTCTTCCAAAAACTTGCAAAAATGATTATGAGGTCCCGAAAACTTGCAAAAAAGGGGTTTTTAAAGTCTGTACATCGAAAGGATTTTATCAGCACTCCGCAAAATTCCTTTATGCGGGCCTCCACTTTTCCCAAACTTTAAGGGAAAGTCGGAAGGAAAAGGAAAGGAAAAAAAAAAAACAATATGTTTACCTTGGGAACACCCAATAAAAATTTTAAGGAATGCGCTCACCTGGGAAAGGTTGTGAGAATCACAACCACTGTCATCACATAAGGTATTAAACGACATCTGATATCCACAGTCCAGCAGACACGGCTTTCCCGACCCCGCAACACTAAACATTGGCTCCGAATCTTTCATGTATAGTGACAGTTCCTATAGCGTCTTGTGCTTGGGTCGAGGAAAACACAGGAACACAGGTTTATATGAAATACTTGATTGCATCATACAAGCATCTGAAAAATTCACAAAAAGTTTTCAGAAAAGCGACAGGAACACACAGGCCAAGTAACTTTAAGCACTACAATAAACCCAAAGCGGTTCAGGATCCTTTTCTTACCGAAAACCCTGCAAAAAAAGGATTCACCAAACAGCAGGTTTCCAGAGTCCAAAATGTTCCAAGGTTCCTCGAGGGAAAAGCGGGGGTACAACCAATTAGCAGGAGTCCAG
>JARQOD010000006.1:252345491-252396628 GCA_033576555.1 Oophaga sylvatica
TTTTGCTGCTGATCCGCAGCTGTTTTCGCTGCTTCCGCAGCTGATTTCGCTGCTGATTTCGCTGCTGATTTCGCTGCAGATCCGCAGCGGATTTCGCTGCTGATCCGCAGCTGATTCGCTGCTGACCGCAGCGGATTTCGCTGCTGATTTCGCTGCTGATCCGCTGCTGATTTCGCTGCTGATTCGCTGCTGATTTCGCTGCTGATCCGCAGCTGATTTCGCTGCTGATCCGCAGCGGATTTCGCTGCTGATCCGCAGCTGATTTCGCTGCGGATCCACAGCAGATCCAGAAACCATGTACAGTACAATGCAAATAAATGGTAAAAAAAAACGCTGTGCACATGCTGCAGATTTTTCAGCGCAGATTTGCTGCGGTTTTTAAATCCGCAGCATGTCAATCTTTGTGCGGATTCCGCAGCGATTTTACACCTATTTCCATTATAGGCGAAAAACCGCAGCAAATCCACACTAAATACGCAGGTAAAAGGCAGGTCGTTTTACCTGCGGGATTTTTAGAAAAATCCGCAAGTGAATCCGCACGAGTGCACGGGGCCTTAGGGTCAGGCTGGGTTCATATTGCATTATGGCAGTCCGTTAGATGGACGCGTTTCACCGCGGTATAACGCGGTTTAACGCAGTCCGTTAACGCTGCCATTCACCCCATTTGTGTGCGCATCGCAACGCATGCCATGAAGCGGCATGCGTTCTCGACGTGTCGTCATTCAGTGACGGAGCCTTGGACGCAGGCTACAGCGTCTGGGCTCCATCACCGCTAGCACAGATGAATCATCGCTGATTCCTCTGCACTATGGGTATAGCATAACGCGATCGCGTTATGCTATACCGTTACCAGCCCGTCAACGCTACGTGTTGAACGGGCTGGTAAAACGCAATATGAACCCAGCCTTAGGGTTAGAACTAAGGTTAGGGTTAGAACTAGGGTAAGGGTTGGAACTAGGGTAAGGGTTGGAATTAGGGTTAGGGTTGGAATTAGGGTTAGAGTTGGGATTGGGGTTAGGTTTGTGGTTAGGGTTAGAGTTAGGATAAGCGTTAGGGGTGTTTTGGGGTTAGGGTTGGGATTAGGGTTAGGCTTGTGGTTAGGTTTATGGTTAGAGTTGGGATTAGGGTTAAGGGTTGTTGGGGTTTAGGGTTATGATTTGTATTGGGGTTTTAGGGGTGTTTAGGGGTTAGGGTTGGGGTTAGGTGTGTGTTGGGGTTAGGGTTGGAGTTAGAATTGAGGGGTTTCCACTATTAGGTACATCAGGGGGTCTCCATATGCGACATGGCGCCACCATTGTTTTCCTGCAAATTTTGCGTTAAAAAAGTCAAACAGTGCTCCCTTTATTCCAAGCCCCGACGCGTGCCCAAACAGTGGTTTACCCCCACATATGGGGTATCAGCGTACTCGGGAAAAATTGCACAACAACTTTGGGGGTCTAATTTCTCCTGTTACTGTTGGGAAAAAAAAATTGGGGACTAAAAAAGTTATTTTTGTGGAAAAAAAATGATTTTTTATTTTCATGGCTCTGCGTTATAAACTTCTGTGAAGAACTTGGGGGTTCAAAGTGCTCACCACACATCTAGATAAGTTCCTTGCGGGGTCTAGTTTCCAAAATGGGGTCACTTGTGGGGAGTTTATACTGTTTTAGGCACATCAGGGACTCTGCAAACGTAACATGACGCCCGCAGACCATTCCATCAAGTCGGCATTTCAAAACGTCACTACTTCCCTTCCGAGCCCCGAAGTGTGCACATACAGTAGTTTTCTCCCACATATGGGATATCAGCGTACTCAGGACAAATTGGACAACAACTTTTGAGGTCTAATTTCTCCTGTTACCCTTGGGAAAATAAAAAAATTGGGGCCTAAAATATCATGTTGTGGAAAAAATATTTTTTTTATTTTCATGGCCCGGCGTTATAAACTTCTGTGTAGCCCTTGGGGATTCAAAGTGCTCACTACACATCTAGATAAGCTCCTTGGGGGGGTCTAATTTCTAAAATGGGTCACTTGTGGGGGGTTTCTACTGTTTAGGCACATCAGGGGCTCTGCAAACGCAACATGACGCCCACAGAACATTCCATCAAGTCTGCATTCCAAAATGGCGCTCCTTCCCTTCTGTGCTCTCCCATGCGCCAAAACAGTGGTTCCCCCCCACATATGGGGTACCAGTGTACTCAGGACAAACTGTACAACAACTTTTGTGGTCCAATTTCTCCTTTACCCTTGTGAAAATAAAAAATTGCGGGTTAAAAAAATCAGTTTTTGAGGAAAAAAATGATTTTTTATTTTCACGGCTCTGCATTACAAACTTCTGTGAAGCACGTGGGGGTTCAAGGTGCTCACCACACATCTAGTTAAGTTCCTTGAGGGTCTAGTTTACAAAATGTGGTCACTTGATGGGGGTTTCTACTGTTTAGGCACATCAGGGGCTCTGCCCGCCCGCAGACCATTCCATCAAGTCGGCATTTCAAAGCGTCACTACATCCCTTCCAAGCCCTGACGTGTGCCCAAACAGTGGTTTCCCCCCACATGTGAGGTACTAGCGTACTTAGGACAAATTGGACAACAACTTTTGGGGTCCAATTTCTCCTGTAACCATTGTGAAAATAAAAAATAGGGGGCTAAATAATCATTTTTTGAGAAAAAAAAATATTTTTTATTTTCACGGCTCTGCGTTATAAACTTTTGTGAAGCACCTAGGGGGTTCAAAGTGCTCACTGTGCATCTGCATAAGTTTCTTAGGGGGTCTAGTTTCAAAATGGGGTCATTTGTGGGGGAGCTCCAAAGTTTAGGCATACAGGGGGCTCTCCAAACATGACATGGTGTCCGCTTAACGACTGGAGCTAATTTTCCATTCAAAAAGTCAAATGGCGCTCCTTCCCTTCTGAGCCCTGCCGTGCGCCCAAACAGTGGTTTATGACCACATATTAGGTATCTGTGTACTCAGGAGAAATTGCCCAACAAATTTTTAGGATCCAATTTATACTGTTGCCCATGTGAAAATGAAAAAACTGAGGCTAAAAGAAAATTTTTGTGAAAAAAAAAGTACTTTCTTTTTTTTACGGATCAATTTGCGAAGCACCTGGGGTTCAAAGTGCTCACTCTGCATCTAGATAAGTTTCCTTGGGGGGTCTAGTTTCCAAAATGGGTCACTTGTGGGGGAGCTCCAATGTTTAGGAACACAGGGACTCTCCAAATGCGACATAGCAACCGCTAAATATTCCAGCATATTTTCCATTCAAAAGTCAAATGGCGCTCCTTCCCTTCTGAGCCCTGCCGTGCGCCCAAACAGTGGTTTATGACCACAAATGAGGTATCGTGTACTCAGGAGAAATTGCCCAACAAATTTTAGGATCCATTTTATCCTGTTGCCCATGTGAAAATGAAAAAACTGAGGCTAAAAGAAAATTTTTGTGAAAAAAAAAGTACTTTCTTTTTTTACGGATCAATTTGTGAAGCACCTGGGGTTCAAAGTGCTCACTCTGCATCTAGATAAGTTCCTTGGGGGGTCTAGTTTCCAAAATGGGTCACTTGTGGAGGAGCTCCAATGTTTAGGAATACAGGGACTCTCCAAATGCGACATGGCAACCGCTAAATATTCCAGCATATTTTCCATTCAAAAAGTCAAATGGCGCTCCTTCCCTTCTGAGCCCTGCCGTGCGCCCAAACAGTGGTTTATGACCACATATGAGGTATCTGTGTACTCCGGAAAAATTGCCCAACAAATTTTAGGGTCCATTTTATCCTGTTGCCCATGCAAAAATGAAAAAATTGATGCTAAAAGAAAAATTTTGTTGGAAAAATTAAAATGTCCATTTTTTTTCCTTCCAGGTTGCTTTAGTTCCTGTGAAGCACCTGAAGGGTTAATAATCTTCTTGAATGTAGTTTTAAGTAGCTTGAGGGGTGCAGTTTTTATAATGGTGTCACTTTTGGGTATTTTCTGCCATATAGACCCCTCAAAGTGACTTCAAATGTGAGGTGGTCCCTAAAAAAAATGGTTTTGTAAATTTTGCTGTAAAAATGAGAAATCACTGGTCAACTTTTAACCCTTATAACTTCCTAACAAAAAAAATGTTGTTCCCAAAATTGTGCTGATGTAAAGTAGACATGTGGGAAATGTTATTTATTAACTATTTTGTGTCACATAACTCTCTGGTTTAACAGAATAAAAATTCAAAATTTGAAAATTGCGAAATTTTCAAAATTTTGGCCAAAGTTCCATTTTTTTCACAAATAAACGCAAAAATTATCAACCTAAATTTACCACTAACATGAAGCCCAATATGTCACGAAAAAACAATCTCAGAATCGCTATGATCCGTTGAAGCGTTCCTGAGTTATTACCTCATAAAGGGACACTGGTCAGAATTGCAAAAAATGGCCAGGTCATTTAGGTCAAAATAGGCTGGGTCATGAAGGGGGTAAAGATGAAAGAATAATGACATGTCCGCTTCTTCACCTAACTTAAACCCTATTGAGATTTTGTGGGCCTTTGTTAAATGATTTATGGTGAATGAAAACAGTACACCTATCTGAATAGTGTCTGGGAGGCTGTTGGTAATGCCCAAAAGTTGATCATCAAGAGATAAAAATACTGACAGACTCCATGGCGGGATTCTGACTTATTGAACAGACGTTCACTAATATTGGTGGCTGTGACATTTAAAAAAAAAGTATTTTTGTACATTTTGATTTGTTTGGTTATTTTTCTCACTAAAACAGATAAAAATAAATAATTGAACTACGACAATTTTCATTTTTCATTTAGTTGCATAAAAATTCTGCACACTAATAGTTGCATAATAATAATAATATGCACATAGATATTCTACTAAACAAAGACAAAACCTCACTTTTACTTTTTAAATATTAATGTTTTAGGTTTATTAACCCTTAGATTGACCATCATCACTTTAGTTGTTTAATAATAAAAATTAATCATCAAAAATACAAATTGCCTGATAAATCTGTACACAGTGAAATTGTAATACCCATACTAATACTATGTTTAAAGTTAGGCTGTGTTCCTCCTTTACTATCAGTGCATTTTTTTATGTTTGCACACTGTGCATTTTTTTTGCTTATTTTTGAATGGAATAATCAATTATTTATAAGATTTTACGAAAAGGAGATGTTACATAGTGTTGAAACAACTTTCACTCTGTACTCCAATACAATAAAGCCGGTTGCCATAGAAACCAATCCTTTTGGTTCAACGAGAACTCATGTGAAAATAAATTAAAATGAAATGAGAAACCAAAGCAGTTACAGTGGGTGTAAAAAGTCTACAGACCCCGGTGAAAATGACTACAATTTTGTCATGAAAAAAATAAAATCATACCAAGAATAATTTCAGAACTTTTTCCTGTCAACCTTTAATCTGTACAAATCCTTTGAGAAACAAACTGAAATAATTTTGAGGGGTAAAATTATAATTGGGAGTGTGATTGTGATAATAATTAGACAATCACATTTACACCCATGTTAAATAGTTATCAGTACACAGGTGTCATCAGCTAAAGTGATTCTAATTAACCCCATGTTCTAGTAGTATTTTCCTAATATTTTCTTAGTTACATTTTACAGCAAAAGCCATAGTTCGTACACATCTTACAACACCACAAATTATCAGTTAGGAGAAGGGTACAAAACATTTTCCAAGGCATTAGATATAACATGGAATACTCCGAAGATTGACATCAAGAAGTTTTTGAAATTTCACACTACAGTGACATTACCTAGGACTGGACTTCCCTCAAAAATAGATGAAAAGACAAGGAGATAAGTTCGGGGAGCGCCAAGAGACCTATAGCAACATTAAAGAAACTGACAAGTACTGGCTGTGTACTATATGTGGCTACAGTCTCCCGTATTCTTCATATGTTTGCCCTGTGGAGTAGCATGGCAAGACAAGGCTTTTCTTACGAAGAAAGTATTAAAGCCCAGCCATGCATTGCCAAAACCTACTTCAATTTTGCCAAAAGTATGTGTGAAAACTTGTCATGGTAGGATGAGACAAAGGTTTACCTTTTTGACCATGATTACAAAAATCATGTTTTTTGCAAATCCAAAACCAGAAGAAGATCATACATACAATGAAGCATGATGATGGGGCTGTTTTTCAGGAGCTGGAACTGGGGCTTTAGTCAAGGTCAAGAGAATTATTTACTGTTGACAAAATTAGTCAGTTTTACTTTAACTCGTCATGTCTCTGCTAAAAGACTGAAGATGAAGAGGAATGGGCAGCATGGTGGCTCAGTGGTTAGCACTGCAGCCTTGCAGCACTGGGATCCTTTGGTTCAAATCCATCAAGGGCAACATCTGCAAGGACTTTGTATGATCTCCCCGTGTTTGTGTGGGTTTCCTCCAAGTACTCCTGTTTCCTCCCACATTCCAAAGACATACTGATAGGGATTCTAGATTGTGAGCCCCAATGGGGACAGTGCCAATAATGTTTGTAAAGCGCTGTGGAATTAATGCGCTATATAAATGAGTAAAATCAGCATGACAATGACCCTAAGCATATGTCCAAATTAACAAAAGAATGCTTTAACCAGGAGATCAAACCTGTGAGTTGAACTGAAAAGGAATATACACAGGCGATGCATTCATAATCTGACAGTTTTTGAAGCACTGCTGCAAGGAAGAGTGGGCAGCAACTGCCAAATCTAGATTGGTCATGCTGATAGACTTCTACCCAAAAAGATTGAATGCTGTTATAAATTCAAAGAGCACTTACAGGGAACCTGTCACCATGTTTTTCCATATAAAGTAATGGCTCCGTAAGAAGAATTTCAAGGTCCTGGAGTGGCCTAATCAGTCTCCATACCTGAATCCAATAGAAAATCTTTGGAGGGAGCTGAAACTCAATGTTGCCCATTGACAGCCCCAAAACCTGAAATATCTGGAGAAGATCTGTAGATGTCCTTAAAACAAGTCAAAATGATGCTCAGTAGTGTGTGTGGCCTCCACGTACCTGTTTGACTTCCCTACAATGCTTTGGCATGCTTCTGATGAGGTGGCGGATGATCTCCTGAGGGATCTCCACCCAGATCTGGACTAAAGCATCCACCAACTCCTGGACAGTCTGTGGTGCAATGTGACGTTGGTGGATTTATCGAGACCTGATGTCCCAGATGTGCTCAATCGGATTCAGGAATGGGCGGGCCAGTCCATAGCTTCAATGCCTTCATCTTGCAGTAACTGTTGACACACTCCAGCCACATGAGTTCTGACATTGTCCTGCATTAGGAGGAACCCAGGGCCAACCGCACCAGCATATGGTCTCACAAGGGGTCTGAGGATCCCATCTCGGTACCTAATAGCAGTCAGGCTACCTCTGGCGAGCACATGGAGGGCTGTGCAGCCCTCTAAAGAAATGCCACCCCACACTTTTACTGACCCACTGCCAAACCGGTCATGCTGACGGATGTTGCAGGCAGTAGATCGTTCTCCACATCGTCTCCAGACTGTCACGTCTGTCACATGTGCTCAGTGTGAACCTGCTTTCATCTGTGAAGAGCACAGGGCGCCAGTGGAGAATTTGCCAATCCTGGTGTTCTATGGCAAATGCCAAGCGTCCTGCACGGTGTTGGGCTGTGAGCACAACACCCATCTGTGGACGTTGGGCACTCAGACCATCCTCATGGAGTCGGTTTCTAACCGTTTGTACAGACATGCACATTTGTGGCCTGCTGGAGGTCATTTTGCAGGGCTCTGGCAGTGCTCCTCCTGTTCCTCCTTGCACAAAGGCGGAGGTAGCGGTCCTGCTGGGTTGTTGCCCTCCTAGGTCCCCCTCCACGTCTCCTGGTGTACTGGCCTGTCTCCTGGTAGCACCTCCAGCCTCTGGACACTACTCTGACAGACACAGCAAACCTTCTTGCCACAGCTCGCATTGATGTGCCATTCTGGATGAGCACTACCTGAGCCACTTGTGTGGGTTGTAGAGTTCGTCTCATGCTACCACGAGTGTGAAAGCAAAACCAACATTCAAAAGTGACCAAAACATCAGTTAGAAAGCATTGGTACTGAGATGTGATCTGTGGTCCCCACCTGCAGAACCACTCCTTTATTGAGGGTGTCTTGATAATTGCCAATTGCCAATAATTTCCATCTGTTGTCTATTCCATTTGCACAACAGCATGTGAAATTGTACAAATTAGGACAGAATGCATAATGCATACATATTATGTCCGCCTCCCCTGAGATTTCAAGAGACAAAGGTGTATACAAATCTTGTGGTACACTGACTAAGATATAGTAAACATCCAAAACATAGTGTAAAAAAAAACACCAAAATATAATAAAATATGAATTTTATTAGTATCAAAATATATATATATATATATATATATATATATATATATATATATATATAGGAAATATAACATCAAAATCGCCTATAAGGCACAGATAAGGGAAAAGACAAACAATCACATGTAATATTGCGGTCCTAGGTAAAATAACCACTGTAGTACGAGGTGGGGGGTAATGCTCACAAAAATATGCTAATAAATGACTCTGCTTCTATTAATCTAATCTCAAATTCATATACCCGAATACATATACACAGCCGTGCTTCCACAAACTCAGATCAATAAGCCCACAAAAAAGTCAAAAAGACTCACAATAATATATAGTAAACGGTGACGTCACCAGGCTATCCCGAGTATGGACATATATCACAAAAGCAGAAATCATAGTATAAGAAAATAGCATCCACTCTCACCCATAGTGCCTCGCTTCAACAGACATGTAGCCCCCGTAGCTATGTGTCTGTTGAAGCGAGGCACTATGGGTGAGAGTGGATGCTATTTTCTTATACTATGATTTCTGCTTTTGTGATATATGTCCATACTCGGGATAGCCTGGTGACGTCACCGTTTACTATATATTATTGTGAGTCTTTTTGACTTTTTTGTGGGCTTATTGATCTGAGTTTGTGGAAGCACGGCTGTGTATATGTATTCGGGTATATGAATTTGAGATTAGATTAATAGAAGCAGAGTCATTTATTAGCATATTTTTGTGAGCATTACCCCCACCTCGTACTACAGTGGTTATTTTACCTAGGACCGCAATATTACATGTGATTGTTTGTCTTTTCCCTTATCTGTGCCTTATAGGCGATTTTGATGTTATATTTCCTGTATATATATATATATTTTGATACTAATAAAATTCATATTTTATTATATTTTGGTGTTTTTTTTTTACACTATGTTTTGGATGTATACTATAGCATGTGAAATTGATTGTCAATCAGTGTTGCTTCCTAAGTGGACAGTTTGATTTCACAGAAGTTTAATTTACTTGGAGTTATATTCTGTTTAAGTGTTCCCTTTATTTTTTTGAGCAGTGTATATATACACATATATAACAACTGTTTAGCATTTAGGTAGTCTATAAAAGGGTCCTGTAAGCAGGTTTTTAGACCCCAAACTAGTATAATCTATGTAGAGTCTATGTAATATTGATCACGTGCATACCATTATTTTATTAAGTTTGTGTCTTCATTTTCTAGAAGCCTATTTTCAAATTTTTATGCAAATGAAAATTTGCATCTCTCTGGTTTTTCTCCTACTTTCCCCACATCCCACCAGATTCCTGTCACTGACTGACAGGTCACTCTTTCCTATGACCTGCTCTTTCACCCGAGATCTCACATAAGTGCAGTCTTTCTCGGGAGCAGCACATATGCAGATTGATAGTCTGGCCGTTGAATGTCATTAATGCATGCGTCACTGCCATGAATGCCAGCGCATTTATTGAGATCTGGGCAGGTAAAAAAAGAGCCTGGCGGGGGGACCAAGGCCAGATAGTGGTATTAAAATGGAGACCCAGTCTTTTAAAACAAAGGTACACACATGATCAACATTACTTTTGGCTTTACATAGATAATGTTAATTTGGGGTAAAAAAAAACAACCTGTTGACAGGTTCCCTTTAAATGCAATTTAGAAGTGTCAATCTTGGAACATTGTTGTTCACTGACATATTTTGACTATTTCATAGGTTAATCCAAGGTGTAAAAGTTACCAAGACTAATAGTAAAGAATTAAAACAAAACTTCACACATCCAAAATTACACACCATTTATAACATTGTGATTTTATATTAACAATGAAGAGAAAGCTTTGTAAGATCCTGGCATCGCTAAAAACATAACTAAGCAATAAAATGAAATACATGTAGATGAGCTGCGTAGTGAGATGATAAATTGGTACAAATATTTTCTTCCCTTAAGACAGGTTATCCCTCTCCCGTTCTGCTGCTCAACACACTGCACATTTATCTTAGGCCATTTTCCTTAATTATGCTAAAGAATTTCCCTTCTTTAAGTCTCGGTGCTCACTACAAGCATATAAAAACAATTATTCCAAAATGTTTTTCTTTTTTTTGTTCAGTAACGCTCATAATTGCTTACTGGGGGACTATGATGTGAAGCATTTTATTCAGTGTGGCAATTTATGAGAAGTAATATATGTCACTCATCTGTGTGTTCTGGTAGCTCCCTCTTATTGTTTTGCATCTCTTTTGCAGAAAATTAATTCATTTGACAGGTTTATTTGTATAACAGGCTGTGAAATCCCTTTGATTTCGCAGCTGATTCACTGAGGGTTTCTTTCATCCAAAATGAATCACAGATACCTTTTTTAGCTTTTTGTGTGTAGAAGGAATTTTCACAACCAGGATATTTTGAAGACATTTTCTTAAACAGTCACTTACTGTTGAAAGCACTTTTTATTTTAACAGTTTGAATATTCCTTCTTGGGTTACATTCTGATGGTGTGCAAGGGCTATGCACAAGGTCACACATAAAATAAACCTAGCTATGGAACCAATCTAATTCAATATATACTCACAGACATTATTTTCTTTCCTTTAATCCGATTTATCGTTCTTATACCCAATATACTAGTAGCGTTCAACCAGTGGCTCTCCAGTTGTTGCAAGGCTACAACTCTCAGCATCTGCAAACAGCTTGCCAATTGGAACTCATCTATTCTTATCTTCAGTATTATGGTATATAACCAAATCCATGCTATTCAAGCATACTTCATAATTAATGACCATTGTTGAGTCAAGAATAGACAGTTTAGATTTCAAAGGTCCCTTTCCTCTTAAAGCGGATGTTTGAAAGATTGAACAACTACTCGGATAGCCCCATCTCCCCTGAGTAAAATTGACCGGCACTCGGCCTCCTGGGGCTCGCGAGTCCCGCAGCAAAACAGCCCTGACTTCACTCTCACTGCCTTTGGACATATCAGACATCAAGAAGATGCGAGAGTCCAGCCGCAGCTCTAAATCTACCTTTTGATGTCTGATTCTTCCAAAGAAGGGACAGCAAAGCCAGGCCTGATTAGTTGTAGGGCTCGCTTTACATAACAGTGGTAGCAGCAATTCATGGCCTCTCCATGATGCTGTGATGGATGCTGAAACGATTGCTACACGTCATTCAGATTGACAGTGGTATTTAAATGTTTAAGCTGCAGTGATTGGAGCGGCATGTACTGTATAAGGACAGCCAGCGCCTGTTAAGTATGGAGAGGACTTGGCATCACAAACGTGCATACCAATAGATCCTCTGTCAGGAAGGAGTTGAAAAGCTTTTATTAACTCCTATTTACTACTGTCGGTAATTTTGAGGGGTCAAAACTGCTGACCGACTCACTTTAATGCCCCCTACCTGCCCAATACACCTACATAATGCTACCACCCACATAATGCTACCTGGTCTGCACTTCAGTTTCATGACAACTAGCAGTACAGTGGCTATGGTGCTAGAGCTCTTGCTTTGCAGCACTGGAGTCCTGGGTTCAAATCCCACATTGCAGATTGTAAGGTCTTCTCATGTGGGTTCCCCCCTCACTCTAAAGTCATATTGATGGGGAATTTAGATTGTGAGCTCCAATGTTGCCAACAGCATTATATTTTACTTTACTTCCAGTTCATAAAGTCAATTACATGCTGGTGAATTGCACATTTGTATTCCATGTGGTTAGTGTAAATGTTTGTTAATTCTAATTGATATATCTAACAAATCAGAATTATTTAATACTAGCTGAAGAGCTCGGTGCTGCCCGGGCATAGTAACTAACTACGGTTAGTTATAACAAATTATAATGATTATATCTATATATAAAGCTGAGTGTAGAGCCCCTCCCAATCCGCATAGCCACATTCACTATAATATCCCACATCATCCCGTCAGCCAGAGCCACCGGACTACTACCCCTAATATCCCACATCGTCCCGTCAGCCAGAGCCACCGGACAACTACCACTAATATCCCACATCATCCCGTCAGCCAGAGCCACCGGACTACTACCCCTAATATTCCACATTGTCCCGTCAGCCAGAGCCACCGGACTACTACCCCTAATATCCCACATCATTCCGTCAGCCAGAGCCACCGGACTACTACCCCTAATATCCCACACCATCCCGTCAGCCAGAGTCACCGGACTACTACCCCTAATATCCCACATCATCCCGCCAGCCAGAGCCACCGGACAACTACCACTAATATCCCACATTGTCCCGTCAGCCAGAGCCACCGGACTACTACCCCTAATATCCCACATCATCCCGTCAGCCAGAGCCACCGGACTACTAATATCCCACATCATCCCATCAGCCAGAGCTACCGGACTACTTCCCCTAATATCCCACATCATCCCGTCAGCCAGAGCCACCTGCCTACTACCCCTAATATCCCACATCATCCCGTCAGAGCCACCGGACTACTACCCCTAATATCCCACATCATCCCATCAGCCAGAGCCACCGGACTACTACCCCTAATATCCCACATCATTCCGTCAGCCAGAGCCACCGGACTACTACCACTAATATCCCACATCATCCCGTCAGCCAGAGCCACCGGACTACTACCCCTAATATCCCACATCATCCCGTCAGAGCCACCGGACTACTACCCCTAATATCCCACATCATCCTGTCAGAGCCACCGGACTACTACCCCTAATATCCCACATCATCCCTTCAGAACCACCGGACTACTACCACTAATATCCCACATCATCCCGCCAGCCAGAGCCACCGGACTACTACACCTAATATCCCACATTGTCCAGTCAGCCTGGGGTCAGAACCAGAGCGCTGAGTGGAATGGCCCTAACTACCATACCGGGGATCCCTTTAACCCCTTCACCCCCAAGGGTGGTTTGCACGTTAATGACCGGGCCAATTTTTACAATTCTGACCACTGTCTCTTTATGAGGTTATAACTCTGGAACGCTTCAACGGATCTTCGCGATTCTGAGATTGTTTTCTCGTGACATATTGTACTTCACGTTAGAAGTAAAATTTCTTCGATATACCTTGCGTTTATTTTTGAAAAAAACGCAAATATGGCGAAAATTTTGAAAATTTTGCAATTTTCAAACTTTGAATTTTTTTTCCCTTAAAACAGAGAGATATGTCACACAAAATAGTTAATAAATAACATTTCCCACATGTCTACTTTACATCAGCACAATTTTGGAACCAAAATTTTTTTTTGTTAGGAAATTATAAGGGTTAAAAGTTGACCAGTGATTTCTCATTTTTACAACAAAATTTACAAAGCCATTTTTTTTAGGGACCACCTCACATTTGAAGTCACTTTGAGGGTCTATATGGCAGAAAATACCCAAAAGTGACACCATTCTAAAAACTGCACCCCTCAAGGTACTCAAAACCACATTCAGGAAGTTTAATAACCCTTCAGGTACTTCACAGGAGCTGAAGCAATGTGGAAGGAAAAAATTAATATTTAACTTTTTAGCCACAAAAATGATCTTTTACAAACGTTTTTTTTATTTTCACAAGGGTAAAAGGAGAAAATGGGCAGATAAAGTTGTTGTGCAATTTCTCCTGAGTACGCCAATACCCCATATGTGGGGGAAAACCACTGTTTGGGCACACGGCAGAGCTCGTAAGGGAAGGAGCGCCGTTTGACTTTTTCAAACTAAAATTGGCTGGAATTGAGATTGGACGCCATGTCGTGTTTGGAGAGCCCATGATATGCCTAAACAGTGGAAACCCCCACAAGTGACACCATTTTGGAAACTAGACCCCCTAAGGAACTTATCTAGATCTGTTGTGAGCACTTTGAACCCCAAAGTGTTTCACAAAAGTTTATAATGCCTGGGTGTGAAAAAAAAAAAAACAATTTTCCACAAAAATGATTTTTTAGTCCCAAATTTTTGATTTTTCCCAAGGAAATTGGACCCCAAAAGTTGTTTTCCAATTTGTCCTGAGTACGCTGATACCCCATATGTGGGGGGGGAAACTGTTTGGGCGCACGGCAGGGCTTGGAAAGGAAGCAGTAACGTTTTGGAATGCAAACATTGATGGGGGTCATGTTCCATTTGTAGTGCCCCAGATGAGCCTAAACAGTGGAAACCCCCCACAAGTGACCCCATTTTGGAAGCTAGACCCCCTAAGGAACTTATCTAGATCTTTGGTGAGCAATTTGAGCCCCCAAGTACTTCACACAAGTTTATAACGTAGAGCCGTAAAATTAAAAAGTCATATTTTTTCCACAAAATTGATTTTTTCACCCCAATTTTTATTTTCCCAAGGGTAACAAGACTCCAAAAGTTATTGTGCAATTTGTCCTGAGTGCGCTGATACCCCATATGTGGGAGTAAACCACTGTTTGGGTGCATGGCAGAGTTTGGAAGGGAAGGAGCGCCGTTTGACTTTTTCAACGCAGAATTGGCTGGATGCCATGTCGTGTTTGGAGAGCTCCTGATCTGCCTAAACAGTGGAAACCCCCCACAAGTGACCCCATTTTGGAAAATAGACCCCACAAGGAACTTATCTAGATGTGTGGTGAGCACTTTGAACCCCGAAGTGCTTCACAGAAGTTTATAACGTACAGCCGTAAAAATAAAAAATCCTTTTTTTTTTACAAAAATGATTTTTTTTTCGCCCCCAATATTTTATTTTCACAAGGGTAACAGGAGAAATTGGACCCCAAAAGTTGTTGTCCAATTTGTCCTGAGTATGCTGATACCCAATATGTGGGAGTAAACTACTGTATGGGCGCACGTCGGGGCTCGGAAGGGAAGTAGTGACGTTTTGGATTGCAGACTTTGATGGAATGGTCTGGGGGCGTCATGTCGCATTTGGAGAGCCCCTGATGCGCCTAAACAGTGGAAACCCCCCACAAGTGACCCCATTTTGGAAAATAGACCCCACAAGGAACTTATCTAGAAGTGTGGTGAGCGCTATGAAGCTCCAAGTGCTTCACAGAAGTTTTATAACATACAGCCGTAAAAACAAAAAAATCATTTTTTTTTTACAAAAATGATTTTGTCGCCCCCAGTTTTTTATTTTCCCAAGGGTAACAGAAGAAATAGGACAAATTGCACAATAACTCTTGTGGTCCAGAGTACGCTGATACCCCATATGCGGGAGTAAATTGCTGTTTGGGCGCATGGCAGAGCTCAGAAGTGAAGGAGCACCGTTTGACTTTTTCAACGCAGAATTGGCTGGAATTGAGATCAGACGCCATGTCACATTTGGAGAGCCCCTGATGTGCCTAAACAGCGGAAACCCCCCAATTCTAACTCCAACCCTAACCCCAACACACCCCTAACCCTAGTCCCAACCCTAACCACAAACCTAACCCTAACACACCCCTAACCGTAATCCCAACCCTAATCCTAATCGTAACGTTAGCGCCAACCCTAACCCTAACTTTAGCCACAACCCTAACGGGAAAATGGAAATAAATACATTTTTTTAATTTTATTATTTTTCCCTAACTAAGGGGGTGATAAAGGGGGTTTGATTTACTATTTATAGCGGGTTTTTATGATTGGCAGCTGTCACGCTAAAAGACGCTTTTTATTGCAAAAAAATAGTTTTTTGCATCACCACATTTTGAGAGCTATAATTTTTGCATATTTTGGCCCACAGAGTCATGTGAGGTCTTATTTTTTGCGGGACGAGGTGACGTTTTTATTGGTACCATTTTTGAGCACGTGACATTTTTTAATCGCTTTTTATTTAGATTTTTGGGAGGTTAGAATGAACAAAAATCAGCAATTCATGAATTTCTTTTGAGGGAGGCGTTTGTACCGTTCCGCGTGTGGTAAAATTGATAAAGCAGTTTTATTCTTCGGGTCAGTACGATTACGGCGATACCTTATTTATATCATTTTTTTATGTTTTGGTGCTTTTATAGCATGAAAACAATTTTATATAAAAAATTATTTTTGCATCGCTTTATTTTGCGAGCTATAACTTTTTTATTTTTTCGCTGATGATGCTGTATGACGGCTCGTTTTTTGCGGGACAAGATGACGTTTTCAGCGGTACCATGGTTATTTATCTCGGTCTTTTTGATCGCGTTATTCCACTTTTTGTTCAGCGGTATGATGATAAAGCATTGATTTTTGTGCTTCGTTTTCTTTTTTTTTTTTTTTTTAAGGGGTTCATTAAAGGGGTTAACTAGTGGGACAATTTTATAGGGGATCGTAACGGACGCGGCGATACCAAATATGTGTACTTTTATTGTTTTGTTTTTTTTATTTACAGGAAAGAATGAATTTATTGGGGAATATTTTTTTTTTTTTAATGATTTTTTTTTACCACTTTTTATTTTTATTTTTTTTACTTTTATACTTTGTCCCAGGGTGGGACATCACTGTATTTTAGCAGATCGCTGGTGTGACAGTGTGCACAGCACACTGTCACACCAGCGATCGCTCTGGCACTGCTGCAGGCTTCCCCAGCGCCTGCTCTCAGCAGGCACTGAGGAAGCCGCCTCCCTGCAGGACCCCGGCGCCATCTTGGATCCGGGGACCTGGAGGGAGGACGGACCCTCGGAACAGCGCGACACATCGCGCTGCTCTGAGGGTCTCAGGGGAGCGCGCAGGGAGCCCCCTGCCTGCGCAATCCTCCCCTATGCCCCGGGTACACCGCGGATCATGTTTGATCGCGGTGTGCCAGGGGTTAATGTGCCGGGAGCGGTCCGTGACCGCTGCTGACACACAGTCACGGGTGTCAGCTGTGATAATCAGCTGACACCCGGCGGCGATCAGCTGCGCTCCCCCGGGAGCGCAGCTGATCGCCCATGACGTACTATTCCGTCCATGGGAATAAGGTCCAGGGTCACATGGACGGAATAGTACGTCTGATGGCAGAGATGGGTTAAGAGAGGCCTGGCATCAGAACCAGAGCGCTGAGGGATTTACCCTAACTTCCATACCAGTGATCCCTTTAAAAGAGCCTGGGTCAGAATCAGAGCGCTGAGGGATTTGCTCTAACTTCCATACCTGGGATCCCTTTAAGAGAGGCCTGGCGTCAGAACCAAAGTGCTGGATGGATTTGCCCTGACTTCCATACCAATGATCCTTTTAAGAGACCCTGGGGTCAGAACCACCCAGTCACTGTCTGCTGAGGTGTTGTCGTGGAGTGACAAAAAACTGTTGCTCATAGCAACCAATCACAGCTCAGCTTCTTTTAAACAGCTCTGGTGAAATGAAAGATGCTCGGTGATTGGTTGGTGACACACACACATTCAATTTTATATAGATCATTTAAAATGCTTAGTCACTGTTATTAAACTATCTATAACTGAGCTCCATTCTTTATATCGTTGCCTCTTTCTGTCCCACATGTATTTTCCATTTTCCTAATGCCCTATAGATGTCATCCCTTTTGTGACAACCTCCAATATCATCATGGGATTATCACTCGAGGACCAGTAAGGGTATGTGCACATGTTGCGGATTTCGCTCAGGAATTTCCTGAGCAGATTCTGCATCTCTTGGCAGAAAACGCATGTCAAAGTCCGCGCTTTTTTTGCGGATTGTGTGCGGATTTTTTGCGGATTGGCATGCATTTTAGCCCTGCGTATTTCATTAGTGGAACAGGTGTAAGAACGCATGCGGATCAGCAAAAAGAATTTTCATGCTTCGGATAATCACCTCTGCGGATAATCAACCTCTGCGGATTCCGTGCAGAATTTTCCACAGCATGTGCACAGCATTTTTTTTCCATATTGAATTACATTGGTTGGTCAAACACTTGCGGATCTGCAGAGAATCCGCATAGAAAATCTGCTGCGGATCCGCAACAAATCCGCAACGTGTGCACACAGCCTAAACCTGCTGTTATGTACGCCTCCATATTCATGAGTTCTGTATAGCCCCACCATTGATTGGCCGCTTTATGCCTATGCACAGTGTTCAACGAAAGCTGCCAATCAGTGATGTGGGCGTGGTTATACAGAGCTCAGCATCTAGAGAACTGGTAGATCTGCAGCCATTAAAACAAAGATTTTATCAAAACCACAGCAAGCAACCCAGTAAGTCATTTCTGCCCCTATATCATGCTGCTGGGGTAGCAAAACCAAGTGTCAGATTCCCTTTAATTCATATCAAATTGGCTGATTTAAAAAAAAAACATCAGTTATTTATTTTACATTAAGAACAAAGGTTGAATAGGAATTTATAGCTGTCAGCATAAAGGGAAAAAATAATTTGTTGATTTTTATAATTAGGGACATGTATAATATGCAGTCTTAATGTTTCCAATTGTATGGTTCAAAAATAATCTCCTCTTTTTATTTATTTTCAGCCAATTAGCAAGTTTCCCCATTTGATCAATGACATTGCCTTCTGGCTGCCTAGTGAAGGATATCTGGAGAACGATTTTTATGACCTGGTCCGTAACGTTGCAGGGGATATTGTTGAAGAAGTGTCTTAATTGACCAGTTTACACATCCAAAGTAAGTTCGGATTTTATAGATTTTTGGCATGACTGAAATGAAGCTGGGTTTTACTACACTCCCTTTACTACCCTACTACTGTTAGATAGACAGCTGTTAACGGAATGGTCGCATTTCTCCTGACTCCCATATACATGCATGCTTGCTTATGGTTAGCTCGTACCAGACGCTATTAGAAGCAGTTGAAAGATGCCTATTCCTTTCTCCTCCCAACACCCCTCACGTATTAGAATGTTAGTCATCCACTTTGGCTGACGTTCACGTTTTGGCACCTTATATTTTGTCCTTGACTTACTGAATCACTTCTTTCTTGCTGGGAACTAGGCATACTTAACATTCAGAGATAACCAAATAACATTCAGAGTCGTGAAACAGGACTGTCCATCTGAAATATGAATTCAGAAGTTTCCTAGATTTATAGGCATTGCTATGGTTATGGGCAAGTTTCTAGATTTTTTAGATTTATAGGAGTTGCTATGACATGACCATGTTTCTAGATTTATAGGAATTTCTATGGTCATGGTCAAGTTTCTAGATTTTCTAGTAATCCATGATTAAGACTCTTTTGAGTTGAAACTCGTCAGATTTTTTACCATCCACTGGGGCATCCACTACCCGTAACATGCTCTTCTAACGAAAAGAAATAATTTTTATAAATGCCTTCCTGCCTGAGATCACTGGAGATTACTGTGTATTTGGACTTGTATCCGCCAAGCCAGGGCAGCTCCGTGCGACGGTGTAGATCCCTCTATCCGGAGGACACTAAGGGGTGATCGGAAACATTTTTTTTTTTCACATTTTCTAGATTTATAGGAGTTGCTATGGACATGGTTGTTTCTAGATTTTGTATATTTATAGCAGTTGCTATGGACATGGTCAAAGTTTCTAGATTTTCTAGATTCATAGGAGTTGCTATGTGTCATGGGTGCATCGCCACGAAGATTGTCGCGATTGCACATTCTGACTTCTCGCAGCTGAGTTGCTGTTTCTTTGTGTTTGGTAATGAGGGAGTTAATTTTACCTAGCTCTTTGCTAAGACTAGGTCCAGCCTCGCCCGCTGCTTTTGATTATGTTCTAATTAGCTTCCTTTATATAGCTGCCAGTCTGCTGGTTAGATGCCGGTGAAAGCATTCATACAGACTGCAGATAGGATCGGTTCTGAGAAGACTTAAGCTAAGAGCTCTTTTGTTGTTTCTCCTCACCTTGCTTATAGTTTATCTCCTAGACCTTTGGTGTTCCCTCTGTGTTTTAATGTTGTATGCAAGACAGTATTTACTTTATCCCCTGTCTGTCTCGTTTGTCTATACTGTTTGTTAACCTTTACCTGTCCATTCCCTATGGTGGTAATCAGGGTCCTTCTAAGGACTAGATTACAGTGGTCAGGGATTTATAGGAGACAGGGTTTACGCTGGTGGCCTGGACCTCTGTACCATTAACAGTACCTCCAGGTAGAGGGACTAGTCAGGACCCCAGTTTAGGGTCAGCATAGACCCCGGTCCACCCCTAGCCAGAGACAGCGTGAAAAGGATTCAGTATTGACCCACAGGATATTATGTCAGGTAATACTATGCTATATATACATGTTAATGTTACCTATTTATATGTTATATAGAATGTTGTCCCACTTGATAGATTACTGACATTATATATTTATACATCTGCTAGACAGCGTGACATTTTCACCGGCCCAAACTATAGATTCTCCCCAGCTACCATGGATCCAGTAGCCCAGCTTGCCCTGCAGTTGCAGAAATTGTCCATGGAGTTGACGGACATTAAGTCCAAGGTTTTGTCCCCCCCGGAGCAAACCAGATCTGAACCTAAGGTTGCTCTCCCGGACAGGTTCACTGGTGGGCGGGACAAATTTTTTACCTTCCGGGAGGCATGTAAATTGTACTTTCGGCTACGGCCTCGGTCATTGGGGAGTGAGGAGCAGAGGGTGGGAATTGTCATCTCGCTCTTACAAGGGACCCTCAATCCTGGGCGTTCTCTCTTCCTCCGGGCTCCCCGGCCCTCCAGTCAGTAGATCGATTTTTTTGCTGCCCTGGGGCTGGTGTATGATGACCCGGATCGGGTCTCCCTTGCTGAAACGAAGTTACGTAGGATACAGCAGGGAGATCGTCCGGCGGAGGAATTTTCTTCTGAGTTCCGTAGATGGGCCACAGATACTCAGTGGAATGACCCAGCTCTTAGGAGCCAGTTTTGTCAAGGGTTATCTGACAAATTAAAAGATGTTTTGGCTCAGTATGATTCTCCTCCGTCACTGGAGGCTGCTATGGCCCTTGCTATTCGTATTGATAGACGGCTTTGGGGGAGGTGCGAGGTAACTCCGCCCCCTGTTATTACTCCACCCACTACTAAAGTCCCTTATATGGAGGTTCCCCTGGTCTGTTCTGAGGAACCTATGCAGTTGGGTGGGACATCATTTTGTAGGAGGGAATCGGCGGTGCGCCGCAAGACAAGAAGGTGTTTCTTCTGCGGGAGAGAGGACATTTTGTTGGGGGGTGTCCCTCCCGTGCCTCATTGAGCAAAAAAGTCACCGAAAAACTGTTAATCCCAGGTTGTGTGGTGGACGACAACCTGGGAGTAGGTATTTCGTCCCCAGGTCCGTCTCAATTTCTCGTGCCTGCGGAGGTGGTGGTTGGTGCGAGAGTTGAGAGGATTTCTGTTCTTCTTGATAGTGGGTCTGGGGCTAATATGGTGGACGCTCGGTTTGCCCAGGTGCAAGGTATGCAACTGAGTGTATTGGCCAAACCGATCCCTATACTTTCTATTGACGCCAGACCTCTCGGTCAAGGTAGCTTTGTACAAGCTGTTCATAACATAGACCTTCGAGTAGGGGCAATACATAAAGAACAGTTGTCTTGTTATGTGTTGGAGGGTCTTCCTACTCCTATTGTGTTCGGACTTCCCTGGTTGGCTAAACATAACCCAGTGATTGATTGGCAATCCAGAAAGATAAGCCAGTGGGGTGAATTTTGCAAGAATAACTGCATGAACACGGTCATCGTGCGGTCGTGCCTAGGACTTTGCCTCCTTTTCTGGAGGACTTTGGGGAGATGTTCTCAGAGGAGGGGTGTCAAAAGTTACCTCCTCATCGCACGTATGACTGCTCAATAAAATTGCTTCCTGTTGCCTTATCTCGTAGTTTCCCAGGGGCCGGAAAGACGGATGACCCGGTTCCTATCCTTCAGGAAGGAGTGGTGGTGTCGGCTGTGTGCTCTGAGCTTGAGGAGGAGGTGTTGGAGGCTCAGGGGGACGCCCCTGTAGGACCTCCAGGGAAACTGTTTGTTCCTAATCAGTTAAGACAAAAAGTTATCGAGGCACATCATAGTTCTGCTTTAGCAGGACATCCAGGGAGTAAAGCAACTGTGGATCTCCTTTCTCGCCGGTTTTGGTAGCCTAACTTAAATAAAGAGGTAATAACTTTGTCGCGTCCTGTGGAGTTTGTGCTCGCTCTAAGACCCCACATACCCGTCCATCTGGGGTTCCTGAGGAGGAACGATTCTCGTCGTCACTTGCTTCAGTTTGGAGAGGAGTGCTGAATGGTCTGAGTGCTATGGGGAACTGTTTCAAACGGAGGTCTGATAGGAGGAGAGTGTCTGGTCCGGACCTAGGTGTGAACGATCTGGTGTGGTTGTCTACCAAGAATATAAAACGCAAAGTTCCCTCCTGGAAACTGGGTCCCAGGTTCATCGGTCCATACAGGATCAGTTCTATAATTAATCCTGTGGCATTTCGTCTGGACCTCCCTCCTACGTTTAAAATCCATAATGTATTCCACAAATCGTTGCTTAAGAGGTACGTGGCGCCAGTTATACCGTCACTTCTACCTCCTCCTCCAGTGGTGGTCAATGGTAACTTAGAATTTCAAGTGTTGAAGATCATTGACTCACGTCTGAATCGCCGGTCCCTTCAGTATTTGGTTCATTGGAAGGGATATGGTCCTGAGGAGAGGACGTGGGTCTCTGCGTCTGAGATTAACGCAGATCGATTGGTTCGGACCTTCCACACGACTTACCCGGACAGACCTGGCCCTGAGGGTCCGGAGGCCCCTCGTAGAAGGGGGGGTACTGTCATGGGTGCATCGCCACGAAGATTGTCGCGATTGCACATTCTGACTTCTCGCAGCTGAGTTGCTGTTTCTTTGTGTTTGGTAATGAGGGAGTTAATTTTACCTAGCTCTTTGCTAAGACTAGGTCCAGCCTCGCCCGGCTGCTTTTGATTATGTTCTAATTAGCTTCCTTTATATAGCTGCCAGTCTGCTGGTTAGATGCCGGTGAAAGCATTCATACAGACTGCAGATAGGATCGGTTCTGAGAAGACTTAACCCCTTCACCCCCAAGGGTGGTTTGCACGTTAATGACCGGGCCAATTTTTACAATTCTGACCACTGTCTCTTTATGAGGTTATAACTCTGGAACGCTTCAACGGATCTTTGCGATTCTGAGATTGTTTTCTCGTGACATATTGTACTTCATGATAGTGGTAAAATTTCTTCCATATAACTTGCATTTATTTATGAAAAAAATGCAAATATGGCAAAAATTTTGAAAATTTTGCAATTTTCAAACTTTGAATTTTTATTCCCTTAAAACAGAGAAATATGTCACACAAAATAGTTAAGAAATAACATTTCCCACATGTCTACTTTACATCAGCACAATTTTGGAAGCAAAATTTTTTTTTGTTAGGAAATTATAAGGGTTAAAAGTTGACCAGCGATTTCTCATTTTACAACAAAATTTACAAAGCCATTTTTTTTCGGGACCACCTCATATTTGAAGTCACTTTGAGGGTCTATATAGCAGAAAATACCCAAAAGTGACACCATTCTAAAAACTACACCCCTCAAGGTACTCAAAACCACATTCAAGAAGTTTATTAACCCTTCAGGTGCTTCACAGGAGCTGTAGCAACGTGGAAGGAAAAAATTAACATTTTACTTTTTAGTCACAAAAATGATCTTTTACAAACATTTTTTTTATTTTCACAAGGAAAAAGGAGAAAAAGGACTGATAAAGTTGTTGTGCAATTTCTCCTGAGTACGCCGATACCCCATATGTGAGGGAAAACCACTGTTTGGGCACACGGCAGAGCTCGGAATGGAAGGAGCGCAGTTTGACTTTTCCAAACCAAAATTGGCTGGAATTGAGAACAGACGCCATGTCGCGTTTGGAGAGGCCCCGATGTGCCTAAACAGTGGAAACCCCCCACATGTGACCCCATTTGGAAACTAGACCCCCTAAGGAACTTATCTAGATGTGTGGTGAGCACTTTGAACCCTCAAGTGCTTCACGCAAGTTTGTAATGTAGAGCCGTGAAGAAAAAAAATCATATTTTTTCCACAAACATGATGTTTTAGTCCCCAAATTTTTATTTCCCAAGGGTAAGAGGAGAAATTGGACCACAAAAGTTGTTGTCCAACATGTCCTGAGTACACTGATACCCCATATGTGGGGGGAACCACTGTTTGGGCGCACGGCAGGGCTTGAAAGGGAAGGAGCGCCGTTTGACTTTTCCAAACCAAAATTGGCTGGAATTGCGAACGGACGCCATGTTGCGTTTGGAGGGCCCCTGATGTGCCTAAACAGTGGAAACCCCCACATGTGACCCCATTTTGGAAACTAGACCCCCTAAGGAACTTATCTAGATTTGTGGTGAGCACTTTGAACCCTCAAGTGCTTCACGCAAGTTTGTAATGTAGAGCCGTGAAGAAAAAAAATCATATTTTTTCCACAAACATGATGTTTTAGTCCCCAAATTTTTATTTTCTCAAGGTAAGAGGAGAAATTGGACCACAAAAGTTGTTGTCCAACATGTCCTGAGTACGCTGATACCCCATATGTGGGGGGGAACCACTGTTTGGGCGCACGGCAGGGCTTGAAAGGGAAGGAGCGCCGTTTGACTTTTCCAAACCAAAATTGGCTGGAATTGCGAACGGACGCCATGTCGCGTTTGGAGGGCCCCTGATGTGCCTAAACAGTGGAAACCCCCCACATGTGACCCCATTTTGGAAACTAGACCCCCTAAGGAACTTATCTAGATGTGTGGTGAGCACTTTGAACCCTCAAGTGCTTCACGCAAGTTTGTAATGTAGAGCCGTGAAGAAAAAAAATCATATTTTTTCCACAAGCATGATGTTTTAGTCCCCAATTTTTATTTTCCCAAGGGTAAGAGGAGAAATTGGACACCAAAAGTTGTTGTCCAACATGTCCTGAGTACGCTGATACCCATATGTGGGGGGAACCACTGTTTGGGCGCACGGCAGGGCTTGAAAGGGAAGGAGCGCCGTTTGACTTTTCCAAACCAAATTTGGCTGGAATTGCGAACGGACGCCATGTCGCGTTTGGAGGGCCCCTGATGTGCCTAAACAGTGGAAGCCCCCCACATGTGACCCCATTTTGGAAACTAGACCCCCTAAGGAACTTATCTAGATGTGTGGTGAGCACTTTGAACCCTCAAGTGCTTCACGCAAGTTTGTAATGTAGAGCCGTGAAGAAAAAAAATCATATTTTTTCCACAAGCATGATGTTTTAGTCCCCAATTTTTTATTTTCCCCAGGTAAGAGGAGAAATTGGACCACAAAAGTTGTTGTCCAACATGTCCTGAGTACGCTGATACCCCATATGTGGGGGGAACCACTGTTTGGGCGCACGGCAGGGCTTGAAAGGGAAGGAGCGCCGTTTGACTTTTCCAAACCAAAATTGGCTGGAATTGCGAACGGACGCCATGTCGCGTTTGGAGGGCCCCTGATGTGCCTAAACAGTGGAAACCCCCCACATGTGACCCCATTTTGGAAACTAGACCCCCTAAGGAACTTATCTAGGTGTGTGGTGAGCACTTTGAACCCCCAAGTGTTTCACTAACGTTTATAATGCCCTGGCGTGAAAAAAAAAAAAATATTTTTTTTTCCACAAAAGTGATGTTTTAGTCCCCAATTTTTTATTTTCCCAAGAGTAAGAGGAGAAATTGGACCCCAAAAGTGGTTGTCCAATTTGTCCTGAGTACGCTGATACCCCATATGTTGGGGGATACACTGTTTGGGCACACGGCAGGGCTCGGAAGGGAAGCAGTGACGTTTTGGAATGCAGACTTTGATGGAATGGTCTGCGGCGTCATGTTCCTTAGCAGAGCCCCTGATGTGCCTAAACAGTGGAAACCCCCCACATGTGACCCCATTTTGGAAACTAGACCCCCTAAGGAACTTATCTAGGTGTGTGGTGAGCACTTTGAACCCCCAAGTGTTTCACTAACGTTTATAATGCCCTGGCGTGAAAAAAAAATATATTTTTTTTTTCCACAAAAGTGATGTTTTAGTCCCCAATTTTTTTTTTTCCCAAGGGTAAGAGGAGAAATTGGACCCCAAAAGTGGTTGTCCAATTTGTCCTGAGTACGCTGATACCCCCATATGTTGGGGGGATCCACTGTTTGGGCATACGGCAGGGCTCGGAAGGGAAGCAGTGACGTTTTGGAATGCAGACTTTGATGGAATGGTCTGCGGGCGTCATGTTCCGTTAGCAGAGCCCCTGATGTGCTAAACAGTGGAAACCCCCACATGTGACCCCATTTTGGAAACTAGAACCCCTAAGGAACTTATCTAGGTGTGTGATGAGCACTTTGAACCCCCAAGTGTTTCACTAAAGTTTATAATGCCCAGGTGTGAAAAAAAAAAAAAAAACTGGCAGGCACGAGCTCTGATAAGTGACCGCTGTCACTTATCAAAGTTCCGCAGCTGCTGGATGTGCGCACGGAGTGGCAGAAAGGGGGGTGAAAAAAAAAACTGGCAGGCACGAGCTCTGATAAGTGACCGCTATCACTTATCAAAGTTCCGCGGCTGCTGGATGTGCGCACGGGAGTGGCGGAAAGGGGGGTGAAAAAAAAAACTGCAGGCACGAGCTCTGATAAGTGACCGCTGTCACTTATCAAAGTTCCGCGCTGCTGGATGTGCGCACGGGAGTGGCGGAAAGGGGGATGAAAAAAAAAAAAAAAAAACAGCAGGAACGAGCTCTGATAAGTGACTGGTGTCACTTATCAAAGTTCCGTGGCTGCTGGGTGTGCGCACGGGAGTGGCAGAAAAGTTGGTGAAAAAAAACAAAAAAAAACAGCAGGAACGAGCTCTGATAAGTGACTGGTGTCACTTATCAAAGTTCCGTGGCTGCTGGATGTGCGCACGGGAGTGGCGGAAAAGTTGGTGAAAAAAAACAAAAAACGGCAGGAACGCTCTGATAAGTGACTGGTGTCACTTATCAAAGTTCCGTGGCTGCTGGATGTGCGCACGGGAGTGGCGGAAAAGTTGGCGAAAAAAAACAAAAAACGGCAGGAACGAGCTCTGATAAGTGACTGGTGTCACTTATCAAAGTTCCGTGCTGCTGGATGTGCGCACGGGAGTGGCGGAAAGGGGGGGTGAAAAAAAAAACGGCAGGCACGAGCTCTGATAAGTGACCGCTGTCACTTATCAAAGTTTGCGGCTGCTGGATGTGCGCACAGGGGGGTGCGAAAGTGTTGATGGGTGAACTGCGTCACCAATCAACGCTCGGGCGGCGCAAAGGGGGGGTAAAAAGAGGGGAAAGGGAAGGGGGGGGGGGAATGGGGGGATTGGGGTGGATCGGGCAGGGATCGGGCTCAAAAACTCACGTTTGTAGTCTTTTCTTTCTTTCTCTCTTCTTTCTTCCTCTCTTTTTTCTTCTCTCTTCTTTCTTCTCTCTTCAGCAGGAGTTGTGGTGTCACAGGCTACTGTGGCACCACAAGGCCCAGCGCAGGAGGAGATCTGGCAGTGTGACCGCACAGCAGGAATCCTCAGCAAGTGTGAGACCCCTGCAGTGCGGTCAGACAGGTCAGATCCAGTTTGCAGACAGGTCACAGAGCGGTCACATCGCTGCTGTGACCTGTCATTGGTGGGATCGATGATCACATCAATCCCACCAATCAAAGGAGACCCCTGCATTGCCGGTTGCTAGGCACCGGCCTAGTAATCGGAGCTCACAGCTCCGATTCCTAGGCAGGTCACCGGCAGGTCACCTAGCAGGGCACAGAGCGTCACACCGCTGCTGTGCCCTGTGATTGGCGCGATCGTCGATGACATCGATCGCGCCAATCAGCTCCTTCATGCCCTACAGGCCCTGGCCTAGGATCGGTGCTATTACTGCACCGATCCAGGCAGGTACAGGCAGGGCACAGCGCGGATATACCGCGGCTGTGCCCTGCGATTGGCGCGATCGATGTGATCGGCGATCGCGCCAATCCGGGGGGGGGTCTGGACTTTCCTAGGCCCAGGCCTAGGATCGAGTACATCGGTACTCGATCCTAGCCTGCGATCTCACTGTTTTAGAGCCGCTCTGATTGGCTGAAACAGTGAGAAAGGCTGTGATTGGCTGTTCAGAATTCAACAGCCAATCACAGCGATCGGGAGGCCTGAGGGGGGAGGACGCAGCCCGGGATGCCGACGCCAACTTCCAAGAGGTAAGCTGGCGTCGGAATTTTAATGCGATCACCGCTACTTAAGTCGCGATGTCGCATTAAAGGGCATGACGTACTATCCCTCCATGGTCAGAATGGCACGGTTTTATGGACGGGATAGTACGTCTAATGTCAGAGAGGGGTTAAGCTAAGAGCTCTTTTGTTGTTTCTCCTCACCTTGCTTATAGTTTATCTCCTAGACCTTTGGTGTTCCCTCTGTGTTTTAATGTTGTATGCAAGACAGTATTTACTTTATCCCCTGTCTGTCTCGTTTGTCTATACTGTTTGTTAACCTTTACCTGTCCATTCCCTATGGTGGTAATCAGGGTCCTTCTAAGGACTAGATTACAGTGGTCAGGGATTTATAGGAGACAGGGTTTACGCTGGTGGCCTGGACCTCTGTACCATTAACAGTACCTCCAGGTAGAGGGACTAGTCAGGACCCCAGTTTAGGGTCAGCATAGACCCCGGTCCACCTCTAGCCAGAGACAGCGTGAAAAGGATTCAGTATTGACCCCAGGATATTATGTCAGGTAAATACTATGCTATATATACATGTTAATGTTACCTATTTATATGTTATATAGAATGTTGTCCCACTTGATAGATTACTGACATTATATATTTATACATCTGCTAGACAGCGGACACTATGGACATAGTCAAGGTTTTAGATTTTCTAGATTTTATAGAGTTGCTATGGACATAGTCAAGGTTTTAGATTTTCTAGATTTATAGGAGTTGCTATGGACATGATCAATTGCTTGTACAGTACAGCAATATAATCTTGGCACACACCAGGATATATAGTGATGAAAATTTAATCAAGGATAGAAGTACATACAACACAAACGTTTCGGGCAGGCATGACCTTCTTCGGTGGTACTATAACATAATCAAACAAAATCAATATGTGTTCAAAGAAATTCAGTAAAAACATAGGGCATATAAAGAAAATATTACAAATGTAATTTTATGGGTTCACATAATGTGGGAACAATGTGAAGGCATATGATGCTCAGAAACATCCAAATATTAATCATAAGATGTATAGAGGTGTAAATAACCCTCAAAACAAAGATAACATCCAATAGGTCATGCGTTTAATACGTTTCCAGAATATTACTAGAAATCAGGTGCAGAGAGGCAAAGGCTATAACCTGGTGGAAATGTGATAACAAAAGTGAGGTGCACTGAAAATCTATCAGCTGGGAGAGAGGCCAGTGTGTAGAGATAAATTTACCTACCACAAGACACAGAGCTGTGTAATGGGCACAATTGCTGAGGAACATAAGAAGTGGCTATAGCGATGCCGCAGAAAGTAGCCATATAAACTGCATATTATGAACAGGATGGGGCATAAAAGAAGGTGCTTGGAGAAGGCTGTGCTTACCGTTATAGTGCAGTCAGAGCGAGGTGGCTTAGACGCGGTAATACCACCGCTTGTCAGGGAGCGCTGTGTGGCTGCCAGTGACGGCATATAAAGCCTTATGTGCATGTGGTCCGGACCGGAAGTTCGGTACCGGGAAATGAGGCGGGTGCGTTCCAAGCATGCCGCATGTGCTTCCAAATGCAGGAACCAGTATGGAGGGTGAATAACAAGTGCCTAAATATGCAGTGGTAGCGTCATATAGTGCTACTAGCGGCTTAATGGGGCAAATAGCGGTATAGACAGCAAAAAGAGGATGAATGGTATAGTACAGTCAAGGATGAGACTGATGGTGGTAGTGCTCCCAGTTCTGTGCCCAAAGGGGAGGTATATAATTCACTGTGGCAGATTCTGTAAACAAGAAGTAGATAATCAGTACACAATAAATAAACAAAGGGTATATATCATATCATACTCATAAGACATAGAGAAAAACCTTTAAATAAATGATACGATATCATATTCTCTATTTAACCCTTTCGGGTGCAGTGTACTAATTGGTGAATCCAGTAGGCTTCTCTTTTTTTGAGGAGACTGATACGATCACCCCCCGCGTGGTGCATGTACATGTTCGATGACTTGGTATTGGAGTTTGCGCAATGTTATGACCAATGATATGAAATGGTTCGGAATGGGAAGAAGAAGATTTTTACATCTAATCGTCGACTTATGTTTGGATATGCGGTTTTTTTTAGCTTGTGTGGTCTCACCCACGTATAGCAGGCCACATGGGCATTTGATTAAATAAACAACAAAACTGGAATTACATGTGAAGTAATCTTTATCTCGTATCTTTTACCCGTGTGTGGATGATGGAATACGTTACCTTTAATAATGTTATTGCATTGCAGACATTGGAGACATGGAAATGTCCCATGTTTAGGATTGGAGAGAAAACGTTGTTTCGTTATGAGGTGAGAGGTACCTATGTCGGCTCTGATTAGATGATCCCTTAGATTACGCAGTCGACGGAAGCAAGGAGGAATGGTCTATTAAATTCTTAACACTTGGGTGTGCGGTACTTAGTAGGTGCCAGTGGGTCGTATGCTGGTGTGAAGTCGGTAAGCTATGGGGTGATAGTCGTGTACGAAAGGAATCCTATCACATGTTCCCGCTTTTGGGGAGGTGGGATCCACTGGGAGGTCAAGTGTATGTTCGGGGTAACCTCTAGCGCGAAATTTATTGCGCATTTCTTCAATGCGTACGTCTTTGGTAGCTGTATTGGAAACGATTCTCTGGACTCGTTTAAGTTGAGATTTGGGAATTGAATCCTTCATTTTAGTTGGATGGAAGCTTTTATAGAGCAGCAGGCTTTACGATCCGTGGGTTTAGTGTAAATATCGGAAGAAAGCTTATTGTTGCCTTCTCTGATAATGCTAACATCCAAAAAATTAATGTTTTCTTTGTTAAAAGTCATTGTGAAGTCCAGACCTGGCCAGGAATTGCACAGGAAGGAAAAGAAATCATTAAGGTACTCAGGGAACCATTCCAAATACAGAAGACGTCATCAATATATCTCTTCCATACAATAGCATGCGTCGGAAGAGATGGTTGTTGTAGATTTTGCTATCCTCGTAGTGGGCGACGTAGCAATTAGCATACGGAGGTACTACGTTCGAGCCCATGGCGGTCCCCTTGGGTCTGTAGGTAAAAGGTATCCCCAAAAAGGAAGAAATTCTAGTCAACAGGATAGTCAATAATTCGCAACACAAATCAATTTGATCTGGATTGAAAGTGGAGGACTCCAGAAGTCTACGTACTGAATGGATACCATCTTGGTGTGGTATGGAGGTATATAAATCTTTAATATCAAAGGTAACTAGAAGGGCCTCCTCGGGGATGGGATCAAGATTATGTACCATATTGAGAAAATCTCCTGTATCTAGGAGAAACGAGGGAGATTGTTTAATAAGCGGTGTCAAAAATTTTCTCCAAGTATTTGGCTATAGGTGAAAAAATAGACTCTGTGGAGGCAAACTATGGGTCTCCCAGGAGGATTGGTAAGATTTTTGTGTATTTTGGGTAGTACGTAGAAAACTGGGTGATGGGGAATTTCTTTTGAAGGTATTCACCAGTCTTATTGTCAATGGTACCGTTCAAGATGTATTTAGTTACGGTGGTCTGGATGACAGAATTAATTTCATTAGTTGGATCATGGTCTAATTTTTGATAAATGGAAGTATCATTAATTGACGATTGACTTCATTCAAGTACATGGATTTATCCAATACGACAATGGCACCCCCCTTTCAGCTGGTTTAACTATAATATTTTTATCATCCTGTAAATTATGCAATGCCTGTTGATCAGGAGATGTCATGTTAGAGGGAAAGAATAGCTTTTTCCTATTTAAATCCTCTTTGAGATCACAGAATGTGTTATGGATGAAGGATGAAGGTCTCTAACGCATGAGAACCATAGGGAGGTCTAAACTGTACTCTTGTTACGTAGGCCCAATTGGTGGGCTGACAGAGATGTGGAGGGGGTGTCAGTGTTAGTATTTGGAACATTAGAGAAATATAACTTCAATCTAAGCGATCTATAAAATCGTTGTAGGTCCATGTCGAGTTTAAAGGTATTATAGCGGTAACTGGGACAAAAAGAAAGACCCTTTTGTAAAAGTTGATGTTCTGCTATACCCAAGTTTTTGGATGAGATGTAATGACCAGGGGTGTTACCTGGAGCGGGTCACTCGATTGAATTCTCTGTGATGTCTCTTTCCTCGGCGGGTCCTCTTCTTCTTGTAGCCCGTCTCCTTTGTCCTAAAAAACGATTGGGCTGGAAGGGTCTTTCTCGATCCGATCCTGAAGTGGATACATCTGTAGAAGACCTGTAATAGGAGCGTGAAAAGTTCCCAGACGTAGGCGATACTTGCCATTTGTAGACCCTTTGGTGTTCGTAATCTTCCGTATCCCGGGCAAATTTGTTCCTCTTTCTTGTTTCGTCTCCCGGCGGTGTAGGTTGATGGTGTCGTTGATCTTTGTTTTGAGGTTGGTGAATTCCTCTGGTGTAGTCGAAGCAGTGAGTTGGCTCTCGATATTGGCGATTTCTTCTTTGCTTTTAATGATGGCTCGGTGGAGGTGTTCCAATGTTAGGGTTATGAGATCAAAAGAGCATTTATTAATAATTTGTTCAAATTTGATACAAAAATCTTGTGAATCATGGAATAGAGTGGGACGTAAAGGAACGCGTAACCCTCTCGGTATCCTCTGGACTTTGAGGTATTCCGTGAGGGTAGCGCAGTGAAGTTCAAAGTTGGTGCATCTCTTGAGTTCCCTTTCTAAATCCCGGCTCCTTGTTTCTTTGGGGGGGACCCGTAGAAAATCGCTTGAAAGAGTGGATCGTGCTATAATATTGGACGTTTCATCCGCATTATATGAAAATGTGAGGGATGATGACATTGCCCAAAATGCAGTGTGCTCAAAGAAGAGGGTAATACGTGGAAATTAATCGTTGGCACAACTGCTGGTGAGGAGAGACTGTGGTGCCAGAGTAGGATCCCAATCCATACAATATAGCAATATAATCTCGGCACACACCAGTGATATATAGTGATGAAAATTTAATCAAGGATAGAAGTACATACAACACAAACGTTTCGGTCAGGCATGACCTTCTTCGGTGTACTATAACATAATCAAGCAAAATGCAATATGTGTTCAAAGAAATTCAGTAAAAACATAGGGCATATAAAGAAAGTATATACAAATGTAATTTTATGGAGTTCACATAATGTGGGAACAATGTAAAGGCATATGATGCTCAGAAACATCCAATATATTAATCATAGAGATGTATAGAGGTGTAAATTAACCCTCAAAACAAAGATAACATCCAATAGGTCATGCGGTTAATACATACCAGAATATGTACTAGAAATCAGGTGCAGAGAGGCAAAGGCTATACCTGGTGGAAATGTGATAACAAAAGTGAGGTGCACTGAAAATCTATCAGCTGGGAGAGAGGCCAGTGTGTAGAGATACATATTACCTACCACAAGACACAGAGCTGTGTAATTGGCACAATTGCTGAGGAGACATAAGAAGTGGCTATAGCGATGCCGCAGAAAGTAGCCATATAACTGCATATTATGAGACAGGATGGTCATAAAAGAAGGTGCTGGAGAAGGCTGTGCTTACCGTTATAGTGCAGTCAGAGCGAGGTGGCTTAGACGCGGTATACCACCGCTTGTCAGGGAGCGCTGTGTGGCTGCCAGTGACGGCATATAAAGCCTGATATACATAGTTGCCTCCACAGAGTCTATTTTTTCACCTATAGCCAAATACTTGGAGAAAATTCTGATACCGCTTATTAAACAATCTCCCTCGTTTCTCCTAGATACAGGAGATTTTCTCAATATAGTACATAATCTTGATCCCATCCCGAGGAGGCCCTTCTAGTTACCTTTGATATTAAAGATTTATATACCTCCATACCACACCAAGATGGTATCCATTCAGTACGTAGACTTCTGGAGTCCTCCACTTTCAATCCAGATCAAATTGATTTGTGTTGCGAATTATTGACTATCCTGTTGACTAGAAATTTCTTCCTTTTTGGGGATACCTTTACCTACAGACCAAGGGACCGCCATGGGCTCAAACGTAGCACCTCCGTATGCTAATTGCTACGTCGCCCACTACGAGGATAGCAAAATCTACAACAACCATCTCTTCCGCACGCATGCTATTGTATGGAAGAGATATATTGATGACGTCTTCTGTATTTGGAATGGTTCCCTGAGTACCCTTAATGATTTATTTTCCTTCCTGTGCAATTCCTGGCCAGGACTGGATTTCACAATGACTTTTAACAAAGAAAACATTAATTTTTTGGATGTTAGCATTATCAGAGAAGGCAACAATAAGCTTTCTTCCGATATTTACACTAAACCCACGGATCGTAATAGCCTGCTGCTCTATAAAAGCTTCCATCCAACTAAAATGAAGGATTCAATTCCCAAATCCCAACTTAAACGAGTCCAGAGAATCGTTTCCAATACAGCTACCAAAGACGTACGCATTGAAGAAATGCGCAATAAATTTCGCGCTAGAGTTACCCCGAACATACACTTGACCTCCCAGTGGATCCCACCTCCCCAAAAGCAGACACATGTGATAGGATTCCTTTCGTACATGACTATCACCCCATTGCTTACCGACTTCACACCAGCATACGACCCCACTGGCACCTACTAAGTACCCGCACACCCAAGTGTTAAAGAATTTAATAGACCATTCCTCCCTTGCTTCCGTCGACCGCGTAATCTAAGGGATCATCTAATCAGAGCCGACATAGGTACCTCTCACCCCATAACGAAACAACGTTTTCTCTCCAATCCTAAACATGGGACATTTCCATGTCTCCAATGTCTGCAATGCAATAACATTATTAAAGGTAACGTATTCCATCATCCACACACGGGTAAAAGATACGAGATAAAAGATTACTTCACATGTAATTCCAGTTTTGTTGTTTATTTAATCAAATGCCCATGTGGCCTGCTATACGTGGGTGAGACCACACAAGCTATAAAAAACCGCATATCCAAACATAAGTCGACGATTAGATGTAAAAATCTTCTTCTTCCCATTCCGAACCATTTCATATCATCTGGTCATAACATTGCGCAACTCCAATACCAAGTCATCGAACATGTACATGCACCACGCCGGGGGGGTGATCGTATCAGTCTCCTCAAAAAAAGAGAAGCCTACTGGATTCACCAATTAGATACACTGCACCCGAAAGGGTTAAATAGAGAATATGATATCGTATCATTTATTTAAAGGTTTTTCTCTATGTCTTATGAGTATGATATGATATATACCCTTTGTTTATTTATTGTGTACTGATTATCTACTTCTTGTTTACAGAATCTGCCACAATGAATTATATACCTCCTCTTTGGGCACAGAACCTGGGAGCACTACCACCATCAGTCTCACTCCTTGACTGTATTATACCATCTCATCCTCTTTTGCTGTCTGTACCGCTATTTGCACCATTAAGCCGCCTAGTACACTATATGACGCTACACTGCATATTTAGGCACTTGTTATTCACCCTCCATACTGGTTCCTGCATTTGGAACGCACCTGCGGCATGCTTGGAACGCACGCCGCCTCACTTCCGGTACCGAACTTCCGGTCCGGACCACATGCACATCAGGCTTTATATGCCGTCACTGGCAGCCACACAGCGCTCCCTGACAAGCGGTGGTATACCGCGTCTAAGCCACCTCGCTCTGACTGCACTATAACGGTAAGCACAGCCTTCTCCAGCACCTTCTTTTATGACCATCCTGTCTCATAATATGCAGTTATATGGCTACTTTCTGTGGCATCGCTATAGCCACTTCTTATGTCTCCTCAGCAATTGTGCCCATTACACAGCTCTGTGTCTTGTGGTAGGTAATATTTATCTCTACACACTGGCCTCTCTCCCAGCTGATAGATTTTCAGTGCACCTCACTTTTGTTATCACATTTCCACCAGGTATAGCCTTTGCCTCTCTGCACCTGATTTCTAGTACATATTCTGGTATGTATTAACCGCATGACCTATTGGATGTTATCTTTGTTTTGAGGGTTAATTTACACCTCTATACATCTCTATGATTAATATATTGGATGTTTCTGAGCATCATATGCCTTCACATTGTTCCCACATTATGTGAACTCCATAAAATTACATTTTTATATACTTTCTTTATATGCCCTATGTTTTTACTGAATTTCTTTGAACACATATTGCATTTTGTTTGATTATGTTATAGTACACCGAAGAAGGTCATGCCTGACCGAAACGTTTGTGTTGTATGTACTTCTATCCTTGATTATATTTTTATCACTATATATCACTGGTGTGTGCCGAGATTATATTGCTATATTGTATGGATTGGGATCCTACTCTGGCACCACAGTCTCTCCTCACCAGCAGTTGTGCCAACGATTAATTTCCGCTTGTACAGTACAGACCAAAAGTTTGGACACACCTTCTCATTCAATGATTTTTCTGTATTTTCAGGACTATGAAAATTGTAGAATCACACTGAAGGCATCAAAACTATGAATTAACACATGTGGAATTATACATTACACTTTACAAAAAAGTGTGAAACAACTGAAAATATGTCTTATATTCTAGGTTCTTCAAAGTAGCCACCTTTTGCTTTGATTACTGCTTTGCACGCAGAAAAGGTAAACGGATGGATTCTACATGCCTGGTTCCCACCGTGAAGCATGGAGGAGGTGGTGTGATGGTGTGGGGGTGCTTTGCTGGTGACACTGTTGGGGATTTATTCAAAATTGAAGGCATAGTGAACCAGCATGGCTACCACAGCATCTTGCAGCAGCATGCTATTCCATCCGGTTTGCGTTTAGTTGGACCATCATTTATTTTTCAACAGGACAATGACCCCAAACACACCTCCAGGCTGTGTAAGGGCTATTTGACCAAGAAGGAGAGTGTTGGGGTGCTGCGCCAGATGACCTGGCCTCCACAGTCACCAGACCTGAACCCAATCGAGATGGTTTGGGGTGAGCTGGACCGCTCACCGCTTCAATTTTGAATAAATCCCCAACAGTGTCACCAGCAAAGCACCCCCACACCATCACACCACCTCCTCCATGCTTCACGGTGGGAACCAGGCATGTAGAGTCCATCCGTTCACCTTTTCTGTGTGCAAAGCAGTAATCAAAGCAAAAGGTGGCTACTTTGAAGAACATAGAATATAAGACATATTTTTCAGTTGTTTCACACTTTTTTGTAAAGTGTAATGTATAATTCCACATGTGTTAATTCATAGTTTTGATGTCTTCAGTGTGATTCTACAATTTTCATAGTCATGAAAATACTGAAAAACATTGAATGAGAAGGTGTGTCCAAACTTTTGGTCTGTACTGTATGTTATTGGTATGGCTACTAAAAGTCATATTCCAATCACTTCCTATAAGGAAAAAGATACAAACAATCTTAACAGTAAGGGCTTGATCACAAGTATTAGATATGCTGCAGGTTTTTTGTCCGGATTTGCAGGCAGAAAATCCACAGTGCATAACGGTAGCAGCAAGTGACTGAGTTTAAAAAATCTCATTAAAAAGCTGCAGAGATATATTTTTGCAATGAAATTAACAAACAGTGCAGATTTTTTCAATTTCCCTCTCCAATAAATACTATTACATCATGGAGCAGGTACAGGTATATAGAGCAGACAGGGCAGGTTTTGGCAGTATTATACCGCTGTCATCTCTGATACCGCATTCACACATTTGATGCAAACTTTACATCCTTATAGTCATATATGAGGCTGCCAAGTTCGTGTCAGTGGACCTGTGGCTGGTGCCTGAATATAGTCTGTTTATGGATGCGTGAATGTGGCCTTCCAGCAGCACAGGGGTGCTAATAAATATATACATGAAAAAAACAACAATTGAAATGGCCACTTTTTCCCCATTGAAAATTATTGATAATAATTTTTTATTTCTAAAGCGCCAATATATTCTGCAGCACTTTACATTTTAAAAATAATAAAGAAATTAATAATATCCAAAAATAGGAATATTCAGTAATCGCCAAAATAGCTGTTTTTTTGTCAACACATTTTCACAGTTTTAACCCCTTTCTGCCATCGGACATACTATCCCATCTATGATACCTGGGCCCGTATGACCATGGACGGGATAGTACGTCCCATGCTGCGAAAGAGGGAGCGCGGCCGATCGCAGCCGGGTGTCAGCTGATTATCACAGATGACACCTGGCACTATGTACCAGGAGCGGTCACGGACCGCTCCCGGCACATTAACCCCTGGCACACTGCGATCAAACATGATCCCAGTATACCAGGGCACAGGGAAGCATCGCACAGGGAGGGGGCTCCTTGCGTGCTTCCCTGAGACCCTCAGAACAGTGCGATGTGATCGCGCTGTTCTGAGGGCTTCCTCCCTGCAGGACCCCGGATCCAAGACGGCCGCGGGTCCTTCCAGGTCCTGTAGGGGGCGGCTTCCTCAGTGCCTGCTGAGAGCAGGCGCTGAGAAAGCCTGCTGCAGTGCCTGTGAGATCGCTGGTCTGACAGAGTGCTGTGCACAGTGTCAGACCAGCGATCTGACATTATACAGTGATGTCCCACCTTGGGACAAAGTAAAAAAAAAAAAAAATCACATGTGTAAGAAAAAATTCCTAAATAAAGAAAAAATAAAATATTCCCCAATAAATTAATTTCTTCATGTAAATAAAAAAACTAAACAATAAAAGTACACATATTTGGTATCGTTGCGTCCGTAACGACCCCCCTGTAAACCTGTCCCACTAGTTAACCCCTTTAGTGAACCCCGTAAAAAATCAAAAAACAACAAAGAGAATAACACGCGATCAAAAAGACGCATATAAATAAACATGGTACCGCTGAAAACCTTATCTTGTCCCGCAAAACACGAGCCACCACACAGCATCAACGAAAAATTTAAAAAGTTATAGCTCGCAGAATAAAGTGATGCAAAACTAATTATTTTTTATATATAATTGTTTTTATTGTATAAAAGCGCCAAAACAAAAAAATATAAATGAGGTATCGCCGTAATCGTACTGACCCAAAGAATAAAACTGCTTTATCAATTTTACCACATGCGGAACGGTATAAACGCCCCCCCAAAAGAAATTCATGAATTGCTGATTATTGTTCATTCTAAACTCCCAAAAATCGTAATAAAATGCGATCAAAAAATGTCACGTGCCCAAAAATGGTACAAATAAAAACGTCAACTCGTCCTGCAAAAAATAAGACCTCACATGGCTCTGTAGGCCAAAATATGCAAGAATTATAGCTCTCAAAATGTGGTGATGCAAAAACTATTTTTTGCAATAAAAAGCGTCTTTTATCGTGACAGCTGCCAAACATAAAAACCAGCTATAAATAGTAAATCAAAGAATGGTGTCACTTTTGGGTATTTTCTGCCATATAGACCCCTCAAAGTGACTTCAAATGTGAGGTGGTCCCTAAAAAAATGGCTTTGTAAATTTTGTTGTAAAAATGAGAAATTGCTGGTCAACTTTTAACCCTTATAATTTACTAATGAAAAAAAATTTTGGTTCCAAAATTGTGCTGATGTAAAGTAGACATGTGGGAAATGTTATTTATTAACTATTTTGTGTGACATATTTCTCTGTTTTAAGGGAATAAAAATTAAAAGTTTGAAAATTGCAACATTTTCAAAATTTTCGCCATATTTGCATTTTTTTCAAAAATAAACGCAAGTTATATTGAAGAAATTTTATGGCAACACAAGCCACTATAATAAAAATAATAATAAAACTATGCAAAATTGCTATGACCGTATTTGTAATGACCTGAAAAATCATAATGAAGATTATAAAAAAGCGAAACCCAAAAAACAATGGCGGAATTGCGTTTTCATGACCTTTCATTTTACCTTGGTTGGATTTTTTTCCCTTATTTCAGTGCATTATATGATACAGTACAACTTGCTCTGCAAAAGAGAAACTTTCATTTGATTCTATCAATGCAAACAGAAAAAAGTTATGGCTCTTGGAAAAGGGAAGGGAAAAAAACAAAAACAGGCTGCAGTATGCCTAATCTTTTTTTGAATCTTCATAGTGGATTTCCCCTTATGCAATTTATAGAGTCAAATCCGCAACAAATTCCACGTGCAATACTTGTAGATTTTATGGTGGATTTGCAACAGAATTAGCAATAGATATTTTTTGTGTACAACTTTTTTTTCTCCATGTAGCCCCAGGCTTAGGATGGGTGCTCTAGTTAACAAGTGATCTTCAATTTGTATTCAAGAAGCTTGGAAAAACATTTACTGCAGAGATGTCTGCAGTTAAATCTTAAAATGAAAAATACATCTTTCCTCATTGATTTTAAGGAATTAAACTGTGCGTGCACCCGTAGAAGAGGGATCGTTTCATAAAGCAATTTTCCAGTTCTTCAGTGCTTCAGGTGTTTATGAGAATAAGAATATTCCGCTCTACTCTTTCTACCACCTAAATTATCAGTATTTTTATTATTATTATACATTTATATAGCGCCATTTATTCCATGGCGCTTTACATATGAAAAGGGAAAAATATAGACAGATACAATAAACATGTGCTGGACAAGGGACACACAAGTACAGAAGGAGAGAGGACCCTGCCCGCGAGGGCTCACAGTCTACAGGGATGGGTGAGAATACACTAGGAAAGGGTAGAGCTGGTCGTGCGATGGTTCAGTAGATTGAGGATCATTGCAGGTTGTAGGCTTGTCGGAACAGGTGGGTCTTCAGGTTTTTCTTGAAGGTCTCCGTTGTTGGTGAAAGTCTGATGTTTTGCGGCAGGGAGTTCCAGAGTATGGGGGAAGCCCGGGAGAAGTCTTGTATGCGGTTGTGGAAGAAGAGATGAGGGGGAGTCGAGAAGGAGATCTTGAGAGGATCGAAGGTTGCGTGTAGGTAGGTAGCGGGAGACCATGTCACAGATGTATGGAGGAGAAAGGTTGTGGATGGCTTTGTATGTCATGGTTAAGGTTTTGAACTGGAGCCTCTGGGCAATAGGAAGTCAGTGAAGGGCCTGGCATAGTGGGGAGGCTGGGGAATAGCGGGAAGACAGGTGGATTAGTCGTGCAGCAGAGTAGGATGGACTGGAGTGGTGCCAGAGTGCTAGAGGGGAGGCCAGACAGTAGGAGGTTGCAGTAGTCGAGGCGGGAGATGATAAGGCGTGCACTAGTGTTTTTTGTGGTTTCATGGTTGAGGAATGAGCGGATCCGGGAAATATTTTTGAGTTTGAGGCGGCAGGAGGTGGCGAGGGCTTGATATGTGGTTTGAAAGAGAGGGCAGAGTCGATGATCACCCCAAGGCACCGAGCATGTGGGACTGGGGAAAGCGAGCAGCCATTGACATTGATGGATAGGCCTGGTGGAGGGGTAGAATGAGGTGGGGGAAAGATGATGAATTCTGTTTTGTCCATGTTCAGTTTGAGAAAGCGAGCAGAAAAGAAGGCTGAGATAGCAGACAGACACTGTGGGATTTTGGTCAGTAGGGAGGTGAGGTCAGGTCCAGATAGGTAGATCTGCGTGTCATCGGCGTAGAGGTGATACTGCAAGCCATGGGATTCTATGAGCTGTCCCAGGCCGAAGGTGTAGATGGAGAAGAGTAGGAGTCCTAGGACTGAGCCTTGGGAACACCGACAGACAGGGGCGAGGTGAGGAGGTGGTGTGTGAGAGGGAGACACTAAAAGTTCGGTCTGTTAGGTATGATGAGATCCAGGATAGGGCCAAGTCTGTGATGCCAAGAGATGAGAGAATCTGTAGGAGGAGGGAATGGTCTACGGTGTCAAAGGCAGAAGACAGGTCCAGGAGAAGGAGGACAGAGTAGTGTCGCTTGCTCTTGGCGGTTAGTAGGTCATTGGTGACTTTAGTTAGGGCAGTTTCAGTTGAGTGATGCGGTCGAAAGCCTGATTGTAACCGGTCAAAGAGGGAGCAGGAGGAAAGGTGGGAGGACAGTTCAAGATATACATGCTGTTCCAGTAGTTTTGAGGCGAAGGGGAGAAGAGATATCGGCGATAGCTAGACGCTGAGGATGGGTCGAGGGAGGGCTTTTGAGGATCGGGGTGATTGAGGCATGTTTGAAGGATGAAGGAAAGACACCATTTGTAAGTGAAAGGTTGAAGAGGTGTGTGAGAGTAGGGATGAAGACTGTGGCAAGGTTAGGGATGAGGTGGGATGGGAGTGGGTCAAGCGCGCAAGTGGTGAGGTGTGATCTTGACAGGAGAGTGGAGAGCTGATCTTCTGTCATGGTGGTGAAGCTGGTTTTGGAAGAACAGGGCTGAGTGGCTAAGAGGGGCATTGGGGGCTGCGGCCAAAGCCTTCTCTGATAGTATCAATCTTTTGCTTAAAGAAGGAGGCAAAGTCTTCGGCAGAAATGAGAGGAGAGGGAGGAGGTGCTGTGGGATGGAGTAGAGAATTGAAAGTGTTGAAGAGCTGTTTAGGGTTGTGAGACAGGGAGGATATGAGAGATGCAAAGTAAGTTTGTTTTGCGGCAGAGAGTATCTTGGCAGAAATTATCATGACCCCATAATAGGTTAATAGGGTGTGTTAGAATTCCAAGATATTCATTTGTCAACGAATCCAACCCATCCATCTTGACTTCCTTAGGAACAGATGCCAGTGTGAACAAAGGCGTGACCACAAATGTGGTAAAATGTGTTTTATTTGTTTAGTGACTTGTTTCTATATCTGCCTAAATTTTTAGCTATCAGATAAATAATGTGGATATTGAAGTCTAAATTGAACTGTCAGCATAAAATAATCCGTTTCAACTATTGATTTATTCTCGCTCGCATGGGATCTTTGCTCACCTCCAGGCAGTAGTCCATTTTTGGAAGACTTTTGTTACAGTAAGGACACTGATTACAATTGCTGTGGATGAAATACCTGCTGACAAAAAAATCTCTGCTGCTTCATCTAGTGACAGAATGCTCATTTTTTTTCTACAGCTCGCAGGAAATATCACTGATAATGCTGACATTCCCTATTAAAGCAATCCAGAGGTGTAGCTTACATATGTCATTTTAAATCATAGGTGATGACAGTAGCAGCAGGTTGGAATATAAACATCTGATTCCAGCTGAGCAATGGGATGTTGTAAACTGCAAAATACTATTGTGTTTACGAGACACATCATGGTACTGATGCTTTCATCTTAATCAAATGTATGTTTGTATATACTGAGCCGTGTATATGTGTGGTTTGTTATATATATATATAAACATGTTCACTGTGCTAAGCATAAATGAGTACATCTCAACAGGTTTGTCAGAAAACTTCTAGTACTTCCATTCATCAAAATACTCCCACAAAATAAAAAAATGATGGAATTGCATTTTTTTCACCATTTCATCCCACTTGGATATTTTTCCCCATTTTTCAGTACATTACAGTGGGGAAAATAAGTATTTGATACACTGCCGATTTTTCAAGTTTTCCCACCTAAAAAGACTTCTTTGGGCTACAAGGATCCCTAGAAGCAGCATCCTGGATTACAAACTGAGAGAGGAGAACAACAGGGTACCTCTTGTGGTCACATACAACCCCTACATGAGCATCCTAAGGAAAATTGGTGCTGATCTCCAACCCATATTCCACAAAGGCCACAAATTGAAAGACATATTCCCAGAACTACGACTTTTCTCCTACAAACAGCCCCTAACTTAACCCCTTAACGACCGCCGATACGCCTTTTAACGGTGGTGGTTAAGGGTACTTAAACCACAGCGCCGTTAAAAAAAAAAAAAAAGTATATAGTGCCCCCCAGAGTCGGATTTTCTCCGGGGTCTCGGCTACCTGGGGTAGCCGAGACCTCAGAGAACATGATTCACTTTGCAATCGCTGTTATTAACCATATAACGGCAACCGCAAAAAAAAAAAAAAGCAGCGATTTCGCATTTAATTTCACTCTCCTCTGATATGATCGCATATCAGAGGGGAGAGAAATAGGGTCCCCCGGTACCCCGATCTGTCCCCTGTACCTCCCGGTGTCCCCCCTGTCCTCCCAAGGCTCCCGCAGCTCCCGGTGTCTTCCTGTAAAGAAAATGGATGCGCCCGCCGAATCTGCCGGCTGGCAGATTCATTCATTCAGTGAAGGTACATTTTGATCACTGTGATAAACCCTATCACAGTGATCAAAATAAAAAAAGTAAATAAACCACCCCTTGATCACCCCCTTAGGTAGGGAAATATAATAAAATAAAGAAAATATATTTATTTTCATTTTTCCTTTAGGGTTACAATTAGGGTTAGGGTTACAATTAGGGTTGGAATTTGGGTTAGAATTAGGGTTAGGGTTGGGATTAGGGTTAGGGGTGTATTGGGGTTAGGGTTGGAGCTAGAATTGAGGGGTTTCCACTATTTAGGCACATCAAGGGGTCTCCAATCATGACATGGCGTTCAAAAAGTCAAATGGTGCTCACTCCCTTCCAAGCACTGCCGTGCGACCAAACAGTAGTTTACCCCAACATATGGGGTATCAGCGTACTCAGGACAAATTGCACACCAATTTTGGGGTTCTAATTTTTCCTGTTACCCTTGGGAAAATAATAAATTGCTGGCTAAAAAATCATTTTTGAGGAAAAAAATGTTTGTTTTTTTTTCACGGCTCTGCGTTTGTAAACTTCTGTGAAGCACTTGGGGGTTCAAAGTGCGCTCCACACATCTAGATAAGCTCCTCGGGGGGCTAGTTTCCAAAATGGTGTCACTTGCGGGGATTTCTACTGTTTAGGGACATCAAGGGCTCTGCAAACACAACATGACACCCGCAGAACATTCCATGAAAATCTGCATTACAAAATGGCACTCCTTACCTTCCAAGCTCTCCCATGCGCCCAAACAGTGGTTCCCCCCACATATGGGGTATCAGCATACTCAGGAAAAATTGCACAACAACTTTTGTGGTCCAATTTCTCCTGTTACCCTTGGGAAAATAAAAAATAACGGGCTAAAAAATCATTTTTGAGGAAAAAAATGATTTTTATTTTCACGGCTCTACGTTATAAAACTTCTGTGAAACACTTGGAGGTTCAAAGTGCTCACCACACATCTAGATAATTTTCTTAAGGGGTCTAGTTTCCAAAATGGGGTCACTTGGGGGTTTCCACTGTTTATGCAAATCAGGTGCTCTCCAAACGCGACATGGCGTCCAGCCAATTCTGTGTTGAAAAAGTCAAACGGGGCTGCTTCCCTTGCGACCTCTGCTGTGCGCCCGAAAAGTGGTTTACCTCCACATATGGGGTAACGGCGTATTCAGGAGTAATTGCACAACAAATTTTGTGGTTCATTTTCTCTTTTAACACTTGTGAAATAAAAAAAATTGGTTCTGAAGTAATTTTTTTGTAAAAAAAGTTAAATGTTAATTTTTTCCTTCCACATTGCTTCAGTTCCTGTGAAGCACGTAAAGGGTTAATAAACTTCTTGAATGTGGTTTTGAGCACCTTGAGGGGTGCAGTTTTTAGAATGGTGTCACTTTTGGGTATTTTCTATCATGTAGACCCCTCAAAGTGACTTCAAATGTGATGTGGTCCCTAAAAAAAAATGGTGTTGTAAAAATGAGAAATCACTTGTCAACTTTTAAAGGGAATCTTTCACCCCATTTTTTTGACCATCAGCTGTGACCACAGCCATTAGGGGCTTATCTACAGCATTCTGTAATGCTGTAGATAAGCTCCCGATGTTACCTGAAAGAGAAGAAAAACGAGTTATATTATACTCACCCAGGGGCGATCCGCCGTCCGGTCCGGTCCGATGGGCGTCGCAGCTCCGGCGCAGGTGCACTGCTCTGCCCTGATGAGGGCAGAGCAGAGTACTGCAATGCGCAGGCGCCGGACCTCTCTGACCTTTCCCGGCGCCTGCTCACTGCAGTACTCTGCTCTGCCCTCACCAGGGCAGAGCAGTGCACCTGCGCCGGAGCCGCGACGGGAAGCTAAGAAGAGGAGGGCTTCGCTAGAAGATGGGAGGCGCCGGACCTGACGGCGGACCGCCCCTAGGTGAGTATAATGTAACTCGTTTTTCTTCTCTTTCAGTTGACATCAGGGCTTATCTACAGCATTACAGAATGCTGTAGATAAGCCCCTGATGGCGGTGGCTACAGCTGATGGTCGAAAAATGGGGTGACAGATTCCCTTTAACCCTTATAACTTCGTAACAAAAAAAAATTTTGTTTCCAAAATTGTGCTGATGTAAATTAGACATGTGGGAAATGTTATTTATTAAGGAATTTGTATGACATATCTCTGATTTAAGGGCATAAAAATTTAAAGTTTGAAAATTGCTAAATTTTCCAAATTTTTGCCATATTTCTGTTTTTTTCATAAATAAACGCAAGTCATATCAAATTTTTTTTTACCACTAACGTGAAGTACAATATGTCACAAAAAAACATTCTCAGAATCAGCGGGATTCGTTAAAGCGTTCCAAAGTTATAACCTCATAAAGTGACAGTTGTCAGAATTGTAAAAATTGGCCCGGTCATTAAGCTGCAAATTGGCTCTGTCACTAAGGGTTAAGGAATCTCCTTGTCAGAAGTGTCCTCTCATCACCATCAGTGACTGGCACATTCCCATGGAACAATAAAAAAATGCAAAACTTGTAGCCATATTGCCAACAAATATAGTCCGCGTACCAAACACAAATCAGCACTATAAGGTCATAGGTTCCTTTTCATGTACATCCTCCAACGTGGTGTACATGATACAATGTACGAGGTGCCCTGGAAGTTTCTATGTTGGGGAAACCAAGCAAAAGCTACAAACAATGATGAATCTACACAGACACACAATCAGGAAAGAACTGGTCACGCCTGTGGAAAAAAACATTTCTCTGGACCTGGACACTGTATGACAGATTTAAAAGTCTTAATATTAAAAGGTCATTTTAAGGACCATAGAGAGAGAAGAATTTGGGAATTCAAACTGATAAAGATGTTCAATTCTTTGACACTAGGACTCAATTTAACACCTGGATTTATGACTCACTATATGGATACAATTCACACCTCCACCAGAGGAACTCCTGATAACTAAGAAGAACATTCCCACTGCCTCTCCATTTGTAAGAAAATGCCTAATTTGATTTCCTTGGCTAATCTTTAGGAGGCATCGCACCTCCCACCACAAGAACAAATGTACTGCTGTAGTATCCCTAAAGCCCGGGTCTCACATAGCGATACACCAGCGATCCCGACAAAGATCAGGATCGCTGGTGTGTCACTACATGATCGCTGCTGAGCTGCCAAACAGGCAGCTCAGGGCAGCGATCAGCACAGCGACACTGCTGGTAACACCGCTTAGTTACCCGCAGTGTACCTTGGATACCAGCGCCCTGATGCAGGGAGCTGGTAACCAAGGTACACGTCGGGTTTCCAGGCGCTGCGCGGTGCCTGGAAACCCGCTGTGTACCTTGGTTACCAGCTCCCTGCATCAGGGCGCTGGAATCCAAGGTACACAGCGGGTTTCCAGGCACATCCCCGCGCCTGGAAACCCGCTGTGTACCTTGGTTACCAGCGGATCGCTGGTCTCCCGCCTGTCACACACCAGCGATGCGTGCCTGCCAGCGGGAGACCAGCAATCAAAAAAATGTCCAGGACATTCAGCGACGATCAGCGATACCCAGCAGGGGAGCTGATCGTCGCTGAATGTCACACACAGCAATATCGCTGGGGAGATCGCTGCTGTGTCACAAAACTAGTGACTCAGCAGCGATCTCGCTAGCGAGATCGCTGTGTGAGACGGGGGCTTTAGGCTACTTTCACACATCAGTTTTTTCGTGTCAGGCATAATCCGTCGAATACCTTAAGGACGGATCCGGCGCTGAAATGAAAAAACTGATGCAACGGATCAGGTTTTTTGCTGGATTCGACCTGAACTTTTGAACCCGGAAAAAGAAGTTTTGCAGCCGGAAAATGCAGGTTCGCATGTCCGGAGACAGTGGAAAATGTAGTAGTATTAGTAGTAGTAGTAGTCCTTGATTTCCAGAATCCGGATCAGTCTTTTGACGGATTGCACAAAAGACTGGTCCGGTTCCATAGACTTCTATTATTTCCGGCCGCCTGATGCGCCGATTCAGGCACTATCAGGCGGGTCCGGAAAAAAAAAAAAGGTTGCAGTGACCGTTTTGTCTGGCCGCCGGAATGTACATTTCCGCCGAATCCGCCAAAAATGGATGCAACGCAATGACATCAGGCGCGATCCGGCGCTAATGAAAGTCAATGCCAAAAAAACGCATCCGGTACCGATCCGTTTTTTTAAAAACACGCCGGTTCGCGCCTGACATCAAAAAACTGATGTGTGAAAGCAGCCTTAAATGTTGTGCTTTTTTCCTATTAATTTATTTGTAATCTTGCTTAAAGAAGGAGCCTCTGTGCTCTGAAAGCTTACAAACATATTATTTTCTGGTTTAAACCAGAACCCAGAAAGACATAAGGCACAAGGGAATTTTTGAAAAAATAAGAAAAAAGTTTATTAGAAGCAAAATATAAAATAATTTCAAATATATAATGGATGCCTATAGTCAAGCTAGAGGACTAACAGCAGCTTGATTCACTAAAAGGTTACATACATATTAAGCTCAATGGTTCACAGCGATCTCTAACATGAGAAGTTAAAAAATACATAAGTTATATAGCCTAAAAAGACACACACACTGAAGGCAATGTATCAATAATCATTATATGGTATGACATCATTAGACAAGTGACAAACTGCTGCAATTTCAGTCAATCAAATTGAAATACTGCTAAGTCACTTAGTTACCACTAGATAGGAACTGCCAAAAAATTGCAACAAAATACCAAAGTGTATGTGAACTAGGTAAAGTATCCACCAGATATAATTACTCTATTAAAGAAACGCCATGACTTAAACTTCAAGAATAAAGTTCATATAGTATCATTTTGTACCTGAGTAGTGGGTCAAGGTTGCTGCGTCTCACCCCGACGCGCGTTTTGCCGATTCTTCTTATATCTTTTGGATACTTTACCTAGTTCACATGCACTTTGGCACTAGTATGCATTGCTCCCTCATCCCTATCCTGGTATGCATGGCTCCCTCATCTCTATCCTGGTGTGCATGGCCCACTTATCCCTATCCTGGCGTGTATGGCCCTCATCCTCATCCTGGTATGCATGCCTCCTCATCCCTAGCTTGATATGCATCCCCCCCTTATCTCTACCCTGGTAGGCATGGTCCCCTCATCCCTATCCTGGTAGGAATGGTCCCCCCTCATCCGTATCCTTGCAAGAATGATTACCCTCATCCCTGTCCTGGTCTGCTGGCGTCGGAGCACGAAGCTGCGAGGGCTCGCAGGGAAGGTAAATGTAATGATTTGTTTTTTTAATATTTTCTGATGGGGCCATTCATACCAGGACAAGGAAAGGATGGGACCATGCATACCAGGACCGAGATGGGGCCAATCATACCAGGAAAATTATGGGACTATGCATACCAGAACAGGGATGGGGGCCAATCATACCAGGATAAGGATGGGACCATGAATACCAGGACCAGGATGGGGGCCAATCATACCAGGATGCCATTAAAGAGAAATGAATATTTATTGCATTCCACGCACATGGGCATGATATGCAGTGAATATTCATTTCTCTTTAGCAGTGGGCACAGAGTTAGCTGCAGCCGCCGGCTCCTTCCTCTTTGACCCGCTGCCCTGCCGGACCCGCTGCCCTGCCGAAACCGCTCCCCCACCTCCCCACCACAGCCGGTACATCCGGACTATAAGACGCACCCCCCATTTTCCTCCACATTTTTGGGAGGAATAAAGTGCGTCTTGTAGACAGAAAAATACGGCAGATGTGAAGCAGTTCTAAAAACTGGGTATACAACTAAATATTAGGTTAGTGATTCACAGGAATGCTAAATCATCATAAAAAAATAGTACAGATTGTGAGTTTGTAAAGACAAATGCAGACACTGCTATTTTTAGAAAAGTCCAATGTTCATGTTTTGCTATTTTCCATAAAGTAGGTAAAATTATATACATTTCTCTTCATGTTTTGAATTAGAATACATGGAATTAAAAACTAGTATATAGATTTTGTGATTAAGTCATATTTTTGAACATACTGCTATTATTTTTGAACACTACTGTACATTTCAACTGTGAGAGACAGAATCTTAAAAAAATCCAGAAAATCACATTGTATGATTTTTACATACAGTACATACCAAAAGTTTGGACACACCTTCTCATTCAAAGATTTTTTCTGTATTTTCATGGCTATGAAAATTGTAGAATCACACTGAAGTGTTGTGAATATGCTGGAGGCAGCTTCTGAGCTGGGGCTCCCTCCGGTGGTTGCTGAGGGTAATGAACTGAGTATTGAATGGCCTTCAGCTGGCGCTGAATGGTAGGATATAAGTGGCCTGAGTTCCCAGCAGCAGCAATTGTTCCTTCTGGTCTTGCTTGAAGCACTGCTAGTTTCCTGCTCCCTTCAGATAAGTGTTTGCTGTTTTTTTTTTCTTCTGTTTGATTTTATCTGCTGGTTTGCTGCTTGCAGTGGACTGCAGCCTGTCCCCTTTTGGGGGTCTGGCGCTGCAATTGTGCTCCGTTTGTGTCTGCACTTTTGCTTGCTCTTCGTTATTTTTATGGCTGAATAGCGTTTTTTTTACACCAAAAAACTGATTTAGGGATGAATCGTGTATCCAGGTTTTTTGGTAATTTTGTTAGGGGTTTTTTTGGATTTCATCAAATTTTTTCTGTACTTTTTTGTCTAGACAATTTTGGGCCCCCGGGTTTTTTCTCATTCTATTTCGTCTTGACCGGCTTTCTTCTTGTCTAACCCCCTATTTCATGTTTGGGGGGGTTCCTATTTTCTTTGGGGATCGCTCCGGGGCAGAAGCTTTTTATCTTTCTCCTTTAGGTGTAGTTACTCTCAGGGTGTGACGAGGCGTCTAGGATCACCGTAGAATGCTCCACGCTACCTCTAGTTTGT
>JARQOD010000006.1:252396728-252494606 GCA_033576555.1 Oophaga sylvatica
TTGTTTTTTTAGTTTTTTTTAACATTTTTTGTAGTTTTTTAAAAACTTTATTTTTACTTTTTTACCTTGTCCCAGGATGGGACATCAACTTTTCCTGCTCTGATCGCTACTTTTGCATTGGAGAGCCCACAGGGACGAGGCATTTCATGTCCTGATCTGAGCAGGAAACTTACAGGCTGCCAAACCAGCCATCTTTCGGCCCGGGTTATCATGGAGACCACAGGACAGCACTATCGCAATCACGTTGTGACAGTCGGAGCAGAGTGAGAGCTTCCTCCATCTGCAGCCGATCGATGTTGCTTTTACAATTGACAGCGGCATCAAAAGGTTAAACGTCCTGAATGGCACTAGCATTGCTCTTGAGTGTTTCTGCAGGGTGTCCACTACAGCTTATACTCTCTGATAGATCGTGTCGGCTCATGTACAGTGAATGTCGTGAAGGGGTTAAGTTTCGCGTGGGACAGCTGTTTTTTTGATTGCATGAGATGATGGCTATAGATTTTGCATAACAATATGAAAATAAAATTGTAAAATAAAATATACGGTTTCCAGTACTGCGCAATGAACTGCAATGCGGACAAAACCTAGAGAGTCTCGCATGATAAATAGCTTTGTGGGGAGACTGCATCTATTGTCAGAATTTTTAGTTAGCCTTCCTTATGCTGTGGGATCATAGTTTGTAGTTCCTTTCCTTTAGTGAAGTCATGTTTTTATTTCCGCTATGTGTATTATGAGCATAATTCCATTTATTGATATTGATAAAGAAGTAGTCAGGTATTAGAATTTTTTAGCAATTTTACTCATAAATGCTACTTTTAAGGATAAATTCTTTATTTTTGCAACTTTATCTTGTATAATATACATATAAATATGGATTTAAAACCCCAAATGGCATATTTCACAATGTATTACTGTCAAAACATTGACATAAATAGACCAATAAATCTGCCCCATAGTTATTACTTTATTCATTTCTTCAGCTATCCAATAATTCTTTTCCCACGTGAAATTGCAGAATCAGGATGATGTCTCAGGAGGAAAGACAAATATTTCTTAAAAAGTTGTCAACAGATTGATATGTATGTAACGAACAACAGGTCATCCCCCTTGAATGATGTGGAAAGTTTAAAATTTATCCTATTGTAATAGTACTAGCCATTAGCATATTGGTAAGCATAATTTAAAAAGTAGGAATGCATTGCTGCTTATTTGCAGTATTTTTTTTTTACTTAAATGTGCAAATGTACAAGCAAAATAAACATAAATAGATGTGATATAGTGAAACAGACATTTATCATCTATCTATCTTAGCATCTGTCTGGAAGTAACCATTCGGTTAGCCATAAATAATCATCCACAAGCTAAAAATCATTTTCCAAGATTTGCTTGATTTAGAAGAAACCTCGTTATGGTGCTCATATTAGTGTAACAAATAGATTTTAATTATAGAAACCTTTCATTCCTAAAAAAATGGTTAAATACCTTGTAAAAAAATCCCCGACTTTCCCTGTTCTTTCACTGTTTTCTTGTTTTGTTCTGCGCCACTCAATTGCCGAGATATTCACTTTTTTTTTCTTCTGGAGCACAATATGGGAAATTTTTGCTTGCAGTCCACCTGGCATTTCTTCAGTCTTCTGGGGGCTTGTGTTCTCACCTGTCCCTCCTGCATGCTGCTATTCACAGCTCTGTTTCATATGAAACTACTAAACTGCTAGATCAGCTGCTGAGCTGTGATTGGCAGCATCTGTGAGTGAAGGGCGAAAGCGCACATTCAATTGGACTGCAAAGCAGAGATTTCACAAACTGCACTGCAGAAGAAACAAATGTGAATATCTCTGCAATGAGTAAAACATCTCAAAAAGGAAAAAAAGGGGCAGTGTTATGAATGTGCTGGGGATGGTTTCTGAGCACAGGCTCCCTCTGGTGGTTGCAGACAGTACTGAACCTTACAGCGAGGAATGGCAATCTGGGATCACGAACTGGACTGATATAAGGGAGGTTCCCTCCCATGATGGTCGCCGGTGATCAATTGTTCTTGTCTCAATTGTGGTTCCTGGTTCATTTGGAAGTTTGCTGGAGTCTTGCATGCATTGCTGCTTTCAGATAAGATATTTTCTTCTTTTCTTTTTGTGCTTGCTTTTTGCATATTTTCTGCACTTTTGTGGGGTCAGCGGGTCCCCTCCTGGGGCCCTGTGCTCCTTCAGTTTATCTGTAGCCACTGTTATTTGTTCATTGCTTTTTCCTCTTTTTTCAGTGGCTGCGGCTAGTTTTGTTACACCAGAGATCTGATTTAGGTGGTGGAGATCTCAGGTGTTTTTGCAATCAGAAGAGTTGGTATTTTTTAGGGTTTTTTTGTTGGATTGCAGTCAGAATTCTTTCCTGTACTTTTCTGTCTAGACAGATTGGGCCCCAGCGTTTGCTCATTCTATTTTCTGTCTGTGTCCGAGCTTCTTCTTGTCTAACCGCCAATTACATGTTGGGGGCTTTCTATTTTCTTTGGGGATCTGCTCCGGGGCAGATAGCTTTCATCTTTCTGCCTTTAGGTGTAGTTATCTCTCAGGCTGTGACGAGGCGTCTAGGATCAACGTAGGAAGCTCCACGGCTACCTCTAGTTGTGTGGTTAGTTCAGGTTACTGCAATCCAATAGGTTCCAGCCTCTCTGGTGTATTGCCGCTTTTGCTTTTTCTCCTCAGCTATCTAAACATAACAGGGCAGAATCAGGAAAGCTCAGGGATTTAGAATAATTTAATTAATTTTTTGAGCAAATGACAAGTTCTCTTTAATTGAAATATATTTATAATATGAACAGGTTTCCTGGCGTTCTTTGAAAATTATTTTTAAATTGTGGGTGTTCATTTATGGCCAAAATTGGCAGATAGGTTCTTGATATTTATCTCAATTTTTGAGCATGTGACAGGTCCTCTTTAAATGCAGTTTTGCTATTTACTATTGTAGTCTTCTGTTTCCTTACCTTACACCTATAGTCTAATAGGCTAGTAGAAAGTTTTTCATTCATTGGGCAGTTCCCCTTAATCATCTTCTTAATATTTTCACTCATCACTCACTCACTTCTCAAATAGTCCCACACTCCCACCTAAATTTTTTCTTTTTTTTGTTGAATATGTATTTATTAACACACATGTATAACACATATCAAGGTATGAACAGTAACAAAACATGTCACATAATATAAGCCAAGCGTCATCATATCAGGGTCATGTCCAATAAAACAGAGCACAATATATATGAATGAAAACAGCGTGATCGATGAATCACTACTAGATTGCGTGAGATTTGCACACAAATTGGGTTCCTGGACAACGAACCCCAATAACATTCTACAAGAACAAGAACTAAGAACAAAATAAAACAAGAAGACACAGAAAATATAAGGGGAAATAAAGAAAAATAAGGGAATTAAATAACCTAAATGAAAAATAAATAACTGGACAAAGAAAAAAGGAAGAAGGTTAAAGGTAAGGGGAAGGAAAAGGGGAGGGGGGGCGCCCTCGGTCTCCGCCCACAGCACACCACGTGGCAGAGAATCTTACATACAAAAATAGCACTCCAATGAGTCACTTACACTATGTAGGCGAAGGGGTACGAAAGGCAATCCACGGGGACCAGATGGTCTGGAATTTATCCCGGTATGGTTGATCCATGCCGACAGGTCCTCCATGTCCCTGATATGGTCCACAGCAACAGTCCACTCCTCCAGAGAAGGCGCCACAGTAGACAGCCAATGCTTAGGCACTAGAAGTTTGGCAGCCGTCAACATAAAGGTCGCCAGTTTGTGCTTAATGGGGTTATAACCCGTCGCCGGCACCCAAAAAAGGACTGAGTCCCGGGTAAATCACAAGGCAGAAGGCAGATATCTTTGATTTTTTGTCGTATCGCATTCCAGAAGGGCACAATGAGGGGACAATCCCACCAGATGTGAGCATAAGTTCCTGAACCCGCCCCACTCTCCAGCAGATGTCAGAGGTCTGCAAGCCATGGCGAAATAGGAACTACGGGGTTCGGTACCCACCTGGCAATCAGTTTATAAGAATTCTCTTTAAATGCGAACGCACCTAGAAATCCCAGTGCGTGTCTTTTAATACACCTGGCGACTCGTAGGGACAATGGGTGCCCAGTTCCCGTTCCCAGGCAGCAAGGTAAGTAGGCTCAGTATCAGAGCGAAGAGACATAAGCCATTTGTAAATGTGGAGATCACGCCTTTGACAGGACTCTGTCCAGCAACAGCCGCTCCAAGTTGGAGGCAGCCCGCAAGGGACGATGTTGCTCCATAAAGGTCTGACAGACATGATGTACATGTGCTAGCGATAAAAAGTTGGCGTGTGTAGGTCGAGGATGGATGACAGGCCCTCCGCCGAAGGGACATTGCCTCCAGCAAAAAAGGAATTGAGGGGCGTTACCAGTTTGCTCCACAAACCCTGAAAAGTCCAAAAACCCTCATCCGAGCAGGTCAACAAAGGAGTAAACGTACAGGCATGAGCGGAGAGGGGAACTTACTCATAGTGTCATGATGTAGACAGTTCAGGCATGTGTGGAGCAAACCCTTCAGGAGAGGGGAGAAGCCGCGTGTACGAGGGATCTGAGTATGCACACCCGATAACTCAAGTGCCTCCCGAGGCGAAAGAAGAGCCGTTTCTAGGGAGGACAAGAAAGACCTTTTGTTCCAGCTGTTTATCTCCACCCAACGACGAAGATGGCAAGCGAAGTAATAGTTCTTCAGGTCGGGCATACCCACTCCACCTGCATCTGTGGGCAGAGTCAAAGTCGAGAAAGCGATACGAGCCGGACGTTGGTTCCATAGGAACCGTGAGAACAGAACGTGTAAGGCACGAAAAAAGGAATTGGGAAGGAATATGGAGCTGCCTGGAATAAGTAGAGGAATTTTGGGACTATATATGTGGACAGATAATTTTTTCGGCCCAACCAAGACATGAACGGTATTCGTAGACGCTGGAGCTCTGTCCTAACCGAGGAGAGTAGGCGTAGGTGGTTCAGAGCGTAGAGGCGAGAAATATCCCTCGGAATAAGAATGCCTAAATATCCACCTAACTTTTTTTCTGAATAGCTACAATAATCATTCCTCCTCATACACTTGCCCTGTAGACGCTACACTTAATCAGCTTTTACAGCAGCCTCATCCTACTTTTGTAGCAGTTGCAGCAGAACATGACTCTCCGGAATCCCCATCATCTTCCTTCTGCTTGTGATCATAACAGAAACTATGGCCACACTTTTCAACAAGCAATGACTGCAAAACTCTTCCAAAATGTATAGTACTGCTTACTTTCAAACCCTGCGCTTATGTAACATACTTCCGACGCAGACCCTGCTGTAGCATCATGTTGTATGGGGTGTTTTGCTGAAAAAGGTACATTATAAGGAAGAAAGGTTTAAATACAACATATCAAGGAGTCAGCCATTTTTGGTCAGATGGCTTCAGGACAACAAAATAAAATTTAGGGACTAAGCTGAAAAATATGTAGGCGCCCCTCTGTCAGCAGTAGTGGACAAATATTCTGGTAGCATTTTGTGAGACATTTGCGGAAGGGTACTCAAGCATTTAAATAATGTTAAGCCATTAAATGACGATGCCATCACATAATAAGACATTGTATTCAAGTTTTTTTACCCATTAAAAAATATAATCTTAAAAAACTGACTCGACATTGATCTGTCACTTAGCTATGGAATTAAAACACATGGTCGCATGATCTAGACAACGTTAGATTCTGGGTTTCTACTTCTGTTTTACCACTCACTGAAGGTTTCAATTAAATATGCACACATGCCCAAATTAAGTCTGGAAATAAGGATTTTTGTTAAATTATAGATCATAAATTATTCAGCTCTCATTCCAACTATGTAAGTCCTCCTTATAAATAAATCAGTAAAAGGTAATTTAATGGGAAAACGAAATGAATGTTAAGCTAAAGGTCTCTTTGGCACATTACAGATATCATTTATGCCTTTAGACCCTGGAAAACTGTCACAAAATGAAAACTGGATTTATTTGCTAACCCGCAAACAAATGCATTTTGTAAATCCAATTGCAATTGAAAGTCCTATGTGTAAAAAGTGGATTATTTTATGAAATACTCTAGCAGACATCAGAGAGAAGATTCAAAAAGATATACATAAACTGGAGCAGTGGGCAGCAACTAACAGAATGGATTTTAACAGGGAAAAATGCAAAGTACTACATCTGGGCAATAAAAATGAAAAAAGCATATACAAAATGGAGGAATAGGGCTAAGTAACAGCACATGTGAAAAAGACTTGGGTATACTAATTGATCACAGACTTAACATGAGTCAACAGTGTGATGCAGCAGCAAAAAAGGCAAATGCAATTCTAGGATGTATCAACAGAAGCATACAGTCTAGATCACGTGAGGTCATTATTGCCCTCTACTCCTCTTTGGTCAGACCTCATCTGGAATACTGTGTCCAGTTTTGGGCACCACATTTTAAAAAAGACATCAACAAACTGGAGCAAGTTCAGAGAAGAGCCACCAGAAGGTGACCGGTCTGCAAACATGTCCTATGAGGAACGGTTGCAGGATTTGGGAATGTTTAGCTTGCAAAAAAGAAGACTGAGAGGAGACTTAATAGCTGTCTACAAATATCTCAAGGGCTGTCACATTGTAGAAGGATCATCTTTATTCTCATTTGCGCAGGAAAGACTAGAAGCAATGGGATGAAACTGAATGGGAGGAGACACAGATTAGATATTAGAAAAAACTTTTTGACAGTTAAGGTGATCAATGAGTGGAACAGGCTTGCCACAAGAGTGGTGAGTTCTCCTTCAATGGAAGTCTTCAAACAGAGGCTGGATAGACATCTGTCTGGATGATTTAGAGAATCCTGCTTTGAGCAGGGGGTTGGACCAGATGACCCAGGAGGTCCCTTCCAACTCTACCATTCTATGATTCTATGATTCTATGATCAGAAGAAAAATGCGTAAATGTAGTCCTATTACAGAATGGTGTGCCAAATGGCATAATCCGCTCTGCTGCATTAGTTTAAAGGGGTTATGCCGACTTTGTAAATGAATAAAATTTAAAGTGCAAGCAACTTTGCAATTTACCTCTTACTAAAAATTCTCTGTTCTTTAAAAATGGAGCTATTTTTAATTTTATAGTTTGATGTTCGTTACCTAGGTTATTAGCCAGGTTATCAGCAGTCTAACAAGTTGTCTGGTCTCTTTGAGCACAGGAGCACACACTAGAAAGCGCAGCTCTGATGTCGACTAGATCACTGAATCCAACCAGATTTAGTGTCTGTACACTCCTAAAGTGCTTCACATTCAAAGTTACCTCTGCCAACCACATCAGAGAGCAACTAATTCAGGACAACGGAACGACGATGCTGCTAGTCTGAACTGTGAATCTTCAGGGGCGCACAGCTTGCCACAAATAAAGTCAGAGTATGGGCGCTCCTGAAAAATGGTTTGGCAACCCTAGTGGTGAGGCGCTCATTAGCGCTTTTCTACCATATATGTCTTTCTTAAATTCAATCTGTGGGCCCGAAGAAGGTCTAAGTTCTTGACCGAAACATATGTACAATAAACGTACAGTACAGACCAAAAGTTTGGACACACCTTCTCATTTAAAGATTTTTCTGTATTTTCATGACTATGAAAATTGTACATTCACACTGAAGGCATCAAAACTATGAATTAACACATGTGGAATTATATACTTAACAAAAAAAAGTGAAACAACTGAAAATATGTATTATATTCTAGGTTCTTCAAAGCAGCCACCTTTTGCTTTGATTACTGCTTTGCACACTCTTGGTATTCTCTTGATGAGCTTCAAGTGGTAGTCACCGGAAATGGTTTTCACTTCACTGGTGTGCCCTGTCAGGTTTAATAAGTGTGATTTCTTGCCTTATAAATGAGGCTGGGACCATCAGTTGTGTTGTGCAGAAGTCTGGTGGATACACAGCTGATAGTCCTACTGAATAGACTGTTAGAATTTGTATTATGGCAAGAAAAAAGCAGCTAAGTAAAGAAAAATGAGTGACCATCATTACTTTAAGAAATGAAGGTCATTCAGTCCGAAAAATTGGGAAAACATTGAAAGTGTCCCCAAGTGCAGTTGCAAAAACCATCAAGCGCTACAAAGAAACTGACTCAAATGAGGACCACCCCAGGAAAGGAAGACCAAGTGTCACCTCTGCTTCTGAGGATAGGTTTATCCGAGTCACCAGCCTCAGAAATCGCAGGTTAACAGCAGCTCAGATTAGAGACCGGTCAATGCCACACAGAGTTCTAGCAGCAGACACATCTCTACAACAACTGTTAAGAGGAGACTTTGTGCAGCAGGCCTTCATGGTAAAATAGCTGCTAGGAAACCACTGCTAAGGAACGGCAGCAAGCAGAAGAGACTTGTTTGGGCTAAAGAACACAAGGAATGGACATTAGACCAGTGGAATCTGTGCTTTGGTCTGATGAGTCCAAATTTGAGATCTTTGGTTCCAACCACCGTGTCTATGTGTGACGCAGAAAAGGTGAATGGATGTACTCTACATGTCTGGTTCCCACCGTGAAGCATGGAGGAGGAGGTGTGATGGTGTGGGGGTGCTTTGCTGGTGACACTGTTGGGGATTTATTCAAAATTGAAGGCATACTGAACCAGCATGGATACCACAGCATCTTGCAGCGGCATGCTATTCCATCCGGTTTGCGTTTAGTTGGACCATCATTTATTTTTCAACAGGACAATGACCCCAAACACACCTCCAGGCTGTGTAAGGGCTATTTGACCAAGAAGGAGAGTGATGGGTGCTACGCCAGATGACCTGGCCTCCACAGTCACCAGACCTGAACCCAATCGAGATGGTTTTGGGGTGAGCTGGACTGCAGAGTGAAGGCAAAAGGCCAACAAGTGCTAAGCGTCTCGAGGAGCTCCTTCAAGACTGTTGGAAGACCATTTCCGGTGACTACCTCTTGAAGCTCATCAAGAGAATGACAAGAGTGTGCAAAGCAGTCATCAAAGCAAAAGGTTAATATAAAATAAATACTCTGCGCTACACAATAAATTAAGTGGTAATACACATAGAGTGAGTAAATGACCAGTACCTTACTGTATGAAAGTCTTCCGATGTTGAAAGGTCCTGTGGCTGTAGAAAAGTGAATAAATGTCTTATTATTCTCTTCTTCCTTATAATCCTTTTGGTTCAAGAAATATAAAATATACCAGTCTTTAGCATGAATCCAGATAGCGATCCAGAGGATTGATTAATCAGACCACAAGGGTACCGTCCTGGCCGGTGACGGTATACCCTGCGGTGCTGTGTCTAAGAGAATGGAGCCAGGAAGGTGCAGCTTGACTGCAGGACCTTCCGTGAGGTCACTGGCACGTGATAGAGATCACGTGACCAGCTACAGTGGTCTTGTGTGCAATTTGTAGCTGGTCACAGTGATCTTATCACGTGCCAGTGACCTCACGGAAGGTCCTGCAGCCAAGCTGCACCTTCCTGGCTCCATTCTCTTAGACACAGCACCGCAGGGTATACCGTCACCGGCCGGGACGGTACCTTGTGGTCTGATTAATCAATCCTCTGGATCGCTATCTGGATTCATGCTAAAGACTCTTATATTTTATATTTCTTGAACCAAAAGGATTATAAGGAAGAAGAGAATAATAAGACATTTATTCACTTTTCTACAGCCACAGGACCTTTCAACATCGGAAGACTTTCATACAGTAAGGTACTGGTCATTTACTCACTCTATGTGTATTACCACTTAATTTATTGTGTAGCGCAGAGTATTTATTTTATATTAACACTTCATAACCAAGGCAAAATAGAGGTTAATTTTGCCAATCTACTGCTGCTTCACAGACCTCATTTTTTGCAAAGCGCCTGGGTTTTCTTTTATCAAAGCAAAAGGTGGCTACTTTGAAGAACCTAGAATATAAACATATTTTCAGTTGTTTCACACTTTTTTGTTAAGTATATAATTCCACTGTGTAAATTCATAGTTTTGATGCCTTCAGTGTGAATGTACAATTTTCATAGTCATGAAAATACAGAAAAATCTTTGAGGGAGAAGGTGTGTCCAAACTTTTGGTCTGTACTGTACGTATGGAATTGCTAATAAATATCACCTCAATTTAACTATGGAATTCCTGGTTTTTCAGGTCTACTAAAAAAGAGTGGAACCTGTTAATGTATCACTTACTCGGAGTGCTGTGATCTACACACAATCGTTTATTTCTTACTTGTAGACATACCATGTGTCTGTCTTATGAGTAGCAATTTTAAGCAATGTATGTAAAAAAATATTTCTGTAGTATGGCATGAATTGGACCATGCCAGAATATTTTTTTCAGTATAAAATAAAACCCCAGTTCCAAAAAATGTTGAGCCACTGTGTAAATTGTAAAGAAAACAAGAATGTAATGACTTTGAAATCTTTTATTCTCAGAACATAAAACACAGATCAGAAGTTGAAAATCAGACATTTTCTTATTCCATCTAAAAAATTATCTCATATAGAAATTAATGGCAGCAACATATCTTAAAAAAGTTGGACCAGGGTTAACAGAAGACTGGAAAGCAAATGATGCTAATGAAAAACTGTTTGAGGGTCAGTTTTCAACTAAGTCACATGACTGTATAAAAAGTGCATGTGTGAGAGGCAGAGTCTGTAAGAAGCAAAGTTGATCAGAGGCTCACCAGTCTGAACATCTGCATCTACAAATTGTGGAAGAATTTCAACAAAATATTCATCAGTGTGAAATTGTAAAAACTTTAAGTAACCCACTATGTACAGTACATAATATCATCTAAATGATTCAGAAGAAATCCATCTACACAGGGGAAAACATCAATGGTCAGTAATGGATACACGTGATCTACTGATCCCTAGTCAGTACTGCTTTCAAAACAGGCTTGATTCGGTCATGCAAGTAACTGCATGGGCTCAGGGATGCTTGAAGAAATCATTGTCTATGAGCACAGTTCACTGTGGAATCCACAAATGCAAGTTAAAACTCTATCATGCAAAGAAGCAGCCATATTTAAACATAATTGTCATGCGTCTGGGTTCGAACCTTTGAGTCTGTGCTTTGTGATCAGCTTCTCTGTCTGCCAAGATGTACCTTTTCTCAGGGTATTTAGTTTCTGTTATCCTTGCTTCAGCCTTTTTAGGGTAACAGGTGTTTTCATTTACTCATTTTTGTGCCCCATCTCCTTTCAGGTGCGGTTTTATATACTTTCCCCTGCGGATATTTCCGACTTGTGATAGTCTCATTTGGATGTCCAACCATACTGCTCTAGTTTAAGACCAGCTAGGGTTTATCTCTTGTGTCTTTGATCTTTACCCTGTACCTATCTTCTGTTTCTTTTTTGGAAGTATGTGGCATATTCTTTAACAATATGTACTTAATCCTTTATTTTGCATTTCGGGGTTTGTTTTACTCACTCTGGGATCTCTTTCTCTTTCAGCACACTTTCCCTTTCATAAGTAATTTGCATTCTGCTCTGCCCTCCTGTTCTTCAGGAGAACGTGAAACCCTTATCCCATAGGTCCATGTTGCCTGTGTCTAGTCTGTTGTTAGTGCTATCTCAGCTCATGTAGGAACCACTAGGGACTTCTGGGTCAGAATCTCTAGTATGTACGGGAGCAGGCAGGGTCAGTTGCAGTTTTTAGTGTGTTACCTATTTTCCCAAGTGAAGGGTCAGGATCTCTGGTCGTAACATGAACCATCAAGGTCAGTTGCAGTTTTTAGTGTTTCCTATTTTCCTGAGTGAGTTGCTACATTTTCATAACAGCAATCTAGAAACACTGCCATCTTCTCTGAGCTGAAGCTCATATAGAAATAGACTGTTCTCAAAATGGAAAATCATTCTGCTGTCAAGTGAATCAAAACGTGAAATTCTTTATTGAAACCACAGACTTCATGTCCTACGAACTGAATAGGAGAGGGACTATCCAGCTTGTTATCAGCGTACAGTACAAAAGCATGCATCTCTGATGGTACGGGGTGGTATTAGTGCCTATGACATCGCTAGCTTGCACATCTTGAAAGACACTTTCAATGCTGAGCATTAAACAGAAGTTTTAGATCAACATATGCTCCCATCCAGAGAACGCCTACTTCAGAGAAGGCCTTGCATATTTCAGCAAGACAAAGCTAAACCACATCAACATACTGTATCCATCATAACAGCTTGACTTTGCAGAAGAGTTTGGATGATGAACTGTCCACCTGCAGTCCAGATCTTTCACAGACAAAAACATTTGTCACATTCTGAAAATATAAAATCTAGCAAATAGGACCCATGACTGTTGAGCAACTAGAATACTACATAACGCAACATTCAGATGACATTTTTCTCCCAAAATTCCATTAATTGGTCTTACTTTACACACGTTTACAGACTGTTGTAAAAAGAAGAGGAGATGGTCAACATGGTCTTGTCGCATCATTTTCAGATGTGTTGGTGCCATCAATTTCTAAATGAGTTATTATTTCAAATGACATGGTAAAATATCTAACTTTTAATGTCTGATATCTGTTCTATGTTCTATTGTGATTAAAATTTGGCTAAAAAAAATTTCCAAATCATTGTATAGCTTTCTTTACATTTTACACAGCATTCCAACCTTTTTGGAATTGGGGTTTGAGAAAGCACGCAAGGGATCAGCAGTATACAATACAGTAATATCCACAACAGACTATGGGTACAGTATTAGTATTTGCATTTTCAGTTTTTTTCAAGCGCAAGTTGGTTTTTTATCAGCAATATATCTAGAGTAAGTAATAGAGATTTTAGTTTATTTTTCAATATAACACAATTAACCAGCTACTGGGCGTTTTCAAATAATTTGATTCACGGTGAACACATTTGCACGAATCACAGGCTCTCCAGTTTACCTGAAAAGACATATATAATACTCTGAGGTCTCCTAGAACTTTATCCAACCACCTTCAAGCTGTATAACGCAGACACAGCCTTAGTAATATCAAAATTACCTACTCATTTCTGCTGTTTTTTTTTTTGCACACAGGATCTGTACAGTATATTAGGAGTTTAATGGCTTTTCTTAATTTCTATTGCTATTCTGTGAGCTGTGACATCGTCTCACTAAACAGATGTGCCACCAAATGATTGCTGCGCTGCATTCTCTGCCTCAGCTTTTATATGGGCTATAGTAAACTGTGCTATACCATGTGATGTGCTGTGTGATGGTTGTGCTATACTATGGGTTGCCCAAAGTTGTGTGAGCCTTCTTTTCAGATATATCGGTCTTTTTTATTCAGTGTCTATTTTGATGGTTTTTACCGAGGGGACATAGCTCACAGGATTCTCTGAGGATATGTCTATAGGCTGCTCTTCATTATTACCCTGTGAGCTACACACCCTTGCCATATCTCTGGAATTAAAAGAAAAAAAACAAAACAAAACATAAAACAACAGGAATGATATAAGAGCAGAAATTGGCCACTTTTGACTTTGTGACAGGTCTACAAATGTATGTTTTTTAATATTGTTTCATAAAGGAGTGAGTTTATTTTTATGATGTGTTGTGTTATGATTGCGCTTGTAGGCTTGTAGTATTAATGGGATGCCATTTAATCCACTCCCATTCGATGTGACAGTAAGTGAGCATTTTTTTTTCAACCAGTCCAGGACCACCAGGGTAGTTACCCCATTTTTGACCAGACAGATTTTCAGTTTTTATCTGTACTTGTGGTTTAAAGAGCTGCAATTTTTATTTTTTTTTGTCGTTCAGATATTCAGATAATTTTGTATCTTTTTTTCGTGATACATGAGGATTAATTTTTATGTGATTGTCACAGTTTCTTTTATAAAACTTTATTTGCCAGTATTGGGCGATACGGAATTGCATGTCTGTTTTACACAATATAAATACCTGATTCTTTTCCACTTTCTGCAGCAATTATTGTTATATATGAAATACTGCTTTAGATGGGGTGATATTAGTAACACTAATTTGGATTGACAGCAGCTTTTTTCGATTTATTTATTTTTTTCCTGCTTTTTATTTAGTTGTCATTTGTTTCACATGTTGTACCTCCATAAGGTCATAAAAAATTAAAAATATTTTTTTAAATCTGATTTTCTCCTGTAACTGGGGCTGGTGTATGAGCCCAGGTGACACTGTAAAGTTAGTCCTCCCTATACCCAGCAACTATATGAAGGCTGAGTAAAAAGGATGAAGCGCTATTAGTGCTTTTTCTTACTATGTACAATGCGCTTGTTCAGCGATGTGTAAAGATCGATAGGGAAGGCAGAGGCTGTAATAAACCATCTGTGCCTTCTTTATAGGAGGTCCAGGTGTGTCTGACAGCCGCGTCTCTACTCCCTGTAGATTGTGCACCGCCTGGATGTTTATCATCTATGAATAGTCCAGAAGTAGTTAACGAGCCTTTTTTGAACTAGGGTTCATTCAGACATTTTTTTGTGACAGTCTTTGAAACAAAACTTTGAAATTTGGTCCCATTACGTCTACAGGTAAAATAATTTAAAAGCATCTAGGCCGACATCGAATTTGGAGAGACATGCGTGATTTTACCTTTTGGCATTTTTTGGAAATCGCTGTGAAAGCAGTGGTATCAGAAACAGAATTGATAGGTTCTACGCGAATGATAAAGTTAATGTATCAGAGCTCCTGATCTTATCAACTTTTATCCAACATCAATATCAACAATATCAGCTTTGATGAATTAATATCTAATTTCTCTGAACAAACTCGAGCTTGGTTCTGTCATGGCTAGAGATGAGCGAATCAGGCAAAATTCGATTTTACTGGAAATTCAATTTGATTAGAAACTTATCCTTTGCAAATTTATTGCCCTTATTATGCTCTGGGGTCTTTTCATACCACAGATCAAAATGTAAGATATAAAAACTAAAATAATACTTATACTCACCTCACGGATTACCTCTGGCTGCTCCCGATGCTTCCTGCCTGCTGTCCTTTCCTGTGCATCTCGTTGTGTCGCCTCTCCAGCCCTGTGATCACTTTAAGCCCGGGCTTCTGGCCATGAGTAGGTCCTGGAGCATGTGCAGTGAACTCCAGAGCCTGTTTGTTCCCTGAATCCCCGGCTTAGAGTGAACAACAGTCCAGAGATGTGGTGCAATGGAGGACTGGACAGAGGACAGGGAGCATCATGGGGGGGGTCGGTGAAGTAAATGACCTGCAAAAGCTAAAAAAGAGGTATGTTTTTTGTTTATAACCTTTTGCCAATCCTTTAAGGTTCAGCACGATCACGGTCACAGCTGGTCACTATTTCACTGAATTTGCATGGAGTGAATTACCAAAATTATCTTTTTTTTTCCAGAATGCGAATTATTGTAAACCTTGAGCAGAATTTTGTTCCACTCGGAATAACCTCCTCCACCTGTAGTACTAACAAATATGGCTTTAAAAGCAATTACTTGAACCCAGTTAACATATTATAAACTTGCCAACAAACCTGGTAGGTTATTAGCAAACAGACTATTGGAATAGCAAACTATCAACCATATTCATTCCCCCCAAATCAGACCTGGCCATAATAATTCTAATGCTGACCTGATCTTTAAGAAAATGTGTATGACACTTTTCAATGGCTCGTTCTCTAAATCAGTTGTCTGAATCAGACAGGGCATCTTTAAGCAAAGAGATAATATAAGAGGGGTACCGTGGGCGACTAAAAAAATAAAACTAGAAAAAGCACCAAGCTGCAGTGGTTTTACTTCTAAATATTAAAAAAGTCTGCAGATAAACTAATACCTTATTTAACCTGTTTCTTTAATCCCATCACGTACATTTTGTCATATGTCAAGTCCCTGACTTTGATGCGGGCTCACACGCCGAGATCGCGTGTTTTCTGGCTGATGATGACTAATTTAGCCCTCAAACAATATGTCACCTAAAGTGATAAACTCATGGTAACTAGAAACTAAAATTTTTGAGAGAATGATTTCATTTTATAAGAATACAGAAGTATAAATTGTTCTTATACCACTTTAAAGAGCAGACTATCTTCATAGTCAATATTGAAAGAAAGTCCTAGCAAAGAAAAAAAAAATCACTTTATTAGACCCTCAAAAGAATAGATTATAGCCATTAAACCAGCACATAAATTCTTTTCAGCGATGAGGTGGTTCAATAGTTATGTTTTGATAAAACATTTTATCTATTATACTGTATTTGTGCTATGTTTTCATGATTTCAGGAGAGAATTCTAAGTCTAACATTTTTAAATCAGGTTTGTAGATTGTGTACTTAATCTTAATGAGACAGTCACAATATAATACCTTTTCATACTTTCTATTTAATAACTTCTATAACACACCGGCATTTCTTTGTTGTTTCCGGCAAGAACAAAAAGCAACAGTTCTTCTGTAGGTTTGGCTGCATGTCCTGTAAATATTTTTTGAGTGTATTCGTTCTTTTCCTGATAACGATCTGTAGAGTCCTTAATAAGATCTCGCACAATTCATTGTGACATGCCAGGCAGGTTTGTCATCTTGAATCACTTTGCCCAGCCAGAGCATCAAGAGTCCTAAGCTTGGCAGCCTCGGGCAGCCCCCCTGAGCACTGGGACAAACAAAATTACTTTTTGCTTGCAATGTACTTGATGTCTGGAGTAACATTTTTCTAAAACCATGTTACAAATAGCTGTTCTCCATGGGCTTTCTTAACATTATACCATTATTCCCATATCACTGTTGAGCATATGAAATATGCCATTTCTTCTCGTATTTGTTTTCAGCAAGGTGTAAAAACCTGTTTTTTCCATTTTTTTACTCTGATTGCCAATAGTTAGTTGTATTCACACATTATCATCCATATATAAATACAATTAATGTCATCCATTTTGCCCTGTCCTACATGGTAACTAACCCTTGTGATTACAAATAACTTTTAGTGTAGCTACGGGAGTGGGGCAGAGGGGGCCGTTGCCCCAGTCCTCTTCACATAAAGGGGCCCACCAGGAGCCACTGCCACTTCTGTGGTGAGGAAGAACACAGCTCAGGAGGAGAAGCAGCAAGATGCCTGTTCCTGTCTGACAGATACTGCACGCTGGCTAGCACAGTGGCTAGCTGCAGAGTCTCACTTCTGCAGTGTACAGTGCTGACTGACCTGAGGAGCGTCTTATTGGCTCATACATGCTGGGTCCTACTGCCCACCTTGCATTTCACTGGCTAACTTCATGAGTAAGTGGGGATGGAATTTATTAGATTGACTAAATGTAGTCAAATGTGACTGTGATTGGATGAGGGTATTGTGGGAGCTGAAGTGATGTGGGGGAGGGGTGACAGGGCACTGGGGAGAATGTAAGATGATGGGGTATTGTGGGACTGAAGTGGAGGTGTGGGAGGGGGACAGGGCACTGGAGGGTGATTGTGAGACGATGAGGGTATTGTGAGGGCTGAAGTGGAGATTGGGAGGGGGGACAGGGCACTGGGGTGGTGAATGTGAGACGATGGGGTATTGTGGGGGCTGAAGTGGGGGAGGGGCAGAGCAATGGGGGTGAATGTGAGATGATGAGGGTATTCTGGAGGCTAAAGTGGGGAGAAGGGACAGGGCCCTGGGGGGGGTGAATGTGAGACAATGAGGGTATTGTTGAAGCTGAAGTGAAGGTGGGGAGGGGTGACAGGGCACTGGGGGGTGAATGTGAGATGATGAGGGTATTGTGGAGGCTGAAGTGGATGTGGGGGGGACAGGGCGCTGCGGGGGCTGATTATTATACTATTTTGTTATGAGATTATATGCACTCCATCACATGTAATAGTTGCTGTCTGGAGAGGCTCAAGATGGGAGGTAGGGGCTTTTTATACTTACCTGCTGGGTTTTTTACGAGTATTAGTATAAAAATCCCACATATGGTAACCATGATCTGCATCACAAGCACCACTTCAGCATTTTTTTTTAATTTCACCACTGGAGTGGTGTTTAAATTCCAAGTCCCCTGTCTGATACTCACCTTCCAGTGTTTTCATCTGTTTTCGCCACCGCTCCGTCTCCTGCAGTTTGTGACCTGTCTGCAGCTCCAGTTTTTCATGGAGCGGCATGTAGGTCACTAATCAATGTAAGTTTACGAGAGCCTTATTCTGGCCTCTTTCTGGCCTTGTTCTAGCTTTCATAGACTTGCATTGAGAGCTTGTGATGTAACTTTTAACTTCTGGCCAGCCAGAAGCTACGGTCACATGATGGAGCCGTGGGACTGAAGCGGTGCCAAAAAATTTCGAATACGCCGGAGGATGAGTGTAGGGGACTTGCGCTTAAAGCACCACTCCAGCGATTAAATCTCTCCCCCGCTGGAGTTGTGCTTTAATAATTTAATAATAAGCAATTTATTATAAAGTTAATAAAGGCTTGGAATAGATGTCTGCAGTGAATTTATGTGACTGCAGACTGCCAAATCATGACAGAGAGCGCCTGCTGTCATGAGACACCAATATCACTTGCACTAACAGGTGGTCATGCGACCATGTTTTGCTACAGTGTCTTGCTAAAGTATTCGGCTCCCTGGAACTTTTCAACCTTTTCCCACATATCATGCTTCAAACATAAAGATACCAAATGTTAATTTGCCAAGGAAGAGTGGGCAAGAATTTCAGTCTCTCAATGTACAAAACTGATAGAAACATACCCCAAGCGACTTGCAGCTGTAATCGCAGCAAAAGTTGGCGCAACAAAGTATTAAGTTAATGGGGCCGAATAATTTTGCATGCCCCACTTTTCAGTTTTTGTATTTCCACAAAAATTTTAGAAAAACAATCAATTTCGTTCAACTTCACAATTGTGTCCCACTTGTTGTTGATTCTTGACCAAAATTAACATGTGGTATCTTTATGTTTGAAGCATGATATGTGGGAAAAGGTTGAAAAGTTCCAGGGGACCGAATACTTTCGCAAGGCACTATATGTGCATGTGTCGACTAGAAAGGTTTGGAGTCTCTGAATAGCAGAAAATTGAGAAAAGCCGAAAGAGTCTAGTCGTCACATGACCGCCTGCTGACATCAGCGATGCTGGGGCCATTATTACTGTATATTTGGGGACTCAGGAGGATACATTATTAAATATTAAGTGGGCACTTAAGAAGCATTGTTGTTTATAAGGGCATCAGTAGTGTAGCTACAGGGTGGTAGAGGCTGCTGAGCTGGCTGTCAGTCAGGGTCAAGGGCGCAATTACAGCTGTTGTTCTTTATACACAGAGCAGTGAGTGAAATTGTGCTGGCGCCACCCCTATGACTAGAAGAGTGAGGCTGTCAGGAGGAATAAAGTTAATTTCCTCCCGGCAGTGCAGCGCCGCATGGTGTCAGAATGCTATTAACTATTATACTGTGTTTTCGGGGAGCAGTGGGGACATCATTCTTTGTATAGGGGAGCTGTGGAGAACATCATACTGTATGTACAGGAGCTGCAGGCCCATCATACTGTGTATAAGGGAGCTGTGTGGGCATTATACAGTCATGGCCAAAAGTTTTGAGAATGACACAAATATTATATTTTCACATGATCTGCTGCCCTCTGGTTTTTATGTGTGTTTGACAGATGTTTTTATCACAGACAGAAATATAATTGCAAACATATGAGTAACAAAAGCTTATATTGACAGTTAGAATGAGTTAATGCAGCAAGTCAATATTTGCAGTGTTGACCCTTCTTCTTCAGGACCTCTGCAATTCTCCCTGGCATGCTCTCAATCAACTTCTGGACCAAATCCTGACTGATAGCAGTCCATTCTTGCACAATCAATGCTTTCATTTTGACAGAATTTTTAGGTTTTTGTTTGTCCACCCGTCTCTTGATGATTGACCACAAGTTCTCAATGGGATTAAGATCTGGGGAGTTTCAAGGCCATGGACCCAAAATCTCTATGTTTTGTTCCCTGAGCCATTTAGTTATCACCTTTGCTTTATGGCAAGGTGCTCCATCATGCTGGAAAAGGCATTGTTGATCGCCAAACTGCTCTTGGAGGGTTGGGAGAAGTTGCTCTTGGAGGACATTCTGGTACCATTCTTTATTCATGGCTGTGTTTTTAGGCAAGACTGTGAGAGAGCCGATTCCCTTGGCTGAGAAGCAACCCCACACATGAATGGTTTCAGGATGCTTAACAGTTGGCATGAGACAAGACTGGTGGTAGCGCTCATCTTGTCTTCTCCGAATGAGGCGTTTTCCTGATGTCCCAAACAATCGAAAAGGGGATTTATCAGAGAAAATAACTTTACCACAGTCCTCAGTAGTCCACTGCCTGTACCTTTTGCAGAATATCAGTCTGTCCATGATGTTTTTTCTGGAGAGAAGTGGCTTCTTTGCTGCCCTCCTTGAGACCAGGCCTTGCTCCAAGAGTCTCCGCCTCACAGTGCGTGCAGATGCACTCACACCTGCCTGCTGCCATTCCTGAGCAAGCTCTGCACTGCTGGTAGCCCGATCCCGCAGCTGAAACACTTTTAAGAGACGGTCCTGGCGCTTGCTGGTCTTTCTTGGGTGCCCTGGAGCCTTTTTGGCAACAATGGAACCTCTCTCCTTGAAGTTCTTGATGATGCGATAGATTGTTGACTGAGGTGCGATACGATTTCTAGCTGCGATACTCTTCCCTGTTAGGCCATTTTAATGCATTGCAATGATGACTGCATGTGTTTCTTTAGAGATAACCATGGTTAACAGAAGAGAAACAATGATGCCAAGCACCAGCCTCCTTTTAAAGTGTCTAGTGGTGTCATTCTTACTTAATCATGACAGATTGATCTCCAGCCATGTCCTCATCAACACCCACACCTGTGTTAATGGAGCAATAACTGAAAAGAGGTTAGCTGGTCCTTTTAAGGCAGGGCTGCAATGATGTTGAAATGTGTTTTGGGGGATAAAGTTCATTTTCTAGCCAAATATTGACTTTGCAAGTAATTGCTGTTAAGCTGATCACTCTTTATAACATTCTGGAGTATATGCAAATTGCCATTAGAAAAAGTGAAGCAGACTTTGTAAAAATTAATATTTGTGTCATTCTCAAAACTTTTGTCCATGACTGTACTGTGTATATGGGAACTATGAAGGCATTACACTGTGCATAGATAGCTGTTAGGCCATTATACTGTATGCAGGGGAGCTTTCGGTCATACTTTCAATAATGGAGTGTTGTCAGAATTATACTGTGTATAGGGGAGCTGTGGGCTCATCATACTGTGTATAGAGGACCTGTTGGCTCATAATACTGTGTATACGGGAGCAGTGAGGACATTATATTGTGTATAGGGAAGCTGTGGGCCCACCATACTGTGTAGTGGAGCTGTACATTGGGGAACTTAACGGACATTATTTATCCCCTTAAGGACCAGAGGTATTTTTGGTTTGGCATTTTCAATTTTTGCTTCCCTTCTTCCCAGAGCCATAACTTTTTTATTTTTTAGTCAAAATGGCCATGTGAGGGCTTGTTTTTTGTGGGACGAGTTGTACTTTGGAACTACACCATTGATTTTACCATATTGTGTACTTAAAAATGGGGAAAAAATCCAAGTGCTGTGAAAATGGAAAAAAGTGCAAAGGGCACAAAGGAGTCATTATTACTATGTAATAAACACAGTTGTGGCAGTATTATGTTAGAAGGTAAGAGTAGCAGTTATTGTACCACACAGCAGGTGCTGTAGGACAGATATGGCAGTAGCGGCTCAGCATTGGGGTATCAGCAGGATGAGTAGTTTGTGCTGGTTGGGGATAGATGTGGATGGTGCTGGAAATGTGAGAAGTCAGATGGTTGGTCTAGGCCAGATGGAAAAGACAGGAAAAGTGAATGATTCCATAAGAAAGAACATCAGCTGTAAGTTAGGGTGTAGGAGAGAGGTTCAGGGAGCTGTCAGCGTAACACGGTATCCGACCAAATGAGGCTGAGTCCAATCAAAAGAAACAGGTGGGTGCCAGTCCCGCTGGTGAGCACAGCCGCAATCATGGCTTGACATGCAGGAATAAAGTTTTTGTGATTTTACTTCAAGGGTTGGTGTGCCGCATCTAATCCCTTCTCTTTCTCAGCTGTAAGTTACTATCTGTATGGTAATCTATATGGTCTGCAGGACTTGTATCTATCACTATATGGCGGTAATGTCAGTGTTCGTTTTTTATATAGATATATTTTCAATCACAGTGCGGTCATCTGCTGATGTTCCCCTATACTCACAATTAGGGGGCACTACCGTAGTTGTAGTCAGTTACCTGGTTAGGGGCCCACTCAGATGTTTCACCCACCACCACCACCCATAAACCCTAGCTATGCCTCTTCCTTTTATACTGAAATGCAAAAAAAAACTTTCAGCAAAAAAAATTGGCCCAAGCTTTATTTACCACTGTGGTTATACACCAATAAAGCCGTGAGGTTGCCTAGTAGTGATGAGCGAACATGATCGATTGACGTGTTATTTGAGCATGCTCGGTGTTATCCGAGTATCTTGGCCGTGCTCGGATATTATTTTTGAGACCCTGCGGCTGCATGTTTTGCGGCGGTAGAGAGCCACAACATATCTGGGCATTGCCTAATAAACAAGCAATATCTGCATGTGTTGCTGTTGTTTTCCGCTGCAAAACATGGAGCCGCAGGGTCTTGAAAATATCCGAGCACGCACAAGATACCCGGATAACACCCGAGCATGCTCGCTCATCACTATTGCCTATACATTTGCATAGGCATACCCAATGTGGGATAAGATCTGTGGTGCTGGATTGAACAGATTTTACTGTACAAAAACTTGGGCTTCTCAGATCATTTACCAAAGATATATTTGCATATGTGTCTGTCAGCAAAATTTCAGATTTCCTCAGCAGAACGTCCTCATTCTACACATTTGATAATTTGTAGGGGAAGTCAAGATATATAATTTTATGATAAATCAGTCGATGACTATTAGTATATTTCTAGATACAAACTATTGAACATTTAGTCCTTACACACTAAATTAAATTATGAAAAATTTCTACGGGACGAAGTATACTTGTCATCTCTAAAGATAATTTGTCAGCGTAATAGACATGTTATAGTACATTTTTCTCACAAAAAAAACTAGACTGTAAACCTTGCTTAATGCCGATGGAGCAGCAATGTCATGCTGATAAATGATGGTAACTGTTTCATGAAGAAGCAGAACTTAATCACTATGCAACAGGCACATCACACCTTTGTTATCTGCATGAATGCAGCATGGCTGGAAATGTCACTAAAATGGGTGGTCCAGGACTTTTACACTGATTAGGATAGGTCATCAATATCTGATCAGTGCGGATGTGACACTGGGCACCCCTGTCGATCAGCTGCTAGTGGCGACTGTAAGTCGCTGCCCGCACAGCTCTATGAATGGTATAGTGGACACTGCTAGGTACTGCACTTCCTCCCCCTATTCAAATCAGTAGAGGGCAGCACCCAGCCACAGCTACTATACCGTAGAAGCTGGGCTATGCAGCTTCGCAACTGGGCCCTTCTGGTCATAAACACCAGGAGCAGCTAATTGTTGTCGCAGTCCCACCGATCGTATATTCATGTCCTACTCTAAGGATAGGCAATCATTTAAAAGTCCTGGGCCACTCCTTAAAATTTCAAATGTATGGCCATAACCTAATTTACTGTAGGTTCGAAACAGAGTATTTTTATTGTAGATGGGAATGATGGAGACAGCCAAGTGCTGCAATCATCTTTTCCTATCAGTCCTATAAGCATTAAATGGGTCACTATCTGCCATGCGGTACCACTTAGTCCCAATGCAGTAAGGAGTAACGGGGGATCAGAACTACTGGTATAGTAATTGGAGTGGGTACCAGCATTGCACCTTTACCCACGTTTCACAGAGGAGATTGAGGAGCCAAACTGTCCGACCCACCGGCTGCAGGGAAAGCAGATGAGATACAGATACCCCCTAGGTGAAGCTAGAATCTCCTGCCTATAATACCTGGCTGGATGACCTAGAATTTTAACATTTAACTGTATGTTTATGTTAAGGAATTGGCATTCTAAAAACTGGAACGTCACAGATTTTAGGATTTTGTTCTTACAAGAATACATTAACTTTAAGTAAGACGTGGATGTGCAAAACAAAGTCAGTATCTTAAAAAGCAATCTTGGGTTTTGCAATACCTTTAGGTACTACCTGGATTGTACTAAGACTGAATCCACTTTAGCCTCAAGTACGGTATATAGCATTACCTGACATAAACTTTAATTATTCAATAGTCCAGTATTGACCAGATGGAGGCAAAAATGATGTTATTTAGACCTCCTTCTGTATGATATGCGACTGCATACCATTGGTTTAACTTTATAGCAACACCCAACAGACTGCTTTCTTATATCAAAAGCTACTGCAAAAAAAGTATACCATGCAGTAATCTTTTTTTTTTTTTTTTTTACAGTAATCCCTATGTTGAATGGATGCCAAAGCATCCATCTTGGCTGTAGCCACCATCTGTTGTATACCACGTGACAGTGGGCATAAATGCAAACCTGGGATGCATAAATTACTTCTGGAGATGAGCGGATCAAACAAAATTCGAATTTGTCTGTTTGCTTTTTTTATCCCAGGAACTTTGATTATAGAATTTATTATGAGGTGAAAATAAGTTTTTTCCTTTTTTTAACCCTTTGGTAGTCCTTTGTGGTTCAGAAAAATGGCAGCCAGTGGCCGCCATTCTACTCAATCCACATGGAAGCAAATTACCAAAAATCCACATTTTGGCAATTGAATATTTTTGTAAAATTCAAGTATAATTCAATTAAACTTAAATTTATTTGCTCGTTTCTATTTATTTATTTATATTTCTACTAAAGTGAGATATTTTGTTGTATCTTTTCATCATCGAGAATTAATACTAGTTGACCCTAGGCAGAGACCCTGTGTTTCTGCTAAATTCAATACAATACATCTAATACCGAAAGAGCTGTGCATCGGAGAATGTTATTTTATGAGCTTGACAACCTTGCTCAATCTAAGATGCAGCCGCAGGAACCACTTTTCATGGGCTCCACTCAGGCGGCATGTGGATAAGAGTAATCTCATTTTAGTCATCTTTTTCTCCCTGGTTCCTTTAGAAGCTGTATGGAAAGGAAAAAATACCAGCGACAGATTGGTTTTACAGTCTTTTGTCTGGGACTAGGAATTCTACCGATCCATGCACTTTGTATGCTTTTTACACCTTTACAGTAGCAGTTGGAGAGTGTTCTGGCTATGTTTTTTGGAAATATTTTGAGAAGCTTTGGAGTAGGAGAGAAGCTCACGCAAAATAGGGCAATACCATCTGGTAATGGATTGGTATAATCAATGGTAGCACGCACGTGAAGGTGTTGTGTCCAGGGATAGTGTAACGAATGGAAGCGGAGGCAAAGGTGGTGAATTTCACATTCGTTTTTTATTGTTTTGTGGAACCTTGGGACCACGGTTCGGGGGGCTCTGAAGGGGCGTGACTAAGTGAGCCCAGACACCCATAGTAAGTCCCCTCGAACAGGTCAGAATAGAATGTCTGGGGGACACAGGTGCTACCTCGAGTTACACCCCGGACACGTGGCAGCTGTCCCAGTGGGACCAACTGGTAAACAGATTTGATAGAGTTGACTGGCGAGTCCCAGGTACTTGGGTAATCTGGTACCGGCATTGTCCAGAGTTTCGGATGGCTGAGTGGCGGAACGGAACAGAGCTGGCGTAGACCGTACAGACATTGTCCTGGACAGGCGGGTAACAGGTAACTGATAGTCTGCGGAGACAAACAGTGTAAGCGAAGCAGAAGGCAGAACACTGCAAAAACACAGGCGTAATCACAGCGGAACCGGAAGCTAGCAACAGTAGATACTTGTTGCTCCGGCACCCTCCCTATGGCGGAGGGGCCAGAAATAGTAATCAGTACCACTCCATTGGTTAAAGACATTTTCAAAAAATGCACGCTGTCTCTTTAAGAGACCGGTAGAGCGCGCGCGACCTAAGCACTCTCGCCGGGGACCTGCCGACAGGGCGCCAGGAAGCAGAGGGGAAGTAGCAGAGGCTGCGGCAGGACGGCCTGAGGCTGGCACAGAGTGGGAGTCCCGACGGGAACCCCGCAGAGGTATGGGACCATGACCAGGTGTAACAGTATCACCTCCTTTACGCCCCCTCTTTTTTAAGCCTGCCAGAATTTCTTTAATAGGAGAGGAGCCTGGATATTCACCTTTGGTTCCCAAGATCTCTCCTCAGGCCAAAGCCCTTCCAGTCCACCAGGTAATAGGTCTTACCCTTTACTTTCTTAGTAGCCAAGATATATTCTACCTTAAAGACATCATCTTCACTGATGAAATCAGGAGTGGTACACGTGGCTTTAAAGAAGGAACTCAAAACTACTGGTTTGAGGAGGGAAACATGGAAAGAGTTAGGCACGCATAAAGAGGCAGGATTTGTCTCAGTACTTCAAAGGGCCCAATGAAGCGAGGACCCAGTTTGTAGAAGGGCATTTTTAGGTGGATGTACCTGGAGGAAAGCCACACTTCATCTCTGCGGAGATAAGTAGGAGTATCCAGGCATCTTTTGTTTGCATGCTTCTTCATACTCCGTGAAGCCTCCTCCAAGGCGACGTTAGTGTCCCTCCACACTTTCGAGAATTCCTCAGCAAAGGAATCAGCTGCGGGGACTCCAGAAGGTCCAGAGATAGGAAGCGGAATTCAAGGTTGCAGCCCAAACACCACCTGAAAGGGAGATTTTCCAGATGATTCGCTTGCTTGAATATTATACGAGAATTCTGCCCTCGGCAGCAACTTGACTCAGTCATCATGGTGAACGTTGACAAAGTGGCGTAGGTATCTGGACAAGACTTGATTGGTCCTCTCCACCTGACCAATGGATTGAGGGTGGTAGACAGGAAAAGTCCAATTCTACCTTTACTAACCTACAGACCGCTCGCTGTATGAAGTAATCAGCAAGCTCCGGAGTGGACGGGAGACCGAGTAACAGAACAAAGTGAGCCATATTTGAAAAATGATCCACCACAACCAATACAACGGAACAGCCGGAAGAGATGGGAAGATCTGTAATGAAATCCATCACGATGTGTTGCCAGGGAGCCGAAGGAACTGGAAGATTCAGCAGCTGCCCGGCTGGTAAACATTTAGCCGTCTTTTCACGGGCACACGAAGGGCATGAAGCAACATACTCCTGGATATCCCTGCCCATGGTGGGCCACCAGTAGTAACAAGAGATGAGTTGTGGGTCTTTCTCTGACCAGCGTGACTGGCCAATTTGGATGAGTGACCCCACCGGTGGACACGCTTTTGGTCCATGTGGTCACGAGTGTCTTTCCTGGAGGAAGTCGCGCAAGGTTAACAGAAGCCACCAACACTAACCTTGATGGATCAGTGATGTGTTGAGGTTCTTCCTCAGCGTCAGGAGGAAGAAAGGCTCTGTAGAGTGTGTCGGCTCTAACGTTCTTGCCTGCTGGACGGAAATGAGGAACGAAATTAAATCGGGCAAAAAACAAGCGGGCCTGACGGGGGTTCAGCCTCTGTGCGGATTGTAGATAAGCAAGGTTTTTTTGATCGGTAAATATGTCAACCTGTGGACTTCTCCCCCGAGGAGATTTCTCCATTCTTGCAAGGCCAGCTTGATTGCAAACAATTCCTGATCCCCCACGGCATAGTTCCTTTCAGCGGGAGAAAAAACCTTTGAAAAAAAGTGGATACCTGAATGCCAGTAGCAGAGACGGGTGCAGCAGAGGATATCAGCGAATCCAAGCGTATGGACACGTTGCGTAGATAGGTCGTGATTTTGTCCTGTTGCTCCCTCAGCCGGTAACCTCTTGACATAACTCCACAGCCGGAGATTCCTGGGATCCAGCGGTTTCCATGGCCGGAGCAATCTGTAACGAATGGAAGCGGAGGCAAGGGTGGTGAAGTTCACACTCGTTTTTTATGGTTTTTGTGGAACCTCGGGACCACGTTCCGGGGGCTACGAATGGGGCGTGACTAAGTGAGCCCCAGACACCTGTAGTAAGTCCCCTCGAACAGGGTCAGAATGGAATGTCTGGGGGACACAGGACAGAGCTGGCGTAGACCGTACAGGCGTTTTCCTGGACAGGCAGGTAACTGATAGTCTGCAGAGACAAACAGTGTAAGCGAAGCAGAAGGCAGAACACTGCAAAAACACAGGCGTTATCACAGCGGAACCGGACGATAGCAACAGTAGATACTTGTTGCTCCAGCACCATCCCTATGGCGGAGGGGCCAGAAATAGTAATCAGTACCATGCCATTGGTTAAAGACATTTTCAAAAAATGTACGCTGTCTCTTTAAGAGACCGGGAGAGCGCACGCGCGACCTAAGCACTCTCGCCGGGGACCTGCCGACAGCACACCAGGAAGCAGAGAAGGGGGAAGTAGCAGAGGCTGCGGCAGGACGGCCTGAGGCTGGCACAGAGCGGTAGTTCAGACAGGGGCCCCGCGGAGGTATGGGATTGGGTGTAACAGATATCGCTAATGAAGGCATGGAAAGCCGCTGCTACTGCCCCGTGGCTGGAGGAAAAGGTTCTTCCTGAGCTAAATGGCAAAAATGGAAGCTGGCACATTTCGGCGGGCTACGCCGCTGGAAGAGTCTTGGGATTTCAAAACGGTTTTTATTAAAATCAACATGTTTCTACACCGGACCGGCGCCTTTCTCAAGTTTTAAAAACCCTGACCATGGGAGGGGATAAGAGATGTGTATGAGACCCTTTGTAGTATCTCTTCCAGAAAAACACATTTTCAGATCCCTGGAGAGACGATGTGTATCGTAGATGTGTCCAAATTTCTGCAGTGATCTCCTCTGGCCAAAGCATTCACAAAATAAATTCATAAGACGTTTCTGCATTTATCTCTTTTATTCTTAGACTGTTTTTGCTTTCTTGTATGTCTTTTTATTATATCCTCTTTTTGTACCTTTTTAACCCATTAGTGACAGAGCCAATTTGGTACTTAATGACCAAGCCAATTTTTACAATTCTGACCACTGTCACATTATGAGGTTTTAGCTCTGGAACGCTTCAACTGATCCCACTGATTCTGAGACTGATTTTTTGAGACATATTGGACTTCATATTAGTGGTAAAATTTATTCGATATAACTTGCGTTTATTTATGAAAAAAAACAAATTTGGCAAAAATTTGGAAAATTTTGCAATTTTCAATCTTTTAGTTTTGTGCCCTTAAATTAGAGAGTGGTGTCACACAAAATAGTTAATAAATAACATTTCCCACATGTCAACTTCACATCAGCATAATTTTGGAAATATATATTTTTTTTGGGCATTATAAGGGTTAAAAGTTGACCAGCGATTTCTCATTTTTCCAACAAAATTTACAAAACCATTTTTTTAGGGACCACTTCACATTTGAAGTCAATTTGGGGGGTCAATATAACAAAAAATACCCAAAATTGACACCATTCTAAAACTGCGCCCCTCAAGGATCGCAAAAATACATTCAAGAAGTTTATTAACCCTTCAGGTGCTTCACGAGAACTTAAGAAATGTGGAAGGAAAAAAATGAACATTTTACTTTTTTCACAGAAAGTTTACTTTGGAACCAAATTTTTTTTTATTTTCACAAGGGTATCAGGAGAAAATGGACCACAAAATTTGTTGTGCAATTTCTCCTGAGTACGGCAATACCCCATATGTGCGGGAAAGCCACTGTTTGGGCGCATGGCAGGGCTCGGAAGGGAGGGAGCACCGTTTGACTTTTTGAACGCAAAATTGGCTAGAATCAATGGTGGCGCCATGTTGCCTTGGAAACCCCTGATGTACTGTACAGACCAAAAGTTTGGACACACCTTCTCATTCAAAGATTTTTCTGTATTTTCATGACTATGAAAATTGTAGAATCACACTGAAGGCATCAAAACTATGAAACCGTGAAGCATGGAGTCGAAGGTGTGATGGTGTGGTGGTGCTTTGCTGGTGACACTGTTGGGGATTTATTCAAAATTGAAGCAGTGAGCGGTCCAGCTCACCCCAAACCATCTCAATTGGGTTCAGGTCTGGTGACTGTGGAGGCCAGGTCATATGGCGTAGCGCCCCAACACTCTCCTTCTTGGTCGAATAGCCCTTACGCAGCCTGAAGGTGTGTTTGGGGTCATTGTCCTGTTGAAAAATAAATGATGGCCCAACTAAACGCAAACCGATGGAATAGCATGCCGCAGCAAGATGCTGTGGTAGCCATGCTGGTTCAGTATGCCTTCAATTTTTAATAAATCCCCAACAGTGTCACCAGTGAAGCACCCCCACACCATCACACCTCTCCTCCATGCTTCACGGTGGGAACCAGGCATGTAGAGTCCATCCGTTCATCTTTTCTGCGTTAAAAGCAGTAATCAAAGCAAAAGGTGGCTACTTTGAAGAACCTAGAAGACATATTTTCACTTGTTTCACACTTTTTTGTAAAGTGTATTGTATAATTCCACATGTGTTACTTCATAGTTTTGGTGCCTTCAGTGTGATTCTACAATTTTCATAGTCATGAAAATACAGAAAAATCTTTGAATGAGAAGGTGTGTCCAAACTTTTGGTCTGTACTGTACATAAACAATGGAAACCCCCCAGTTCTAACTCCAATCCTAACCCCAAGACACCCCTAACCCTAATCCCAACCGTAACCATAACCCTAAGCACAACCCTAACCCCAACACACCCCTAACCCTAATCCCAACCATAACCACAAACCTAACCCTAGCCCAACCCTAAGTTTAGCCCAACCCTAACTTAAGCATAACCCAAAACCTAGCACCAACCCTAACCCTAGCCAATCCCTAATCCTAACTTTAGCCCAACCCTAACCATAATGGAAAACTGGAAATAAATCCTTTTTTTTATTTTATTATATTTACCTAACTAAGGGGGTGATAAAGGAGGGTTTGATCTCGGCAGGCACACTCACTGCACATGCACCCACCATTTTTTTCCCAGAAAAAGATGCCAGCGGCCCGGAGGGATGCAGGAGGGTCCATGGACTCCAGAGGTACTGGGAGGAATCGGGGGGACCCGACTTCTCTCTCCTCTGATGTGCGATCACATCAGAGGAGAGAGAAATTAAATGGGAAATCAGACTTTTTTTCTTTTCGGTCGCCTTTATTCCGTGAATAACGGTGATCGCAACACAGGGGTCGGTGAAAACCGACCCGAATCATGTTCTCTGGGGTCTCAGCTACCCTCGGTAGCCAAGACCCCAGGAAAAATCTGACTCTGGTAGGCGTTATACACTTATGCTGTGTAACGGCGCTGAGACATAAGTACCCTTAACTGCCGCCGTTAAAAAGCATATCGGCGGTCGTTAAGGGGTTAAACATTGTAAGTTTTTTTTTTTTGTTTATTAAATCTAATATGTAGTCTGGTTTGTCCTTGCTGCTCTAAATGTGCCCACATCCTTAAAGAGGTCAATTATAGCCTCATTATGTAGCCCTGTATATGCCAGAGTGCCAGAAGATAACCAATCAGGTGCCTGGGAAAGGTCGGGTCGTGCATCCTAGTAGTATGAGACCCGGTGCAGGCATCTTGCTGGCCTATCAAAACTGTGAGTGATGGACTTGAAAAATTGTGGTGTGGAACTGGTGGTGAGTCATTGCTATTCTATTGCGATAGGTGAGTGAACGAATGAGTTTGGCAAGTAGAGTCCCCCTTTACGGTCACTTCTGGGTCATGTGTGCAGCGTGTGGCTGGTGTTATGGTGATTTTATTACAATTTTCCATGTCATGTTAATGCACTTCTAGAAATTGCAAGCTATCATGATAGTGCTATATTATATGTTTCCCTACTGCTACATTTATAAAACATATTATTTTCGGGAAATGTTCTGAAACCAAGGTTTAATAACCGTTTATATTTACTATTGTACGCTTTGCAGTCTAATTCTTATGCATAAACTGTATCTGTGATGAATGGCAGCGCTATGCAGCATCATTAAATCTAAATTCCTCAGTTGTCCGGTCTTCCTGTACATATTTCCAGTGCACATCTTTCCTTTCCTTTAATCATAAATTAAGCAGGTTAAGACATAAAAAGCAAGCTGTAAGCATTTCACTAGAAAGTAATAGTGTTCTTACTCTGATTGCTAAATAAGAGAGTTTATCATTGGTTTTATTAGTTTGTCAAGTATGCACAGGTGCATCTTTGCAAGCACAATGTTTTTGTCTTTTTATATTGCTTTGTCAATAAATTTAAGTTCTGTTCTATAACGGGATCCTTAGATGCGGTGTCCTGGAAACATTCCTATTAAAATGGTGCAGGTGTAATGTGATAACTCTGCACATTACTCATTGCTTGAACACCAGCATGCAATGGGGAGACTAATCTGGCCTTCTATGTACTTCTCTATGCCCAAAGCTTATCTTAACGAAACACATAGGTACTATAAGTATCATAAGAAGGCTTTTGATGTCATACACACAATTAAGAGAAGGTTGTAGTGCCAATGCTGGCAACAACAAAGCACTGGCACTTGAATGGAGTTCAGCTGAGCGGCACACATTGAAAACTAAAAGGGTTTGGTACTTTTCTTACTATGAAATGCTGCCTTCTCTAGTTTAGCATTTCCTAAGCCGACTTACCAGAGTTAAGCCCTTCACTTTTTTAATCACTTACTCCCCAATCATGTATAAATCCCCCATAAACATTAAATTAGAATGATCGTTCTACATTTCACGACTCTTCCATACACAGGAACTTTCTGTTCTTCTAAGCATCTCCATCATCTCTTTGAGAGAGCTCCTGCTTGACTATTCTGTCAGCGCTTATCTACCAGAGACAAAAGGATCAGCTTTGAGAAATCCAGTGTGTCACAGTTTATTCTCTTCCAGCATCATCTGCCTTGAGAGAAGCATAACATTGCAAGATAATCGTGAACAGGCGTTGTTAAAAATGCTCGTTTCACGATCATCTTGCTGTGTAAACAGGTTGGCGATCACCCGATGAATGAGCGCTTTGAAATGATCTTTTGTTCAGCAAAAAAGATCATTGTTTTCGGTGGTGAAATGTCCATTATAAACTGGACTCGCTCTGCCCAGAACTTTGGCAGCATATAAGCTTTGATCGCGCATTGTGTGCTTTGGTCTATAGTCAAATGAGCGCTGATTGGTAAAATGTTACCAATCGACCGTCGTATTGTGCAGCCAGTTGGTCCATGCAAAAGGATCTTTATGAAGTACCCATACATATTAGACTGTCAGCTGATCCACTTTAGTTTAAAATGTATGGGGGCCTTTAGTTAGTTTTTTTAGAGATAGTTGTTTGTTTCAGAAAGCAAATGAAGCTTGTGGACAATGATGGACAACTTCATCTCATAGTAAATCAATAACTATATACCATTAAGATAAATGTAAACCCTTATTTGTTGATTATTGCATTGTTTTTGCTATTCCTAACTCCTGGTAGTGTTTTAGCGTGGGTTTACAGTTGCCAAAATGCAACCTTTTAAATGATTGCAGTTCAGCGATCATTTAAATGCTTTTTTTTCGACTGGCCATCCACAGTTTCATCCTCATAGATTAATGCTTAGAATTCATTTCTCCTAATGAATTAGCATTTTCTCATTTCCCAGGTGATTGGCAGTCTGCTTTAACTGGTAGATTTTTCGAAAACAGTAATCATCCAGCCTAAATGCACCCTCAGACCTTATTCAGACATCGGACATGTCTCCGCGATTTTGCATGGACCACTCGGTCTGCAAAAAATCAAGGACATGTGAACAGCCCCATAAACTTATAGGTATGAGGTCTATTCGTAAAAAAAAATGGATAGCACTCGTGTGAAAAACTGATGTGTGAATGAGCCCTTACGTTGAGCAATCAGTTCTTATTTTGACCATGGAACTGCATTTTCTTCTACATTTGAATGATGTAATGGTGACTCAGATTATTCTGCATTGGAATAGGTAAATCCTAAATGGTTTCACCATCTTTAACTTTTTTTTTATATACCAGACATTTGCTGTGCGTAAAATAACAATGTCCCTACTGCTCTAGTGCCGCCTTACTGCTGCTGCTGCTGCTGCTCTGGTTCTTATTGACATGTCTGTAGTAGTGACATCATGACAACAGCATGTGACTGCTCAGCTCAGTTTATGGCTGCTGCGATCATGCCCTATGGTTGTGGCATCACTGCTGCAACCCAACCCAATCCAAACCATAGCCTATTTGTCACTGAGGGAAAAAAAGAAAGGAAAAAGTAATATAACAATGTTTTCACAGGTCAGCACCGAAAATATCCACACATTGTGACCTAAATTCTTAAACCAAGTTTTTAACATGTGCTATATTGATAAGATAGGGACTAGCTTGCTCATTACTGGGGGTCATACCTTTGGCACCCCAGCAGTCCTGAAACAATTGATTAGAAACTGCTTTTATCCCATTAAAAATAACAAAATTAAAAGAATAAACATTTTTGGGATCACTGTGTCTATAAAATTCTGGTAAATGAAAATATAAAATGAATTGACTTGTTAATGCCGTAATGAGAAAAAAAACACCTAAAAAAAATCCAGTGAAAAGCCTAATTGGTATTAATAAAGCTGTATAGAAACCAAAAGAAAAATATCCTAAAATAATAACTTTCATTCTTATATATATATAAAAACCTGTCAATAATAGACCCACTCTCAAAAAACATCAAGATTAAAAGGTGTATAATGTGCTGACAATACAGTGTCTGACTCCTTATCCCGCAGTACCAGGAGAATAATGCATGTGGCGGCAATAAGGAGTCAGACAATACATTGTTAGTACACCTATCCATTGTGGTTTTCTATTCAGATGGGTCCCCTAGTGAACCCCAAAGAACAGAGGGAAACACGTCGGGACATGGAATAAGTATAAACAATGAAGATTTGAGACTGAGTCAAGTGTGGCATTTAAGAATATTCCTTGGATTCTATATTGTGATGTCAGACTCAGGTATTGATGTCTCTTCTCTATGATATATTAATATCCTGTGTGGAATTGTTCTGAGGATTTGATACCTTTATAAAGTAATAAACTTATTTTCTCATCATTTAGTGGAATTTGAACTAATATTCTTGGGAATGTTGGTATACCTAGGATTTGGGCTTGCTAATATCTAGTGTACTGTAGGTGTGTAACAGGGTGTACAGGGACACTCAACATTCAGCGGGAGCGTCATGTCGTCATATTAGGGTGCCAAGCTCTGCGGTTTGGGAAGAAAACAGGTTTGTAGGGCTCATTAGGGATTGATAGCTCGTTTTTCGTCCTGGTTAGACCTTTTTAGGTATATAAGAATAAAATGTATTTTTATGTTTTTCATTTCTTTTGGTTTCTATATATATTTGTACCCTACACGACTAATATACTTAGTTTTTTTTTATCAATAAAACTGTTAGGCAAACCCTCTTATTATAGGTCTCTTAGAATGGCGGCACAAATTATTCTTATTTTTTTTATAGTTGTTGTTTCACCACTTAAGTAAATCAAAGAAACTATGCAAGTTTATCATCACCAAAATCAAAATGACCTGATGAATCATGTTTCCTAGTTATTTTTACCATCATCAAAGTAAAACCTGAAAAACAAATTGCAGAATTGCATTGTTTTCATCACATCATTTTTCCAAGGTTTTTTGTATGGTTAAATGAATGAAAATTATATCTTGTCTTGCAAAGATAGCTATATCAATGGAAAAATATAAGGGTTCCTAAAAGAAGAAGAGGAGGAAAAATTTAAAGTGCAAAAAAAAAGAACTCCCTTGGGAGTTATGGGGTTCAAAAAAAGGAAATAAATGTTCTTTTTTAATTTATCTAAATTTACCTAAATTAAGTGTGAAAAAAGGTGAATAAGTTATGTGTACCCCAAATAGTGTTGGGAAAATACAATTCCCCTCCCACCGAAAAAAAAGTAAAAAAAAATGTATGCTTCTGGAATGCACAAATGATAATAAAGAGTTGAAGCTTTAAGAATTTACACCAACTGAGGGGCAGCGATAAATGGCCATCGTGTTTATCTATCTGCTGTTGATAGCCTGTTTGGACATTTATTGTTTTCTGCAGCACAGGTCCTTTTTACTCTGTATAATTGTTGGGAAACGAGTATTCCAGGCAATTGCAATTGTGACTGGCACTGTGAAAAAGAAAAATTGGGACGCACACCTATAGCATTAAATGCATGCACAGGTGCCCAATACTCTGTGGCCAATATACAAACATATACATACACAATGCATCAGCACACTGCGACTAATGAATACTTGAACTCCAATATTGCTGCAAACGTTAAAAAACGTAAGGTACTTAGTGCTTTTTAATCAAAGAGCGTGAAAACCATCCAGCCATGTCAAGGTGACCTTTTAATATGGATGGTCCCTAACCACTAAATTTGCTACCTCCTGTATGTGCCAAACCAGGCTCATGTGAATGGGTAGTGAAAAGGAAGACAAGCATAGCTCGCAATTAAAACCTTGAGTGGGAAAGATGGGTCGATAAGGATGCTGAGCCTTGGAGGAGGCCAATACCCATCATCAACATTGCAGACGGGTGCAAAACTATCTTTACATTACATGTGTTATTCTGGCTTGTAAAAAATGCTTTGTTTTTTGGACATGGACCAATATTATGCTCATCTGAATGAACCCTATCTCACAATGAATATCGATATTATGTTGTTACATGCTGTGGGAATCAAACCTTTGATGAAATTACTGGCATGAAGTTCAGAAAATTACATTATCTTAAATGCCTTTGGATGATTTCATAATCACAGACGTAGTTTTGTAAAATGTATTAAAACTTTTTTTCCTCATTATGTTTCATCATTATATAAACTGCGTAATTATTGCAGCTTTGGATATTTTCTCTGCCACAAACAGAAAGTGCTCAAACCAATATGTCAGCTGAGAAGTAACAGTGTTTTTGACTTGCAAAACAAACAGTTGATGATTTTGAACCAAATGTTTTATGTTTTGTGTTCTGTGTATCCCGGAACAATCATTTTCAGAATAAATGATGTCTTGTCGTAGCTGATAACTGGTTTTCTGAGTATGTTCTCCTCAGTTAGAGTGGTGACAGATTTAAAGTGGGCTGAATCTGAGGTTTCCGAGGCGCCATCCTATAAGATGTCTTGGCTTCATCTAAAGAATTTGAAAAAAGCAAATACTGGCAGGCAGCAAGAGCCAGATCATTTTTGTGAAACAGCTTATTCAAAATTAAATCTTCTTTCACAAGAAAATTAGCTTCTGTGTACCCAGTGAAATGCAAAATTTCTGTTAAATTCTTATCTTTGAGTGCAGCTTTTTAATCCTTTCATGTCATGGCCAGTTTACATTTTTTTCCCTGCATTTGTTTTTTTTTTCTTTTATTTGTCTTACAAGAGCCATAACTTTATAAACTCATCTTTTGACATGGTTGTATGAGGGCATGTTTTTCTGGGACAAGTGTTATGCTGTGATGGTCTCAGGTAAGGAAGGGGATCCTCAAACTGTCCCTGAAACTGGGACACTAACTATCCCTGTTCCAGGGTATACTATTGAAGGTAAGGAGGCCCGAATCTCAGACCTTACTATGCTTCTGTTAAACCTTGGTCCTCCCCCCACCCCATGAGGCATGGGACAGAAATGTAATGTAAACAAGACACAAAAGACAAAACAAGGATAACAGAAAATCTCTATTATACAAAAGCACTAACCAACAATAGGGAGGAGGACAGGGAAGAATAAACTAAAAGGGAACAGGGACCAGGATATAAACACATGTACTACAGCAAACCACAGAACACTTCAGCAACAACTCTACTCCAAACACTTAGCTTTAGCACACAGCACAGGAAGACGAATCTTTCATCCGCAGGGACAAAAAGGTTTGACCAGTTTATATAGGAAGAGGTAATGACCAGATCAGAAGCAACTGAAATGGAGCTGCATGTTTCTGACCAGCCTACAAAGGGGAGTTAACCTCTTCAGCACCAGAAAAACTAAATTCCTTTAATATGGGACACAAATCACACCATCTCTAAAGAAGACCTGTGATTCATTAACTGACATGACTGTCAAACTCCAGGTCTTCCAGGGGGATGTGACACCCTCATGACAACAAGTTGTATTTTTATAGGCATCATTTATATCATGTAATGAAAAATGGGAAAATAATAAAATGGGGAAAAAAATCTCTGCGGAGTTATTGTGGTATTAAGCAAAAAAAAAAAGGCAATTCTGAAATGTTTGTCATTTTACAATATTCGCTGTGTGGTAAAAATGGCATGTTAACTTTCCTCTAAAGTGATACGTAATATATGTTGTTTTTTATTATTTTTATTTTAAACCTAAAATTTGGTTTGTGTTGCCTTATTTTGAGTCAGTTTTTTTAGTTTTCTGTCACTAGAGCTGTTTGAGTTTTTTTTGTGCAGTGCCAGAATAAATCTGAAAATAAAAACGGAAGCCTATAAAAAAATTTTTATAGAGAAAGGAGATCTGGCCTATCCATTATTTATTTGCCAGAAAAGTTTTTGGGATCTGTGCCACGTACTGCCTTGTATAATTATCTGTGCCATATCCTTCAATTGAAATGAACCTTGGAGATTGTGATAAAAGTCTTTTTTTCAGTAAATTAGATGAATGTAGCAATTTACCATCCCATCGTTTTATGTAAAATACAGTAGAGGATGGAAGCAGTTCTTCAGTTAGAACCAGAATATTTGTTATGGACTGACCTGGGTTGGAGTAGTGGTATTGCAATCACAGGTAGTGTAGTCAGCAAATAGCCAGGAGTCGGTACACAGTAGCAGCAATATAGTTAAAGGATCAGCAGGTAACAGAATCAGGAATAGCTAGGTGGTCGGTACACAGTAGCAGCTGTATAATCTTGGAATGAAGGAGCAGGTGAAAGGAAGCTTGACTAAGGGCTGGTAGCTCAATAATTTTGCAAAGAAGGAAGTACAATTCCAGATTTAAGTAGGGTGTTCAATCAGGGTGGAGCCAACCAGGAACTGAGGGTGGAGACAATCAGAAACAACACAGGTACTAGTATCAGGGTTAGCAAGGAACTGTCCTGCGAGCTTAATACCTCATAGGGAAGAGTTGCTGCCTAATGCACAAGAGCTGATGGGTTTGAGTCCTGATAATATTGCAGTTTTGTACATTTTATGGAGTTATCTGATACATTGTATTATCAACAAGGATTGGGAAATTGTTGGCAAAACATGCACAGTCAGTTACCAGTGTAAAATGTTACGGTCTTCTTTTCAGTGGGTTATTCCTGCATCGTCAAAAGAGCTTAGATACAAGTTTACATATTTGTGAATCTACAGGTTTACATATTGGTGCATGTGCAAAGCATTTACTGTTCAAAGAAGGTTCCACCAAATAAAGATCCTGAAAACATGTTGGATGTAATTCCATGCCATAACATAGAATTGCTGATTTGTCATTGCCATGCATATTAAGTGCAGAAGAGTTTGTAAAAAGCATTAAGGACATTTAGTAGGAGCTGGTCCCTCAGTCATGTCATAGCAGACTAAATAAAACTCACTTGTATTTATTCCTTTGTTCAGGAATAAAGCCTATAATAACACACTATTATGAAATATTACTACAATAATACCACAAACGATTATTTTTATTCGTTTGATTATTATCTGGTTTTCTGTCTTTGTTAAATTTTAGATAATTTTACTGTTCATTGCCAGAATATTGGACAATGAATTAATTTCACTTTTTTTCAGCTTCTGTCTAAACTTTTAAACAAATTACTCTGTTACTTCAAAAGTAATTTCAGGAATGTTTGGATAGCAGTTTAATCTTCCATCTACTTGTGAAATTCAGGAGCATAGTCTTGAGACAGGTTCATTGGCTTTCTGATTTCAGTGTAATTTAGTTCCAGCTTATTGTATTTTGATTAGTCATTAAATCACTTTCTTACCGTTTATAAGCTCAGTTTAGTGTAATGAGAACTGGCCATATGCAAACACTGGACACTCCTTAACCCCTTCACAACCTTGAGTTTTTCCATTTTTGCATTTCTATTTTTTTCTCCCCTTTTTCCCAGAGCCATAACTTTTTTATTTTTCTTCAATATGGCCATGTGAGGGCTTGATTTTTTTGCAGGACGAGTTGTACTTTTGAACGACTCCATTGGTTTTGCCATATAGTGTACTGGAAAATGGGAAAAAAATTCAAAGTGCGGTGAAATTGCAAAAAAAAAAGTGCAATTCCACAATTGTTTTTTGTTTTGCTATTTTGCCATGTTCACTAATTCTGAAACTGACCTGCCATTATGATTCTCTGGGTCATTACGAGTTTGTAGATACCAAACATGTATAGGTTCTTTTTTTATTTAAACGGGTTGTCCACTAGTTTCCAGAGTGGGCATATCAATATAATACGGTAAGACAATGGTTTTGTTAAATACCTTGTGCAGTCCTAATAGCCTCTGAGCGGCGCTATACTGGTGGCTGAGTCCAGGTCACGTAACCACCAGGCTGCAGTCGCCGCTAATATCCTGACTCTGGAACTTGTCGTGACATCAGCCAGGCGTGACCCAGCCTCTACAGACTGCGTCAGTCATCAAGAGTGATGGGGCTGTGGGCAGTGCTGCGTCCGCACGTCTGCAGCTTGTCTCATCTCCCCAGCTCCATTGCCAGGGCCCCAGAATCATGGGTCTCTGTGAGCCAATCAACACAGCAAGGTTATATTATAGTAAAGGGGGAGGTACATATGGCAGTGATGCCTATATAGAAAAAAGGGCTGCAACTACATCCATGTTTCTACATTTATAGCTTTCAGCACTATAAAGGTATGTACATGGGTACATATTCATTATTTTTTTAAAAAATGTCTGTGTTTGTGCATGCAATAGTGAGATTGTGACCCTGATGTGACCTCTCCTCATCAGCCTAGGTGCTTGCAACGTGTTACAATAAGATGCTTCAGATTGAAGATAGAGGAAGGAGGGGTTTGGGTGTGGTTTGGAGTGGGTGTGCTAGGTCCTGGCTTACAGGCCAGTGCAATGCATCGTGGAACTTGTAGTATTAGAGCACAGGAAGTCAGGAGAAAGGAAGTTGTCGATTAACCCCATGAGAGCTGGAGCAAGCACTGAGGATGTGCTGCTAGAGCATGATAAAAGGTAATATTGCTTAAATAAACACAGTGGATGTTTTGAGTGGCACATTATAGCAAGATTTATGAAAAAAAGTTATAGTACGGGACAACTTGGTGAAAAAAAAATCCAATTTTCTAAAAAAAAAAAAAATTAGCGGAGCTTCAGCCATGCTCTATGTAGCTAAAATGTTCACTTGCTATGAGAGCCAACCACTGGGCGGCGCTCACAGCAATCTGGCAGTGACAACCACATGGGTCTGCTGCAGACTCCGGTTGTCATGCCAACCCATCGGCGACCCGCGGTCATGTGACACAGGCGCCGATGGGTGGGATTAGTGATGAGCTTCTGGTGCGAGCATGTTAAATGCCCCTGTCAGAGATTGACAGCGGCATTTAACATGTTAACAGCTGCGGGTGGATCGTGATTCTATCTGCGGCTGTTATGGGCACATGTCAGCTGTTCAAATCAGCTGACATGTGCCAGAAAAGTTGTGGGCTCACCACCAGAACCCGCAGCAAACAGGGGGAGCGCACCTTAGACGTAACTATACATCTAAGGTCTAAAAGAGGTTAAAGAGGATATCTGGGATTTTAGAAAAAAAGGCATGTAGTTGCTAACAGAAGCAACTACCTGCCTATTTTATCCAACGCCTGTCATTGACCTCTCCTGCCAGAGATTCAGCTACTCCCTGTCAACAGAACAGCAGTTTCTCTTTCTGTTGACAGGGCGGGACTACTGACGTAATGCTGATTGTCAGACGGCCATCGCTACCTAATTGAGGGAAATCGCTGTCAAGCATCATGACACCAGTAGTCCCACCCTGTCAACTGGAAGAGCAACTGCTGTTCTGTTGACAGGAAGTAGCTGAATCTCTGGGAGGAGTGGTCAATAACTGGCACTGGGTGCAACGGGCAGATACTTGCCTCTGTTAGCTCATGCCTTTTTTTTTTTTAAAGCCCTGTGTATCCCATTTAGGCCGGGTCAGACTTACGAGAAACTCGCACAAGTCTCATGTGAGTCTCTCTCATCAACACCCGGCGCTACCGCCGGCACTCGGACCTGGGCGTACGGCTGCATAGAAATATATGCAGCCGCACGCTCCGGTCTGAGTGCCGGTGGCAGTGCAGGGTGTTGATGCAAGAGACTCGCGCGAGTTTCTCGCGAGTCTGACCCAGCCTTAAAGTGGAACTCTTGCCTTACTGATTTATTTGTTCATGCAATAATAGTTAGACCTCAATTTTTGCATCACTTTATACCTTAATACCACTGTATATTACAGGTAATGCATTGTAACTACTACCTATGCCTTAATCCCTTAAGGACCAGGGTATTTCCGTTTTTGTGTGTCCGTTTTGTGCTCCCCTTCTTCACAAAACCACATCTTTTTTATTTTTCTGTCATGTGAAGGCTTGTAACAAAACGTGGGACGAGTAGCACTTTTGAATGACATGATTGGTTTTACCAAATAGTGTACTAGAAAATGGGAAAAAATTCAAAGTGCGGTGAAATTGCAAAACACAAGTGCAATTCTACTATTGTTTTTTTTTTTACTGTGTTCACTAAATGCTCAAACTGACCTGTCATAATGATTACCCAAGTCATTAAGAGTTTGTAGATATCAAACATGTAATTTTTTTATTTAAGTGTTGAAAAAAAAATCAAAAGTTTGTCAAAAAAAAAGTGCAACATATTTTTAGACCCGTAGCATCTCCATTTTTCGGGATTTAGTGCTAGGTAAGGGCTTTTTTTTGGCTTGCCGAGCTGAAGTTTTTATTGATGCCATTTGGGGTAGATAAAATGTTTTGATCGCCCGTTATTGCATTTTAATGCAATTGTTGCAGCGACAAAAAAAAAACGTAATTCTGACGTTTTGATTTTATTTGCGTTACGCCGTTTAACAATTGGATTAACTCAATTTATATATTGATAGATCAGGCAATTCTGAACTGGGCGATACCAAATATGTGTATGTTTTTGTCATTTTATTGTTCTATTTTGAATGGGGGGTGAATTAAACTTTTACATTTTTTATATTTTTTTAAAAACATTTTTTTTCACCTTTTATTTGCTACAATAGTCTCTATCGGAGACTAGAAGCTGCGATCATCCGATCACTTGTGCTACACTCAGCAGGGCTTCTGTGTAGCAGAAATGCTCACTTGCTATGAGCGCTGACTGCTGGGCGGTGCTCATAGCAATCCGTCTATGACAACCACAGGGGTCTTCTGCAGACCCCGGGTTGTCATGCCAATCCATCGGTGACCTATGTTCATGTGACACGGGCCCTGAAGTTCATGTTTTGCAATGCACGTGCATGTTAAATGCCGCTGTCAGAGATTGACAGCGGAATTTAACATGTTAACAGTCACAGGTGAGTCGCGATTCCTCCCACGGCTGTTAGGGGCACATGACAGCTGATCAGATCAGCTGTCAGGTGCTGAAAAAGGTGCGGGCTCAGCGCCAAAGCCCACACCAAACAAGGGAGACATTCAATGACTGACCATGCACACAACTGGGTGTTAAGGGGTTTAAACTAATGGTATGTTAGGGTTATGGTATTCACTTTTCTACCAACCAAAGAGATTAGATTTTCTGAAGACGTGTTTGGATGACTTGGATGACTTTTTATGCCCTTGTTTCAAGGTTATCCGGTCAGTAGAGATGAACCAACTAAAACTTTAAAAATAATCTTATTCATTCTTAATATTGGTTATTTAATTTATGAATTTTCATATGAATGTAGACAAGTTTAGAGGGGTTAATCAAATAAATCTATTTTATGTTGTAGCAATTGAAGTCTCCGATTTGTAAATAAAAAGAACAAAAAAAATCGCTGTAACCATGTTACACAATACATTTGTTTGTACTAATTATTGGCCATTTATGTAGTAGTTGAAGTTAGAAAAAGACTGGAAAAATAGAGAAGTCGGAACTGGAACCTGCTCAATTTAGGGCTGTGTGCAATATTATTAGTGACAGGATAGTTAGCAGTGTAGTGTTAGGCTATGTGCACATGATGCGTTTTACATGAGTTTTCGCAACGTTTTTTTACTCGTGTAAATGGTTCAAAAACGCAGTGGAATACTTATTCAAGGTAAATCAATGATAATCCTGAAGTGTTCGCATGATCAGTAAATTTCCGTCCGTATTTACAGTGTTTTGTTTTCTGCAGCATGTCAATTCTTTTTGCGTTTCTGCAGCGTTTTTTGACTCATTGACGTCAATTGACTAATTGACTTAAATTGATACAGAGATATCCTGGATGAGAACCTTTTCCAGAGTGCTCTGGACCTCAGACTTGGTTGAAGGTTCAACTTCCAACAAGGCAATGACCCTAAGCACACAGCTAAAATAACAAAAGAGTGGCTTCAGAACAACTCTGTGACCATTCTTGACTGGCCCAGCCAGAGCCCTGACCTAAACCCCATTGAGCATCTCTGGAGAGACCTGAAAATGGCTGTCCACCAACGTTCACCATCCAGCCTGATGGAACTGGAGAGGATCTGCAAGGAAGAATGGCAGAAGATCCCCAAATCCAGGTGTGAAAAACTTGTTGCATCATTCCCAAGAAGACTCATGGCTGTACTAGCTCAAAAGGGTGCTTCTACTCAATACTGAGCAAAGAGTCTGAATACTTATGACCATGTGATATTTCAGTTTTTCTTTTTTAATAAATTTGCAAACATTTCTACATTTCTGTTGTTTTCAGGCAAGATGGGGTGCAGAGTGTACATTAATGAGAAAAAAATTAACTTTTTTAAATTTACCAAATGGCTGCAATGAAACATAGTGAAAAATTTAAAGGGGTCTGAATACTTTCAGTACCCACTGTAAACATTCACTTATATTTGTGTGTGTAAACGTTATATATTTGAACATGGCATGTAATGACATTATGGTCTTCAATTCTAAAATGAAGAATGAAAAAGATGAGGTTGAACAAAGAAATGACATCACAATTTTTTTTTTTTAATATATCTTAATTTAGCTCTATGGATTTACAAAAACGCATAAAAAACGCGCCTATTTTCCGCTACGTTCTTCTGCCAAAAGATGCAGAAACCTTGCAGAAATATCTGCAAGCAAATAAGCAACGTGCGCACATAGCCTTAGTGTTTATATCTACCCCTATACAGTACCTGAATCGGGTATTAACAATACACGATCTAAAGGTCAAAAATAAGTCTAATTGTTTATATTAATAAAAAGGTTTTTAAATTATCTTGTTTTTCTTCTCCTTAATGACCTGGCCATTTTTTGCAATTCTGACCAGTGTCCCTTTATGAGTTAATAACTCAGGAATGCTTCAACGGATCCTAGCGATTCTGAGACTGTTTTTTCGTGACATATTGGGCTTCATGTGAGTTGTAAATTTAGGTCAATAATTTTTGCGTTCATTTGTGAAAAATTGGAAACTTGGCAAAAATTTTGAAAATTTCGCAATTTTCAAATTTTGCATTTTTATTCTGTTTAAACCAGAGAGTTATCTGACACAAAATAGTTAATAAATAACATTTTCCACATGTCTACTTTGCATCAGCACAAATTTGGAAACAAAATTTTTTTTTGTTAGGAAGGTATAAGGGTTAAAAGTTGACAAGCGATTTCTCATATTTACAACAAAATTTACAAAACCATTTTTTTTAGGGACCACCTCACATTTGAAGTCACTTTGAGGGGTCTATATGGCTGAAAATACCCAAAAGTGACACCATTCTAACAACTACCCCTGAAGCTGATCAAAACCACATTCAAGAAGTTTATTAACCCTTCAGGTGCTTCACAGGAGATAAAGCAACGTGGAAGGAAAAAATGAACATTTAACTTTTTAGTCACAAAAATGATCTTTAACAAACAATTTTTTTATGTTTACAAGGGTAAAAGGAGAAAATCGACAGACAACGTTGTTTTGCAATTTCTCCTGAGTATGCCGATACCCCATATGTGGGGGAAAACCACTGTCTGGGCGCACGGCAGGGCTCAGAAGGGAAGGAGCACCGTTTGACTTTTTCAAACCAAAATTGGCTTGAATTGAGATTGGACACCGTGTTGCATTTGGAGAGCCCTGATGTGCCTAAACAGTGGAAACCCCCCACAAGTGACCCCATTTTGGAAACTAGACCCCCTAAGGAACTTATCTAGATCTGTTGTGAGCACTTTGAACCCCCAAGTGTTCCACAAAAGTTTATAATGCCTGGGTGTGAAAAAAAAAAATTCACAAAAATGATTTTTTTAGTCCCCAATTTTTGATTTCTCTTAAGGAAATTGAACCCCAAAAGTTGTTGTCCAATTTATCCTTAATAAGCTGATACTCCATATGTGGGGGGAAAAACGGCGCACGGCAGGGCTCGGAAAGGAAGTAATGACGTTTTGGAATGCAGAATTTGATGGGTGTCATGTTCAGTTTGCAGAGCCCCAGATGTGCCTAAACAGTGGAAACCCCCCACAAGTGACCCAATTTTGGAAACTTATCTAGATCTGTGGTGAGCACTTTGAACCCCCAAGTGCTTCACAGAAGTTTATAATGTCTGGAAATGAAAATAAAAAATCCTATTTTTTTCCCACAAAAATGATCTTTTAATCACCAATTTTTTATTTTACCAAGGGTAATAGGAGAAGTTGGACCACAAAAGTTGTCCAATTTGTCCTGAGTACGCTAATACCCCATATGTGAGGGGGAACCACTGTTTGGGCGCATGGCAGATCTCGAAAGGGAAGGAGCTCCATTCGACTTTTTCAAACTAAAATTGTCTGGAATCGAGATTGGACACCATGTCGCGTTTGGAGAGCCCCCTGATGTGCCTAAACAGTGGAAACCCCCTACAAGTGACTCCATTTTAGAAACTAGACCCCCTAAGGAACTTATCTAGATCTGTGGTGAGCACTTTGAACCCCCAAGTGCTTCACACAAGTTTATAACGTAGAGCCGTAAAATAAAATCATATTTTTTCCACAAAAATTATCTTTTCACCCCAATTTTTATTTTCCCAAAGGTAACAAGACCCCAAAAGTTATTGTGTAATTTGTCCTGAGTACGCTGATACCCCATATGAGGGGGTGAACCACTGTTTGGGTGCATGGCACAGCTTGGAAGGGAAGGAGCTCTGTTTGACTTTTTCAACGCAGAATTGGCTGGACGCCATGTCGCGTTTGGAGAGCACCTAATGTGCCTAAACAGTGGAAACCCCCCACAAATGACACTATTTTTGAAACTAGACCCCTCAAGGCAAGGAACTTATCTAGATGTGTAGTGAGAACTTTGAACCCCCAGGTGTTTCACTAAAGTTTATAACGCCCGAGTGTGAAAATAGAAAAATCATATTTTTTCCACAAACATGATCATTTAGTCCCCAATTTTTTATTTTTCCAAGGGTAACAGGAGAAATTGGACCCCAAAAGTTGTTGTCCAATTTGTCCTGAATACGCTGATACCCCATATGTGGGGGAACCACTGTTTGGGCACACGTCGGGGCTCGGAAGAGAAGTAGTGATGTTTTGAAATGCAGACTTTGATGGAATGGTCTTCGGGTGTCATGTCGCGTTTGGAGAGCCCCTGATGTGCCTAAACAGTAGAAACCCCCGCAAGTGACCTCATTTTTTAAACTAGACCCCCCCAAGTAGCTTATCTAGATGTGTCGTGAGCACTTTGAACCCCCAAGTACTTCACAGAAGCTTATAACGCAGAGCCGTGAAAATAAAAAATCATTTGTTTTCCACAAAAATAATTTTTTAGCCCCCAATTTTTTATTTTCCCAAAGGTAACAGGAGAAATTAGACCCCCAAAGTTGTGCAATTTTTCCTGAGTACGCTGATGCCTCATATGTTGGGGTAAACCACTGTTTGTGCACACGTCGGGGCTTGGAAGGGAGGGAGCACTGTTTAAATTTTTGAATGCAAAATTGGCTGGAATCAATGGTGGCGCCATGTCACATTTGGGCAGCCCCTGATGTGCCTGAACAGTGGAAACCCCTCAATTCTAACTCCAACCCTAACCCCAACACACCCCTAACCCTAATCCCAAGCCACAAGCCTAACCCCAATCCCAACTCTTTCCCCAACACACCCCTAACCCTAATCTTAACCCTAATCCCAACCCTGACCCTAATTCCAATTCTAACTCTAATTCCAACCCTAACCCTAATTCGAACCCTAATTCGAACCCTAACCCTAATGGAAAAATAAAAATAAATATATTTTATTTATTTTATTTGTCCCTACCTATGGGGGTGATAAAGGGGGGTATTTACTTTTTTTTATTTTGATCACTGTGATAGGGTCTATCACAGTGATCAAAATATACCTGCAATGAATGAATGAATCTGCCAGCTGGCCCGCCATTTTGGAAGATGGCAGCGCCCATGGAGGAAGACGGCGGGACACGGGGAGGGAGATCGGGCCTGGTAAAGTACCAGGGGGGGGTGATCAGAAGGCTGGGGAGAGCGGAGGGAAGAGGAGGGGGAGCAAATAATGACGGCGGCGGCAGATCGCCGTCAGTCGGTGTGGGGGGGTCAGCTTAGTGTCTCCAGCCATGGCCAATGTTATTTCAGCATTGTCCATGGCTGGATTGTAATATTTCACCAAGTTTCATAGCCATGGGGGGGGTAAAGCCACCCCCCTGGGTGAAGCTCAAAGCCTCCTGTGCCTGCGGGTCAGGTGACCTTTCAGTGACCCCGGTCACCCGACCCGCAGGAACGCGATCCCACCATGACGCATATGCTGCGTCACAGGTCGGATTGGCACCGACTTTCATGACGCATATGCTGTGTCACAGGTCGGGAAGGGGTTAAAGGACCATTTACAGTTTTCTATGTTACAGAATTGCAATGTACCTGTAAAAATTGGATGCCATTCTGTGGCTCTGTATGGAGTCCGATTTTTTTTTTTTTTTTTTTAACGGTCACCTGCCCTGCCCCAATGACTAACATTGGTCTGAGATCTGTCCATTTTTTCCACTAGCACCACTCAGACCGAAAATACAGTCATGTGAATGAGCCCAAAGGTTGACAGAATCCACAGATATGTATGGGCTTCTTTACAGTCATAAGAGCAATGAAATGACTACTGTGATATTTAGTAAGTGTGATGAGTCAAATAAATATAGGCATTCTGGCTGAGGCCACAAAAAGGCAGACGGATTCCTGCCACATTTTATTTATGTTTGGTATGTCGTCTTCTCATTTTTCTTAATGGAAGAAGTTCCCCAGGAACAGACATTCTGGAAGGTAAAAATCAATCTTCTCATTGAAAGAAATCCTTTCTATATGCTTCTGGGATTTGTCGTTATTAAAGGCCTATATGGACTAAGTTCGGTTTATACCCAATTGGATTTATATCTGGAGTGCTGACGGGCTGGTTATATGCTTCCTCAAAGGTTTTCTTGTCAATACTATAGCTCTCCAGAATTGGACAGGGAGATTGTTCACTTTAAAGAAAATGACTAAATAATTTAGATCCAGGATTTCTCAGTTACTTCTTCTCGTTTAGACATATAATGATATCTTAATGTCTTGAATTTGATGTGATATACGGTAATAAAGAGGTGCTGATTTCAGATAAATGTAATTAGATAGTATTATTCGGTGGTGCTACACGACTGCACATTTTACTTTACTTTTGAATGGAAATAATAAAAAAATGGTGTTCATCAGAGAGCGTAGGATACATACAAGATGCATCAAATTCATAAAAAAATTGTGCCTGCTGATGAATTTGGTGCTTCTTTCAGCTGTTGTGCGCAACAAGAAATGTCATCCAACCGGTCATTTATGATGAATTTGAATGGCCATACTTGGCTATCCGTCCTCCCTGCAAAACTCAGGCCACTTTTCAAAAAGTTGGCATAGCTGGCCACAAGATTTTGCAACATTTTAAAAAGGTTTTGCAATATTTCAGACAGTTTTACACCATAATTACCATAAATCTGGCAAAAACTGTTTTAGGAATCAGGGTCTTAGTATTTATTTATGTGAATGTTTTAGCAAATACTAAACAAAATGTAAAAATTATACTTTATATATATATATATATATATATATATATATATATATACACACATATATGAAAAAAATAATACAGTGACATAATTAATAAATATATTTCCCACGTAAAAAGTACATATCTCTGAATCTAAATTCACCAATATTAACCCCTTCACCACCTTGGGTTTTTCCTGTTTTCAGTTTTTTGCTCCCATTCTTCCCAGAGCCATAACTTTTTTATTTTTCCTTCAATATGGCCGTGTGAGGGCTTGTTTTTTGTGGGACGAGTTGTACTTTTGAACAACTCTATTTCTTTTACCATATTTTGTACTGGAAATGGGAGAAAAAAATCCAAGTGCGGTGAAACTGCAAAAAAAGTGCAATTGTTTTATTTCTTTTTTTTTTTACTGTGTTGACTAAATGCTAAAGCTGACCTGCCATTATGATTCTCCAGGTCATTACGAATTCGTAGTTACCAAACATATAGAGGTTTTTTTTTTTTTATTTAAAGGGTGAAAAAATGCACACTTGTAAAAAAAAGTCGCCATTTTCTGTGACCCATAACAAACAACAAACAGGCAATTTGTGAATGTGTTGTGGCTGTCAAACAGCTGCAAGACATGCAGCCGCGGCGACACAAGCATTTTTTTAGCACACCGAAAATACTTGATTAGAACACGAGCGTGCTTAGATAGCACCTTATATGAGCACCCTCGCTCATCACTAATTATTAACTAAAATGGCATAAGGATTGCATGAATTTATCTAAATGGCAGATACAGCACATCAGTCTTACTGAATAGTATCTGCAGAATCAAATAAAGTAATCAGCGATATACCTACACCTATAAGTTTCAAGTGTAGCCACAAGTCAGTGCAAACGTCTATAATATTTAAAGTGACAAGTGCATATGTAGTATCACCTGATCCTCATGAAGCTCAGGGTCAAGCAGTATCACATAATGTGTAATTTCTGCTTGGTTCCTAAAACGCTCCAATATATATGGGTAAAACTAAGTCATACTGTATGAAATACATAGAGATGCTTCTCACAAAATTAGAATATCATCAAAAAGTTATTTTGTTTCAGTTCTGCAGCAGAAAAAGTGAAACTCATACACTGCTCAAAAAAAATAAATGGAACACTTAAACAACACAATGTGATTCCAAGTCAATCACACGTCTGTGAAATTAACCTGTCCAGTTATAAAGCAACACGGATTGTTGATCAATTTCTCCTGCTGTTATGCAAATGGAAAAAACAGGTAGGTAGAAATGATAGGCAATTAGCAAGATAACCCCTGTAAAGGGGTGGTTCTGCAGGGGGTGACCACAGACTGTTCTCATCCTTTTTGGCTGTTGTTTTGGTCACTTTAGCATTTTGTCATTGCTCTCACTCCTAGAGGTTACAGTAGCAACCCACTGAAGTTGCTCAGGTAGTGCATCTCATTCAGGATGGCACATCAATGTGAGCTATAGTAAGAAGGGTAGCTGTGTCTGTCAGCACAGTGTCCGGAGCATGGAAAAGATACCAGGAGACAGGCCAGTACACCAGGAGATGTGGAGGGTGCCATAGGAGGGCAACAACCCAGCAGTAGGACAGCGACCTCCTCCTTTGTGAAAGGAGGAACAGGAGAAGCAGTGCCACAGCCCTGCAAAATAACCTCCAGCAGGCAACTAAAATCCATGTGTCTGCTTAAACTTTTAGAAACAGACTCCATGAGGGTGGTATGAGGGCCCGACGTCCACAAGTGAGTGTTGTGCTTACAGCCAAACACCATGCAGGGCAATTGGCATTTGCCAGAGAACACCAAGATTGGCAGATTCGACATTGGCGCTCAGTGCTCTTCACAGATGAGAGCAAGTTCACACTGAGCACATGTGACAGAGTCTGGAGACACCATGAAGAACGTTCTGCTGCTTGCAATATCCTCCTGCATGATTGGTTTGGCAGTGGGTCATTAATGGTGTAGGAAGGCATTTCTTTGGAGGGCTGCACAGGCCTCCATGTGCTAGCCAGAGGTACCCTGACTGCCATTAGGTACCGGGATGAGATTTTCAGACCCATTGTGAGACCATATGCAGGTTTACTGGCCCCTCATTTCTTTTTGATGCATGACAATGCTAGGCATCATGTGTCTTAAGTATGTCAGCAGTTCCTGCATGATGATGGCATTGATGCCATGGACTGGCCTGCCCATTCCCCAGACCTGAATCTAATCGAGCACATCTGGGACATCATGTTTCAATCCATCCAGCAACGCCACGTTACACCACAGATTGTCCAGGAGTTGACTGATGCTTTAATCCAGGTCTGGGATGAGATCCCTCAGGAAAACATCTGCAGCCTCATCAGGACCATGTGCAGGCATTGTAGAGAGTTCATTCAAGAAGCACGTGAAGGCCACACACACTACTGAGCATCATTTCCTAGTCTTGAGGAATTTCCACTGAAGTTGAATTAGCCTGCAATTTGATTTTCCACTTTTATTTTGAGTATCATTCCAAATCCAGACCTCCATGGAATATTAATTTTGATTTACATTGATCTTTTTTTTTTGTTGTTCTCAACGCATTCCACTATGTAATGAATAAAGATTTGCAACTGGAATATTTCATTTAGTGATATCTCGGATGTGGTATTTTGGTATTCTGTTTATTTTTTTGAGCAGCGTATTTTATATAGAGTCATTACAAACAGAGTGATCTATTTCAAGTGTTAATGTTGATGATTATGGCTTACTGCCAATGAAACCGAAAAGTCATTATCTCAGTAAATTAGAATAACTAACAAAAAACACCTGCAAAGGCTTCCTAACCATTCAAATAGATCCCTTAGTCTGTTTCAGTAGGCCCCCCAATCATGGGGAAAACTGCTGACTTGACAGCTGTCAAGAAGGCAGTCATTAACACACTCCACAAGAAGTGTAAGCCACAAAAGGTGATTGCTAAAAGAAGCTGGCTGTTCACAGAGTTCTGTATCCAAGCATATTAATGGAAAGTTGAGTGGAAGGAAAAAGTGTGGTAGATAAAGGTGCACAAGCAGCTGGGATAACCGCAGCCTTGAAAGGATTGTTAAGAAAGGGCCATTCAAAAATTTTGGGGAGATTCACAAGAAGTGGACTGCTGCTGGAGTCATTGCTTCAAGAGCCTCTACACACAGACTGTTAGAACCCTCTTGTTAGTTTTTTTTCAGTTTGCTGGTCACATGACCTTTTTTTCACTATTTAGTCTGGCTCCGCCCTTCTGGCTTTGCTGGACTTCATTGTATTATCTACTCTTAAGCTAGCCGGGTGCTTAGGTGCCTTTCTTAGTCAGTTTTGCTTGATCTTAGGATCTCTAAATAATTTGTTTTCTGTTTATTTACCCCTGCTACAACTTCTGTTAGGAGGTGTCCACCTTTTCTCCCAGTCCCTAGATCTTGTAGGGATTCCTTCCTCGCATCTATAGATCTTCGTTCAGACTAGCTGAGGACTTTAGCGGGTCTGGTCGCAGGATCAGGTTCCCCGTTACATCGTAGGGATCCAGCTTAGTTCTATTGTAGGGACAGAATTCCCATCTTTCCTTAGTGCTTGTAGCAGATCATAACACAGACTTATCCAGGACATGGGCTACAAGTGTCGCATTCCTTGTGTCAAGCCACTCATGACCAATAGACAACGCCAGAAGCGTCTTACCTCGGCCAAACAGAAAAAGAACTGGACTGTTGCTCAGTGGTCCAATGTGTTTGAGGTCTAGTGTGAAGTTTCCACAATCAGTGATGGTTTGGGGAGCTATGTCAGCTGTCGGTATAGATCCACTGTGTTTTATCAACACCAAAGTCAGCGCAGCCGTCTGCTAGGAAATTTTAGAGCACTTCATGCTTCCCTCTTCTGACAAGCTTTTTGGAGATGGAAATTTAATTCTCCAGCAGGACTTAGCTCCTGTCCACACTGCCAAAAGTACCAATACCTGGTTTAAAAACAACAGTGTCACTGTGCTTGATTGGCCAGCAAACTCGCCTGACCTTAACCTCATAGAGAATCTATGGGGTATTGACAAGAGGACGATGAGAAACACCAGACCCAACAATGCAGATGAGCTGAAAGCTGCTATCAAACCAACCTGGGCTTCCATAACACCTCATCAGTGCCACAGGGTGATTGCCTCCATGCCACACCGCATTGATGCAGTAATTGTTGCAAAAGGAGCCCCTGCAAAGTATTGAGTGCATTTATTGAACGTACATTTCAGTAGGCCAACATTTCAGATTTTAAAATCATTTTGCAAGCTGGTGTTATAAAGTATTCTAATTTACTGAGATAATGGCTTTTGGGTTTTCATTGGCTGTAAACCATAAACATCAACATTAACAGAAGAAAGCACTTGAAATAGAACACTGTGTTTGTAATGAATCTATATAATATGAGTTTCACTTTTTGTATTGAATGTATTGAAGAACTGAAATAATTTAACTTTTTGAAGATATTCTAATTTTGTGAGATGCACCTGTAGGTGCAGGGTAAAGAACATAAAAAGCAAAGACATAAGCCCTAGCTGGTCTTTCACTGACTGACTTAAACTACAGCAGTATGACTGGACATCCAAATGAGACTATCACTTGGAAGAAATACCAGCAGGGGAAAGTATATAAAATCGCACCTGAAAGGTGATAGGGCAGACAAGGGAATAAATGAAAATTAACTTTGTAATGATATTCTAATTTTGTGAGAAGCACCTGTATATATGGGTCAATATACTGTATGTTTTGCTGTATAAGATAACCCAGATCAACAGATGGTTAAAAACTATATATGATGCCCACTATGAATAAATACATCTAAATATGAAGCTCAATGCGTTTCCCCTTTGATGGTCTCAAAGGTTCATCAGGTGTATAACACAATAGTATTTAGCTTACATTCTCATCAGAAGATCACTCTTACCTAACACATGCATGGATATATAAAGGTAAAGTAGCGTATACATAGGGGTTCTTAGGTTATGCCTTTAGTGTGAGGCACCTAGTGTAAAGTTGTGATATATTGGTGGTTCAGTGGAGCACTGAATTAGTTATGGTGTTGCACTGACAATCGTTTTTAAGTAATTTTCATTAAAATAATGGTTGTAAAGTAATTGTGTTGTCTGTGATGTAGAATATCATGCTTTGCAGGGAATACAGCTAGAAGGGCATTGTCACGCCCCAGTGCATTTTCAGACTTAACTTAAAAACGTAATTATTTTCACTGCAAAAAGGGATCAACTAGGTTATTTTTTAAAGGGCTGCACAAACATATAAATTGTTTGGAGAGGTGATAGGGGGGGTTAAAGTTTCTGGCAAAACAGTACATAAAAAATGTTTTCCTTTTTTGACCAGTCCACCTTAGAATGAAGTTCTATCCATGATGGCACAACAGTTTGGATAATGAGGTACCAGTTTACAGATTTTTTTTTTTGGCACTTCCAATTGTTATTTTATGTTATTATCTGATCTACAACAATGGATACAGCTACTTTGGACCTGCTTTACAAATAAAGAAAAACTCATATGCAACTCATTCTTGAACTAAGTTGGAAACATAAGTCAGATCAATCAGTTGTTCAATGCAGGTCCATTTTCCTAATCTACAGCAACCAGCTGATATCTCCATGTGATGCCGCATCTGGTCATGAGTTGCTTCCAAGAGCGAATACAGTGCCAAGCAGATGTACCCTACAGCGGCACAGAAAGTTTCGGCTTTTCTGTGGTGCAGAACCACAGGTATACCTTGCGCCATAGTACGGGCTACAAAGCCAGGCGAATGAGATGTAAGTGTATGTTCGCTTTAGGGTTATAATAACATTTCAGTCAATATTAGTTCTTATGTCATATACTTTTTTCATTTTCACATTTTATATAATTCGTTTTTACAAGATGACCTTAATGTAGCAAATAATTTATATCTGTACCGCAGGGTTTTGTTTTTTAATAATTGTTTTCATTTCTAATTATTCTACAATTGAATTATTGTTGTATTTACTGTCGGTGCCGATTACTTTTAGTGCAGGTTAAATTTAATAAGCGTTTATGGTTAACTCATATAAGTTAGAAGCCACTTTGAGTAGTAATACTTTGCTACTACTGCGAACATTGGGTATAAAGTTTATATGATCAGCATCTCGTGGGGCTACAAGGTTCATTCGAGGGATCTCATTGCAGAACACCAAATATTATTGCTATACTAATAATGAGCATCTCTGACTCTCCATCAATAGAGCCTCACTGGGGAGCTATTTAGGTAAAAGTCAAATAGTCAATTTGTAAGTATGTTTCTTTTTAAGAGAAAATAAATTTCGAAAATATTTATTGCAATATGACTCAACATGCTTGATCTTCATTGTATATACTGTATGTTTTGTATTCACTATTGATTGATTGTAATGATTGAGTTACAGTGAATATATAACTGACCAGATACTGAACTACAACATTCCAATAAATTGGCACAATGTCACTGACGGTCCAGCCATGGGATTTGTATGTTATTATGTTTAGAGTAGAAACAAAAACCAAAAGATGCAAATCAATACCAGTAGTCAAAGACGGGCACAGAGACTACAAACATTTCACACCCAGTGGGAGACATTGGATGCATTAGCGGGTGGCACATTTAGGCTTTTTCATTGAAACAGAAATTGGCCCGAACATATTCATTATGAAAAACCCAATGCGATTAACATTAGACACTTCTTTTGAGTTACAGATCTGAAATTGATAATAAGAGGATTATGAAAAATGTGAAAGAATCAACAAAGAAAATAAGAAAAACAAAAACTTTTTGTATTTTGTGATAAAATATTTTATTAAAAAACAAACAAATTTGGATCTAATTACGCTTTTCAGCAGTAATTGTTTTTAAGTAAAGTAGTAATAATTTCATTCACTGTATTGATTTACATGGACACGGGCAATTGTTACTACCAGGTTGCCTCACTATGATGTGTGAAGTGTCCTCTGGAACACTGACGTAGGGTTGTCAAGTATCGAAATTATCTTTGATTCTTAAAATATTTTGAAATAAGCAAATTTGTCACACATTTTATTGAACTGAAATTAGGCTATTTTCTAGATGTTCTAGGTTCCTCTGGTCTGCTGATTTTTTATTTTGTGCTATATGGCAGAATATGGTCTTCCAAATTCATATAAATGCCCTCAAATATTATTCATTTTTACAAAAAATGGAAACGAATGAAGAATGAAAATCATGCATGGCCAAGCATGACAGCTATGTATAGAGCACAGTCAATATGTCTAACTGCAGGGTGTTCTGTACAATCAATAGAAATATTGTTGCATGACACATCGAGGTAGAAGATGCTAACTTAAAGACTACCTGAAAGTGATCAATGCTACCAGCTCACAAGGACTCTTCATAGATCTGTAGTATTGATCATTTTCGTTCTGTCCTGCTGAAAGTGTCCAGTTGAACAGATTTATTTATCAGTATTCTCTCTATCTCCTAGGTTTAGAATGAGATAGCAGATATAGTCAATTATAGTCTCATTATCAGTATGGCACTTTAAAAATGTACATTTGTGATGATATTGGAATGATAAAATAAACTAGCATTGTTTCTAGATTTACATATCACATTAGATGTTAAGGCATGTTCAGGAGTGATGACTGTCCATTTAATCTGTTAAATTATACAGCTGCTGCATTCTTATCCCGATGAACAGAACTAGTTTTCAGATGGAGCTATATTTCCTGTTACTGTTTGTGCTGCTGACATGTAAGGATTGTATTTCTAAATCTAATGTGACACCAAATGTATTGTATCTGGCTTTCCAGATATGTTCCTACTATGAAGATCTAAGAATTCCTCAATAACAAATCCCTTGTTTTGATTTCACCCTTTCCCTCCAAGAACTATAACTATTTTATTTTATTCAGCTTCATAGCCATATGGGTAGAAATTATCAAATCAATTCAATGCAAAACTAATCTGTGTCAAGTTTTGTGAAATTCGAATGACCCGTCAAATTTGAACAATTCGCTGATATCTAGTACCACCCCATTTTGCAAGTATCACAGCTTGTAAACTCTTTTTATGGGCAGCCAAGAGCCTTTCAACTCTTGTTTGAGACATTTTCAGTGATGTTCAGATCAGGGACTGTGAGGGCCATTGTAAAACCTTCAGCTTGCTCCTTTTGTGGTAATCTATTGTGGATTTTGACATGTGTTTAAGATCATTATCCATGTGTAGAAGCCATCCTCTTTTCAACTTCAGCTTTTTTACAACTGGTGTTATGTTTGCATTAAGAATTTGTTGAAATTTAATTGAAACCATTCTTCACTTTACCCGTGAAATGTTCCCTGTGCCATAGGCTGCTGCACAAACCCAAAGCATGATTGATCCATCCCCATGGTTAGTGGTTGGCGAGATGTTCTTTTCCATAAATTCTGTGCCCTTTTTTTCCCCACACATACCTTTGATCATTGTGACTAAAGAAGTCTATTTTAAACTCATCGGTCCACAGAATTTGTTTCTAAAATGCATCAGTCTTGTTTAGATGTTCTTTTACATACTTCTTATGGTGAATTTTATGGTGATAATGCAGGATAAAGTTTTTTCTGATGACTCTTTCATGAAGGCCTTATTTGTGCACGTGTCTCTGAACATTAGAACAATGTACCACAACTCCAGAGTCTGCTAAATCTTTCTGAAGGTCTTTTTCCGTCTAGCGTGGGTTCTCATTTGCTTCTGTAGTAATCCTACGAGCAGCTCTCACTGAAATTTTGCTTGGTCTTCCAGACCTTAACTTAACCTTCACTGTTCCTGTTAACTGCCATTTCTTAATTACATTTGAACAGTGGCGTAGCAACTGTTTGTGGCGCCCGGGGCGGCAAATTTTAGGCCATGCCCCTAGCACACCCATTTCACTGGTCACACCCATATCCATGCCCCGACCACACCCATTTAGCACTGCTGATCACACTGTTTCATAAACAATAATTATAAACACATATCTCCTAACTGTCCCGGTTTCAGCGGGACAGTCCCAATTTCGGGACCCTGTCCCTCTGTCCCGGCCAGGAGGTTTACTTTCCACATTAGAATCGTACATTACGGAAACCCCGGGGACCTCCCACACGTTCTGGCAGCCACACGTCACGTTCCATCGGAAGTGACGTGCTGTAAGTCAGCTGACCGCCAGAAATGACCGCTGACCTCATTTCCCCAGGATGTGGGGATCTCATCAGCTATGCAGCGCTCCATTCAATACCCGGCTCTCACTGAGCGAGACAGGCAGGATCTGGGGATCTCATCATTTGTTGAACAGATCCCATGATGAGATACCCACATCCTGCCTGTCTTGCTCAGTGAAAGCCGGGTATTGTATGCAGCGCTCCATACAATACCCGGCTCTCACTCCAACAGATCCCGCCGCTCGATGCTTCGCCGTTCTGAAGACTCTCCCGAGAACAAGTTACAGTACCTGCTGCTGTAAACTGACCGCCAGAAATGAGGTCAGCGGTTATTTCCGGCGTTCAGCTGACTTACAGCACGTCACTTCCAGTGGAACGTGATGTGTTGCTGCCAGAACGTGTGGGAGGTCCCCGGGGTTTCTGCATGTACGATTCTAATGCAGGAAAGTAAACCTCCCGGCCTGGACAGCGGGACAGGGACCCAGCCTTACATAGATAACAGCATTCGCTCGATCCCCACGCAGACCCATGCACATAATGGCACCCCTCCTTCCCCCTGCAGCCCCCAAGCACACAGCTCCCGCAAGTAACAGGACACTTGTACATGCGCAACTCCACTCTTTGTGGCCCCGTACACACACGGCTCTGCTCCGTACACCTTGTACACACACGGCTCTGCTCCTTACACCTTGCACACACATGGCTCTGCTCTGTACACTTCGTACACACACGGCTCCGCTCCGTACACCTCGTACACACGCGGCTCTGCTACATCCACACTGTAAACCCCTCCTGACCCCACACATAAACTTACCATCATCCAGCACCATGACGACCAGCACAGCAGAGTCCTGCATACACTGAGGCCCCTGATCATGTGACCCCTGACTCCTCCCCTCCTGTGACCTCATCACAGGTCCTGCTCGCACCTTTACAGAGGACAGCACAGCAATGGTAAATGCTGGCTGTGAGAAGTTGGAGAGCTGGGAGAGCAGGAAGGGGTGCATGGGGGGCGTGGCGGCTTCTCTCACTGCGGGACACATAGTGTCCCGACCGTGACAGCGAGTGGGAGGGGTTAGAATCGGGACTGTCCCGCTCAATTCGGGACGGTTGGGAGGTATGCTGCTGCTGCCGCGCCGCCCCCACACACGTGCCGCCTGGGGCAGACCACCCCCCCATGCTACGCCACTGCATTTGAAACTGAGAAAAGGGTAACTTGAATCACTGCCCTATCTTCTTATAGCCATCTTCTGCTTTTTGAGCCTGTGCCATTTTCATTTTCAGAGTGCTAGGCAGCTACTTAGAAAATCCCATGGCTGCTGGATTTTTGGCACAAGGTTAGAGGAAGCTGGGCTTTTATAAAGCTGGGAAATTTGCATCACCCGGCCTTTCCTAACGAAGATAGTGAACAAGCCATAACCCTAACAGGCTAATTAAGTAATCTGAGCACACATCTCCAAGGGTGCCCAAACTTTTGCATCTGCCCTTTTTCCTTTTTATCATTTTTAAAATGTAGAAGATAAAAATATATTTTTTTGCCTAAAATACTGTACAAATGAAAATGTCATCTTTAACTTTAGCCCTTTTAGAGATCATTTCATCTTCAACTTGCTTAACTGTTCACAATAACAGTAGTTTTGACCAGGGGTGTCCAAACTTTTACATGCCACTGTAGTTCTCAGAGATCTTATGAAGCTGTTCTACTTACTTTGAAAATCCTTGCCATAGTAGCAGTATAATTCTCTTTGAAAGTTTAAATTCAATCACCGCCAAACGTGCCTGATTGACACTGTCCCTTTTTCCTGCTGCTGCTGAGATCTCTGTTAGTCAGATTGGGTGTGGACAGACTGAATACACTTGGACTCATGAGATTTTTTCACTATTTGACTTGGCTTGTAAAATTCCCATTTTCATTTTGAGTATTTTGCAGTCATTCTGACATGGCTTATCAATGTTACAACACCAGCCTCGTCAGGTTAAATGATCTATTAAAAATTAAATATGCAGTATTGTGAAATCTAGCCAGAGATCCTCTTTAATGTCACCATTTAATTTATTATAAAAAGTATTGATAAATGGAAATAAAAATCATTGTTGAGTGGTACTGGTTATTGAAGAAAAACAAAAAATACAATTCTTCAAATGTTTATTAATAATAATATGGCATTTTGAAACTATTTTTCGGCAGAATTTAAAAAGTTTATTAACATGGTGGCTTAAGGTGGAGTCTTCAGTAGGACCCAGTCTGTCCTGACAACCGGTTAGTACCCACCAATTAACTTGTGGGAAATCAGGGGGGATGATGGAGTCACACAGGAAGCCCCTGACTAACTGATTAGATGCATTGGTCGGTGTAACACATCCACCACTCGCTGTGTAAGGACCATTCTTTATACACTTGTACCTAACATGTGAAGAACATGTTGGGAAGGCAATAAAATAAAAAGGTAATTTTTTTATTTTCTGTAATGTCTGCTTATTTTGTTCATAGTTTATGTCTGCCCCATTTCCTCTTGGTTCAGTCTCATTTATTGTCCTAATGTCTATTACTCAAATTGCGTCAAACTTAATGGACTTCTTGATGACTTTCATGATTAAACAGAATTTGCTTCTGGCATTTCATCTAAAATTTGGTTTCAGTGTTTGTTGAAATATAAGGGAAGCCTTATGGAAGAAAAATAATTGCGGAAAGTTGCTAAAACATTTGCTAGATTTTAGTCGATGACCCGCTTTTTGCCTGGTACATAATTTGGAATATAAAATTAAAAATAGCAACGTGGCGCTCCCAACAAAAAGTGGTCTGTTATAGAGACTAAATAATTAGCTTCCAGCACAAATTGAGCAGGTTAATGGATATTGACTTCCATCTGTCTCTCCATCTGCCTAAAAGTTTGATCACTTCATAAACTTCATTGAAAAAAGTAGAAATGTTTCCTTTCGGCTAAACTTTTGTACTTTTGACTCAATTACATTACTATGTAATCAGAAATGTATGGAACACCCTAGAAACTGTTTATTTAGAGAGAAGTAGAACGTGTTCATATATTTTTACTAATTTATACTCAAGTTGATGAATTGTAATGAACTGTTAAATTATGATTTTTTAATAAAAAAAAGCTCATAATTTAGCTAAAGAAGTGTAACAATATTTGTGTATTTTGTTGAATTCTTTTTTTCACCGAAAGAGATCATTTCACATTGGGCATAAAGTTCCATCGATAGGCAAAAAGTTTTAGAACAAGAAAAAGGTGTGAAATTGATGCAAAAGTTGGGGCGCCCTTTCATTTTCAAGACTGGTGGGTTTCATGGCAGTCAGACTCCCTATGATCACAGAGTGTTGCTATATTCCGCATGTGCTGTATGCTTAGTGTTTTTACATGATATATTTAAAAGAAAATTTTTGGATTTTCTCCCTTGCACTAGGCAAATATCGTATATACTTGTGTATAAGCTGAGATTTTCAGCCCATTTTTTAGGGCTGAAAGTCCCCCTCTCGGCTTATACGCGGGTCATTTACGGGGGTCAGCGAGGGAGGGGGAGCGGGGGTGTCGGATCATACACACCCCTCCGCCGGCATGGTCTCTGCAACCCCACTGCTTCTCCCACGATCTCCGGCTCCTTCCTGCAGCGGTCACATGGTACCGCTCATTAAAGTCATGAATATGCACATATTCATGACTTTAATGAGCGGTACCACGTGACCGCTGTAGGACAGAAGCGCTGCGGAGACTGCCGGGAGAAAAGGAGACACTGCAGTTAGTGACGCGCCGGCGGAGGGGTGAGTATAGCGATATTTACCTGTCCCCGGACCACCGCTGCGCACTGTTCCCTCGTCCGATTCCTCTGGCTGTGAATGTTTAGGCAGAGGGCGCGATGACGTCGTTAGTGCGCGTCGCGCCCTCTGCCTGATCATTCACTGCCGAGGACCCGGAAGAGGGAGCAGTGCGCAGCTGTGGAGAGAGGACAGATATCTCAGGTGCCGGGCTCCTGAGCGAGCGGTGACACCGGCACCTGTCCCCCATAGCGCACCAGTGTCACCGCCTGCTTAGGACACCAGCACCTGGTCCCCAGTGACGAGAGGTGAGTATGTCATTTTTGCAGCAGCAGCGCGGCAGCATAAGGGATGTATACTATGGGGGCATAATCTGTGGAGCATTTGTGGGCATAATCTGGAGCATATGGGGGCATAATCTGTGGATCATACGGGGGCATAATCTGCGCAGCATATGGGGGCATAATCTGTGCAGCATATGGGGCATAATCTGGAGCATATGGGGGCATAATCTGGAGCATAATCTGTGGAGCATATGGGGGCATAATCTGGAGCATATGGGGGCATAATCTGTGGAGCATATGGGGGCATAATCTGTGCAGCATAAGGGGGTATAATCTGTAGCATATGGGGGCATAATCTGTGCAGCATATGGGGGCATAATCTTGAGCATATGGGGGCATAATCTGGAGCATATGGGGGCATAATCGAGCATATGGGGGCATAATCTGTGCAGCATATGGGGGCATAATCTGTGGGCAAAGGCATAATGGGGGCATAATCTGTGGATCATACAGGGCATAATCTGTGGAGCATACGGGGGCATAATCAGGGGAACATATGGGGGTATAATCTGTGCAGCATATGGGGGCATAATCTGTGGATCATACGGGGGCATAATCTGTGCAGTTTATGGGGGCCTAATCTATGGAACATATGGGGGCATAATCATTTTTCACCATAGGCTTATACGCGAGTCAATAAGTTTTCCCAGTTTTTTTGTGGCAAAATTAGGGGGGTCGGCTTATACATGGGTCGGCTTATACATGAGTATATACGCTAATTGACTTTTTTATATCTGACTTGTAGAGAGTTTACCTATTCCCTACAATGAGACATACCTTATTAAAGGGATTCTGTCTGTTTTAGATTTAATGATCTTAAAAGAGCAGTACAAAGAGTTATTTGTAAACTTGCATGAGATATGTTTATTTCCTGTACAAACAATTTTTTCTGCAATTGTTCGTAGATTTCATCAGTCCCTTTTTCAAATAGGGCTCAAAAATCTAAACTCTGTGTCTCACACAAACTCATTCCAATTTCATGAATTACTCACAGTTCTATACTTAGTCCCAACTTAGTGTTGAACTGGTGTCTTTATATAATTTCTAATTGTTTGACTTTTTTTTCTCTTCCAGGACAAAGAGAATCAGCCATTGTTACCGAATTATATATCGACACATGGAGCGCACTCTGACACAGACAGAAGTCAGCCTATTACATAAGAAAATTGGCAGCTTGGTAATAACAGAGTTGGGAGTGGAAGGAAGATTTTAATATGTTGTATTTGCAAATTCTCTTTCTATGATGCAAATTATGTAAAATGTCATTTGTTTAAGGTCAGTAATATGACTTCAAATATAACCATATCTGATTAAAGATGCTTTTCATGATGTTTCTTTTGTAACATGAATCTGAGTCATCTTATTTACATCATCAAAGTTCGTTGAGGTTAAAGAGGTTTTCCCATCTCATATTTATGATATGACATCGCTATATGATTGTTGGAAGTCCATTCTCAGGGTCTGCAATGATCTTGAGAATGAAGTGATGCAATTCTGGTGTCTCCCTATTTCCTTTCTAATTTTTCCCTCACTGGCTACACAGTGGTGCAAGTAACTAAAACCATGTCGCTTAGGATCATTGGCTGGGGACACTTTAGAATGGCACGTTGTTCCGTGTGCCATGCGCAGACACTGCAGCCGGAGAAGGAGGAGGGTAAGCGGGACGGGGGCTGCTGCATTAAGTTGGCTTTGCTGCTGAGGGAGGGAGGATGCGTGCAGAGACGTCGGCACTATACTGGGGATCACTAGGACTGAAGAAATCAATGCTGCCTCATTCTAAGTATCGACCAAGATCGCTGGTTCAGATCTACAATGATTATAAACGTATGTAGTAGTTTATCATCACTTTAGGAGATTGGAAAACCTCTTTAAGAAAATCTACTATCAACTGTTATTATCAGACACACGTATCTGATATAGTTTTGTCAAGGACTATAGATCTATATTCTTGTATTCTTTATATAAAGTTTTACACTTTTATATAACTATGTGCTTTGCCTTTATTCTGTGCTTTGAAACAATAAGTATTTCCCTTGCCAAGTATGATTCAGATCGAAACTTAGTCTAAAGATAGCGCCGGTATCCGCCAACACCTGCTTCTGAGACATTGACCCAGATCTATTTTTCCGAGAAGTTGTATCAGCCGTTGATGACGACCACAACATCTGTCTGGAGACGTGGACCAACCAGAGCTGACCGGATACCAGACATATATGGCTTACTCCACCCTGATATACATACTATATAATTTTGTGCTTGCGGAAATAAAGGCAGACGTTGCTGAGATCGCTGCCAGCTAGTAGCCTTCTGAGTATGCTCTGAGTTTGAACCAGCTTGTTGTCTGACTCATTCTTTGAATGGTTGACCCATGTTCATAGCTTGAATCCGGAGTGACTGGAGGACGAGTGGTTTGTCGCTACGACCCCGACAATTGGAGCCCAACGTGGGGCGTGGCCAGCGGCTCGCTACTTGCCAGACCCGTCTCATAGATTTCCCGGTGATACCTGCGGTGACTGAATTCGAGGACTGATCACCCTCCGCCGAGCACGGTAAGTTGAGAGCATATATTTATATGTCTCACTTGCCTGTGTGTCAGTCACTGTAGGGCCTGTCGTGTTTTCTGTCTGGGTCTGGGTGAGTGACCGGTCGAGTGGTAAGACCAAGTGCGACTCCGTGCCACGCTCCGAACCAGCAACCGTGAAACCGAGTGACGTCGCGTGCCTGCGCACACTCGTGTGAATACCACTTCCTCCTCCTCCGGTCACTGTACTCTGTTCTAGATAGCTGTCTCCCGTGACTGTAGATGTATAGTGTTGATGTGGGTCCAAAACAAAGTTGGGAATACAAGAAGTAAAACGCACATGTTAATTTAGCAAAGACAAATTGAAGTATTCTTTGTCTGTTACGGGAAATCTCACAAGGGGACTACCCGTTGTTACAGTGAGGGTGTTGCGGTGAGTTGGGCTGTAAAGTCACCATCCATGGTTAGGGAAAGGATAGATTGAAGTTGTCTCTGTCTTGTCAGTGTATTGATAGTCTTCTACACTGACGGGTGGTGACCTGCCGGCGGCACCAGTGGTCTGAGTCACGACAGACCATTGCACTCTGTTAAATCATGATGCGCATGTTTAAATTCGAGAGACCTCATAAGTTAGAGGGTGGGGCTGTGGGAGTAGGTGAGATAGTCGCGTCACGGGAAGGCAAGAAGGCTGTCAAAGATGTGAGAAAGTTATATGAAATTATGGGTCTGCCCAGTACAGACAGACTCCAGCCTTCAGTGTGGCAGGAATATGTAACACAGAAGAAGGAAAATTGGCAGATGAAGCTAGATATGATAGACTGATAGATGAGACATACAAGTGTTATGTTGGTAGGACCGGACCTGATAATGCAGAAGTCAATGACGCAGAAGCAGAGGATCTAGCCAGAATAGCACAAGGGGCACAACATGATTTAGCGCAGGCAAAGAGAGGAGCAAGGATATATGCTGTAGGTACTCGTCCTGTAAACAACAGGGAGGGGAGACGTGTGCCAGGAGGTGGACAGAAGTTGTGCCACGAGTGCAGGGAACTAGGACATTTCAGGAGAGATTGCAGAAACTGGTAGCAAGTGGTGTTTTAGTTAAAACCTAGCCCCCACCTTCGGCATCTCTGCAGCTAGGTTCCTTATCAGTGGCCTTGACAGTAAAAATTCCAACTTCAGCTTCCCCCTTCAACTACCAGATTTAACTCTCTATGTATCGGCTGGTACAAAAATATATATATATATATATATATATACACTTTTGTTCCAGATATCTCAGGATGCTGCTTGGTTCACAGTTATTGATTTTGCCAATGTTATTTTTATAATCTGTTGATGACTTACTGATTTGTGCCCCTCCAGGAAACAGTGTCGCATTGCAACAATATTACTCATGTTGTTTCTGTACCAAGCTGGTTGTAAAGCGTTAAAGGATAAACTGCAATTTTGTAAATCTTCAGTTATCTTTTTGGGACATTGCATTACACCGGGGGCTCGACATCTGACCAGCGCTCGCAAAGAAGCTGTACAGAATTTTCCTATTCCTGTTAATGTTGCCGCTCTTAGGACATTTCTTGGACTGGTTTCCTACTGCAGACAGTGGATACATGCTGTGTCAATCCTCATGCAGCCTCTCTATGACTGTATCACCATTGTGCCTTTTAAACTAACTCCTGAAGGTATAGACTGTTTTTATTCCCTCAAAAACAGGATTGTGGCAGCTCCAGCGCTAGGAACCCCCAACTATGAACTACCATTCACCCTGTATCTCCATGAACAGCAGGGACACGCGGCAGGAGTATTGACTCAGTTATATGGTGACAATCAAAAGCCAGTAGCCTATTTCAGTGGAAGACTAGATGCAGTGGCTAGGGGTGCCCCGTCCGGTGTACGGGCAGTACATGCTGTAGGACTATTGCTCCACAAATCGTCAGACATCGTGCTTGATCATCCACTGACAGTACTTACACCTCATGATGTATACACCATACTGAACCAGGTGCAACCGGCACACCTTTCAGCTGCACGTTACCTTCGATTGCAATGTGCACTTTTAATGCCTCCAAATGTTTCTTTGCAGAGATGTACCACACTTAATCCTGCCACATTGTTACCTCTCTCGAATCTAAAGGAGGGGTCAGGTACGGTATTGTACAAAGAAGATCCAAGAGAGGAGATTCCTCATGATTGTGTTCAGCTTATGGCACAGGAAACAGCAGGCCTACCCACAGTGTTTGAAACTGAAAGACTTAATGCTGATTTTGAATTTTTTGTAGATGGATCTCGCCACCAAGATGACTCAGGTACCTTCCACACCGGGTATGCCATCGGCTCCCTGAATGCAGTAATCAAAGCAGAACCAATGCTCCCACATCAGTCGACCCAGGAGGCTGAACTTAAGGCTCTGACCGAGGCCTGTAAGATAGCTGAAGGTAGAATTGTTAACACCTACACAGATTCTAGATACGCATTCGGTATAGCTCATGATTTTGGTCCAATTTGGAAATCTAGAGGATTCCTGACGGCAGCAGGACATCCCATTAAAAATGCTGACGCAGTCCAGCAGTTAATTGATGCATTACAATTACCAAAAGAAGTAGCTGTCATAAAAGTTAAAGCACATACCAGATGCACTGATCAGGTGAGTAAAGGAAACGCAATGGCCGATGCAGCAGCAAAAACAGCAGCCAGTAGACCACTCCAAGGGGTAACGATGCACCAGGTAAGCGCTCCCAAAAATCCCTTTGTGTCGGAGGATGCCTTATCCCAGATGCAGGCTCAGGTGCGCCAGGAGGAAGTAGAAAAGTGGGAAAAAGAAGGTGCATGTCTGAATGAAGCAAATGGGATATGGGGAAGAGGGATGCGTCAATGCCTTCCAAGGGCGTTGTACCCTGCGGTTGCCCAGATGTTACATGGGCCAACCCACCAGTCCAAAACTGCTGTAATGAGCGTGATGCAGAAGCATTGGATGGCACCAGGCTTTTCCACCTGTATAGAAGGTTTGATCCAGGGATGCATGGTATGTGCTACACATAATTAGGGAAGGGTAGTCAAGACACCACCCAAACACACCCCTCGGCCCCTCTATCCTTTCCAGAGACTGCAGATTGATTATATTCAGCTGCCAAAATCAGGGTCATGGGAGTACGTGTTGGTGTGTTTTGATTTATTCTCAGGTTAGCCGGAGGCTTTCCCGATTGCCAAGGCTACGGCTGCGGCAAACGCAAAGAAGCTGCTTGCGGAGGTGGTGTGCAGGTATGGAGTACCAGAGGTGATCGAAAGTGACAGAGGTACACATTTCACAGGTGAAATAATGAATGAAGTCTTGACAGCTCTGGGAATTCAACAAGCTTTCCACACCCCATATCATCCACAAAGCAGTGGAAAAGTAGAAAGACTAAATGGGACATTGAAGTTAAAAATCCAAAAGGTCATGGCTGAAACAGGGAAATCTTGGCCTGAATGTTTACCATTAGCCCTATACTCAGTAAGGTACACTCCAAATAGAAAAACTGGACTTTCTCCATATGAAGTACTATTTGGCAAAGTGCCTAGTTTAGGATGTTTCTTTCCCCAAGCACTGGAAATGAGTAACCATGTATTAAGCTCATATGTAAGGGATTTGCATAAAAGACTCAAGAAAGTACATGATAATGTCTTCAGTTCTCTCCCAGAATCTACAGGTGACACGGTGCACGACTTCTCGCCTGGTGACCTTGTGTACGTGAAAAAGTTTGTGAGAAGAGACTGTCTCCAGCCCAGATTCGAGGGTCCCTACACTGTGGTCCTGACCACTCCTACTGCCCTGAAGCTTGAGGGCAAAAACACCTGGATTCACGCCTCCCATTGTAAAAGAGACCAGACAAGTCTGTAAGGAATGAAGACTGTCCTGTATATCCTTTCTACAGCTCTGTCTGTCTTGACTGTTTATGGGTGTGCCACCTTCTGGGTTGATATGGATAAACCAGTCAACACTTGGACCTTTAAAAATAATCAAGTTATAAAGGGTCCTATCGCTGGTTATGGTTGCCCAGACACTCATTATTTATGTGTAACTCGTCCTGGGAATGAATACTGTCACTATTGGTCTGATGTGGGATGGAACACCGGGAAGAATGATTGGGGGTACAAGCCCAAAGAGGCTATGGATAGTAAAGATAAGAATGGCAAGTCTTTGAAAACTAGATTAACACTTACCTCTGTAGAAATAGAGCTAATCAATCCACAAGGGGTGACGGCCTGTAATGGGAAATTGGTGTTAAATCTAGAGAACCCCCAGGCCACAGATTTGCAGAAATATGTTTTAAGTATGTACCCTCCTGATGGAAAGTATGAGTTCGGACACATATGCTTAAAGGATATCAAAACCAGGCCCACGGAGACTCCTGCTCTCTCAAAGGGTGGGGGAGCATTGCAAAGGGTTATAAATGAAATAATCCCTATCCCGGGCCTTGGGTGGGAGGAAGTCTTTTCTGTAGAAACCCAAGTCAATCCCCGCAAAAACCTGTGGCTAGAATGGGTCAGATATAATGTTAGAGCTCAAAATATATCAGTGGGATGTGTGGCCTGCACTGCTGCAAACACCCACTTATACACTCATGCTTTCCCCGCTGACCACCATACTACCCTCTGCCTGTTTGGATTAACGAAAGGTTCCAATGGTAGTTCCTGCCCTGATTATGTCCCTCTGGTCAGTATAAAAACAAAGGTTCGAACCCCTGGTGATGTGGTAGTAACTGGGGATAATTACACCTGCTATTCTCCTGACAACTCTACTGGCCCCTCCTTAGGGGTATTTGAAGATGGGTTCTGCAAAACCAATGAGACTGTAGATACTAACCTATTGACCAACCACAGCAAATATATGTACGATATTTACTGGCTCTGTGGGGATGGGCGACTCAGGTCCAGACTCCCATCTGTCTGGACAGGTCAGTGTACCCTAGTAAAATTGGCAATGCAGTTCAAAATTATGCACTGTGAACCTGAGATTCATCATGAGACAAGTCCAGAAACAAAGAGGAGCCTAAGAAGCCTAGAGCAACTTCACACTGGGTATGCTGAGGATCCAAGGGTGTACATAGACTCTATAGGAGTCCCTAGGGGGGTCCCTGATGAATATAAGGCCCAAAATCAAATCACGGCAGGTTTCCTCTCACTGATACCAACCATTCAGATCAACAGGAATGTGGACTGGATAAATTATATATATTACACTGAAAAAGATTTGTTAATTTCAGTAGAGATGCTTTCCAAGGCATAGTTGAGGAATTGGGGCCTAACACAAGAATGACACTCCAAAACAGATTGGCCATAGACATGATTCTTGCCGAAAAAGGTGGAGTGTGCGGGATGATAGGGGAAGAATGTTGCACATATATTCCCCAAAACTCAGGAGTCAATGGTAAGACTGTAGTGGCCCTCAAGAAAATAACAGGTCTAGCAGAAGAATTAAAGACTAATGCAGGGGTAGATACTTCCTTCTTTTCGGGATGGCTAGGAGGCCTTAAAGGATTCCTTCAACAGGCCTGCTTGGTGGTAGTGGGTCTCCTAGTGTTGGGACTGATGGTCCTGTGTTGTGTGATTTCTATATATAAAAAGGCTATGACCAACGCTGCCCCCGTATCTGGTACTTACCTACAACAGGAAATTGCATCCCTGTTGAATGATGATGTCAATAAAGAAGATATGGAAAAATATGCCCCATTGGACAAGCCAGACAAAACCCTCTATGACAAAGTCCAGTTGAGAGATTTAATTTAGGGAAAGACGGGAGAACTCCATGTGTTAACCAACGTAGGGACCCAGTTGTCTGGGGACGTCTCACAAGGGGACAGTCTCTAAGATGACCTGGGTGAAGATATCCACCTCCCCTCCCCCACACATGGACAGTCTCAAAGGCCACTCGTCAAGGGAAAACTTAGTGTTTAGGGGGGATTATCAAGGACTATAGATCTATATTCTTGTATTCTTTATATAAAGTTTTACACTTTTATATAACTATGTGCTTTGCCTTTATTCTGTGCTTTGAAACAATAAGTATTTCCCTTGCCAAGTATGATTCAGATCGAAACTTAGTCTAAAGATAGCGCCGGTATCCGCCAACACCTGCTTCTGAGACGTTGACCCAGATCTATTTTTCCGAGAAGTTGTATCAGCCGTTGATGACGACCACAACATCTGTCTGGAGACGTGGACCAACCAGAGCTGACCGGATACCAGACATATATGGCTTACTCCACCCTGATATACATACTATATAATTTTGTGCTTGCGGAAATAAAGGCAGACATTGCTGAGATCACTGCCAGCTAGTAGCCTTCTGAGTATGCTCTGAGTTTGAACCAGCTTGTTGTCTGACTCATTCTTTGAATGGTTGACCCATGCTCATAGCTTGAATCCGAGTCTGGAGTGGTTTGTCGCTACGACCCCGACAGTTTTAGGTCAAATTTATGCAGAAACATTTAAAATTCTAAAGGGTTCATAAACGTTCAAGCACCACTGTATATGTTAACAAACTCTGTCTTGGAAGTATTCAAAGTGTAATTTATGCGTGTAGTCTAATGTCTTGGTCTCTACAGTCTAGAGTGGCTATATTTGGGACCCATTATTAGTATACTTTGGACCTATTATTAGTTATTGTAACCTACGTAATGAATACTTGTATGGGGACAGCACCTCATCTCACCATATTGCCTACATTCGTACACTTGGCAAATATCATATTTTAAGGTCTTCTTTACAGCATATAGTAGCACACAGTATGTTCTAAATCAACCATTTACCCGATATAAAACTCCACCATGAACCAAACATAAAAACGTAATGCACAAATTACTTTGAAGCTCTCTGCCAGCACAGCTGATATCGAGACTGTACCAATAGGAAAACATAGAATAAGCCAAAAGACATTATGCTGGAAATGGCGTATTTAAAAACAATATGGATTTTGTTGTGCTCATTTAGACTAAAACCAGTGTACATCCATGTGCAGAAGAATTTATACTCAGACATTATGACCTAGAAAGGATACAAAAGCAATTACTTTATACTGTGGTGTCATTAAGTTGCTGTTTATATATCTCCCATGGTGGTCATTACTTTGCCAAGCAAAATTGCATCATTTGCTTACATGGATGGATACAGATCACAGGTACAAGTGATTACTATAGAATATGTAGTAACCATTGTCATCTAATCTGCAATAGGTTCAAAAACAAAAGGTTCCTTAAAACAGTTTTTCAGACAAAAGGGTTTGTAGGGATTCGCTCAGGTAGGTGTTAGGCAGTATTCACAACATTGTAGTCCAACAAGGCAAGCTTTATTATCTCATGGAAGGACTTTCACACAAAACGGAAGCTCCCATGGAGCAGCAGGAGGACCAGCAGGAGCTGGAGCTTACCTCTCTCAGATTGCGGGTGAAACCCCAACTGAAGGCCCGGAGCCGGACGGGTAGCCAATCCGGCCGCAAGAGTTCCTCGAGTGTGAAGGATTCGGCAGTATCAGTTTGCCCCCCCCCCGTGATCCGGTACCTACTACTGCTGCGGACTGGGTAAGAGATCTTCATGGTAAAACACCCAGTGATGCAGTGTTCCCCCTTCTTTTTTCTATTGCCAGGGGAAGAAGTGCTCTGGGAAAATGAAGCACAGGGAATGTGCCCTTTGTGCTTGCCTTCTACCGGATGCTTACCCTAAAAATTTATGCCAGCCGTGTATGCGACAGACGGTAGGGCATTAAAAGAAAAAGGGGGGCAGTAGTTCTTAGCTCAGGCTAATGCAGTAACAACCCCCCCTCCTCACCTCACCCCTTTTTTTCTATAGATAGCGGAGGAGACTCCGGATTTCACCGCGAGCCTGAGGGAAATAATTAGAGGGGAGGTGAAGGATTCCTTAAAGTCCCTATCTCAGGGGGAGTCTTCTAAACAGAAGAGTGGGACTATACCAACATTTTCAGACTCAGATTCCTCGGCTATCCCAAAAAGGAGTGAAGATTCCTCAGGGCCCTCTTCCCCTTCTTCTTCAGAGGAGGACGCTACGTGGGAAAGGTACAGGGTTTATGTTTGGGGTCCATCTCGGGAAGCCAAAAAAACCCTCCCAATGACTAGCAATATCAGTAGGAGGTAGACTGACAGCCTTCTACCCAGCCTGGTCCCGGATCTCGAATAGTAGCTGGATTCTAAATCTAATAGCTGCAGGGCTGCGTTTAAAGTTTTCCTCCGTACCTCAGGATAATTTTAGGATTACCCCCCTCAGATCTTCCTCGTCAGAGCAGGCTGCTCTGGAATTGGAAGTACAGGAGCTTTGCATCAAAAAGGTCCTGGTGGATTTACCGGAGGCAGAGAGGGGTAGAGGTTTTTACTCCCCTCTGTTTTTAGTCCGTAAACCTGATGGTTCTTTTAGAACGATAATCAATTTAAAAGCCCTCAATAAGTTTCTCATAATTCACCCATTTAAAATGGAAACAATCAACTCCGCAATAAAGCTATTGTTTGAAAACTGCTTCATGGTGGTGTTAGATTTAACCCTTTAATGTCCATTGACATGCACAGTCCGTCATGGCAGGATGTCCGTTCCGGCACCAGGACGGACTGTGCACGTCATGCATTAGAACTGTCACTGCGTGTAAACATGTAGTGAAAGTTCAGTGCCGACAGCTGTCTATGACAGCTGACAGGCACGGCAAGAGGTGCGAGGACCCATGCCATCGGTCCCCGCACCCACAGCGCTGTGATTGGTCAGTCAATCTGACTGACCAAATACAGCAGCGATCGGGCAGGAAATGCTGAAATTTCAGCATCTCCTGCCCGATCAGTGCAGGAGCACAGCGCTGCAGTGGCTGAGCTTCCTGCACTGACAGCCGGGAGCAGAGTCCACGCTGCCCCTGGCTGTTAACTCCCTGACTGCTGCGATCGGGCGTAATCGCAGCGTTCAGGGGGGCAGGCAGAGGGTTGGGGGGACGCCGATCTTAGCCATGATGACCAGGGGTTGTCCTGAAAACCCCCAGGTCATCCTGCTATGGAAAGCCTCTTTGACCATGCTCACAGCATGGTCTCAGAAGCTTTCAGCATAGGCGTTATTACATTGCAATGCTGGAGCATTGCAATGTATTATACCTGCAACAAAAGTGAAAGTCCCATAAAGGGATTAGGTAAAAAAAAAAACATTTTTTAAAAAAATATGTAAAAAAAAAATAATAAAAATAATGAAAAAAATCATCATACCGCTTGGAAAAAGTGGAATAACATGCGATCAAAAAGACGGATATAAATAAACATGGTACGTGTAGCGTCGGCGTCCCTGCCCTCTGCTAGGCAGGGACGCTGTTCCCCTCACCCCTCTGCTCCGGGTCCGTCTTCCTCCTCCCGCTCTGCTGGTGGCGTATGCTCCTTTCCGGCCACTGTGCTTAGGGCGCGCGCGCTCCCTTCCTCTTATAGGGGCCGCGCGCGTCCTCCTAAGTAGTCCCCGGCCAATGGCCGGAGGACTTCACCATATATAAGGCACCTCCTCCAAAATGGAGGTGCCCGAGCAATGTTGTTGCACTGTTCACTACTCTGCTTCAGCCCTCAGGTTCCGTTGCCTGTTACCTGCCAGATTCCTGCACGCTCACCTGGGAGCGCTCACCTGTTACCAGCCCGCTAGCCTACCTGGAGGCTCCACCGTCCGACAGTCTGTCCACCATCACCTGCCAGTCTGTCTATGGACCAGCCTGCCCGCTCACCTGGGAGCGCTCACCTGTTGCCTGCCTGCTGGCCTGCCTGGAGGCTCTGCCGTCACGTTCGGTGACCACCTGCTATTCCAGAGACTCTTGCCCGCTCACCTGGGAGCGCTCATCTGTTGCCTGCCTGCTAGCCTACCTGGAGGCTCTGCCGTCACTTTCGGTGACCACCTGCTATTCCAGAGACTCTCGCCCGCTCACCTGGGAGCGCTCATCTGCTATCTGCCTGCTAGCCTACCGGGAGGCTCAGCCATCACAGGTCGTATTTGCCCGTTCATCCAGAGACTGCCCCAGTCACTTGCCGTGACCTCCTGCCCGTTCATCCAGAGACTGCCCCGGTCACTTGCCGTGACCTCCTGCCCGTCCATCCAGAGACTGCCCCGGTTACCTGCTGTGACTGCCTGCCTGTCTACCCTGGTCGCCACCCGCTCCCTTACAAGGACCGCCCCCTTGTATAGTAGCTCAGAGGTTCCGCCCTCCGGACCCGTTACAGTTTGCTCGGGCCATGGAACCCGGTGGCACCCAAGCTCCCTCGCTCTCGGACTTGTGTCATGAACTGTCCCGTCAGAGGTCCCAACAGGAGTCCATCCTGGGTCACCTGCGGAATGTCAATTCTCGCCTGGACACTCTGGCCGCTACACCAGCAACCACCGCTGGTGCCATGACCCGCAATCCGGCAGCTCCGCTCTCCACCCATTCCGTGGTTTCCTGTCCCGGTCCCGGCTTTCTGCACCTCCTCGCTTCGGAGGCGACCCCGCTCAGGCTCGGGGCTTCATTAATCAGTGCACCCTGCACTTTGAACTCCTGTCCCACCAGTTTAACTCCGACCAGGCCAAAATTGCCTTCATCATGTCCCATCTCACCGGGGAGGCCCTGGCCTGGCTAAATCCTCTTTGGGAGAGGAGATCCCCTGGTGTCCGATTTGTCTGCCTTTCTCGCGGCTTTCCGGAAGGTCTTCGACGAACCCGGACGGAAGACCTCATCCGCATCATCTCTGCTACGCCTCCGTCAGGGAGGTCTCACCGTGGGCCAATATGCCATACAGTTCCGTACCCTTGCCTCGGAGCTGGCCTGGGATAACGACGCTCTGGTATCTGTTTTCTGGGAGGGTGTGTCCGGTCGTATTAAAGATGAACTCGCCGGTCGGGACATTCCTACCACTCTCGATGACCTAATAACTCTTGCCACCCGGATTGACCTACGGTTCCAGGAGCGGGCCAAAGAGGTTACCCGTGAGAGGAGGTTTCCACGTCTAGCTCCTACGTTTCAGAAACCCGTCACTCCCTCCGTTTCTCCCCAATTACACTCTCCTGAGCCTATGCAGGTCGACCAGACCAAGATGGTCAAAACCCGTCAGGACTTACGCCGTGCCGAGGGGAGTTGCTTCTACTGTGGCAGTAAGGAGCACCGGATCCGTACCTGCCCGGAGAGGTCGGGAAACGCCTGTGTCTAGGTTCGCTCAGAGAGGTCGACCTAGACAAAGATAAATCCTCTCCATCTCTGCTGCTGTCAGTCTCAATTCTCCTCGGGGAGAACCGTTATTTCGAACTAGCCCAACTTGACTCTGGAGCAGCCGGGAATCTTGTTTCACAGGCTCTGGTAGAAAAATACCGCATTCCTACCAAACCTCTGGTTGTACCAGTATCTGTCGCTGCTGTGGATGGGGGTCTCTTACCACGTCCCATCCAACTTATCACCGAATCCATAACTCTGCAGGTGGGTATGCTGCATTCTGAGAGCATCTCTTTTCATGTTCTGCCTGGACTCTCTCACGCGTTCTTACTAGGTCTACCTTGGCTCCAAAAGCATGCACCCGTGCTCGACTGGCAGACTGGAGAGATCCTTCGCTGGGGACAAGACTGTCATAAAACGTGTTTGGTTCCTGTTCATCCCGTCCGTCCTTCTCCTACACCAACTAATCTACCTGGGTTCACGATTCCATATTGGTCATTCGCTGATGTCTTTAATAAAAAGGAGGCGGAGACATTACCCCCTCACAGACCTTATGATTGCCCTATCAACCTGCTACCCGGTACTACGCCTCCCCGTGGGCGTATTTACCCATTGTCTGCTGCTGAGACCAGGTCGATGTCCGAATATATCGAGGAGAATTTGGCCAAGGGATTCATCCGGAAATCTACCTCCCCAGCGGGAGCAGGCTTCTTCTTCGTAAAAAAGAAAGACGTCTCTCTCCGTCCCTGTATAGACTACAGAGGTCTTAACCTGATCACGGTGAAGAATAAGTACACCCTTCCGCTCATTCCAGAATTATTTGATCATCTGAGGGGGGCTAGAGTCTTCACCAAACTGGATCTTCGTGGGACATATAACCTAGTCCGTATCCATCGGGAGATGAAGGAAGACGGCATTCAACACCCGGGACGGCCACTACGAGTATTTGGTGATGCCCTTTGGTCTCTGTAACGCTCCGGCAGTCTTTCAAGAGTTGGTCAATGACATCTTCCGGGACCTTCTCTACTCCTGCGTAGTGGTGTACCTGGACGACATCTTGGTCTTCTCTGTTGTGAATGGGTTTGAGATGAGTTCTGAGCAGAGGCTCCCTCTGGTGGTTACAAGCGGTGCTAGTCTGTCCAGTGAAGATTGTGAGGACTGGGAATCAGGTGTTACTGACTGGTCTTATATAAGGGAGTCACCTTCCCATCAGGGTTGCCGGTGATCAATTGTTCTGGTCTGAATCCTTTATTCCAGTTTCCCTTGTAGCCTGCTGTGTCGTGTCTGCATCTCCTGCTAACAGTTAAGACATTTTCTTCTTTTGTGTTTGTGCTATATTTTTGCATTTTGTCCTGCACTTTTGTGAGGGCCTTCAGGGTCCCCTCCGGGGGCTTCTGCCCTCTCAGTTTTGTTCAGCCACTGATGTTTGTACTTTTGCTTTTTCCAGTTTTTTCAGTGGCTGCTGTTTTGATTTTGTTACACCAGAGAACTAATTTAGGTGGAAGAGGTCGTGTGATCTCAGGTGTTTTTGAAATTAGTAGAGTTGGTGCCTTTCAGGGTTTTCTGGGATTGCAGTAAGTACCCTTCCTATCCTTTTCTATTTAGTTAGTTTGGGCCCCAGCGTTTGCTCATTCTATTTTCTTTCTGTGTCAGTATTTCATCTTGTCTAACCGCCATTACTTGTTTGGGGGCTTTCTATTATCTTTGGGGTTCTGCTCCGGGGCAGATAGCTTTCCTATTTCTATCTTTAGGTGTAGTTAGTTTCTCAGGCTGTGACGAGGCGTCTAGGACCAACGTAGGAACGCTCCACGGCTGCCTCTAGTTGTGGTTAGTCAGGGTACTGCAATCTCATAGATTCCAACTGCTCTGGTGTATTGCCTTTTTTACCTGCACTCCTCAGCTACCGAAACATAACAGTATCACCGGCCTAAAAATTGAAAATTGTATGGTACTCACAGAAGGGAAAAAATATTGTGAAAGAAAAAAGGTTGTCAGAGTTGTCAGAAATATTTTTCTGTTTGTTGCATTTTTTTTTTTCCTCTGTATCTCTGGGTGCTGGGGAGGATCTTTTCTCTCAATGGAGTTTGCACAGTTGTCTGGCCGTGTGGATCAGCTTGCCACTGAGGTTCGGAGTATTGCTATCTATCTTGCTGGGTTGCCTGTTGTGGAACCTAGGATTCCCATGCCAGATTTGTTTTTAGGGGATCGAGCTAAGTTTCAGAATTTCAAAAATAATTGTAAATTGTTTTTTGCCTTAAAATCTAAGTCCTCAGGGAACGCAGCGCAGCAGGTTCAAATTATCATCTCTCTCCTGCGCGGCGATCCTCAGGATTGGGCTTTTTCCCTGATACCTGGGGATCCTGTTTTGAGTGATGTTGATGCATTTTTTCAGGCCTTGGGGTTATTGTACGATGAGCCTAATGTCACTGATCAAGCTGAAAAAGCCTTGTTGGCATTAAATCAGGGGCTTGATGACGCTGAGTTATACTGTCAGAGATTCCGTAGGTGGGAAGTCCTGACCAAATGGAATGACGACGCTTTGGCAGCCCTTTTCCGGAAGGGTCTGTCAGATAATGTAAAGGATGTTATGGTGGGATTCCCTGTCCCCTCTGGTCTCAATGATTCTATGTCATTAGCGATTCAAATTGACAGACGTTTGCGTGAGCGGAGAAGTATGCGTGGAATGGTGTTGCCTTGTGAACCAGCTTCTGAACCCATGCAGTGTGATAGAGTGGTGTCTGGGGCACAGCGTCATGAGTTTCGAAAGCGCAATGGGTTATGTTTCTACTGTGGTGATGCCTCTCATGCTATTTCAGTCTGCCCTAAGCGGGGAAGACGTTTTGCACGCTCAGTTGTCTTGGGTAGTGTTCAGACTAAGTTTTTATTAACTGTCACTCTGATATGCTCTCTGTCCTCATTTTCTGCTCAGGCTTTCGTTGATTCTGGAGCAGCTATTAATCTGATGGATTATGATTTTGCTAAACGTTGTGGATTTCCCTTGATACCCCTACAGAAGTCTATTCCCCTACTGGGGATCGATTCTACCCCTTTGGCTGAGAATAAACCCCAGTTTTCTACTCAGGTGATAATGAGGGTTGAACTTGATCACCAGCAGTGCTGCAAATTTTTGGTTCTGTATAATCTGCATGACATTATCGTGCTGGGTTTTCCTTGGTTACAGTCTCATAATCCTGTTTTGGATTGGAAATCTGTGTCTGTAACCAGTTGGGGCTGCCAATGTGTTAATACTAACACTCCTGTTTTTTCTGCCTCCCTTAGGCTCAGGATGTTCCTGACTTTTTGATTGATTTTTCTGATGTGTTTAGCGAAAGTAAATCTGCATCCTTGCCTCCCATAGGAGCTATGACTGCGCTATTGAATTAGTGCCAGGTAGTAAATTCCCTAAAGGTCGCCTTTTTAACTTGTCTGTACCTGAACATGACGCTATGCGGTCTTATATCAAGGAATCATTGGAGAAGGGTCATATCAGACCATCCTCTTCACCCTTAGGTGCCGGTTTTTTCTTTGTGGCCAAAAAGGATGGTTCTTTAAGGCCGTGTATTGATTATCGTCTCTTGAACAATATTACTGTGAAATATCAATACCCGTTACCCTTGATTTCTGACCTGTTTTCCAGGGTGAAAAACGCTACTTGGTTTACCAAGCTTGACCTCAGGGGGCGTATAACCTTATTCGCATTAAGCACGGGGATGAATGGAAGACGGCATTCAATACCCCTGAAGGGCATTTTGAGTACCTGGTGATGCCCTTTGGGCTCACTAATGCTCCTTCCGTCTTCCAGTCCTTCATGAAGGACATTTTCAGGGATTTTGTGGACAAATTTCTGATTGTTTATTTGGATGATATCTTGATTTTTTCTAATGACTGGGACTCTCATGTGAAACATGTTCGAACTGTATTCCAGATTTTGAGAGAGAATGCTCTGTATGTGAAGGGATCAAAGTGTCTTTTTGGCGTACAGAGGATCTCATTTCTGGGATTCATTTTGTCCCCATCTGTTATTGAAATGGACCCGGTCAAGGTTCAGGCCATCTGTGATTGGGTCCAACCTACTTCATTAAAGGCTCTTCAGAGATTTTTGGGTTTTGCCAATTTTTATCGTAAATTTATTGGTAATTTCTCGGTTATTGTTAAACCATTAACTGATTTGACCAGAAAGGGTTCTGATGTGGTGAATTGGCCTCCTGAGGCAGTCTCTGCATTTCAGGAACTTAAGCAGAGATTCACTTCTGCTCCTGTTCTACGGCAGCCTGATGTTTCTCTGCCATTTCAGGTGGAGGTTGATGCCTCTGAAATTGGGGCAGGTGCCGTTTTGTCCCAAAAAGATCCAGAGACCTCTAAAAGTAACCCTTGTGCCTTTTTCTCTCAAAATTTTCTCCTACTGAACGTAATTATGACGTGGGTAATCGGGAGTTATTGGCCATGAAGTGGGCTTTTGAAGAGTGGAGACATTAGCTGGAGGGAGCCAAACATCAGGTGGTGGTCCTTACGGACCATAAGAATCTGGTCTATCTGGAATCTGCCAAGCGACTCAATCCTAGACAGGCCAGGTGGGCCTTGTTTTTCACACGTTTTAATTTTGTAGTTTCCTTTCTTCCTGGCACTAAGAATGTTAAGGCGGATGCCCTCTTGAGGAGTTTCCTTGCGGACTATCCTGAGTTATCTGATCCTTCTGTTATTTTGAAAGAGGGTGTAGTTCTTTCCGCCATCTCGCCCAATTTGAGACTTGCTCTGGAGGGGTGTCAGGAGGATAGGCCCGAGTGCTGCCCTGTTGGAAAATTGTTTGTCCCGGACCAGTGGAAAAAGAGTGTGATGTCTGAGATTCATTGTTCCGCGTTGGCTGGGCATCCCGGAATTTTTGGTACCAGAGACTTGGTTAGTCGGTCCTTTTGGTGGCCTACCTTGTCTCGTGATGTCAGGGAATTTGTGCAGTCCTGCGGGACTTGCTCTCGCTCCAAGCCTTGCTCTCGCTCTAGTGGTTTGTTGATGCCATTGCCTGTGCCCAAGAGACCATGGACCCATATCTCTATGGATTTCATTTCCGACCTTCCTGTTTCTCAGAGAATGACCACCATCTGGGTAATTTGTGATAGGTTTTCCAAGATGATACATCTTGTGCCATTACCTAAGTTGCCTTCCTCCTCTGAATTGGTGCCGTTGTTCCTTCAGCACGTGGTTCGTTTACACGGCATTCCTGAGAACATTGTGTCTGACAGAGGAGTCGAGTTTGTTTCCAGATTTTGGAGGACTTTTTGTTCTAAACTGGGTGTTCAATTGTCTTTCTCCTCGGCATTTCATCCTCAGACCAATGGTCAAACTGAGAGAACAAACCAGACATTGGAGACTTATCTAAGATGCTTTGTGTCTGCTGATCAGGATGACTGGGTCTCTTTTTTGCCTTTGGCTGAGTTTGCTCTTAATAATAGGGCCAGCTCTGCTACTTTGATGTCTCCGTTTTTCTGTAATTCTGCGTTTCACCCTCGATTTTCTTCGGGACAGACGGAGGCTTCTGTCTGTCCGGGTGTTGACTCTGTTGTGGAGCGTATGCAGCTGATTTGGGACCAGGTAGTGGAGAGGTTGTCCCTCTCTCAGGAGAGGCCCAGCGGTTTGCTAACCGGCATAGGACTGATGGTCCTCGGTTTAAAGTGGGGGACTTGGTCTGGTTGTCCTCAAAGAATATTCCTATGAGAGTAGCATCTCCTAAATTTAAGCCTAGGTTCATTGGACCTTATAAGATCATGGAGATTATTAATCCTGTTTCTTTTCGTTTGCTTCTTCCAGGGACATTTAAGATCCATAACGTGTTCCACAAGTCCTTGTTGAAGAGGTTTGTTGAGCCAGTGGTTCCTGCTGCTGTGCCTCCTGACCCTGTTTTGGTTGAGGGCAATCTGGAGTATGTGGTTGAGAAAATATTAGATTCTCGTTTTTCTAGACGGAAACTCCAGTATTTGGTTAAATGGAGAGGTTATGGTCAGGAAGACAATTCTTGGGTGTTTGCTTCGGACATCCATGCTAGGAGACTTATCCGTGCGTATCATAGAACTCATCCTGACCGACCTGGTTGCTCAAATGAGGGTTCGGTGACCCCTCCTCAATGGGGGGGTACTGTTGTGAATGGGTTTGAGATGAGTTCTGAGCAGAGGCTCCCTCTGGTGGTTACAAGCGGTGCTAGTCTGTCCAGTGAAGATTGTGAGGACTGGGAATCAGGTGTTACTGACTGGTCTTATATAAGGGAGTCACCTTCCCATCAGGGTTGCCGGTGATCAATTGTTCTGGTCTGAATCCTTTATTCTAGTTTCCCTTGTAGCCTGCTGTGTCGTGTCTGCATCTCCTGCTAACAGTTAAGACATTTTCTTCTTTTGTGTTTGTGCTATATTTTTGCATTTTGTCCTGCACTTTTGTGAGGGCCTTCAGGGTCCCCTCCGGGGCTTCTGCCCTCTCAGTTTTGTTCAGCCACTGATGTTTGTACTTTTGCTTTTTCCAGTTTTTTCAGTGGCTGCTGTTTTGATTTTGTTACACCAGAGAACTAATTTAGGTGGAAGAGGTCGTGTGATCTCAGGTGTTTTTGAAATTAGTAGAGTTGGTGCCTTTCAGGGTTTTCTGGGATTGCAGTAAGTACCCTTCCTATCATTTTCTATTTAGTTAGTTTGGGCCCCAGCGTTTGCTCATTCTATTTTCTTTCTGTGTCAGTATTTCATCTTGTCTAACCGCCATTACTTGTTTGGGGGCTTTCTATTATCTTTGGGGTTCTGCTCCGGGGCAGATAGCTTTCCTATTTCTATCTTTAGGTGTAGTTAGTTTCTCAGGCTGTGACGAGGCGTCTAGGACCAACGTAGGAACGCTCCACGGCTGCCTCTAGTTGTGGTGGTTAGTCAGGGTACTGCAATCTCATAAATTCCAGCTGCTCTGGTGTATTGCCTTTTTTACCTGCACTCCTCAGCTACCGAAACATAACACTTCTCTCCGGATCTCCAGTCTCACCGGAGGGACGTTCGTCAGGTTCTGCTCAGGCTCAGGCAGAATCACCTCTTCGCTAAATATGAGAAGTGCCTCTTTGAGCAGACTTCGCTTCCGTTTTTGGGCTACATCATTTCTCAGACAGGACTACGAATGGATCCGGAGAAACTATCTGCCATCGAGAAATGGCCCCGACCGGAGGGATTGAAGGCCATTCAGCGGTTCCTGGGCTTCCCCAATTATTACCGCCTCTTCATACCGCACTTCTCTTCCCGGACTGCTCCAATCTCCGCGCTCACCCGCAAGGACGCTAACCCCAAACAGTGGACGCCCGAGGCAGAGGAGGCCTTTCTTTCCTTAAAACAAGCCTTCTCTTCCGCTCCGGTGCTGCATCGCCCGGACGGCAACAAGCAGTTCTTCTTGGAGGTTGACGCTTCCTCCTCTGGAGCCGGAGCGGTACTTACTCAAAAATCTTCTGGGAGGATGGTAACTTGCGGCTTCTTCTCTAAACTCTTCTCCTCTTCCGAGCGCAATTATTCCATAGGAGACCGAGAGCTATTGGCCATCAAGCTGGCATTAGAAGAGTGGTGTTACCTACTCGAGGGGGCTCTTCATCCGGTAATCATTTACACTGATCACAAAAACTTGCCTTATCTCCAGCATGCTCAGAGACTTAACCCTCGCCAAGCCCGGTGGTCCTTGTTTTTTGCTCGCTTTGATTTTCTTCTACATTTTCGCCCGGCAGACAAGAACATCAAGGCGGACGCCTTGTCTCGATCCTTCCTGGTGTCGGATCTCGAGGAGGAACCTAAACATATCATCGATCCCGCCAGAGTGATGCAGGTGGCTCCCGTGAGTCTAAATCGTCTCCCTCCTGGTAAGACGTTCGTGTCGGTACCCGATCGAGAGAGGATCCTACACTGGGGTCATTCGTCTAAACTAGCTGGCCACGCCGGTCAGAAAAATACCCTCCAGCTTATTACCCGGCATTACTGGTGGCCTACCCTGCACAAGGATGTAAAAGACTTTGTTTCTGCCTGTGCCCGCAACAAAGTTCCGAGACACCTGCCTCCCGGCCGCCTCCTTCCGCTTCCGGTACCCGCTGCCCCCTGGCAGCATGTAGCCATGGACTTCATAACTGACCTCCCCGTCTCTGCCGGTTGTACGGTCATTTTGGTGGTCGTTGACCGTTTTTCCAAGATGGCTCACTTTATTCCCCTGCCAGGTCTTCCGTCAGCACCCGAACTGGCTAAAGACTTTATCCGCCACATCTTCCGTCTTCATGGCCTGCCTCGTCACATTGTGTCGGATCGTGGGGTACAGTTCACCTCACGTTTCTGGAAAGCCACTTGTAAGTTGCTAGACGTCTCCCTGGATTTCTCCTCCGCTTACCACCCACAGTCCAATGGTCAAGTGGAGCGGATCAATCAGATTCTGTCCAGTTACCTCCGGCACTTCGTTAATGCCCACCATTCTGACTGGGTGGATCTCCTGCCATGGGCCGAATTTTCTTACAACAATCACGAGAGCGAGTCTTCCTCCAAATCTCCGTTTTTTGTAGTCTTCGGTCAGCATCCTCGGATCCCTGTTCCCGTCTCCACCTCTGTGGACAATCCAGCTGCGGAATCTCTTGTTAACAAATTTTCCACCATTTGGGAGAGTACCCGGTCCGCACTCATTCTGTCATCCGAGCGCATGAAGAAACATGCTGACAAAAAACGTCTGGATCCTCCTCAATTCCGTCCTGGGGATAAGGTCTGGCTCTCGTCCAAGTATGTCCGGCTCAAGATTCCTTCCTATAAGTTAGGACCTCGGTTCATCGGTCCTCTGGAGGTCATCAGTCAGATCAACCCGGTGGCCTATAAATTGAAACTCCCGGCCAATTTGCGGATTCCTAACTCCTTCCATGTATCTCTCCTCAAACCGGTGGTACTTAACTCTTTTGTCAAGCCTACAGGTACGCTTCCTGTTCCAGTTTCTGCTGAAAACGAATTTGAGGTAGAGAACATTCTGGCCACCAAAAGGGTAAGGAGAAAGACCTATTTTCTGGTGGATTGGAAGGGGTTTGGTCCTGAGGAGAGAACGTGGGAGCCTCGGGAGAACATCCATGCCCCTCTCATATTAGCTAAATTTCTCTCTGGCCTAAAAAAGGGGGGGCCTAAAAGGGGGGGTACTGTAGCGTCGGCTGTTGTGAATGGGTTTGAGATGAGTTCTGAGCAGAGGCTCCCTCTGGTGGTTACAAGCGGTACTAGTGAGGATTGGGAATCAGGTGTTACTGATTGGTCTTATTTAAGGGAATCATTTTCCCATCAGGGTTGCCGGTGATCAATTGTTCTGGTCTGAATCCTTCTTTCCAGTTTCCCTTGTAGCCTGCTGTGTCGTGTCTGCATCTCCTGCTATCAGATAAGACAATTTCTTATTTTGTGTTTTTGCTATATTTTTGCATTTTGTCCTGCACTTCTGTGGGGGCCTTCAGGGTCCCCTCCGGGGGCTTTTGCCCTCTCAGTTTAGTCCAGCCACTGTGTTTTGTACTTTTGCTTTTTCCAGTTTTTTCAGTGGCTGCTGTTTTTGTTACACCAGAGAACTAATTTAGGTGGTAGAGGTCGTGTGATCTCAGGTGATTTTGAAATTAGTAGAGTTGGTGTTTTTTCAGTGTTTTCTGGGATTTCAGTAAGTACCCTTCCTATCCTTTTCTATTTAGATAGTTTGGGCCCCAGCGTTTGCTCATACTATTTTCTTTCTGTGTCAGTATTTCCTCTTGTCTAACCGCCATTACATGTTTGGGGGCTTTCTATTATCTTTGGGGTTCTGCTCCGGGGCAGATAGCTTTCCTATTTCTATCTTTAGGTGTAGTTAGTTTCTCAGGCTGTGACGAGGCGTCTAGGACCAACGTAGGAACGCTCCACGGCTGCCTCTAGTTGTGGTGGTTAGTCAGGGTACTGCAATCCCATAGATTCAACTGCTCTGGTGTATTTCCTTTTTTACCTGCACTCCTCAGCTACCGAAACATAACAGTATCACCGGCCCCAAAAAAATTGTATGGTACTCACAGAAGGGAAAAAATATTTTGAAGGAAGAAAAGTTGTCAGAGATATTTTTCTGTTTGTTGCATTTTTTTTTTCCTCTGTATCTCTGGGTGCTGGGGAGGATCTTTTCTCCCAATGGAGTTTGCACAGTTGTCTGGCCGTGTGGATCACTTGCCACTGAGGTTCAGAGTATTGCTACCTATCTTGCTAGGTTGCCTGTTGTGGAACCTAGGATCCCCATGCCAGATTTGTTTTTAGGGGATCGAGCTAAGTTTCAGAATTTCAAAAATAACTGTAAATTGTTTTTTGCCTTAAAATCTAAGTCCTCAGGAAACGCAGCGCAGCAGGTTCAAATTGTCATCTCTCTCCTGCGCGGCGATCCTCAGGATTGGGCTTTTTCCCTGACACCTGGGGATCCTGTTTTGAGTGATGTTGATGCATTTTTTCAGGCTTTGGGGTTATTGTACGATGAGCCTAATGTCACTGATCAAGCTGAAAAAGCCTTGTTGGCATTAAATCAGGGGCTTGATGACGCTGAGTTATACTGTCAGAGATTCCGTAGGTGGGCAGTCCTGACCAAATGGAATGACGACGCTTTGGCGGCCCTTTTCCGGAAGGGTCTGTCAGATAATGTAAAGGATGTTATGGTGGGATTCCCTGTCCCCTCTGGTCTCAATGATTCTATGTCATTAGCGATTCAAATTGACAGACGTTTGCGTGAGCGGAGAAGTATGCGTGGAGTGGTGTTGCCTTGTGAGCCAGCTGCTGAGCCCATGCAGTGTGATGGAGTGGTGTCTGGGGCACAGCGTCATGAGTTTCGAAAGCGCAATGGGTTATGTTTCTACTGTGGTGATGCCTCTCATGCTATTTCAGTCTGCCCTAAGCGGGGAAGACGTTTTGCACGCTCAGTTGTCTTGGGTAGTGTTCAGACTAAGTTTTTATTAACTGTCACTCTGATATGCTCTCTGTCCTCATTTTCTGCTCAGGCTTTCGTTGATTCTGGAGCAGCTATTAACCTGATGGATTATGATTTTGCTAAACGTTGTGGATTTCCTTGATACCCCTACAGAAGTCTATTCCCCTACTGGGGATCGATTCTACCCCTTTGGCTGAGAATAAACCCCAGTTTTCTACTCAGGTGATAATGAGGGTTGAACCTGATCACCAGGAGTGCTGCAAATTTTTGGTTCTATATAATCTGCATGACATTATCGTGCTGGGTTTCCCTTGGTTACAGTCTCATAATCCTGTTTTGGATTGGAAATCTGTGTCTGTAACCAGTTGGGGCTGCCAATGTGTTAATACCAACACTCCTGTTTTTTCTGCCTCCCCCAGGCTGAGGATGTTCCTGACTTTTTGTTTGATTTTTCTGATGTGTTTAGCGAAAGTAAATCTGCATCCTTACCTCCCCATAGGAGCTATGACTGGCTATTGAATTAGTGCCAGGTAGTAAATTCCCTAAGGGTCGCCTTTTTAACTTGTCTGTACCTGAACATGACGCTATGCGGTCTTATATCAAGGAATCATTGGAGAAGGGTCATATCAGACCATCCTCTTCACCCTTAGGTGCCGGTTTTTTCTTTGTGGCCAAAAAAGATGGTTCATTAAGGCCGTGTATTGATTATCGTCTCTTGAACAATATTACTGTGAAATATCAATACCCGTTACCCTTGATTTCTGACCTGTTTTCCAGGGTGAAAAACGCTACTTGGTTTACCAAGCTTGACCTCAGGGGGGCGTATAACCTTATTCGCATTAAGCACGGGGATGAATGGAAGACGGCATTTAACACCCCTGAAGGGCATTTTGAGTACCTTGTGATGCCCTTTGGCTCACTAATGCTCCTTCCGTCTTCCAGTCCTTCATGAATGACATTTTCAGGGATTTTGTGGACAAGTTTCTGATTGTTTATTTGGATGATATCTTGATTTTTTCTAATGACTGGGACTCTCATGTGAAACATGTTCGAACTGTATTCCAGATTTTGAGAGAGAATGCTCTGTATGTGAAGGGATCAAAGTGTCTTTTTGGCGTACAGAAGATCTCATTTCTGGGATTCATTTTGTCCCCATCTGTTATTGAAATGGACCCGGTCAAGGTTCAGGCCATCTGTGATTGGGTCCAACCTACTTCATTAAAGGCTCTTCAGAGATTTTTGGGTTTTGCCAATTTTTATCGTAAATTTATTGGTAATTTCTCTGTTATTGTTAAACCATTAACTGATTTGACCAGAAAGGGTTCTGATGTGGTGAATTGGCCTCCTGAGGCAGTCTCTGCGTTTCAGGAACTTAAGCAGAGATTCACTTCTGCTCCTGTTCTACGGCAGCCTGATGTTTCTCTGCCATTTCAGGTGGAGGTTGATGCCTCTGAAATTGGGGCAGGTGCCGTTTTGTCCCAAAAAGATCCAGAGACCTCTAAAAGTAACCCTTGTGCCTTTTTATCTCGAAAATTTTCTCCTACTGAACGTAATTATGACGTGGGTAATCGGGAGTTATTGGCCATGAAGTGGGCTTTTGAAGAGTGGAGACATTGGCTGGAGGGAGCCAAACATCAGGTGGTGGTCCTTACGGACCATAAGAATCTGGTCTATCTGGAATCTGCCAAGCGACTCAATCCTAGACAGGCCAGGTGGGCCTTGTTTTTCACACGTTTTAATTTTGTGGTTTCCTTTCTTCCTGGCACTAAGAATGTTAAGGCGGATGCCCTCTCGAGGAGTTTCCTTGCGGACTCTCCTGAGCTATCTGATCCCTCTGTTATTTTGAAGGAGGGTGTAGTTCTTTCCGCCATCTCGCCCAATTTGAGACTTGCTCTGGAGGGGTGTCAGGAGGATAGGCCCGAGCGCTGCCCTGTTGGAAAATTGTTTGTCCCGGACCAATGGAAAAAGAGTGTGATGTCTGAGATTCATTGTTCCGCATTGGCTGGGCATCCCGGAATTTTTGGTACCAGAGACTTGGTTAGTCGGTCCTTTTGGTGGCCTACCTTGTCTCGCGATGTCAGGGAATTTGTGCAGTCCTGCGGGACTTGCTCTCGCTCCAAGCCTTGCTCTCGCTCTAGTGGTTTGTTGATGCCATTGCCTGTGCCCAAGAGACCATGGACCCATATCTCTATGGATTTCATTTCCGATCTTCCTGTTTCTCAGAGAATGACCACCATCTGGGTAATTTGTGATAGGTTTTCCAAAATGATACATCTTGTGCCATTACCTAAGTTGCCTTCCTCCTCTGAATTGGTGCCGTTGTTCCTTCAGCACGTGGTTCGTTTACACGGCATTCCTGAGAACATTGTGTCTGACAGAGGAGTCCAGTTTGTTTCCAGATTTTGGAGGACTTTTTGTTCTAAACTGGGTGTTCAATTGTCTTTCTCCTCGGCATTTCATCCTCAGACCAATGGTCAAACTGAGAGAACAAACCAGACATTGGAGACTTATCTAAGATGCTTTGTGTCTGCTGATCAGGATGACTGGGTCTCTTTTTTGCCTTTGGCTGAGTTTGCTCTTAATAATAGGGCTAGCTCTGCCACTTTGATGTCTCCGTTTTTCTGTAATTCTGGGTTTCACCCTCGATTTTCTTCAGTACAGACGGAGGCTTCTGTCTGTCCAGGTGTTGACTCTGTTGTTGAGCGTATGCAGCAGATTTGGGACCAGGTAGTGGAGAGGTTGTCCCTCTCTCAGGAGAAGGCCCAGCGGTTTGCTAACCGGCATAGGACTGATGGTCCTCGGTTTAAAGTGGGGGACTTGGTCTGGTTGTCCTCAAGGAATATTCCTATGAGAGTAGCATCTCCTAAATTTAAGCCTAGGTTCATTGGACCTTATAAGATCATGGAGATTATTAATCCTGTTTCTTTTCGTTTGCTTCTTCCAGGGACATTTAAGATCCATAACGTGTTCCACAAGTCCTTGTTGAAGAGGTTTGTTGAGCCAGTGGTTCCTGCTGCTGTGCCTCCTGACCCTGTTTTGGTTGAGGGCAATCTGGAGTATGTGGTTGAGAAAATATTGGATTCTCGTTTTTCTAGACGAAGACTCCAGTATTTGGTTAAATGGAGAGGTTATGGTCAGGAAGATAATTCTTGGGTGTTTGCTTCGGACATCCATGCTAGGAGACTTATCCGTGCGTATCATAGAACTCATCCTGACCGACCTGGTTGCTCAAATGAGGGTTCGGTGACCCTCCTCAAGGGGGGGGTACTGTTGTGAATGGGTTTGAGATGAGTTCTGAGCAGAGGCTCCCTCTGGTGGTTACAAGCGGTACTAGTGAGGATTGGGAATCAGGTGTTACTGATTGGTCTTATTTAAGGGAATCATTTTCCCATCAGGGTTGCCGGTGATCAATTGTTCTGGTCTGAATCCTTCTTTCCAGTTTCCCTTGTAGCCTGCTGTGTCGTGTCTGCATCTCCTGCTATCAGATAAGACAATTTCTTATTTTGTGTTTTTGCTATATTTTTGCATTTTGTCCTGCACTTCTGTGGGGGCCTTCAGGGTCCCCTCCGGGGGCTTTTGCCCTCTCAGTTTAGTCCAGCCACTGTGTTTTGTACTTTTGCTTTTTCCAGTTTTTTCAGTGGCTGCTGTTTTTGTTACACCAGAGAACTAATTTAGGTGGTAGAGGTCGTGTGATCTCAGGTGATTTTGAAATTAGTAGAGTTGGTGTTTTTTCAGTGTTTTCTGGGATTTCAGTAAGTACCCTTCCTATCCTTTTCTATTTAGATAGTTTGGGCCCAGCGTTTGCTCATACTATTTTCTTTCTGTGTCAGTATTTCCTCTTGTCTAACCGCCATTACATGTTTGGGGGCTTTCTATTATCTTTGGGGTTCTGCTCCGGGGCAGATAGCTTTCCTATTTCTATCTTTAGGTGTAGTTAGTTTCTCAGGCTGTGACGAGGCGTCTAGGACCAACGTAGGAACGCTCCACGGCTGCCTCTAGTTGTGGTGGTTAGTCAGGGTACTGCAATCCCATAGATTACAACTGCTCTGGTGTATTTCCTTTTTTACCTGCACTCCTCAGCTACCGAAACATAACAGTCGGCGTCCCTGCCCTCTGCTAGGCAGGGACACTGTTCCCCTCACCCCTCTGCTCCGGGTCCGTCTTCCTCCTCCCGCTCTGCTGGTGGCGTACGCTCCTTTCCGGCCACTGTGCTTAGGTCGCACGCGCTCCCTTCCTCTTATAGGGGCCGCGCGCGTCCTCCTAAGTAGTCCCCGGCCAATGGCCGGAGGACTTCACCATATATAAGGCACCTCCTCCAAAATGGAGGTGCCCGAGCAATGTTGTTGCACTGTTCACTACTCTGCTTCAGCCCTCAGGTTCCGTTGCCTGTTACCTGCCAGATTCCTGCCCGCTCACCTGGGAGCGCTCACCTGTTACCTACCCGCTAGCCTACCTGGAGGCTCCACCGTCCGACAGTCTGTCCACCATCACCTGCCAGTCTGTCTATGGACCAGCCTGCCCGCTCACCTGGGAGCGCTCACCTGTTGCCTGCCTGCCTGGAGGCTCTGCCGTCACGTTCGGTGACCACCTGCTATTCCAGAGACTCTTGCCCGCTCACCTGGGAGCGCTCATCTGTTGCCTGCCTGCTAGCCTACCTGGAGGCTCTGCCGTCACGTTCGGTGACCACCTGCTATTCCAGAGACTCTCGCCCGCTCACCTGGGAGCGCTCATCTGCTATCTGCCTGCTAGCCTCCCGGGAGGCTCAGCCATCACAGGTCGTATTTGCCCGTTCATCCAGAGACTGCCCCGGTCACTTGCCGTGACCTCCTGCCCGTTCATCCAGAGACTGCCCCGGTCACTTGCCGTGACCTCCTGCCCGTTCATCCAGAGACTGCCCCGGTCACTTGCCGTGACCTCCTGCCCGTCCATCCAGAGACTGCCCCGGTTACCTGCTGTGACTGCCTGCCTGTCTACCCTGGTCGCCACCCGCTCCCTTACAAGGACGCCCCCTTGTATAGTAGCTCAGAGGTTCCGCCCTCCGGACCCGTTACAGTACGCTGAAAACGTCATCTTGTCCCACAAAAAACAAGCCGCTATACAGCATCATCAGCGAAAAAATAAAAAAGTTATAGCTCGCAGAATAAACTGATGCAAAAATAATTATTTTTTCTATAAGTTTTTATAATGTAAAAAACGCCAAAACATTGAAAAAAATATAAATGAGGTATCGCTGTAATCGTGGTGACCCGAAGAATAAAGCTGCCTTACCAATTTCACCACACGCGTAACAGAGGGAAAAAAACATAGAGTGCTCTCAGTGGGAGAAGCAAAATAGGAATCTTGTGGGTATGATACCTTTTAATGGCTAACAAAATATAGTGAAAGATATTACTGGGCAAGCTTTCGAGACTGCTTACATCTCTTCATCAGGCTGGTGTAACAAAATATTTGAAGAAACACAATTATATACAGTGAAAAACAGGCATGGTGTTATACATGGACATTTGAATAAACAGACACTGAGCTTAAAGAGAGAATCCTTAATTAGGTAAGATTAGATAAGTGGTGTGAAAGTTTTATGGACCCCATATGCATGTGAGATCAAAGGACTGGTTGTGTCTTCATTATTTTTGGAGGAAGTTGCTCAGATTTGGTAGTAGGTCATAAATCCTCCTGACAAATTGAGTCCTTTGTGAACAGAATCAAAGATGGTAATAAATTTGTATTCCCAAACCCTGCGTTGTTTTTGCAATTGGAAATTGCCTTTCAAAATGACAACTTTCATATTGGCTATGTTGTGTAATTCAAGGTTACCATCCCACCTCCGTTGATGACCAGATCATTAGGGCCACAAGGATCCCTAGAAGTCAATTACCGTATATACTCGTGTATAAGCCGAGATTTTCAGCACCTTTTTTCGTGCTGAAAATGCCCCCTCGGCTTATACACGAGTCATAGGGCAGAAACCAGCGGGGGAGGGGATGCCGCGGCAGGAGCCGGTGGCTGGGATCATACTCACCCCTCCCTGTGACATCGCTGAGCGTCCCTGCAATCCTGCGTTCTCCCCTTCCTGCAGCTCTTCTGCACTGAGTGGTGATGTAATACCCGCTCATTAAGGTCATGTAATATGGACGCGACGCCACTCCCATAGGCGTGGCCTCCATATTCATGGCCTTAATGAGCGGTATTACATCACCGCTCAGTGCTGAAGAGCTGCAGGAAGACGGGGAGAACGCAGGATTGCAGGGACGCTCAGCGATGGCACGGGGAGGGGTGAGTATGATGGAGGAGAGGACAAGGAGCACGGAACAGGACGGGGGGGGAGAACGGTGGACGGGGGAAGCATGGAGGAGGACTGTTATGTTTCGGTAGCTGAGGAGTGCAGGTAAAAAAGGCAATACACCAGAGCAGTTGGAATCTATGGGATTGCAGTACCCTGACTAACCACCACAACTAGAGGCAGCCGTGGAGCGTTCCTACGTTGGTCCTAGACGCCTCGTCACAGCCTGAGAAACTAACTACACCTAAAGATAGAAATAGGAAAGCTATCTGCCCCGGAGCAGAACCCCAAAGATAATAGAAAGCCCCCAAACATGTAATGGCGGTTAGACAAGAGGAAATACTGACACAGAAAGAAAATAGAATGAGCAAACGCTGGGGCCCAAACTATCTAAATAGAAAAGGATAGGAAGGGTACTTACTGCAATCCCAGAAAACCCTGAAAAACACCAACTCTACTAATTTCAAAATCACCTGAGATCACACGACCTCTACCACCTAAATTAGCTCTCTGGTGTAACAAAATCAAAACAGCAGCCACTGAAAAAACTGGAAAAAGCAAAAGAACAAAACTCAGTGGCTGAACTAAACTGAGAAGGCAGAAGCCCCCGGGGGGGACCCAGAAGGCCCCCAAAGAAGTGCAGGACAAAATGCAAAAATATAGCAACAACACAAAAGAAGAAAAATTCTTATCTGGTAGCAGGAGATGCAGACACGACACAGCAGGCTACAAGGGAAACTGGAATGCAGGATTCAGACCAGAACAATTGATCACCGGCAACCCTGATGGGAAAATGACTCCCTTATATAAGACCAGTCAGTAACACCTGATTCCCAGTCCTCACAATCTTCACTAGTACCGCTTGTAACCACCAGAGGGAGCCTCTGCTCAGAACTCATCTCAAACCCATTCACAACAGTACCCCCCCCTTGAGGAGGGGTCACCGACCCCTCATTTGAGCAACCAGGTCGGTCAGGATGAGTTCTATGATACGCACGGATAAGTCTCCTAGCATGGATGTCCGAAGCAAACACCCAAGAATTGTCTTCCTGACCATAACCTCTCCATTTAACCAAATACTGGAGTCTTCGTCTAGAAAAACGAGAATCCAATATTTTCTCAACCACATACTCCAGATTGCCCTCAACCAAAACAGGTTCAGGAGGCACAGTAGCAGGAACCACTGGCTCAACAAACCTCTTCAACAAGGACTTGTGGAACACGTTATGGATCTTAAATGTCCCTGAAAGAAGCAAATGAAAAGAAACAGGATTAATAATCTCCATGATCTTATAAGGTCCAATGAACCTAGGCTTAAATTTAGGAGATGCTACTCTCATAGGAATATTCTTTGAGGACAACCAGACCAAGTCCCCCACTTTAAACCGAGGACCATCAGTCCTATGCCGGTTAGCAAACCGCTGGGCCTTCTCCTGAGAGAGGGACAACCTCTCCACTACCTGGTCCCAAATCTGTTGCATACGCTCAACAACAGAGTCAACACCTGGACAGACAGAAGCTTCCGTCTGTCCTGAAGAAAATCGAGGGTGAAAACCAGAATTACAGAAAAACGGAGACATCAAAGTGGCAGAGCTAGCCCTATTATTAAGAGCAAACTCAGCCAAAGGCAAAAAAGAGACCCAGTCATCCTGATCAGCAGACACAAAGCATCTTAGATAAGTCTCTAATGTCTGGTTTGTTCTCTCAGTTTGACCATTGGTCTGAGGATGAAATGCCGAGGAGAAAGACAATTGAACACCCAGTTTAGAACAAAAAGTCCTCCAAAATCTGGAAACAAACTGGACTCCTCTGTCAGACACAATGTTCTCAGGAATGCCGTGTAAACGAACCACGTGCTGAAGAAACAACGGCACCAATTCAGAGGAGGAAGGCAACTTAGGTATTGGCACAAGATGTATCATTTTGGAAAACCTATCACAAATTACCCAGATGGTGGTCATTCTCTGAGAAACAGGAAGATCGGAAATGAAATCCATAGAGATATGGGTCCATGGTCTCTTGGGCACAGGCAATGGCATCAACAAACCACTAGAGCGAGAGCAAGGCTTGGAGCGAGAGCAAGTCCCGCAGGACTGCACAAATTCCCTGACATCGCGAGACAAGGTAGGCCACCAAAAGGACCGACTAACCAAGTCTCTGGTACCAAAAATTCCGGGATGCCCAGCCAATGCGGAACAATGAATCTCAGACATCACACTCTTTTTCCATTGGTCCGGGACAAACAATTTTCCAACAGGGCAGCGCTCGGGCCTATCCTCCTGACACCCCTCCAGAGCAAGTCTCAAATTGGGCGAGATGGCGGAAAGAACTACACGCTCTTTCAAAATAACAGAAGGATCAGATAACTCAGGAGAGTCCGCAAGGAAACTCCTCGAGAGGGCATCCGCCTTAACATTCTTAGTGCCAGGAAGAAAGGAAACCACAAAATTAAAACGTGTGAAAAACAAGGCCCACCTGGCCTGTCTAGGATTGAGTCGCTTGGCAGATTCCAGATAGACCAGATTCTTATCGTCCGTAAGGACCACCACCTGATGTTTGGCTCCCTCCAGCCAATGTCTCCACTCTTCAAAAGCCCACTTCATGGCCAATAACTCCCGATTACCCACATCATAATTACGTTCAGTAGGAGAAAATTTTTGAGAGAAAAAGGCACAAGGGTTACTTTTAGAGGTCTCTGGATCTTTTTGGGACAAAACGGCACCTGCCCCAATTTCAGAGGCATCAACCTCCACCTGAAATGGCAGAGAAACATCAGGCTGCCGTAGAACAGGAGCAGAAGTGAATCTCTGCTTAAGTTCCTGAAACGCAGAGACTGCCTCAGGAGGCCAATTCACCACATCAGAACCCTTTCTGGTCAAATCAGTTAATGGTTTAACAATAACCGAGAAATTACCAATAAATTTACGATAAAAATTGGCAAAACCCAAAAATCTCTGAAGAGCCTTTAATGAAGTAGGTTGGACCCAATCACAGATGGCCTGAACCTTGACCGGGTCCATTTCAATAACAGATGGGGACAAAATGAATCCCAGAAATGAGATCTTCTGTACGCCAAAAAGACACTTTGATCCCTTCACATACAGAGCATTATCCCTCAAAATCTGGAACACAGTCCGAACATGTTTCACATGAGAGTCCCAGTCATTAGAAAAAATCAAGATATCATCCAAATAAACAATCAGAAATTTGTCCACAAAATCCCTGAAAATGTCATTCATGAAGGACTGGAAGACGGAAGGGGCATTAGTGAGCCAAAGGGCATCACTAGGTACTCAAAATGCCCTTCAGGGGTATTGAATGCCGTCTTCCATTCATCCCCGTGCTTAATGCGAATAAGGTTATACGCCCCCCTGAGGTCAAGCTTGGTAAACCAAGTAGCGTTTTTCACCCTGGAAAACAGGTCAGAAATCAAGGGTAACGGGTATTGCTATTTCATAGTAATATTGTTCAAGAGACGATAATCAATACACGGCCTTAATGAACCATCTTTTTTGGCCACAAAGAAAAAACCGGCACCTAAGGGTGAAGAGGATGGTCTGATATGACCCTTCTCCAATGATTCCTTGATATAAGACCGCATAGCGTCATGTTCAGGTGCAGACAAGTTAAAAAGGCGACCTTTAGGGAATTTACTACCCGGCACTAATTCAATAGCGCAGTC